>OZ010786.1:605254947-605878947 GCA_963932465.1 Maratus speciosus | reverse complement strand
ATCAACAATGCTTAAGGAGTTAAATAATATTTTAAATTCAAAAGTTTAACAGATCAAAAATTTTCAATTGTTTAAAATCATTGGGTCGTTCGGAAAGTCGTGTCCGCTTGTAAAAATCAATTCGTACCGGTAAATTCTAGCATTTAATACTTAGACATTCATTCCTATATCTAATGTCTAATAATAACCGGACAGAATTTTCCGGTGCGAATTGATTTTCCTAAACGGACACGACTTCCCGAACAACCCAATAATAAATTTAAAATTAGGAAAAAAAAAGTTAAAATTGAAAAAAATATTAATTTACAAAAAAGTATTAAATTTATTAGAATTTTTGAATGTTTTCTGCCCTACTTGCTAGTCAGTAGTTGCAGTAACTAACCAATCATCAAAACCTATAATCCCACCCTCCTCCACCTGAAATTTACGGTATTTCCCATGCTTTGATCAGCCAGCACAAAAAGATTTTATATGTTTGTTTGTTTTTTTTGCTCCTTTATGTTATTCTATAGTAATAATTTAAAAAAAAAACTTATACACTCCAACAAGACCCCGAATTAAGAGATTTTTTTTGACAGCAGAAGACATCGAAACACAGAATATCAACACACTCCGCCCCCAAACAATGAGTACTATCATTTTCCTGTTCGGGAGGGAGGTGCTTATTTACTCGTTTAAATATCAAAATACGCAGTTTACTATTTAAAAAGGATTGACTTGATAAAAAAACATGCAAATAGAAAACTAATTTCATATATTTCTATTAATTTATATGAAAAAAGCATATAAAGGGCAATGAAAACAATCTCCACAGATTGTTTTTGAGAAACACTATTTCCGCAAAAGACGGCAACTGTGACGTTAAAAGTTCTGGCCAATCACATTTCGAGATGTCAAAACCTGGTTGGGAAAACCAAAATATGTATCTGTTTTATTTGCTCAATTACACCTTGATCAACGAGGATTAGAAAAAAATGTTAAATACAAAAGTTACGTATTTTTGTCCGTAGAATCCGAATCTGCAATAAAAAACGGGGGTTATCATTCAAGATTTCAAAGTTGCACCCCCTCTGACCCCAAGGGGGTCGGTTGCGGGAATCAAATTTGGTATCACTGAGTAGCTTTTTAAAAAATATTTAGCGCGTAAATTTTCGTTTTTCAATCTGCTTTGTATTTCTCGAGATATTCGACCGTTTCCAGACTTTTCGGACACCCTGTATATTTTTGTTTGATTTTATTCTGCAAAAAAGAAACCCCATATTATTACAACTTTTTTATAATGTAGATAAAATTTATTGTGTTTTAGCATTGTGATAATTTTTTAAACATGCGGATTAATAGGTAACATTAAAGTTCCTGAACTTTATTATTATTGAAAATGTAATGATAAATTTTTTCGAAAAGTGTTTTTTTTTTCTTTTAAATCATTTATAGCATTATTTGTATATTATTTTAGTTCTTTATTAGCCTTTCTTTGTTGTACAGACATTTTAATACAGAACATCTTATTATTACTATTATTTGTGCATGTAAATAAGATATGTTGACTCAATATCGTATTATGCTTTTCACAGCATAATTTTAATAAATTAAAATGCCTTATAACTTAAAACAAGAAATTTTGTGTACTAAATTTTCATAAAACAAGCTTATGGTTAATAATCTAGAGATTTTCAAATTTGTTTATTGTAAAGTGCATAAGTTAAATAACAAGAGGTTTTTTATTTTTTTCACAATTCTGTCTTGCAAAATCAGAAGAAAACATTTTTCTTTTCAAGCAAGAACATTTAGACGAGCAAGTGAAATTCAAATCGCAAAAAATGCAATAGTTAATTTTTTCGAAGCCTTTGTTTGTGTGTGTGTGTGTGTGTGTGTGGGGGGGGGGGGGGGGGTTATATCTGGATCTGATTACTGAACGAGTTAATGAACTTAAAATAATTATTTTTAATTGTCTATCAAAATTTCAGGAGAAAAAAAAGGTTAATATAAAAAATTAATTAGGTTATCAGAATATCTTTAAAATTATTCGATATATTTATAATGCATACATCGTTTATAAACCAAAATATACTGAAATGTATAATTAAAGGTAAAGTATTAATCTAAAAAATATGCATATAATTGAATTATTGATATTTGTATTGTTACTGACATATAAACGCTATTTCGAATTTTTGTAATCTTTTTAGGAAACAGGAAAACAAATGAATCAATTTTATTAACTATAATGATTTATAAAAATAAGTCCTATAATTGAAACAATAGTTTACTGTTTATTTTTAATCACAATACTGTATTTTTTTACATAAAAGCAATTAATAATATAGAAGTAAAAGGCCAATGAACCTCCAGCTTGTTTGATAAAAATATAATACATAAATTTTCTTTTAAGTTATAACGCATTTAATAATTTATTAAGAACACGCAAGGCGAATACGATACCAGATCCAGTATTAACATCAACTTTAACTATATTATCTTATTTACATGTACACATAGAAACAGAAACAAGGTGTGATATATTAAAAAATAAATAGATTATTAATTGCTTTCCCTGTGTACAAAGAAAGCTAATAAAGAAGTAAGTACTAATAAATAATAGTAAGTAAAAGTAAAACTGTAGATGATTAAAAAAAAAAAACAGTCACCCAAAGCTGTGATCGTTTTGTCTTCAATATTAACCCCTTGGGGAAGAGCGGCACGTATACGTGCCGCATGAAGCGCTCAGAATCCTTGTTTTTCCTCACCAGTAAAATTTTACTGGAAAATTTGCCTTATTTAATCAGCGCATTTTATCGATTCAAGAAGACACAAATTGCTATTTTTAAAAAACGGTGACAAAAGATTAAAAATTTCGTAAAAGGCTCCCGTCCCGAAGGGGTTAAAGCTTTACCAAAAATTTTAAAACACAATAAAAAATTACCCACACAATATAAAAATAGTATAATATTGTTTGTATTTTCTAAATAAATGCGAACACGTGCTACAATTGTTCTTCAACGCCATACTGATACAGACGAACTGAGGTAGAATTTCGCGCGATAGGGAAATTAGTTGGGAAATTAGTTGGGAAATTCTTGGAATACGCCAGTACTGACCAGTTTCCCTCCAAATAAACCCACAAATTCAGAAACGTTTCTGATGGTTTCAGAGAGTGAAAATAGCTCTGAGATAACCGATGCTATCCGAAACGTTCCTGTTAGAATACTAAACGTTCCAACTGTTTTTTACAGTGCAGGGTCAAGATAAACTCGCAATGTAATTTACATGAAATCCTGCCGGAACACAAAATGTTATTGACGGTATGTCGCCACTTACTTATAAAGACACTCGCGCACAATAATCGCGTCAATTGGAAAAAGTAATCTTCGTAAATGCAATTTAGAATTAAAAAAGAGACTGTAAATAAGAATAAGTAATGGAACTATAAAATAAACAAAAGTTGAGTATGAGTGCATTTCAGATTTTCTGCAATTAAATAAGGCAAAGACTACTGTTCTGAAACATAGATAATAAATGCATTGTAAGTGGCAGTTATGTAAATGGTGTAACGAAATATATTCAAAATTATAACCCATGAAAAACTTTTCAGAAAAACTTGAACACATTAAAAAACCATCTTCGATGTTAATTATTTAGACGAGCTTATTCACTGAAAAAAATATTATTTCCTTTTGATGTAGAACAAACTATTTAATTTGAAAACACCCATTGAAATACATATATATATATATGAAACTATTTACCCCAAATGATAAAAATCAATTTTATATAAACAAAATGTTTGTTAAACCATTCTAGATTAAAATTTGCATGATATTAATTGCATTTTTTTCAACTGAAAACAAATTGAAATTTATAAAAAAATATTTTTGATATCGGATTTACTTAGCGACGAGCATAATTTACAGAATTTATAATCTTTTACCACCGGTTTTTCAAAATAGAATTTTTTATATAATTCAATCTCAGAAATGCTTTCATTATATAAGGAAGAGTTTACAAGTAAAAATAATTGGTTGGAAAAATGAAGGATTCTGAGCACGTTATGCTCAGATACGAGCGTAACGGACGAATGAATGGGACATGTGTCACATATAAACGACTCTCGTCCCGAAGGGGTTAAGTAGAATAAAAAGATCCCAGCAGCCACTTTCTGGGCTACTATTTTTTTTTCCAAATGTACAGTTTCGCGATAGATGTCTGCAATATGTGAAGCAAACCCACCGTTAAAATTATTGCTCGGAAATAATTGTATCCAAAAATGTGACCATTGTTCTTTTCACAACGTTATTTCTAACCAATACATTATATAATTTCAAATAAATAACTATTTTAATGATATAATAAATAAGATAAAACAAAATTATCTTTACTTTCATTTTGCATTAAAGCGTGATTTGTGCTTATATGAAATATTATTGCAGATACAGTAGAACCTCGATTATCCGAAGTAATTGGGACTCTTTCTTAAAATCGAAATTTTTGGATAATTGAGAATGCTTCAATTTTAAGATTAAGGAGAAATAAATGCAATATTTCTTATTATGGTAACAAGTGCTTAATTGAAAGAAAGTGATAGCCAAATAGAAACAAGAATAAATTACCTGAATTTTAATTTTGAAATTAAGTTCTTTTTACATATATCACATGTGTTTGAAACGGAAAGGTTTTGTTTGTGGCAGTTTCGATTGACTTTGTTTTGAAGCTCGATCACGGAGTTTTTTAATACTATTAGTTCACAGGTATCAGAGTCCTTTTGCTGATGCAACCATACTAAACCTTTACAAAACATTCAAAAGCTTCAGAATTGCTAATTTGTTCGTTTTTTCCGTTCCACTCCGCAGCTTCAGGGATCTCAAGTTAAATTCGAAGGAACTCTAAGAAAGGGGATCCAAAATATTTATATGTACTCGCATTTCTGCATGTACACAAGGAATATGATAGTTTAAAGCAGTGTTGATAGTGGGCTACTTTTTTTTAATTCAGATTACTTGATTAGCACCATTTTTATGAAATAGTAAAATTCGCTGTATTTCATGACATGATAATTGAGACGAAAACAAGGGGAAGTTTACACTTTCAAAAAAGGGGTGCCAATCGAGAAATCTGAATTAAAAAAAGTAGCCCACAGGTAACACTGGTTTAAAAAAAAACTTTCAAAATGGATTTTGCACACAAGGCCTGTGATAGTAAGAAAAAATAAAAAAAGGCTTTAAAAACGGATTTCGGTTAACAGAGAGTTTCGGATAAAACAGGTTCTACTGTATATTTTTAATCAACGGATTATAAAATACAGTGAAATGCGTTTAACACGAAATTAAAGGGGCCGACATTTTTTTTTTTTTTTTTTTTTTTTTGTGTGTGTGTGTTAAACAGAGATGAGAACGCTCCGACCCAAATGACCGATTGCTACCACTAAATTTTAAAAGTATTTCTCGCCGTATTTAATAATAGAATTTCTGATATTTAATAAAGCAATGAATTCTATTAAAATTTAGTGATGAAAATCAACCATTTGAGTCGGAGCGCTCTCATCCCTGGTTAAAAAAATTTCACGTTAAAATATTCGTAAAAAAAGAACAGAACTCACAAATATTTTCGACGTCGTCAAATTTTATTTCGATTTACTGTTAAACTACTAGTAAGTTGCATTCATTAGGATAAAAAAATAACAGGTAAACAATATTTTTTCGGGGGTGGGGAGATTAGATATATTTTTTTTAAGTGTCTTTTTCAGTATTCTGAGATCTAGCTTGTTTGGATCAAATAAGCAAAGCTTTCTCAAAATCTTCATGCTTAGCGGTTTTCATACGTTTTCTCTCTGGCTTAATCGTACTGGGCTCAAACATTAACGCAATGTGGTCCCAGTTTTTTAATATCGTTGATAAAGTAGAATTGGCAATCCCAAATTCTTTGCAGATTTCTGTTTTCGTACTTCTTTTTCATTAACTGCATTAAGCAGCTTCATCTGCATTTGAAGATAAATAGCAGTTTGTTTTCGGACTGATTTCTAATGCAGTGTGCGCATAAAACATAAGCTAATTTACAAAAAAAAAAAACACGAAATTTACTGATTTTCACCCAAAATTCAGTGTTTTTAACACAAAATTCATCAATTTCAACTCAAAGTAACAAGATCGAAAGCGAATTTTTCTCGTGCTAAACATTCATTGTTTCGTGTTAAAAGGAAAAAAATGTATTAAATTGCATAGTATATTGTCCGGAATGCTATATCATTTCATGTTAACTAATTTTTTATGTTAAGCGTTTTCGTGTTAAACGTATTTCATTGTATATTTATTTCGAAAATATTTAATAAGTGTGATTGAATTGCTAATATGTTAAATTTCTTTAGGGGTTTTTTAAAGGCCATTTTGTATACCATTTTAATTTTTTTTAATTGGAAGATTTTTTATTTTATTTTACACCAGTTTTCTTATAAAAAATTATTTAATATATAAATCCATTTTCGTATACCTTACGAGGTTGATTCACACCTGGGTTGAAACATATCGAGGAACAACTGCATATAATAGCAGTTGAAATAAGTAAAACGTTAACCCTTTCCGGCACGGGCAATTTTTGTCGTAAAATGATGAAATGATTTACAGACACCGGAATTTTAAAACGAATTTTTTAGAAATTAAAAGCATGCTATTTTAACTATTTATTGTAAAAGCAAAATTTTACTAAAACATTCTTGGTGCCATTCGTAAGTTTGGAATTAAAATTAGGTATCCCGACCCGGGCACACTGTGCCGGAATTGTTAAAATGCCTCAATCTTTAACCATGCTGTAATTTGCCTTGCTGTTTATGTGATAGAAGCGCAAAGATATAAAATTAAAATTAGACTTCAATTGAATTATAGTTGCGAAATTTAACAACAGACGGCAGTAAACTCTGTGACCTTAAACTTTAATTTTAAATTTCGACTAATTTTATATTTTAATATTCAATACAACTTTCCATTACCCATTCGAGACCATAGATGCTTATACGTACCTTCAAACAGGGCATACAGAATTTGTTTTTGTCACAAATAAAAAAGTAATATAATAAAAAATATATTACAATTCATCAGACATACAAGTAAAAATTACATAAATATATTTAACCCTTTGTCTACCAGACGGGTCCATTGGACCCGACAGGTACATACAAAATATTCATTCAAACCAGAAATTTCTTTAAAATAAAATAAGTATATAAACCAGACAAAAATAAGGTAAATAAATAAGTTAAATAGTTTTAAATAAAAATTCTGGTGTAGAACGTTTTATTAAAACTTGAATAAAATTCCCGGTAGATCTAGGGTTAATACAATTAAAAAACAAACGTTTTGAGCTAAATTTGAGCCCCTCCTCTGTGCAATAAATAGCATTCAAATAACAGGAAAACTATATATCGTGTTTACAGTAAAAAATTATTAGCAGTTAAAATTAAAGAAATTATTTAAAATAATAAAGCAATGATGTGTATTCAGGCGGCAGTGCACAGGATTCATTAATCGGCGAAGTTTGCTAACGAGTGAATACACCTTCCAGAAAAACTCTACTTTAAACATTATTGCAACCAGATCTGATAACTGTCATATTTTCGAAATCTGGGATATGGTCGGTATCTAAAGAATACTGTACTTTTAGACTGTAGGCTTCCAGATTTGTAGGCACGTTTATGCTCGGCAAGGCGAATGGCGCAAGTACGATCAGTTTCGCCAGTATATACCGAGTCGCAGTCTTTACATGGGATGTTGTAAATTGAACCGATTCTTAGTAAGGGGGGAATTCTAGGTTTCGATTCACAAAGTAAATTTTTCAAAACATTTTGTGGTGCATTAAATCGTATATCAGACGTTTAACAATGATTAATTATTTTAAAGAAAACTAATATTTGCTTTTTTTAATTAGAGCATTTTCGTGATTATTTATGTAAAGGTAACTTTAAAAAAAGTGGCCATAACCAAATAAAATTTGTGTAAAAGACTCCGGTCCCGAAGCGGTTAATCGCAGTGTTGCCAGATTGGGACTTTATTGCCCCCAGATTGTTGATTTTCACCGTTTTTTTTTTAATTAGAAATATTAGGTCATATTTAAAATAGATTAAAAATTCTGAAAAATAATGCGAACTATACAATTTTAAAAAAGTGGTGACAGTCAAATACTCTGAATTAAAAAAGTCCACGATCTGGCAATATTGGTTAACCGCAACCACACTGGACGTTAACAAAATTTTCCTTATAAAAACTATGACTGTTTTTGTTAGATGCAACGATACATTGTTTAAATATTTCAACCAAGTTCTTCCATCACGTACCAATTTTTTGGAGAGTATCGTCTTTAATATAAAAATAGTTTCTTTTCGTAAAACTTTAGCACTAAATGTTTTTTTTTTTCATTCTACAATCCTTTGTTTTTTCTCTCCCTTTTGAAAAAGATTTCCTCATTCCTTTGTAAGTCCACGATCTGAATTTGCACGCATAGTTCAACACTGGTATTGGCGACTATTTTTCTATTCTATTCGCACCACTACTTAAAAATTAGATTTTATAGCAGATTTCTCTTGCAACCGTAACCAATAAATCATGCCTTCTCTTTATTGTAATACGTAGGAGAAAATGTATGACCCTGATTAGTGGCTTTTGCTGCCTCCCTTCAACCATTCCTGCCCTAGCTTGGCGAGAGTAACTCTGAACAGTGCTATTTTTTCTCTCTATTTAATCCTTCTCCTTTTAAATAGTAGTTTCTTAACTAAAGCTAGACCATTTATTATATATCTGTAATATCTTTATCATTTTTTACTCTTCTTAAGTCTCTAACTTAATTTTTAACCCGTTATTAGTCTCGCGTTGGTCTTTTCCCCGCCGAAATTCATAATTCTTTCTATAACCCATCTCCCCTTAAATTTATATTGGTGGAATGCCGCATAGCTGACCTTCACTGTTCGACCTTCTGTTTACAGAAATTACAAGTAATTCCTGCGTTTGTCAGGTTTTTATTGCATTCTAAAGTTAAATTCGGTCTGAATGACCGGCGTGCGATCACTAGCGTTAGTTGTTTTTTTTTTCTCCCTACCCATTCTTCATTCCCATCCCCCCGAATTTCCTGGAAGGTGGAAGAAGGGATCGTGGAGTCTCTTCCGTTTGCTCCCTCTCTCTCTCTTTTTTCTCTTTCTGATATTTTGCTCATAGAGTGTTTGATTATTTTAACTATGTCTCGTAAAAAGTTTTTAACTATTCAAGAAGCTCTAAAACTTTTTGATAATTAAGATGTGGAAACTGATAATGAAGAATCTGAAAATGAAGATATAGAAACTGAATGTTCAGTATCGCCGTCCCATTTTTTTATTGGTAAAGATAATATTACAAAATGGGAAAAGAATCCACCAAGAACAAATGTACGACGGAGACAACACAATATTGTATGTGAAACACCAGGAGTGCGCGACAGTGCAAAAGATGCATTGACAGTTTTCGATGTCTGGAAACTATTTTTTAATGATTGCGTTCTGCTGAAAATTGTGAACTATACAAATATATATATAAAATCTCAGCAACCTAATTTTTCAAGAGAAAGGGACTGTAAGTTAACTTCCCTAACGAAACTAAAAGCAGTATTGGGTTTGCTTCATATTGCTGGTGCAATGAAATCATCCCATCAAAATTTAACAGATTTATGGAGCGATGATGGAACAGGCGCTGATGTTTTTAAAACAACTATGTCTTTACGAAGATTTAGATTTTTATTGAAGTGCCTACGATTTGATGATAAGAACAGCAGAAAGGAAAGACGTGCATCGGATAAGTTAGTTCCCATCAGGTAAGTATTTTCCGACATTAATAGCGCTTTTGAAAATCATTTTACTTTGAGTGAATACTTGACGATCGATGAAATGCTGGAACGATTTCGCGGTCGCTGTTCATTTCGTGTCTATATGAAATCGAAACCAGCAAAATACGGCATTAAAATATATGCATTGGTTGATGCTATTAACTTTTATGTTTCGAAATTAGAAATTTATGCTGGTCAGCAACCAAACGGAGCCTTTATTTTGAGTAATTCACCATCTGATGTAGTAAAACGTCTTATAACGCCCATATCAGGAACCGGAAGAAATATCACAATGGATAACTGGTTCACGTCAGTCCCTTTATCAAAATCACTTTTAGAGGATAACAACCTTACAGTGAGTGGGACATTGAGAAAAAATAAAAAAGAAATACCCAAAGATTTTTTGCCCTCTAAAAGTAGAGAAGTTTTATCAAGTACTTTTGGATTTTACGAAGACATAACGTTAGTATCTTACGTACCAAAAAAAAAAAAAAAAAAAAATGCATCCGTATTACTTATTTCAACAATGCATCATGACACAGCGACAGATGATTCACAACAAATGAAGCCAGACATTATAAAGCAATGTAATGTTACAAAAGGAGGCGTTGACGTAGTAGATGAGATGAAAGGGTCCTATTCAATCGCAAGAAAAAGTAATAGATAGCCGCTTACTTTGTTTTTTTCGCTGATGAATATTGCGGGAATAAATTCTCAAATTATTTTTCAGAAAAATATGGGGAAAAAGGTTGTTCGTCGCTATTTTTTGAAAGAACTTGCTTTTGATTTAATAAGGGAACATATAAATGAGAGAAAACAAACAACATCATTGCCAAACCCTTTGAAAACAAAGATAAGAGAATTTTGTGGGGAACCAGAAAATAAAGTTGTCCGATCGCCCAAAATTGAAAGATGTAGTTTTTGCACAACAAAGCAAAATCGAAAAACAAAACAATTTTGTCAAAACTGTTGTCTGTATATCTGCAAAGAGCATGCGTATCATTTGTGTGTGGCATGTGCTAAACAATACGAATTTTCTAATGTAGATTAGAATGTATGCAAATAAAAATATTTTATGGATAATTCAGCTAATGTTTGTACTATAATTAAAAGAATTTGGTAAGTACTTTTCTAAAATTTATCTATTTTTAAAATGTTTACTGTAAATGAAAGTGCACATATTAACAGCGCCGCAGCAACTCTTTTTTTTATTCAAATTCAAAGATCGCCTAGTACCGGGGTCTAACAAAATTAACTTTGTTGGCGTTCAGTTGTACAAACTATTTTTCATAAGTAATGTTTTTCATTCTAAAAGGAAAAATTCATTCAAATCTAATTATTCCTTAATAAATATTATCAAGAAACTACAATTTAATATTTATTTTAATTAAATGATTGTATCTTTTTAACACTGATTGGCGCCTAGTGCTGAAACATTAACAAAATCAATATTGACGGGTTTTGTTCTCCCAAACTGATTTATCTAAATTAAGGTTTAATATGTACATGTTATATGTACATATGTTCATTCAAATTAAGCGATTACTGCATGCTTATAATTGGAGAGAAAATTTGCTATTTTTGTGTTTTTATTATTTTGCTATGTATTGTAAGAAAAAGTTTTTAGTGAATTGTTCATAGCATGAATTGATATGCACAAATGTATATTTATTTTAATTAAATGAAGCGGCACAATCAAAATGAACCTTTTGAAAGTTCGGTTCTTTAAAATTATCTATCCGTAATTGGGATTAAAATCCACAGTGAAAATTTATACAAATAAAATATTTAATTTTAATAAATTATTATTCATTACTTACTTCATATATACGAAGCTCGTCCCCAGAAGGGTGAAAAAAGAACGCTGCCCCATCCTGAGATAACTCCGTATATTTTCATTTGTTTCATTTATTTTCATTTGGTTCATATATTTTCATTTAAGAAAAAGTACTGAATTATCAAATCTCTAAAGTTGTACATATCAACAAACAGAAAAAAAAGTAAAGAAGTGAAAAGTAGCTACTGCTTTTATATTAATAATTTCAGAGAGATGATTATTTTATCTTCTTTTTTTTATTAACTGTATAGATATGGTAAGGAATAAATATTAGAAATGTATTTTTTTTTTTCAATTTCAGTTGGCTCCTACAGCCGGACCATCATCAAAACCAAACTGAGAGCGCTGCTGTCCTTTCGAAAAATATGTATCACGATTTCAAATTTATAACTGAAAATTTGTTTTAATTTGTTATTCATTTTATCTTTACAAATTCAGTCTTTTTATATAATAATTTGTATCATTTTTACAAATTTTGAAAAAAAAAAAAAAAAAAAAAAAAAGAAAGAAAGAAAGAAAGAAAAAGAAATAAGGTTAAAATCCACAGTGGAAATTTATAGAAACAAAATATTTAATTTTAATAAATTATTACTTATTATTTACTTCATATATACGAAGCTCGTACCCGGAAGGGTGAAAAAAGAACACTGCCCCACCCTGAAATAAGTCCGTATATTTTCGTTTATTTCATTTATTTTCATGAATATATTTTCATTTGGTTCATATATTTTCATTTGAGAAAAAGTATTGAAATATCAAATCTCTAAAGTTGCACACACAAAAACGACTCAACGAAAAGAAAAAAAGGTAATGAAATAAAAAGTAGCTACTGCTGTTACATTAATAATTTTAAATTAGTAGTTATTTTTTCTCCTTTTTTTATTATATGTATAGATATGGTAAGAAAAATATATTAGAAATGTATTTTTTCAACTTCAATTAGCTCCTAGTGCCGGACCTCCGTTAAAACCAACCTGACTGCGCTGCTGTCTATTCAAAAAATATGATTTACGATTTCAAATTTATAACTGAAATTTTGTTTTAATTTGTTATTGATTGTATCTTTACAAAGTCAGTCAGTTTATATACCGTATTTTATGGAAGAAACGCCGCACTCGTCGTAAGCACCGCACTCCTCAAAATTGGTCTGAGTAAGCTTTAAAATATCGTAATTGCTGCACCCGTCGTAAACGCCGCACCTGTGGTAACGCTACTTTCGTCAAAAGTGTCGCATTGACCTAACTTTAATCAAAGTGTTCTGAACAGAGTAGGGTGCCTCATTTTTAATAACTTAATATTCTAAAATTTTATTTAAATCAGATTTTAAATATTTTTATGTAATTTTTAAATTAAGGAGACGTCAACTGGAATTAAATTCATCCAGAGTGCGGGACGCGGACCTCTCTCCTTAGGCGCTCCAGAGTTTTATAATTGGTCGGCGCAACTTAGCACTCTTTTTATGACGCTTTTTACGTCGCATTCACTTTAGTCCTTTTTTAGTTTCTATTCGAAGCCCTCAAATTCTGAGTGGAAGAGTTATAAATTTCATTTGTCCACCTGCATGATTTGGTATCATCATCGAAAATGTAACAGTTTTCATTATCGGCAAAGTCAGAAAGTTTCACGTTATTGAGCAGGGGGCTTGAGAATAGTCTTAAGGGATTTTTACTTTATCCCAATTTTAAGCGCATACAAAAAGAAAAAAAATCGTAAACGCCGCACATGGTATAAAGGCCGCACTTGGCAAAAATTAACTTTCACACTCGTAAACGCCGCGGCGTTTCTTCCATAAAATACGGTAACAATTTTTATAATTTTAATAAATTTTGGAAAAAAAAAAGGTTAAAATCCACAGTGGAAATTTATAGAAATAAAATATTTATTTTTAATAAATTATTACTTATTATTTACTTCATATATACGAAGCTCATACCCAGAAGGATGAAAAAAGAATCCGCTTCACCCTGAAATATGCCCGTATATTTTTATTTGGTTCATTTATTTTCATGCATATATTTTCATTTGGTTCATATATTTTCATTTGAGAAAAAGTATTGAATTATCAAATCTCTAAAGTTGCACACACAAAAAAGACTCAACGAAAAGAAAAATAAATGATGGAATAAAAAGTAGCTACTGTTGTTATAGTAATAATTTCAAATTAGTGGTTATTTTATGTCCTTTTTTATTATCTGTATAGATATGGTAAGAAAAATACATTAGAAATCTATTTTTCCAAGTTCAATTAGCTCATAGTGCCGGACTTCCGTTAAAACCAACCTGACTACGCTGCTGTCCTTTCGAAAAATATGTATTACGATTTCAAATTTATAACTGAAAATTTGTTTTAATTTGTTATTCATTGAATCTTTACAAATTTTGTCAGTTTTTATAATAATTATTCTATTAATTATTATTTGTAATAATTATATTCAATTAAGCTTGTTTCAATCTCTAAATGGTATGAGTACCATTCAAAATGAAGTTTCAGAGCTGCACAAAATAATTCGATATAAACATAAGATGTGATACTCAAATTTTATTTTTGTATTGTGAAGGTATTTCAAAATCTATGAGTGATGATTTTTCTTTATTGTATTTCATTTCCATGTGAAGGGGGTATGTCGACACCAAAGGAGATCCTGATTATACAATTCGTGATTCGTTCTTTTCTAAATCTGTTCCCGAAGAATTCTTAGAAATGCCTATTTCGAAAACTGTATCAACACATGCTTACTGCTGCATTTGTGAAAAAACGAAATAATTAGTCGTTGTTCCTGATGAAACAATATTGCAAACTTACATAAGATGCAATATATATGTATCTCTTATTATCTCTTATGGAAATAAACGTTATAAATCATAATTAACACTATGCTGTCCGGCGACACCACAGTGGTGACGTGCGCAAACTAACGGTCAACGGCCGGTGACACCACAGTGGTGACGTGCGCAAACTAGCGATCAACGGCCGGTGACACCACAGTGGTGACGTGCGCAAACTAGCGGTCAACGGCCGGTGACACCACAGTGGTGTCGTGCGCAAATTAGCTGCCAACGGCCGGCGACACCACAGTGGTGTCGTGTGCATAGCATTGTAATGACCGAAGAAAAACTCGAAGACCTTTCTGATCCTGAGTTGCCGGACTAGTTTTGGCCCAGCGTTTGTCCACGCCTAGAATGGTCAATTGATCATCGCCTGTTCTGGAGAGATAATGTCAAGAACGGCCGGCGACAAGTCAACTGATCCGAATTAGCGCTGCCGGAGCCAAGCGAATAAATATTTACGAATCGTGCGGACGGCAAAGTGTTAGCACTATAACTCCCGAAAGAGTCGATCCGACTCCAACTATAGGATTAACTGTCGACTGTAACCAGAAATTCTTTCATAAAATAAGTTAAATTTAAACCACGCAGATTTACGTTAAATAAATCAGTCAAATAATTTTAAATAAAAATTCTGGTGTCAAATATTTTTATGAAACTTTTGTAAAATTTCCGGGAGTTCTAGTGTTAAGAATCGTTTTTATGAACGTGAACTATAATCTATTAGAATTGTTTCTAATATATTGAACCCAGGGGTCGTACTTGTCCTGAAATTTCACGACCGGGAAATTCTTCGGTACCAGTATTTTCTTATGGAAAAATCTCTTCTTAAATAAGGCGAAATTTCGCGCGTTTAACCTAGATTTATTTTCTATAAACAATTAGTGATATTTGTCCTGAAAAAATCCCTTAAGCGTACGACCCCTGATTGAACCTGAAAAAACTGTATTAGCTAAGTTATTACGGAGGAAAACGGATAAACGTATGTTACCTCTAATGATAAACATTGTAGGTATTCCTAGACATCATATTGAGTTTTTTACTGGATTAAATATTGGTCATATCAAAGAGCTGTGAAACATGATGACCTGTATACGGATAGTTAAATTCGTACTGCTTTAGAAGCTATTTTTATTTTTTAAGTTAAACTTCGAACTGCTATATCTAATAAACTGATTTCTGCAATTTGTAATTTTGAAAGAGAAAAAGTGGTTTCTGATTGTACAGCAAATATTAGTACCGCATTTGAGAAAAGCATACTTAAATTTAGCTTTAAAAGTAATAACAACTCCAGGCAAGATTTAATTGATAACCATACAACAGATCGAGCGAAAAATTGTGTAATGCAAATGATTAATTAATTTTCATTTACGGTGGTATATCTGCAAGACATCAAAATACTTTGAATGACAGATATAAAAGAAAATATTATTCGGAACAGAAGTAAGTTCATTTACGTAAACCTTTCACTATATGCGCTATATGGCTACATCTTTGATATGACAGATCATACCGAGCAAATCAAAACGACGCTACAATAATAAATATGTATATATTACGCAATCTTCTTTGGCACAGAAATCGCAATTATTTGTTAATAGTTTAAGGTAACGCCTGAATGAAACGCATCTCATTGGTTATTGTGTAAAAGTACTTTGGCAGGATTTAGACCGATGTAAATCAGGTTTATTTATCTTTGGCTCTTTCGCTGCAGTTATGGGGCTTCAAAATATCATTAGGAATGCCGTAAAAGATCTCGGAGAATGCTTGAATGTGAAGAAGGAGTCGAATTAAGAAAAGAAAATCAAAATAAATTTAATCGAGAACGCCGTCAAACACAGAGCATAAGCGATCGTCTGAATAGGCTTAATAATCGTCGTATGCATGAACGCGTTACTCTCGAAATCCAATTTACTGATGTAAACGTTCCGGAGCACAACTTTGGGACTTTGAGTGAAACGTGCAATTTCTGCCAAGCACTGAATTGGAAATGCAAATTAAACAGCAGCAAGAAGTTTACAAAATGCTGTCATGACGGTTAAGTAATTTTGTCTCCCTTATCAGAAACTCCCAATATGATAAAAGAATTGTTGTGTCAAAATTCACTTGAAGCCAAAAACTATAGAGAGCATATCCGGTAGTATAACGCCGCTTTACCTTTTGCCTCAATAGGGGCAGAAATCAAATTGCCTTCTAAAGCAGGGCCATATTGCTTAAGGATACACAGTCAGGTATGTCACAGGATTTCTTCTTTGTACACTAATGATAACAAGAATCCCGGCTATGGACAGCTATACATATTTGACTGCAATGAAGCTACTAATTATCGAATGGAAACTAACAGAGACTGTATAAGAAGTGTTATGGAAAAATCAGATGCATTTCTACGAAACATTAAACCATTTGCTGAATCATATTCACATATGCATAAATTAGTGAATCAAAATTTAACTGTGAATATTAAAAGGATTTTTATGGAACATACTGATTTAGACTTGCATAGGTACAATGCACCTGCTTCCTCAACAGGTATTGCTGCAATATTTCTTTGAGACGACAGTGAACCTCCAGTTAATCGAGACATATGCATCTATCCACAGGATGATAGTTTGAATAAAATTTTTTTAAATAATTTAACTCCAACCAGTGTGCCACCTCATGCACTTAAAATTAAGCAGGGAGCCATAATAATATTATTCAAAAATTTAATTCCATTTAAAAGATTATACAAAGGTACAAGGCTTATAGTTACTAATTTAAAGAAAAGTATGTTTGAGGCAAAACATATGGATAGCATTAACAACGAAAGTTTCTTCATCTGATGACACTATGCCATTTAAATTCAAACGTAAGCAGTTGCCTGTTCGTTTATCATTTTTAATGACAATAAATAAATCCCAAGGACCAACTTTTGATAAAATTTGTTTAGATTAATCAAAACCTGTGTTCACTCATGGACAGTTGTATGTTGGTCTTTCTAGAGTTCAGTCCTTTGACTCTATAACTGTTGTTTTTCCTACTTCAGGTATATTTAATTTTGTTTATAATTAGCATTTCACAAATCTTCGTTTGCCATATATGCCTCGATCTTATACTGATATGCCATTTAGGTTCAACTGTAAGAATTTCCCTGAAATTTTCATTTTTTAAAAGTAAGGATAATAATTTTCCCTGGCCGTTTCATTTTTTAAACGTAACTGTTATACTTTTGAAATTTTAATTCTTATTTTATGTTTTACAAGTTTTTAGTATAAATAAATATTATTCAGTCGTCTTTTTATGAAGTCTACTCACTTGTTATATTTTTCAATGACATTCTGCCCGAGCAACGCCGGGCGGGTCAGTTAGGGAAAGTAATAATTGATTATCCCGATGGACTTTGTCGGAAAACAAAATCAGTTGACAATTTTGTTCTTCATCGTGGATTTGATGACGTTCTACCTGAGTTAGGAAAAAAGAATATGAAGTATTCATGCCGGTTTTAAAAGCTCAACAAAAACTGCTAATTGTTAAACAAGCCAATTAATCAAGATTTGTAACAAAAAAACTCTGGATAGTTGAATCCGTAAACGGAATGTTAAAAGAAAAATACCGACTTTTGGATAATATACTGGAAAACAGAATATTGCCATAAGTCAAAAGCTATTGCCAGATAGCTTCTTATTTGTTAAACAAATTTGGTAAAAGATTAATTTCCGATAAAAACATTGCAGATGAAGTGCTTGGTCGCATGTTATCCAAAATAAACGAGCCCCACCAGTGGCTGAGAGGTTCTGCTCTCGAAGCTGGTAGACGGGAGGTGCTGGGTTCGAACCCAATCGCGCCCGTTGGCCTAACCGTTTCGGAGTTTTCGTGGTTTTCTTCGAAGCCTTGGATTTTCCATGCGTAAATACGGGTTAGGTTCACTTAGAAAGACCCCCACGAAGGGCACCCCCCCTAAGGCTTATATCCCTCGAGTAGATAATCGGCCGTTAACAATCAACCCAACCCAACCCAAAATAAACGAAGAAGATACTTTATTGGATGAAGTTGAACTAAACAACTGGTTGCGCAGAAAAGTCCCTTTTATCATATTATCTTCACTAGGCTTACTAGATTTTCCTGAAATGACCGAAAGTGTATTAAAAATATTGTTTACAAGTTCATACCGGTACAACCAGGCAATATCTTACTTGGCGGAAACGGTGAAGTAAGACTGTTTGATAAATATATATTTCGTTAAAGATGCATCAAATATTTTGAAAATACAAGTTCCATTGCGGCATGTTTAAAAGAAAACTTACCGTTGCTTTATACAATATAACCTTAATGCTACTGGCGTATCTGCAATCATAAAGCATTATTGCGAGTGCACTAATGGCCGGAAAACAATTCGCTGGTGCTCTTATTTAACAGCAACAATATACTGTCTTTCTTAGTGAAGATATTTATGCAAAATTGTTCGACCGACAGAAATTCTTTCTACACTATTCAGAAATGAGTGCATATTTGTTGTAATCAGGCATGAGATTTCCGATTTTTTGAACACCAGTATAATCTTAGAGAAAATGTCGTTTTCTTTATTTGGAACATTTTTGCGATTTAGCAGAACATCTTCTCTAAGATTATACTGGTATCCAAAAAGTCGGAAATCTCATCCCTGTGTAATTGAAGATGACAGTGATAATGATTTTTTGTATAATTACTGCCCTATATTATTTGAATTTTTATTTTTATGCATAAAAACAAACTCATAAAAGTCACTTTTTCTTGAAATCGAAGAAACCCTTGAACCTTTTTATGTATTTGAATATATGTTTAAAAATATATTTAAAAAAAACTGTCATTAGAGTACATTTTAATCTCATGATGTTTGTTGCATTGTTTTTTTAGTCTAATATTTATTTATTTATAAAGACATTTATCTCATAAAAAATTAAACGACTTAAAATTAAGGAAAAACATTTAAAATACAAAGCATCATCCAGTGTTGTCGGGTTTAGATTTTATTTTACTAAAATTATGTACCAATTTTTCCAAATATTCATCTTACAATTAAATAGCCACAGGAATCTACCATTAACATTTTGCGGTCTAAGCTCGAGTCTGACTCGAGGTAAATTTCCTTTGCAAAATTTGCTTTTGACACCAGTAATAAAGGAAAATGAAATTTGCTTTATTTAATTAAAGCATTTGCGAAATTGTGTAATTGAATGTAACTTATTTTTAAAAAAGTGGTGTCAACCGAATAAAACTGCGAGTCGAATATATCTTGAATAAAAAATTGTCTAACACAACACAAAACTGGAAACGTCTTAGAAATAAATGATTGTATTTGACTCAAACTCTAGTTGTATAACATCCTTATTTTATTACGGAGGTTCGCGCTTAAAAATGACGAAAATACTGACACTTATTACCGTTCATTAAAAGTGGTGAGAATAATGTTTGAATAAAACTCATTATAATAACTGTCGTGACATTTCGATATGGAAGAATGTTATTGTTTTCTAAGTAAAAATAGTTTCAATAATAGTAATAGCAATTTCAGATACAAAATGCTAATTTTCGATATCAAAGCAGTACCTACTGTGTTGAAAAAGACTGTCTGTATGCTTACTGAAATCTAAAATACAGCAGTTGGCACTATATTTGCAGACTTTATTCAAAAATTTCTCTGGATGTCGAATTTTAGTAGCTCCGACCAAATAACGCTTTTAAATGAACTTTATGCATTTTTACACATATTTTTGTAAATATTTATATATTACAGCCAAAACCTACTTTCGGCATTTATATATAACTATCAAACACTGCGGCTTTGCTCGCGTAACATTTGAAGTATGCCAAATGATATTTGTATGTCTAATTTTTATTAAAAGAAATTATACTTTTAGAAATAATTCAAAAATTACTATTTAAAACACAGTTTGACTAAATTTCATCAGTACACTGCATTAGGCAGAAATGAGCCTTAAATTAATAGAAAGAACTAAAAATAAATAAATGATAATTTAGAAAATATTTTTAAACTTTTATGCTGAATTAATACGCTCATTTCAGCATTCATTTGAAGTTTTTAGCTTTTTAGAAACCATGTTCTTGCATCTAAAAATTAATCATGTCAAATTCCAAGTCCTACCACCTCTTTCAACATATAGGGCTATGTTGAAATAGGAACTGTCAATATTAATTTGACAACATTAATTCTGAAATCGGTTTATTATTTCCTAATATTCCACAGAAACGTATTTTAGAAAGCTTTTAAAGGCCTTTCTTAGAACGTTTGTTGTACCTGTGAACCCCAGGTGGTAGAATCATCGGCATAAAATATAGCGTATGTAGGATCAGAGACTGTTACCATTGATTCGCAACTATTACTTTTATAATCGGTTTATATTCCATGAAATTGCATATAAATCGTAATTAATGGCTTTTTTAGAACGCTTTTCGCACATCCCATTCGCTTCACCCCTTTTTAATTCGAATATATTTTCAACAGTCCTTCGAGGACATTTATATTTGAGTAACTACCATGCCATATTTAAAGATTCTAGCCTCTTCAATATCACACAAATCGCAATTTAGAAAATTTTTTGCTCCTGCAACACTCTGGTGGTAGTGACACAGACCTAAAATATAGCTTATGTTTGAGCAGGTTCTATCACCAGCAATTTGTCACCATTATTCCCTTTTAAATTTCCAATTTTTTTAAAACTGTTCTTAAAAGTAATTTTTTATCTAATAAATATGTACCTTGCCTAATTTCAAGTTTCTAGCCCCTACCGATGAAAATATCGAAATTTAGAACGTTTTTTGCTCCTGAAACCTCCAGGTGATAGTGACACAGACATGAAATAGCGTCTATATTAGAGCAGAGGCAGTCAGCATCAATTCCCTACCATTACTTTTGAAATCAGTTTGATTCTTCCTGAGATTGCTCACAAATCGGCATTTAGAACGTTTTTTGAACGCTTTTCGCGCATTTTCACCCGTTTAAATTTCCAATGTTTTCGAAACTATTCTTAAAGATAATTTATATCTAATAAATATGTACCTTGCCTAATTTCAAGTTCACCCCTACCGATCACAAAAATCGCAATTTAGAACGTTTTTTTTTTTTGCTTTTGAAACTCCCAGGTGTTAGTGACACCGACATGAAATAGCGTCTATGTTAGATCATAGGCTGTCAGCATGGCATATCTAATAAATATATACCATGGAAATTTTCATGAATCTAGGTCCTTCCATAATTCAAAAATCGCATTTTTAGAACGTTTTTAGCTCCTGCATCTCCTCTGAGGTAGTGGAAACATATATAAAATATAGCCTATCTTTGAGCAAGAGCAGTCACCATCACTTTTACTCCATTATATTAGAAATCGGTTCAGTACTTTCTGAGATTGTATAGAAATCGCAATTTAGAACGTTTTTTACAACGCTTTTCGCGCAATTTCACCCCTTTTAATTTCGATTTTTTTAGGAAATGTTCTTAGAGATCATTGATATCTTATAAGTAACTGCCATTCCAAATTTTATGATTCTAAGCACTTCCATAACACAAAAACTGCAATTTAGAACGTTATTTTCTCCTGCAACTCCCAGGTGGTAGTGATACAAACATAAAACAGAGCCTATGTTAGAGCAAGGTCTGTCACCACAAATTTACAACCATTACTTTTGAAATCGATTTGATACTTCCCAAAATTTAGTAGAAATCGCCATTTAGAATGTTTTTAGAGCCCTCTTCTCGCATTATCACCCCTTTTAAATTTCGAATTAATTAAAAATTGTTCTTAGAAATCCATTATATTTAATTCTATATTATCTTATAAGTAACTAATATTTCAAATTTCATATTTCTAGGCCCTTTAGTAACGAAAAAAATCGCGTTTTTAGAATTTTTTTTTCTCCTGCACACCCTTTGGGGAAGTGACACCGACATAAAACATAGCCTATGTTAGAGCAAGTGTTGTCACCATCATTTTGACACCATTATTTTTTAAATCTGCTTTGTATTTCCTGAGATTGTGTAGAAATCGCCATTTATAACGTTTTTTAGAACGCTTTTTGTCCATTTTCACCCATTTTAATTTTCATATTGTTTAAGAACTGTCCATAGAAATCTCGAATTTCATATTTCTAGGCCCTTCAGTAACCCAGAAATCGCATTTTTAAAACGTTTTTTGCTCCTGCACCCAATTTGGGGTAGTGGCACCGACGTGAAATATAACCTATCTTGAAGCAAGGGTTGTGACCATCATTTTGACACTATTATTTTTAAAATTGGATTGGTGTTTCCTGAGATTGTGTAGAAACGACCATTTAGAACGCTTTTTGTGCATTTTCACCCCTTTTTCATTTCGAATTTTTTAAGAACTGTTTTTAGAAATCCTTTATATCTAATAAGTAACTAATATTTGAAATTTCATACTTCTACGCCCTTCAGTAACGCAAAAACCGTAATTTAGAACGTGTTTTGCTGCTTCCCCCCCCCCCCCCTATGGGTTAGTGGCACCGACATAAAGCAAAAACATAGCCTATGTTAGAGCAAGGTTTGTTACCATCATTTTGACACCATTATTTTTTTAATCGGTTTGGTATTTCCTGAGATTGTGTGGAAACCCCCATTTAGAACGTTTTTAGAGCGCTTTTCGTGCATTTTCACCCCTTTTTAATTTCGAATTTTTTAAGAACTGCTCTTAGATATCATTTATATCTTATAAATAACTACCATTCCGAATTTCATGATTCTAGGCCCTTCCATAACACAAAAATTGCATTTTTAAAGAATTTGCAATTATTGAATGATATGTTTACACCATTAACACTTTAAGGACAAGGTACTTGTGTTCGTAAAATTGTTGAAATAATTGAATGACATCAGTATTTACAAGAAAATTTATTTGTAAACAAGTAAAAGGATGCTTTTGCGTACTTTAGCATGGGTAGTACGCTTCAAGGAATTTTTCAGGACAAGTATCAGTATTTTCT
This sequence comes from Maratus speciosus, assembly GCA_963932465.1. Classification (NCBI taxonomy): domain Eukaryota; kingdom Metazoa; phylum Arthropoda; class Arachnida; order Araneae; family Salticidae; genus Maratus; species Maratus speciosus. Next base: position 605,855,480 of record OZ010786.1, on the reverse strand, counting down.
TAATAGAAAAATAAAACTAGGTTAAATGCGCGAACTTTAACCTTTTTTGATAAGATAATTTCTCCAAGAAAAAAGTGGCACCGAGGAATTTCCTGGTCTTGAAATTTCACGACATGTACGACCCCTGGTTACGAGCATGGGTAGAAAAGACTACCCATGCTAAAGTACGCAAAGTATCCTTTAAGTTACAAACAGGAGTCTTAAACTCAGGAGTCTTAATTTTTGAAAAACAAAGACCATTTTAATCATTTAATATCTTAAAATGTGTATAATTTTAAAACACAATTTTATTGAGATGGAAGATGTGAGTATGTTCTTTCATCTCATGTATTTAAAAATAGCAAGATGCAGAATTAGCGTTTACAACGGACTCCAAACTGTCACACACTTAACGAGCAGAAAATTGGTATAACAGCTTACGCGAAAGATTACACAATAAATTGTGAAACTACAACAAAAAAATTTGTGCCTACTTATACTTTAGATTATAATAATTACCCCGAACCTAAATAATTTTGTTTTAAAAGTATTTATGTATTTTTAATACAAAGTTGTATTTACCTAATGCAAAATTTTGGAAATTTCAACAGTATAATCACCTAAAAAATATTTTTTAAACAATAAAAAGAAAATTTTAGTTTCAGTTTATACAGACTAACATGAAGCATATGTTTTGAAAATTTCATTAAAAAAAGTTTCATTCTCAAAAAGAAGTTTTTGAGATAGCGTGCACGTTATGCCCAAAAACGTCATTGGAGAAAAATGATTTTGCAAAGTTTCAAAATGCAATGTTTTGGAAACGCCGCTTCATCTATTGGGCGGGTATAATTCCAAAATCCATAACTTCTGTTCTAATGGGAATTCCAAGGAAACAATTATATCAAAATGTTCAGAAAATATAGGAGTTTAACATTTAAAAAAATAAGAAAATTTCGAAAATGTTAAACTTAATGAGTCCCGAGACCTCTTAAAAACTTTACTTTAATGATGACTCTTAACTTTAATAATGAAGACTAAAAGTTGATTATCTAAAATGAAATAACTCCGCAAAATAAATAATAATAATTCACAGCGCTCTGTAATTCAAAATAAACCCAATTAAGTTCTGGTGACTAAATAACATTCAATATCATAATATATAAAGAAAATAATCCAAAAAGTTACCTATTGTCGAAGTCACTCAAGAACAATTAAAAACAAAAATGGCCAATTTAATTTTAATGAAACATAAAATTTTTATTACACATAATTAATCTTAACTTCGTCCTATAGTAGCTTCATTTATATTTCACCTAAGAAAATAACGCTGAGGCACATGTAACGAGAAATCCAGTCTTATATATAATAAACGAAATACACAATCATTATAACACCCATTTTCAATTTATGAATAAATAAAATTTTAATTTGACTAGAAACCGAATCTCAACTCCTTTCGGGGCCCGAGTTCGTAGAGAAGTCTTCAACTTGTACAATCGCAGAAATCTATAACTAGATAGGTTGAGAGTTTCTCTTCAGAATCTCTGCTACGAAAAATCGTAACACTTGGCAGCTAAGCAAATATGGTATGCTACCCAAGCTTTCAGATGCAGAGCTTCCAATGGAATATATTTTGAATACCGGATACTTTCCAAGTTTTATGCCTCTTTTCTCACAGCGGAAATTTCATAGTCAATTTTCCTTTATTTAAACGCCGAAATATATTAAAAAATATATAAAAAATATAATATAAAAAAAAATCTAAAAAAGTTGAGTGAATAAAAAAAAGCGTGATGCTGGAAATATTTGAGTAAAGATTTCACATTAGATTTTTACAATAATTGCAACAACATTCATGGAGGATTTCTAAAAAAATTGCTTGAGAAATTTGTTCTTTGAAAAAAGCTATATTAAAAAAAAGAGAGACCAAATGGGAGCAGAACAGATCAGGCAAAATCACCTGAAATTTAACACCTTATCAACATTTTCGCCCTTGACTTTTGAAATATTTTCAAATCCTATTGATATAATTTATACATATATTACATTTCTTTATATTTGCATATAGTACAAAAACTTGTTTAAATATTCATATTTTCTTTCAGGCTTTTGTTTTTTTTACACTTCTTTCTGAAACTTTTAAAATGTCAAAATGTCGGATATTTATTTATTAAAAAAAACTATTTATAAACTTTTTTCAAAAAATTCTCCGTTTAGAAATAACTCTATTTCAAGTTTTTAAGTATATCAATTAGAAAAAAGTCGAATCTTAATGCGCTGATCAAACATTGTAACATTTTATTTCAATGGAAGCGGAAAATGTTATTGAAACAAAATCATTCCCTTCGAAGAAAAAAAAAAGATTAACTCAAATGAAAAGAAAACTAAATTTTCATATTATTAAATTTAAATGTCAAGATTGCAATGTATACTTTTTTTCGGTTTGAGCTTCTACGCCTATATTTTTCTATATATTTTTCAAATAGCGAAAACAAATATTTTAATGATCTTACGCTTTCTTATTTAATATAGCAGTGCGGTGAGAAGACAAAATGAAAGTGTCTATTTACAAATGTATTATGTATTTGTTTTCAATTTTCATTTCTTTCTTTCTTTCTTTCTTTTTTTTTTTTTTTTTTTTTTTTTTTGATTTTCTTTAGACGATTAAAATATAATCAATCAGCTGGTAAAATAGTTTTTGCTGTTGCATTAAATACTAGATTTTTTTAAATCAAATAATCACATTTGAAATATTTTCATTTGGTTTACGATTGCTTAGTGCTAATGATGCTTAGTGCTTAGTGATTGTTAAAGCTACGTGCGTTGGGAGTTCTTGGTGTGTATACGTATTCTGCAGTGTTCTATCCTTTGCTAGAATCGTCAAGCCTGACAAAATACTTCGCGTATCGGAAAGGTTTAAAGATCAATACCGCAGGAATAAAAATAGTACACTGATAACGAAAATCTTTTGCCACAAGAAAAAAGCTCGGGCTATTTGCATAGTACTGATTTATATAATATGCTCGTTTTTCTAATAGATGAAATCGAGGGTGAAGAACGTGTATGTATAGCAAGTTGATGTTTTGATACTAGTATGCAAAATCGACAGTCAAAATTTGCGCGCACACCTTTTAAGTGTGAACAGTATCCTTCCAGAATAACGGCAGCTACATTAACTGCAGCGTCAAATGTAACACAGAATATGTATATGTATTATAATAAAACACTCATACACACATAAATAACGCCTGCATTCAACAGTTAAAGGTAGGGGAGATGGGGGCACATGTGAACATCGCAGTTTTTGAATAGTTATTATAAGTTTTTTTATTTAAAAAAAATTACCAAAGATGGCAGCACCTGTAGACATATGGTAAAAATTTTTTGAAGCTTTTTGACATTTTGTTTGTCTTCAGTAGCCAAAACACTGTTTGTATATGTCAAATGTAAAATTTCGGTCTCAACTTTGGTAAGTGATAAAGTTTATTTATTTAATTAGTTATTCGAATTTTAATGTTTTAAGATATACTAAGACTACTATTGAATATTTTGGATAAAGTTGTTTTGTTCCCTAAAACTGATAAATGTTAATTATTTATCAATTTAACTCTAGCAGCCATGCGGGGCACTTGTGAACAGACTATTTGGGGCAGATATGAACAGTTCACAAAAATCAAAATCTTTCTCTGTTGTGCGAATAGAAAGAATTGATAAAGATAAAATGTATGTTAAATTCCCGAGAAAGAATCTCAGATCCAATTCATATAATTTCCCTGAAATAGTAGACATTTCTGTCATACAAAAGAGTGATATTGTATTGAAACTTCCACTTCTACATTTGTCAGGAAGTACACAAAGAGCAAGAAGCTCATTTGAGTTCAATTATAATTTAAATAAATTCAATGTTTCCTAAAATGCAATAAGTGTTATGTACTATTTTAGTAAACGGTTTAAAGCAATATTTTTTATGCATTGTTAATACAAAGAATATTATGACAAACAACTTTGTATTTTTTATCTTTTCATTTGTCTCAAACTTGCTGTGATGGCTTACTTCCATCTCTCAAACAACAGCTATGAATAGGATAATTTTAATTGTGATGGATATCAGTAACATTCTTAAAATGTAAAATTTTCAAATTGATAACTAATATAATTCTTGTGTATGGTGTCAGAACAGTTTTATATATATTTAGTTTCATTTTAAAATCTTTTGTTTAAACATGTCACTCAGAAACTAGAAAAAAAATATTTTTTATTTTATTTATGGTGATTTTAACTGATAATATAAATAATGGTTATGATAACAAATTAATAACAGGAGAAAAAGCATGTCAAAGGATATTTTTTCCTTGTGTTCACATGTGCCCCACGAGTGTTCACAACTACCCCGCTGAAGGGGCACATGTGAACAATTTTTTGAAGTTATAAAACTATTAAAAAATGTAAGAAAAACTATACATGTGATTAAAAAAAAAATCCATGTGTAAAAGAAAGTTCTGTTTACTATACTGACTAATTTTTATTTATAAGAATTAATCCAATTATGAGAAAAAGATATATTTATGCGAACTGTTCACATGTTCCCCCATCTCCCCTATATATAAATATTATACAGACATACAAACAATAAATACAATAAACCCAACTAGAGTGAAAAAATAGCCAGAGCCAGGAATCGAATTATCCAGGAATTCGATTCCTGGCTCTCGATATTTTTTCACTCTAGTTGGGTTTATTGGATTTATTGTTTGTATGTCTGTATAATATTTATATATACCTTTAAATGTATATGTATTGTTCAGTTATGCATAAATCAAATGATTGTTTTAAAACCACGTTAGATGCCATCAGTTGAAAGACAAACTGTAGCCAGAAATGCACACTGTTGCTTTTCTTGCTTGAATAAGTTCATGTCTAAATGCAGGATGAAAACTGGTTGTTTACTTTGAGGGAAAAAATACCATTTACTTCTATGTAGCAGTTTCTCAAAATAACAAGATAATGTTAATACTGAGAAAAATAATGAATTATCTGTTAAACATGAAGCGCTAATTTTTCGAGATCACCTGATGTTATTCTGCAAACATTAGTTGTTACGTTACGAGGTCGTGATAAAAAATATAGCGCTCGTGCTATAATTGATTCAGCTTCACAACGATCGTATATTTTGAAGAGTACTGTTGAAGCAATGGGATATGGATGCACCAAAAAAGAACAATTGAGGTGTTTGTGGGAGGTACTATACAGATGTCATAGATCATGAACTTTTTAGTTCAGCTCTTTCTGAACTTGATTGAAATTATAACTGTCATTTTGATGTTCTTGGAGAAGAGGTAATTTTTAATTCTATACCAGGTGATAGGACCAGGTGAGTGGATGGAAGAGCTTGAAGCATCAAATATCCCTCTCCATGATCGAAAAGATAGCCCTATAGAAATTTTATTAGGAGCTGATCTAGCTGGGAAACTGATGACGGGAGGCTATAAATTGCTCGGTTCTGGACTTTCAGCAATTCAAACCAAGTTGTGATAGACAGTCGTGGGTTAGAATCTGACTTCAAATTCTCATAAAAGTACAGCGTTATTTGCTACAACTCTGATGACTAATGATGCAGTGATTTCTGATTTGTGGATATTATATTCACTTTAAATTAAGGACCCATCAGTGAAGTAAAGAAAAGAAGAACTATTTAAAGCAGCAAAAGAACATTTTTTGAGCACAGTTGTGGTTGATAAAGAAGATCGATTTGTGATTCATCTACCGTGGCTTGAGGATCATCCTCTCTTACCCGATAATTTAGCTTAGCTTTGAAGAGATTAAATTTCACTGTCAAAAAATTAAGATAAATAGTCTATATGTAGCCTACGACGAAGTTCTAAAGGATTGGGAAAATGAAGGTATAGAAAAAGTTCCTATCTGTGAAATGGAATCATCTTGCCATTATCTACCTCATAGGCAGGTTGTGATGGAAAATAGCACTACTAAAATATGGCCTATCTTCGATGCTTCAGCCAAGCAAAGATCGTCACCTAGTCTCAATCGCTGCCTTAAAAAATGTTTGAAATTAATTGAATTGATACCTTCAATATTGACAAGATTTCGCATGGAAAAAATTGGAGTTTTTGCAGATATACGCAAAGCGCTTTTACAAATAGGTCTTAACCCTAAAGACAAGAATTTTGTGCGATTTCTTTGGAACGATGATAAAGGGCAACTTACATATTATAGACACAACCGTGTCTTTTTTGGAGTTTGATATAGTTCCTTTCTACTTGGTTCTGTGATCCAATGTCATATAGAATCAACATTGAATAAGGCATTAAACAATAATTTAAAATAACCTGCAAATATGATTCAAAATATTTCAAAAAGTTTTTATGCGGATAATTGCTTAACCCCTTGGGGACTAGCGGCACGTATACGTGCCGCATGAATCGCTCAGAATCCTTGTTTTTCCTCACCAGTAAAATTTTACAGTAAAATTTGCCTTATTTAATAAACGCATTTTCTCGATTCAAGAAGTCACAAATTTCTGTTTTTAAAAAACGGTGACAAAAGATTAAAAATTTCGTAAAAGGCTCCCGTCCCGAAGGGGTTAACAAGTGTTGAATACAAAATGGAAGCTCATTAAAGTAGCAACAGCCATTATGGCCGAAAGGAAATTTGATTTAAGAGGGTGGGAGTACTCTGATGAAGACTGCAAAACTGTAGAACCCACAAGTATATTAGGAATGCTCTGGGAACGTAGTAGTGATACTCTCAGTTTAAAAGTGCTAAGCATATAAGATTATCCACTTGGGAAGATTTCTAAAAGAATAATTTTTGAAGCAGCTCATAAGATTTTTGATTCTTTGGGTATAGCTTGTTCCTTGACTTTGCTTCCTAAGCTTTTGTTTCAACGCTTGTGGAAGTCGAAAGTTTCATGGGATGAAGATGTAGATTCTGATACAAAATCACGGTTTTTAAAATGGATGAAGAATTTATATTATCTGAAAGACATAGAAATACCGAGGTATTTGCAGTGCGATCTTGAAATTAAGAGTTTGCATTTCTTTTGTGAGGCAAGTAGGTTTGCATATTCATTGGTTGCTTTTGTCAGAATTTTCACATTCGTAGGCTCTAAACAAGTTCATGTGTTGCGAGCAAAAGCTGGAATTACTCCTTGTGGGGAAAAAGAAACAACGATATCGAGATTGGAACTCCTTGCCGCTACTATTGCAGCTCGTCTAGTTTCAGACGTCTTAAAAGAATTTGAAACTATAAATGTGTACTTCTGGACAGATTCTTCAACCGTACTTTCCTGGATAAAAAGGGAAAAAGCATGGGGAATGTTTGTACAAAATCTCGTTGAAGAAATAAGAAGGTTGATGCCAACCGAATCTTGGAGACACATCCCATGGTCGTTAAAGCCTGCCGATCTTCCAAGTAGAGGATGTACTGCCCGCCAGCTACTTAAGACAAAATGGTGGGAAAGCCCGAATTGGCTGTATTCTCAACCCGAAGAACGACCCAAATCGGAATTTTCTATAAACGAAGTGGAAATATTGAATAAAAAAGAGACTTATGTCATCTGTGATCAATCTGCAAGATGTTGACAGTTCCATCAGCTAACAGTTTTCTGGTAATCGAAATAAATATAAGAGTGGTTGGATGGATGTTCAGATTTTCTCATAATACCTTGTGTAAAGGTAATAAATTGAAAGGAGAATTAACTTGAAAGGAATATAAAAAAGGCTGAAGTTGCAGTTTTCAAATTGACGAAAAAAGAAACACTATGCGAGAGTAAATTTTTGAAGAAAATACAAACCTTTAAATATCAGGATGGTTTACTACTAATAAAAACTGAACTTTTTGAAAGTGAAGAAAATCCTCTTCTGTTGCCATCAAGTTATGAGTTTATTACGAAGTTGGTAACTGAAGAACATGGCAGATCCATGGATGCAGATTTTTCTACATTACTGGCAAGACTAAGAGAAAAATATTGGATATTTGGTGCAAGAAAATTAAAAAAGAAGATAATTTCTAAGTGTGTAATTTGAAGGTAATACACTTCTAAGCCTTTAACCCCTTGAGGGGCAGGCAATTGCGTTTATGTAATGCTGAATTCCCACCCGAAATTTAAAAAAATATTTCAAAATAAGGAAAAGCAATTTTACGACTTTTTTCCACCAAAATTCAAAAATTAAAATTTCATAAAAGTTTTCTGATGCGAAACTTCATTAATCGTAGATGGGATAAAATATATCCCACCGCCCCTCAAGGGGTTAAAAGTTCCATTCATCCCATTACCCAAAGATAGTTGACCCAAAGACTCCTGTTAAATATGTTCAAAAAATTCTGGAGTATCTGAGGGTATTTATCTCTCTTTGTTCGCCGAGTATCTAAAAGGAATGATCAACAGGAAATTGGAGATGTGTTCATAGGAGGTGACACAACCAAGAGCATTGGCTCGTCTCTTGGAATTGTTTTGGAGATCTACCCGAGGACAGATGCAATCCCAAGAGTCGCAAAATTGAAAACATCTTTTGTGGAAATAATACGTCCTTTCCAAAGAAATTTTCCGTTACAAATATCATCAAGGTCTAATGCAGAAGCTTTTAAAAAGGTTAATAATACAACAGAACAGCTCAGGGCTCCACTTTAGAAATTTTCGAGTCAATTTTCGAGTCTCATTTAGAGACAAAAAGTGTTTCTACTCCAGAAGGCATAGAGACTCATCCAATAATGACTAGAGTTGGCAGAAAAATTAAAATACCTGATCGCCTGGACTTATAAAATAGTATTCTTTTTTTTTTCTTATAAATTATTCCTTAAACCATTTCTAAAAGTTTTTTTGTAATGTCACATTATGTATTGCAGTTATTGATGTTTATAATGTTGTTGCAATGTTACATTTGTAATTCCGCATTGCAAGGCGTATGTGTTAGATATTCCAATGTATGTTAGATATTCCATTAATTTATTCTTATTTTACTACCTTTTGCAATATTTAACTAAATTTTGGCTTACCTACATTGTGTATGATTTAATCAATGTCGCATTTTATAATTGGTGATATTTTTTTTGTACACGTATGTGGCAACGATTGTGTTTAGTTTATGAGTTAATAAATGTTTTTGTTGATATGATAACTGTTCTATTTTTTGAGTGCAAAAATATTAGTTTTCTTTACTTTTACATATGTCTTTTAGAGAGATAAGTGTGGGTTTATTCTACAAATGAACATGGTTGCAACGTTTAGGAGTCATAAACGAGTTTTCTGAGTCGTCCATACATCACGGACATTAAACTGAGCAATTTTGAAGTTCGTGATTGAACAATCACCTTATTTAGAAAAAGAATTTCTGTGATAAATAAGACAATTATTTCAAAATAGTGGTGAACAATTGCTGCTGTTTCCAAAACAGCTAAGTCGGGCTTTCTAACCTATGTTATGTACATGTATTTAACCAAAATGCTTAGATAAAAGAAAAAGTTACTCGCATCGGAAAAATGATAAATGAAAAATTGTCTATAATTGGCAGAAAATTTGTTACAGCAACATACTTCATTGGGGTATTATTCTCTCACGTTAATCTGGTTCTGTCTGAAAGCGGATAGATATTCAATGATAGACGGTGCGCGACGGCGATCAATATCTGCGGGTGTTTTTGCGAAATCCACAGTGAGTGACGTTCCGCGCTTCCGTTGTAAGGGTCCATATGTGATACCAGGGTTGCCAGTCTGGCCTCCAATTTTCATCTGAAATTTTGAAACAAGTAATTTTATTTTAAATGATCGTTAATTGTCTCTTATTAACACTAAAAAAGAATTTTACGAAAATTTTGTAAAAAAATATTTGACGCCAGAATTTTTATTTTAAGTTATTAACTTATTTATTTAACTAATTTTTTGTCTTTGTATCTTTTAAACTAGTTTTATAAGGAAATCTCTGGTTCGAAACGAAAATGTGTTCCCTTGGTAGTGGTTAAAATGACCGCTCGCCTTCTTTCTAGTGTTAAAGCAAAGTACACCATTCTTTATTTCTGGTATGAACTTGAAATTTCTGAATGAAAAGAAAGACCAAACTGGCAACTCTAGTCGAGATACTAGCTGAAGCAATGAAAGAAAAATAAATCGATAAATTTTACAGCGAAAACCATGGATGACCGCAGCGGATTTGAGCTTAATACTTAATGCTGATTCCTGAAAAATAAAATTTTCTAACAAAACGTGAAATCCTGTTACTCAAATGAAAAGTCGTCTTACGAGCACATTTACCACAAAAACGAAATATTTTTTTGCGACTTTTTCATCAAAAGGAATAATCTCAGACAAATCGAGTGAATAATATAAAATCATACAAATATGAAGTTCATTAAAGGTCATTATGGCGGGTTCAGACAACGATCAGGTAGGCTCAGCTAATAGTTGATGCAAAGTATAATAGTAAAAAATATACTCCGTAAAAAATATCTAGTGCCTCATTTAAAGCGGTTCATGGAAAGAGGGTAACAAGTATTTACTAAAAATAATACATGATTAGTATATTATGATGTTACTATATTTAGTTGTAAGCCGTTGTAAATTTTGAAAAGTGCTACTAAAATCGCAGCAGTTCTCACAATTTTTCTCACAAGTATTTTTTAACGGTAAATGACACTCAGTTCCAAATCTATTTTATACTGCACAATTCTGCATCTCCAAATCTCGATATATAAATTAAACGATTATTTTTTTTTTATTCTTACTGCATTCAGAAAAAAATAGCCGCACAAAAAAATTATACATTTGATTCTTTTGCTTATCTTACGACCAGCACTTTTTCCTTCATTGAGAAGATTAATTGGAATTTTTTTCTGTCTTTTTAAGTTCTACTTAACCCCTTGAGGGGCAAGCAATTACGTTTGTGAAATACTGAATTCCCACCGGAATCTTTGAAAAATTTTATTTCAAAATATGTAAAGACAATTTTGTGGCTTTTTTCCACCAAAGTTAGAAAAGTAAAATTTAATAAATTTTTTCTGGTGTAAAACTTCATTAATCGTAGGTGGTATATAATATATAAAGGTGTCCCTCAAGGGGTTAAATACTTTTTCCTTAACCTTATTATTTTTACAAGGTTCTGAGACGTATCGAGACTTTTCTTATGGCTTTTTTAGTTTTATCTCTTTTTGCTTGCAAATAACTTGTGCAAATGGATTTCCTTACTGTTATAACCTCTTCAGCGCGGTAATGTTCAGTAATATTTTTCTTTTTTGTATTGGAATTTTTCTTATTTACCTCCAACTGTTCATTTGATTTTTCACATCTATGGCTGATAACAGGAATTTTGTTTTAATTTTTCCAACTTCTTTTCACAATAGATATTTAAAATACTCTGTTCCTTTTAATTCAGCTGAGAAACTTTAATCAGATTTTATCTTCTCTTATTCTGCCATTTCCCAATTTCTAATAAGAATACACAATGTCCGCGGTCGCTCGTTCTTTTCTTGGGAGTCATTAAACAATTAAACGTCTTAAAAAAACAAATGTTATACACTATTTTACTGAACTAGGAATGTTTTTATCAAATTAGTTACTGTTCAATTTTAAGAAATTTGAATAATATTAATTCATGGGCCACTACATAATTATCGACAACTACATAAATAACATGCTTTTTATCTGATTTATTTCACTTTTTAGAGTAATGTATATTTCTATATTAACTCATGTTACATATATTTTTTATTGTAAAATTCAACTTCTTTCAAAAACAAATGTTTACGCTTTAATAAATAGAATAATCAAAAGCGTGTATTTTTAACCTTAATAGATAAATAAATACAGATTTCCCACGATTACCGCGGTTAATTAATTCCAATATATTATCGAATCAATCAAAATATACATTAAACAGGAAAAACAGCAAAATATTCAAAGCCAAGTTCCTTAAAATTTACCAACCAACGTAAACAAGGTAAAATTGTACTATAATTTTGTTTTTTATATATTATTGTCAGAAATTATATATTGCATCTTTACTTGAAAATTAAAAATAAGTTAAACTAGTTTTCACGAACTTCTGTTAGCATAAACGTGTCAGCTAATTTAATATGTAACAATTGAAAATCACTGAAAAACATTAATTTTAACTTTTCATTACTGAAATTCTTTAGGTTATTTACTGTGGTTTACTTGCCGCTAAGTTAATTGTTTTCAAAAAGTTCATAATTTTAGTTTAAACGCACTGTAATTACATTTGATTTCTTCAAAATTACATATTTTAAAATGTATTTAAGCGGAAACTTATCAGTTGCCAATTAAAAACTGTCTTTCTTTTTCAATGTTTTTTGCACTAACACAAATATTGATTTTCTAACAGTTGGTTCACTTGTATGCTCCAATTCATTTCTAGCTCTCTATATATGAAATGATGTATGAGAAATTCCAATTCTCAAAAGCATCTTATAATTCGTTCAGTTTTATTTTTTCCGGCATTTTCTGTAAATACCAGTTTGAAAATATCAACGACATCCTCAAGGGGAGTAAAAAGTATTACCATTCCGTGCTAGTACATTAATCAAAATTTTGTCTTAACTAACCGAGGGAACATCTAAAAAATTACCTCGTTAAGGAAAGGATACCTGTATTGTAATACAAAAGCATAAAATATTTAAGAACTTAACCCTTTAGTGCGCAGCTTTGCATATATGCAAACAACAGTGTTTGAAATTTAATAGATATTTTTATTCGTATATACCTAATTTACACCAGAAAATTAAAATCCAATATCTGCTTTAATTAATACCAGACATTTCGTATTTAAATACAGTAGAAGCTCTTTCATCCGGCACGTTCGGGACCAGACCCGTGAGAAATTAGCGATTTTGCCGGATTATCGAACGTCAAAGCTTTTTTGTGTTCACCTGCATTACGAACCTGCGCAAATTGTATAAATATCTGAGAAGTACTGTTCTGTATTTCGCCATTCTAACAACTGTGAGAATTAAAGAAAAACAGAATACCAAATTAAATTCCAATTTTTTATTATATACTTTATATCTACGTTACATTTTACATGTAGTCAAAAATTAATATGAAGATTACATTTAAAAAAAAAGTCTTAGATATCACGTTGCTTCCGCGATTCGGATTTCTTCTTCAAAAAATCCTTACAGATTATACACGGATTTATGAGTTCTGTAGAGTTGTAACTTTTGTTCGATTCGGCAAATTTTATTAATGTATCTAACGCATCAGAAGCCTGTTTCCATTTCCACGAGGCTTTAGATTCTTCTGCCATGGTTGCTTCTTTATCCGATTCCACCTCCTTAATCTGGGCTTCTTGTGGGTTGCATAATGTGAGCGTCGCTGATTTCTCCGACCACTGGCATATTGTTGCTGTTGTCGTTTTCATTCCAGTCTATAAATTCCTCACGGTGTATATCTCTGTAAGGGTTGTTAGGCATGGCTTCTACCAAATCTAGCACTATATTTTGGCCATCGCTTCAATCATATCATCATCTTGGCTATTAGGCCACAATTTGCACGATAAGCACTGAGCGAACTAAACTAAGCACACGGTAGCGCGACCTAGTTGTCAAGGTCAAGAGACGTCTGAATCCTGAGTAAACTGATCGCAACCTAGAGATTCCAGTCAGAGAAATAGCAAAAAAGGAAAGAAAAAAAGAAAAAAAAACGCTGCCTAGCGTGCCGGATTATAGAATGTGCCGAACCATACAATGCCGGATAAAAGAGCTTTTACTGTAAAGCGAAATGAACCATTGAAACTTTCTGGTGTAAAATCAAATTCTCTGAACTAAGTAATTTCTAGAACGTATTCTATCATGGGAATTAAAGGGTTAAATATTAAGTTTTATAAAATAAATAAGTACACAGTGTGCCCACTCTCAACGGTGTCCAATGGCTAATTCCTAAACCGTTAGTCATGGACAAGTTCCAATTACAAAAATGTTTTAAATGAGGTAAAGAAATATTTAAAAAGCAATTTGGGTAAATACAAACATTTCTTAAAAAATTACGAAATTTAAATTTTTATACGGCCTCCCGGTTCTATAAGTACTTGATAAAAATTTCCTGTTAAACTGACAAGTAAAACAAAAAAAAGTCCCGTTGTTCTGCTATTAAAATTGACCGAGTAATGACTGTTTAAAGTTGGAGCATAATTTTTGCAGCAAATTAGCTTCATTCACAAATTTAATAGAAATATAATTTCGTCAGATGAAGTAAAAAAATTGTTGAGAGTAAAATTAACATTGCAATATAAATTTGAAATCTTTAATCATTCCGACATATTAATGCAAAATACACAATTTGTACTATACATATAAGAAGAAAAAATACAGAATTTTTGTTAACTAAAAGGATGAAAATTAACAGTTTTATGTTTTGATAAGTGATTCGTGTGTATTCTGTACCGCTGAATCCAAAAATGACCTTCATTTTTTACCATCATGTAACGATGTTTTGCAAATCGTAAATTTTAAAGATAAACAGAAAAAAACGAAAATTTGATACTATAAAATAGATGTCATTGTTGTGTTTTTAACTTTTGATAATTCATCTTTATGTATTCTTTACCGCTGAATCCGTAAATGACCTTCATTTTTAACCATCCCGCCAGAATTTTTCGCAAATTGTAAATTTCAAAGTTAAAAAATTCAAAGTTTAACTTCAACCTCCTCCCTCACCTCAGCGGTTTAGCTATAAGAATCCCAGTATAAGCCAAATGAATAAATTTTTGAATAAAATAAAATAAAATAAAATAAGTTTTACATCTGTTTTATAGTATCAGATTTTAGCTATGTTGGAATTTTGACATTTACGATTTGAAAAAAAAAAAAAAAAATCTAACGTGATGGTTAAAAATGAAGGTCATTTTCAGATTCGGTGTTAAAACTGCATAAAAATCAATTACCAAAAGTTAAAAAATACAGTCATATCCTGTATTTTATAGTATCCTATTTCTGCTATTTTTTAACTTTGACAATTATTTGCAAAAAATCCTGATATGATGCTTAAAAATTAAGGTAATTTTCAGGTTCAGTGCTAAAAAAAATACATAAAAGTTAAATAAACACAACCATCGTAGTCTTGTGTTATCTAAACTGAAACTTTTTCTTAAACTTCTTGGCGGTAATCTATCTGAATTTTTTTGTATTATTGTGTAAAATAAATATAAATGGTAACAACCGAAAATCATAATACTAGATTGTCATCGGATTTACGTCAGTATGTAAAATTTAATCTCGATCGGATATTTGAAAATGAGTTAAAGTTCGAGTACAAAGGGCATAGCCGGATAAGCATTGGAAACATGCCTTTCAATTACTTCGTTAAAAGAAAAACTTCTAAAATCTATAGAATAAAATACAAATATTTGAGTCGGTATCATCGACATTGTAATAGTACTCAACAAAGATGTATAAATTTTACATCTATGAAACTTATTTTTAACCCTTTCCGGCGCGGTGTCCTTAAAAAAGGACACATAAACTGTGGGAATTTTACAATTTCAAAAAAGTGGTGCTAATGAAGAAAATAATAAAGCGGAATTTAAAAAAAAGTAGACGTGAAAGAACATTATGCGACAGAATTTTCCGGTAGACTTAATACTTATTCTTCTAGAACCAAAAGTCCTCCACAAAGGTTTGGTTTACAATATTTCGCTCCAGCTATGTAAGTTTTCTCGTAGTGCTGCTAAGCTTTTATTTTCAAAAATGTTGTTATATTACATTTTTTAGCATATATTGTCAGACTCTGATAAGTTTTATTTCAAACCTATACATTGAAAGATTTTTATGGAGCATAATCTCGAAAACCTATCTAAGTAACGCAAGTGCACAGCAGTGGTCTACTTAAGGGCATTTATCTAATAATTATTAAAGAGTGAATTCCAAAAAGTTATATATATATATTTTTTAGCTTAGTCCTAACTTTCATGTATCATAATAAACATTAAAGTTTTCAAAATACATTCTTTGGAAAAACTGAAAAATAAAAATATTACCTCCCTCTGTGCTCCGGTAGTAGGTCATATACATTTCTGATGCATAAATCTTTAAGTTTTCGCCTTATCCAACAAATTATTTACAATTTAATTGAGTATATAAGCAGCAGTTGAATTTTAAAATAAAACATAATACAATTAAAAAAACACAGTTTGAAAATAAAATATATAATGTTTTGAAATCTCTAAGAATGAAATCTATAAGTGTCATATCTATTACACTTAGAATGAAATCTCTATGTTTTCATTAAATCTCTTAATGAAATCTCTAAGAATTTGACAAAAAATCTGTTTGTGAGACACTATAGAATTTTAACAAATGTACCAGCAGAAAAGAAAAAACAATTATTCCAATTTATGGAAAATTAACATTTAAGGGTATTCGTCAATCATATTTCTGTCAGACGTTTTCCGAAAAAGCATTTTCGGGTTGGATTTAACTTTAAAAATTAGTGTCCCACTACTGGTACGTGGCCCACTGTAGGTGCAATTTCCTTAATATGCTCTAGAATAAGCCTTTCCCATCTTTCAGTAAGCAGGCACATTTCTCAGATGGTGACAAGCAATAAAGACAGTCATTAACCTTTGGATTGTAAACACGCAAGAACAATATATCATTTTAGCAGTATTTACAATTTATTATTTTATTCATATAACTAGTTTATTTTATAGTAGTAGTCGAATTATTTTACAACAAATTAAAGATTAAAAAAATAAAAAAAAGAAGAAGCAATTTGACAAATTACAACGATCATTTGGAAAATGATTTTTTCAAAGACTAAAATTTTAGACGTAAAATATCGCACGGAGTTGATCATACATTACTTACGCCATGGATTAAACATTAACATTCCTGGACCCACCATGAACAAATTTTAAAAGAAATTTAAGTTTTACAATTTTCGGTACTCTAAATTTTTAAACTACTACGGAGATGGTTATACATTACGTACGCCATGGATTAAACATTAACATTCCTGGACCAATTTTAAATGAAATTTCATTTTTAAACTTCTAAACATCCCACAATATTACTTTTTATATCGTCGTAAAGAGAAAACTAGTCGTTGGGGGCCACCGTAATACTTATCCATCATGGATGTAGATAATATAAAATATGAAAATAAAACATGTGATATTTGCTAAACATTGTACCATGCTACTTCTATTCATAATTTAATTTATTTGGGCTTCCTTAAATATAATTAATATAACCCCTTAAGCTAATATTACTTTTTGTTGCATTAAAATATCTCAATTTGTTGATTTTCTGTAAGCAAGTAAACGCTGTTGGTTTACAATGGAAGTCTATGGGAATTTGGCGAAATATTAGAGATACCGGCAATTTCGCGTCTCATTTTGTCCGCTAAATTTAGCGATAAAACGCCAAGTTGGCGACAAACTTGGCGGTATTTGGCGACAGAACAGGATCCCTCTTATGGTAAACCCCCTTATAGGTAAGGAGAGGCATTAAATACTTGATATTTACGATAAGCCATTATTGGCATTTAATCTTATAATTTGGCGATAGTTTTTTGGTCGGCGGGATAATCGAGTAGTACCGAATTGCGTAAAAGAAACATCCTTATAACTCGAAAAATCATAATCCTATTAACTAACAGTTTACTGCGTCGGATTAAGCGTCTCATGTCCAATTAAAATATATTTTTGAATTGCAATTTGAATGAAATACAGGGTCATGAAAAATCTAAGAGTGTGAAAAATAGAATTACAAATATCTCGGCAACTAATAATCTGATCGAGTTCATTCATGATGCAAAATTTATGTTTTCTTATTGTCTTTTATACTCACTCCTTCAAATAAACCATTTCGGTATACCTCTTATCAGAACGAATACTTCAAGAGTCCGAAAAAAATAGTTCCGGATAATCGAGGTTGCTGATATTCTATAGGTTTCTTCCAATTATTACTCCATAAGAGTACAGTGAATTGCAAGTCTCTATCTCAATTTGTTCGGGAGATAGGGCGTTTACAGACACACACATAACAATTTTGACAATTTTTTTTTTTCTAAAAATATATTTTTCGGAATCTCCAATGTCTGAAACGTGTAAATTCGTCAATTTTTTTTTTTCGATTTTTAAAACGATTACAAGACTTACCCTATACTACGTATGATGGGTAAGTAAAAATGCGTTTTTAATGGCAATTTATTTGAAAGCTGTATCTCAATTTGTTTCTGAGTTATTAATTTTTTTTTGTAGTTTTTTTTTAATTTTTTGTCATAGTGGCAACAGAAGAATCCATCTCTGTTGAAAGTAAAGGGAAAATGCAGATTACTGTATAGATCAGAAAACGAATAAAAACCGGGATTCAACTAATAAAACGCTTCTGATATGTTTCTGATTTCCTAACCTGAGCGAGGACAATAACTATTTTTTCCAAATGGTTAAAAAAGAATATTATTTCGCAAGTAAAACTGGGAGAAGAATGACACTAATAGAATGCAAATGTGATATGTGGAAGAAGAAAAATGCCAAATTGCAAAACGAAAAATGCAAAATTTTGCCTGGACTAATACATAAAAGCTGCTGATTCGAGTGTGCAACTGTCAATCACAGTAGGAAGGTAACGGAAGATGTTGACCTTCACTAATAGGTGAAAGGCTGATATGCATATTATCTACGGAACTGCAAATGGAAATGGCTCGGAGACTAAACGATATTACGGAGAGGCGTTCCCACCTTGCTTTTGTCACTTATTCGGTCTTTGCTTGTTTTTGCACCGCATAAAATATATCCCGCATTGCCAGTGCCTTATTTAATGACGTTTAGCCTTATTTAATGGCATATTAATTAAGGCTAAAACAAGGGGAATTTTACCATTTCAAAAAAGTGGTGCCAATCAATAAACCTGAATTTTTTAAAAAAGCAGACCACTGGAAACACTGAATATCGCCTTTGGCTTCCCTTAGAACCTTTGCGTTTTAATTCGGACCGTACATTCTTTCATGAAAACTGTTTCTTTTGAAGTGTACTATCACCTCTAAAAGATTTGCCCATATTTTATGAAACACCCTGTATATATATATATATATATATATATATATACAGGGTGTTCCGTTAAAGGGGTCCAATATTAATAGGGGTAATAGAGGAGATCACATGGAGCATAAATCAGTATATAAAGCCTGGTCGGATCTCAATAGTTTTCAAGTTACAGCAAATAGAATGAAAATTCGGAAAATTGTAAAAGAACCCTCATTGCTAAACTATCGATAATGCTACATAAAAACGAAGCACATATTTAGAAAGAGCAGAAAAAAACCTACAAAATTACATCAATTGTAATAAAATAGCAATATTTATTGACGAGTTACAAGCCCTGAAACAGTGAAAAAAGTACGAAATCCAATATACATCAAAATAGTTAATCGTTAATTCCAAAAAGACAACTCTAGCTACAACAAGGAAAATGTTGTAAAATTTGGGCCATTCCGAAAACTTTCGAAAAAGCTTACAATGAACCATATCGGTTTAATTGTGTGAGAGAAATTAATCAGTTTCTTAGTTACAACTCCGCTTTCTTTGACACTAGCAAAGGTTAAACTCCGCCCATCACGATTGGAAACACCGCCTTTTTAATTACTCTCAACTATACATTTTCGATCATGCTTCTTCTGAGATGCAACATTTTTAATTATTCAAGAGTTGAATGAACCAAAATAACTTTACAATAATAGTCTACATTTTAAAGTGGTCTTTTATTGATATAAAGCTTAAGTTAAATTCTTTAAAATTAAACTGGTGGTGAAAATTCGGAAATAATTAAAAATATTGCGATTTGTAACAATGCAAGAAGTTTCAGTACATGTTTTACATGGACAATTATTGTATGTATATGTGCATCATAATTTATGATAGGAAATAATAATAACAAATAGCATAATAATTTTATTAATTATAAATTTAAAAAAGACACTAAATTTTAAATTCATTCATACAAACTTTGTAATTTACAATTTGAGTACACCGCAGTCTGTGACTTGCAAAATACTGTGCCAAAAAGTGTTGAAAATAAAAGAAAAATGACAAATAAAGAACTACATTCCACGTACTTTATGACATATGTGAAGCATAGTCTTCTGGCCTGCGCTGCACAGTTCAATGTCGGAAGGCAGACGAACGGACATTATTATAATAGGTGTTCGAATTTGCGCCCATTAACAGAATCGCACAGCCGACAGCGACGTCGTAAAGATTGGCGAACACGCCGAAAAACTCCGACGGAGTTGGGAATGTCTCCTGCAGCGACAACGATTCGCGCTAGTAAATCCTCCGGTGTATCCACAGGCGTTTCATACACCAGCGATTTAAGGTGTCCCCAAACAAAAAAGTCTAACGGATTGAGGTCTGGAGAGCGTGCAGGCCAAGCAACAGGTCCACTGCGTCCAATCCATTTCCCAGGATATGTTGAATTGAGGTGATTGCGAACACCTATGAAAAAATGTGCCGGTGCGCCATCGTGCATAAACCACATATTGTGGCGCAATGTTGCTGGCACATTTTGCAGTAACTGCGGTAAGATATCCCGTAGGAAAACCAAGTACGTACTGCCATTGAGTACATCTGGGAGTAAATATGGTCCTATGAGATAATCGCCGAGGACACCTGCCCATATGTTCACACTGAACTTTTGTTGTGCGTTCGACGGGAAAACAGTGTACGGATTTGTATATGACCATGTGTGCATATTGTGCGTGTTTACCACGCCCTCTCTCGTAAATGTTGCTTCATCAGTAAATAAAATATTTTCCAGAAATTGTGGATTATTTTCTGTTTAAGCAACCAGTTTTCTTTAAGCAACCAGCGTACGAATTCTGTCCGCTGAGCACAATCTGTTACTGATAACAGTTGTACCCGCTGCACATGAAAGGGGTGCATGTTTTCTGCACGCAGAACACGCCACACACTTTGGTGAGAAACACCGACTTCAGGCGCAGCAGCTCGTGTACTCGTGGAGGGGTTATATTTAAAAATATTCAGTACATCTTCTTCCATTGCAGGTGTTCGTACATGTCGAGGTTTCCCTGCATCAATGCTTGGTGCATTAAACGATCCAGTCTCCCGTAATCGTCTATCGATTTTTATGAAGAGTTTCGAACTTGGACAACGTCTCCTTGGAAATTGCTCACGATACATGCGCTGTGCTAGACATGCATTTCCATGAGCTTGCCCGTACATCAGATGCATGTCCGCATATTCTTCGTTAGAGTATTCCGGCATAATTATTATACATCAACTTACTACAATCCCACTTACAACAGCCTCCCTTTAACATAACGCCCACTGATGACTGCTGTTTTATTACACTTTTCTTCCTATACACATAGAAAATTTGCATAAAAAGTACTTCTTCTTCATCATCCTGAAAGTTCATGGAGGAAACGCAGCAGTCACGGAGTTTGCTTTAAGACAAGGCGAGAGCTGCACAATATGTCATTCACTTGACCAGACTGAATAATGAAAGGGTATTGATTGAGGTTGATCAGAAATGTATAATTGAAAGATATTAAAACGGGGTGTTTACAATCGTCATAGGCGGAGTTTCGCCCTTTCCGAGAGTGCAAGAGTACAGAGTTGTAACTAGGGAACTGCTTGATTTCTCCCATACAATTAAACTGATATGGTTTATTGTCAGCTTCTTCGAAAGTTTTCGGAATGGACCAAATTTTATAACATTTTCCTTGATGTAGGTAGAGTTGCACTTTTGGAATTAACGATTAACTATTTTGCTAAATATTTGATTTTGTATTTTTTCACTGTTTCAGAGCTTGTAACTCGCCATTAATTCTCAATATTCTAAAACAACTTATGTCATTTCGTAGGATTTTTTCTGCTCTTTCTAAATATGTGCTTCGTTTTTATGTAGCATTATCGATAGTTTAGCAATGAGGGTTTTTTTACAAATTTCCGATTTTTCATTCTATTTGCTGTAACTTGAAAATTATTGAGATCCGGCCAGGCATTATATACTGATTTATGCTCCGTGTGATCTCCTCTATTACCCCTATTAATATTGGACCCCTTTAACGGAACACCCTGTATATATAGTGGTCATAAAAAAACTTTGCCGATATATGGAACTCTAGCGGTCGGTCCGTTTAACCGATCGAGATGAGATTTCAGATATAGTTATTCAGAGGTACGGGCACGGGATTCTGTGAACGGCATCAAATTGGTACTCACGGTTGCGGTTTTAGGTACAGAAACTCGAAATTTTTGAGTGGCAACACCCATTTTTTTTTCGTCGCAAAATGCTCAGCGCATGCGAAAACCCTGAATATCGCTGGAAGGGTACGTGTATTGCAAGAAACGGACGCGTTATGCACGCACAAAAAACAGCTCTGCGAACAGCCAAAAAATACACAATCGGGGCGCACGGAGGAAATCTGAATATGACAGAGGCAAGACACCAATCACAGAACTCCGTTCGTCAGATAGTCAGCGTAGAAAACGGATTCTTGCCTCTGTCATATGCAAATTTCCTCCGTGCTCCCCGATCGTGTTTTTTTTTTTTTTTTTTTTTTTTTTTTTTGCCGTTCGCAGAGCTGTCTTATGTGCGTGCATAACGCGTCCGTTTATTGCGATACACGTACCGTTTCAGCGCTATTTAGGGTTTACGCATGCGCTGAGCATTCTGCGACGAAAAAAATGGGCGTTACCATTCGAAAATTTCGAGTTTCTGTCCCTATAACCGTAACCGTAAGCGCCAATTTATTGCCGTTCACAGAATCCCGAGCTCATACCTCTGAATAACTATATTTGAAATCTCATCTCGATCGGTTAAACGGAAAGGCCGCTAGAGTTCCATATATCGGCAAAGTTTTTTTATGACCACCATGTGTATATATATATATATATATATATCTTTTGGAATTTGAATTTCTTAAGTTAAAGCAAAATAGCTAATGAAACTGGCAAACGAATCCGTTCGAGATCTTAGTATGTCCTATATATATGCTCCGTCATATCCATATCGTTTCATAAATACTTGTGATATCGTATGAAACATAAATCGGATA
The DNA here is from genome assembly GCA_963932465.1 of Maratus speciosus. Lineage (NCBI taxonomy): Eukaryota > Metazoa > Arthropoda > Arachnida > Araneae > Salticidae > Maratus > Maratus speciosus. Next base: position 605,832,458 of record OZ010786.1, on the reverse strand, counting down.
TACATATATATTTATATACATGTGATATTATATGTATTATATTAAATTAATAAATCAACATTTGGACGGGTGGTGGTCTGGAGATCGTGATCGGTGAACATATGCCAAAACCTACCAGAAATTGCTTTCCCTGGAACGTCTGCAATAGGCAGCTTCTGGCTTTTTCTAAAGAACGCTACATAATTTTTTAACATTGCGGTACAAGTGAACATTAAAATAATCGCCAGTCCTGGCACGTAAACAAAGGGTTAATACTATATCTAGCATTTGAAATCGCCATTGACTATTGTAGGACATCAAAGTACACTATGTCAATGCTATCGTGACTACAAGGATCTGGTTGACAGTTCTCCTTTTGAATTCTAGATTGATCGAAAATACAGATATCTGAACTAGATTTGTTAAATTATTCATTTTTAGATGTATTTTAAATTTGCGATTTATCATAATTCATTAGTTATGAATAATACTATATTATAAAGATATGAGATTTCCCCCTTTAAATAAGAATTTATAGTTTATTATATTTAAAGAAGCCTTCATTTGGATTTTACATTTAATTTACTCAGTTCTATGCTATTACAATAGCTGCCAACATCTTACGCTTAAAAATTTTACAGAAAATCTTACCTTTTTAAATCGCCTCAACAGGTACTGAATAGCTAATCAGCATTGAGGGGTTTATGTTTAAGAGCGTGTATTAATTCTGACAATACTTTTATGGCGAGCAGATTTAATTTATATCTGAATGCATTCTATCCAAAATGAAATGTTTTCTGGCTGTGAGCTAAACAAGCTTTCTTTCATGATGAAGTCTGGCATCGCAATTAAACGCTTGGTTAGTTGGATGAAAATTCATAATTAGATGGGGAAGCAAAAAAACAAATGAAATAACTCAATTATAATGCGGGTGAAGTTTCTCTGCAAATTAAATGTGCTGAAACATCTCAAACATCTGTATATAAAATGTAATTTTTGTTAAGAATTGGAGATAAATAATTTTAATTGAAACAAGCCGGGTTGAATATACAGCGAATTTTCTTTTCTTTGAGAAACCTACCAATCTTCAGAAATCTATTTTCATTATTTGATGGCATACTTCTGATAACCACTGGTTTTAAATAATCATTTGTATCTTTAATCTAGAACAATGTAAGGCGAAAATTACAGTTCTGAAACACTTCAATTGTTTGTGGTTTCAATATGCACATAAATATGCGAAAACTTACATACAAGATATAAATAAAAAAGTAATTAGATTATAGTAATTTAGATATGTTAAGCCTAGAGGAAAATCAACACCTTACAACACGTATCTATATACACTATATGGCCATTAATGACCGTCAACTTTCAATTTTAGACATTTTGTCGAATATTTAGAAATATACTTGACAGATTCTTCTGGAATTTCAGGATTAAAAAGAACAGGTATGACCTAATATTTAGCAATAAGGGGGACCATTAGGGAGCCAACAAAAAAGCAAAGAAAAAAATAATACTTGGGATCACCCTGTAAAATAAAATGCACGAAATAATCTATCGCTACCGAATATAAATAAACAGACATTGTGCAATATGCGTATTCTTTTGTGTAAGAATAGCACGTATATTAATAGAGATATGGCGATTTATTAAAAAATAAATAAAAAATTCTTGCATGTTTTTTGCTTATAACATGCAGGGTTTTCAACCAAATTCAACGCCTTTTTCAGAAAAATTAATAAAATATAGTAGAAACAATATAGTGTAATTGGAATATAAATATATTAAATATTTTAGGAAATATGAGCTGTTGTATGAAATAATTTTTATCTGCGCATGCTCGAACGATAACAATTATTATTTCACATAATTTAATAGTCAGCTCTATGGAGCAACTTATTAAAAAAATTAGTCAAATATCGTAGAAATTTAGAAAGATATCGGCGTTAGAGTGAGTCAAGTTTTAGTTGTTCTCTAAAATCAGCTTAATGATAAGGGATTTTCCACAAATTATCATAATTTTTTTAATTTTTTTTTTAATTTTCATTTTTTATTGATGCTTTCGTTCTTGGATAACCACCAGAGCGAGCCTATACCGTGATCAAAAGGAATATCAAAATCGAAGCAATTTTTCCAAATCTACTCGTTGATACTCATTAAGTACTAACTTTTTTCTGAAAGTCAGTTAATAAAAAATGACAATTTGTGTAAAATCCCTTATCATTCAGCTGCTTTTAGAGAACAACTAAAAATTTGCTCACTCTAACGCCAATATCTTTTTGAATTTTTACGATATTTGACTAGATTTTTTTTTAATAAGTTGCTCCATAGAGTTGACTATTAAAATATGTAAAATGATCCTTGTTATCGTTCGCGCATGCGCATATAAAAATTATTTCATACAATTGCTCATATTTCCTAAAATATTTAATATATTTATATTCCAATTGCAGTATATTGTTTCTACTATATTTTGTCAATTTTTCTGAAACCGGCGTTAAATTTGGTTGAAAACCCTGCATGTTATAAGCAAAAAACATGCAATATTTTTTTTTATTTTTTTAAATAAATCGCTATATTTATATTAATATTGCTATTCTTACACAAAAGAATACGCATATTGCACAATGTCTGTTTATTTATATTCGGTAGCGATAGATCATTTCGTGCATTTTATTTTACAGGGTGATCCCAAGTATTTTTTTCTTTGATTTTTTGTTGGCCCGTTAATTGACCCCCTTATCAAATCGACACTGCTAAATATGAGGTCATACCTGTTCTTTTTAATCCTAAAATTCCAGAAGAATGTGTCAAGTATATTTCTAAATATTCGACAAAATGTCTAAAACTGAAAGTTGACGGTCATTAATAGCCATATAGTGTACATTATTTTTACATGTTAGATGCGTGTAATGTTGAGTGTAATGGTACTCATATGTAAACTTTTCATTTGTATGAGAAAATGGCATTGAAAATAATTTGCAATTAATACTGCTATAATTATTTTCGCTACTGATGTCACCTTCTACTTCTTTTGTGAAAAACTTGTTTAATGTATATATATCAATACATAGAGTTTTACAACCAATTAATATTGGGAGACAGTTATTCTGTACAGTGATACAGTGAATCTGTGGACTTTAGACGAAAAAAAGGTTAAAAAAATTCTAAGCTCTTGCGAAATGGTTAAGTAATTTATTATGTCATCTTTTCAACAATGACACGAATCTTGAGAATAAGAAAGAGATGATCGTAAAAATGCCCCTCTAAATTCCTTTCTTTTCATATTGGATGATAGAACAATAACTTATAAGGAAAATTTCAATGAGCATCTATCAAAAATTTTAAGAAAAAGTGAATGTTCTTCCCTATGTGGTTATATAAGAAAAATTCCTTCGGAATTCCAAGCATAAGCCCATGAAAATTTTAAGGGACGTTCGTTATTTGATGTTATATCACTCGCGTCATAACGAAATATACAAAATACTTTTTTGTGATCATTGACCTTCATTCCACTGGTTTGCTACAGTGAACTCAATAAATGCTTCAACTCTACACGTTTAAAAAAGAAAAAATCTTAAATTTTTGCGGTCGAAGTACTTCCAGGCACAGGCATGTTTTAAACACAAGTACTCTTATACAGTAGTATCTCTTATTAATCGTTCGGCACTACTTTTTTTTTTTTTCCCCACAGGACACGTTTCTAAAAAATGCACTTTTACTAAAAAATGTACTCTTAAAATATAGTGGTGCGATCAGAAAATAAAAATATAATCATGTCTTTCGCGGGCGGTATCTTTAGAAAAGGACACCTAATTTTTATTTTACTACCACCCGAAATATTTAACTCAAATTTACCGTGTATAAAGTGCGTGAAAATAAGCAAGTTTATATTTTCTAATAAATTCCTTTATAAATTCTGGTGTGTCAGTCAATCATTTCATTTCATCAGTTTATAAACAGAATTAGTCCGCGCCGGAAGGGGATAAAGCTTGGGAGGCTATTTCCGAAACCCGACCAAAAAGGGTTAAATTAAGATTCTTTCAAACTTTAGTTTTGACAAATGAATAACCTTTTTGATTTATTGAAGTTTATTTGTGGTTATTTATTCAGTTTTTTTTTAATTTCGGAATTTATATGTAATATTAAAACATACGTAAAATTAAGTTAAATAATGCTATAAAAAGTGATAGAATATCTTTATTAAGACTTACGATCGTTTCATCGCACAATCGGCGACATTTTCAAAATCAATCATAATAGAAAATATTTTCACATAACTTAAAAACAATAATATAGTAAACAATGTCACGAGACATGAAGCATAATGAAAATATTGCAACCACAAAATAAAATAAAAATTAAATTAGCTATTTGCGAGCGTGAATTAATTTTCACATAATTTAAAAACAACATGGTAAGCAATGTCACGAGACATCAAGCATACTGAAAAACATTGCAAAACATAAAATAAAATAAAATTAACTTGGCTATTTGCGAGTGTGGATTAATTTTTACTATTGTTTCTACAATTACTTAGTATCTCTTTCCAAATTCTAGGTAAATCAAGGGACACAGAATCATTGCAAATATTCTCGTTGCGTAAAAATATTTCTATTGATTCTCGGACTATGGATGGTAAATAAAATCTTGATGGATAAATTAACTTGCTATTTTTAAATTCAATCTGTAAAGGTTCTTCGCTGCATAATCTGGCCAAAGCTGTGGTTCTTCTATTGTATTTGATGTCTGCTATATGTTCTTTGATTCTAGTTTTAAGTTTTCTGCTTGTCATACCTATATAAGACTGCTTTGTTCCATCTTCTTTGGTGAAAGGTATTTCGTATACTCCTGCTAATTGGTTGGACTCAATTTGATCTATTTTCTTGCATACAATATTTTTTATTTTCATGGATGGTTTTGCGACTAGGAAGATATTGAATTTATTGAATTTATATTTTAAACGTTCGAAGAAACCAGGAAAATATTGTAAAGTGGATAACGTGGAATTTTGTGGCTTGAAATTTCTTTCCTTTTTGTTCTTCAAGCTCTTAATTAATTTTTCTATGGTGCTTTCTTTGTATCCATTGTTTCTTGCAATATCATATATTTTATTTATTTCGTTATTTAAATGTTCAGGGGTACAAACTGTGAAAGCTCTCTGAATAGAATGTCTAAATGCAGAAACTTTGTATGAAAAAGGTGCTTGCGCATTATTAGGGATAATGGATTGAATGGCTATGGGCTTTCTGTACACAGTGCGCTTTATTCCTTGGTGCGTCTTGATTAATAATACATCTAAATACGGTAGCGTACCATTTTCTTCTATTTCCAATGTAAATTTAATTTTAGAATCAAGATTATTAATCTGGTTCAGAAAGTTATTGAGCAAGGTTTCTTCATGTTGCCATACGATGAAAATATCGTCTACGTATCTGATCCATGCATGGGGGGTATAATCCAAATTGTATATATCCATTTCAAGAGGTCGTAATATGAATTCAGCTAATAATCCTGATATAGGAGAACCCATTGGAGCTCCGTTATTCTGTTTGTATATTTTGCCGTCGAAAGTGAAGTAGTTATTATTAACTATGAGATTAAGAGCACTCTTTAGAGTAATTTTCATATTTTCGTTAATACTCTCCATGTGGTCGATGCAGTTATTTATATTAGTAACGGCTTTTTGGGTATCAATAGATGGGTATAAAGAGACTACATCTAGACTGGCAATTAAATAATTCTGAGGTAAATTAATGTTATTCAAATATTGAATAAACTCATAAGTTGAATTAATTACATGATCAGAGTGGGGCAAAATATTTTTCAATAAAACTACAAAAGCTTTTTCCATAACATATGTGGGGCTTGAGCATTTATTTACTATTGGCCTTATTGGCATATCTATTTTATGGTATTTGAGTCTGCCGACAGCTGCTGGGATTACTGCTAACTTATTAATTCTCATTAGAACTTTCATATTATCAGGTCAGCTCCCTTTATTAACCAATTCGTTAACTTTTTTGTTAATTATGTTAAGTGGATTCTTCTTAACTTGTTGACAATCCATATTGTTAATACACTTTACCATTTTATTTTTATAGTCATCAGTATTTAATATGGCTAATTTATTAGATTTATCTGTTTGGACTAAAATAATTTCTGTATCAAGTTTAAGATTTTTCAAAATATTCAATTCTTCCTTTGGTACTATTGTGGGTTGCTTAATTAACTTCTTAAGTTCGTGGTACATAACATTGCGAATTTCTTCTTTATGATCGTTATTAGCCGACTGTACAATGTTTTCGAGTTCCGGAATTATAGATTTTAGATTAGGCTTACCTGGAAAAATGTATTTTGGCCCGCGCTCAAGCACTTTTATTTCTTCTTCCGTTAAAGGTCTGCTAGATAAATTCAGAAATTCCACAGGTTGGCATATATGGTTGATATAGGACTTTTGTGCGTTGCAAAGATTTTCTATCTTGCGATCTTGTACCTTTTCTTTCAAGCGGATTTTACCGTATCTATATTTTTCCAGGCTGTTCATGAGAATATCAAATATATATTGTGGAGTGGAGGCTGCGAATTCATAATATAAATCTAAGGTTTTCTGTTGTAGTTTACTAATATATGCATACTTCTTTCTAATACATAATATTAAACATTTACTCTCAAATTGTCTATTAAGATCAGTAAAATTATAATTAGCAAATTTATTTCTGTTTTTCAAAAATGACGGAATTATGTTCCTACTTCGGCATAATTTAAGAAAATCCAAATTCAAAAGTTCCCGATCCAGGCGTAGTCTTTCATATTTGAAACGCGAAAATATTTTCTTATCAAACTCTTCAAACATATTCATCCCAGCATCGAAGAAATGTTATAAAAACATGTATAATAATCACTTATAAACAAACTAAGTTAAATAATGCTATAAAAAGTGATAGAATATCTTTATTAAGACTTACGATCGTTTCATCGCACAATCGGCGACATTTTCAAAATCAATCATAATAGAAAATATTTTCACATAACTTAAAAACAATAATATAGTAAACAATGTCACGAGACATGAAGCATAATGAAAATATTGCAACCATAAAATAAAATAAAAATTAAATTAGCTATTTGCGAGCGTGAATTAATTTTCACATAATTTAAAAACAACATCGTAAACAATGTCACGAGACATCAAGCATAATGAAAAACATTGCAAAACATAAAATAAAATAAAATTAACTTGGCTATTTGCGAGTGTGGATTAATTTTTACTATTGTTTCTACAATTACTTAGTATCTCTTTCCAAATTCTAGGTAAATCAAGGGACACAGAATCATTGCAAATATTCTCGTTGCGTAAAAATATTTCTATTGATTCTCGGACTATGGATGGTAAATAAAATCTTGATGGATAAATTAACTTGCTATTTTTAAATTCAATCTGTAAAGGTTCTTGAGTTTCTAAAAATTTGGTACAATTCAGTGCTAAAGAAACAGATTACTTACGGTTACGAAATTTGGTTTAATGATTTACGGAGCCATGGAATTAAGCGTTTATCCTCATGCCAAAGGCTATGTCTCTTATCTATCATTCGCGCATATCGGTCAATATCAACACAGGCACTTTGTGTACTTTCAGGAGTTCCTCCAATCGAAGTAGAATTAAAACAACTGGCTTTATGTTTTGAAGTTCAGAATAATGATGGTTCAGATTGGATAGAAGATGTTTATGTTTCAACAGATCGTTTGATGAAAAAAGTTTATACTTTTCACTATCCCTACTTTTATTATGATCATCATGTCAATTTCGTACGTGCTATTACTGAGAAGGTCCCTTTGTACAACCACCCAGTTTTATATACAGATGGTTCTAAGATGCCATCGGGCGTTGGAGCGGCTTTTGTGGTATTTTTGAAAGAAGATATTATCTTCGAGAAGAGAATTAGACTTAAATTATTTAATACGGTATACCAGGCTGAACTCACCGCCTTAGATTCCGCAATTGAGTGGTGTAGAGACTCCTCATACAGTGTATTCCACATTTATACAGACAGCTTGTCCTCAGTTCAAGCGCTTCAAAATCTTTTTCCAACGGACGAAATTCTTTTTAATATTTATACGAATTTACGACTATTGCATAATAAAACTATTAATATAGGCTGGATTAAATCCCACGTTGGTTTCGTCGGAAATGAGCGCGCAGACTACCTTGCCAAATCAGTCACTGAGACTAGTACATTTGATGCTGAAATAAACATTCCTATCCCTGTTTCGTTTGTGAAGCAGTTCTACAAAAGCAATATTATTAAAATTTGGCAGAACGAATGGTCTTATAGCGATAAGGGAAGAGACACGCATAGTATTATTAAAAAAGTGGATACCTCATTTTTGTGTTTCTCGCAAGTCCATGCCTATTTTATATCTGCACATGGGGCATTTCCTAGTTATCTTTATAAAAGGGGAAAACGCCAGAGTGATAAATGCCTATGTGGAAACATCGGTGATGTCAAACATTATGTGTTTGGTAAATGTCCATTGATGCCTACTTCATTTAACTTTATCCGTAACCGGACACTTAGCTGGAACATGCGTAACATACTGCTCTCGAAATCAAATTATCACAGACTCAGACTTATTTACAACGAACTAAATAAGCATTTTTCGTTTATAAAATATAACTTTTGATTTTTAATCTTTGTTTTATTTTAACCACTTTTCCTGCGCCAGGGCGCTCTTTGTAAGTTTTACTTTTTTTTTTTTTGTCATTGTATTTCTTGGGCTATTCCCCAGCTGTGGTTTTGCAGGTCGCAGAGGGTACTTTTCTGTCAGGGGTTCATGCCTATGCCATTTTTGGTTGGCTCCCTGGCAGAGTGATCCTGATCCTGTAAAGGTTCTTCGCTGCATAATCTGGCCAAAGCTGTGGTTCTTCTATTGTATTTGATGTCTGCTATATGTTCTTTGATTCTAGTTTTAAGTTTTCTGCTTGTCATACCTATATAAAACTGCTTTGCTCCATCTTCTTTGGTGAAAGGTATTTCGTATACTCCTGCTAATTGGTTGGGCTCAATTTGATCTATTTTCTTGCATACTATATTTTTTATTTTCATGGGCACAGCTTTGGCCAGATTATGCAGCGAAGAACCTTTACAGATTGAATTTAAAAATAGCAAGTTAATTTATCCATCAAGATTTTATTTACCATCCATAGTCCGAGAATCAATAGAAATATTTTTACGCAACGAGGATATTTGCAATGATTCTGTGTCCCTTGATTTACCTAGAATTTGGAAAGAGATACTAAGTAATTGTAGAAACAATAGTAAAAATTAATCCACACTCGCAAATAGCCAAGTTAATTTTATTTTATTTTAGGTTTTGCAATGTTTTTCAGTATGCTTGATGTCTCGTGACATTGTTTACCATGCTGTTTTTAAATTATGTGAAAATTAATTCACGCTCGCAAATAGCTAATTTAATTTTTATTTTATTTTATGGTTGCAATATTTTCATTATGCTTCATGTCTCGTGACATTGTTTACTATATTATTGTTTTTAAGTTATGTGAAAATATTTTCTATTATGATTGATTTTGAAAATGTCGCCGATTGTGCGATGAAACGATCGTAAGTCTTAATAAAGATATTCTATCACTTTTTATAGTATTAAACTTAATTTGTTTATAAGTGATTATTATACATGTTTTTATAACATTTCTTCGATGCTGGAATGAATATGTTTGAAGAGTTTGATAAGAAAATACTTTCGCGTTTCAAATATGAAAGACTACGCCTGGATCGGGAACTTTTGAATTTGGATTTTCTTAAATTATGCCGAAGTAGGAACATAATTTTTGAAAAAAAGAAATAAATTTGCTAATTATAATTTTACTGATCTTAATAGACAATTTGAGAGTAAATGTTTAATATTATGTATTAGAAAGAAGTATGCATATATTAGTAAACTACAACAGAAAACCTTAGATTTATATTATGAATTCGCAGCCTCCACTCCACAATATATATTTGATATTCTCATGAACAGCCTGGAAAAATATAGATACGGTAAAATCCGCTTGAAAGAAAAGGTACAAGCTCGCAAAATCTTTGCAACGCACAAAAGTCCTATGTCAACCATATATGCCAACCTGTGGAATATCTGAATTTTTCTAGCAGACCTTTAACGGAAGAAGAAATAAAAGTGCTTGAGCGCGGGCCAAAATACATTTTTCCAGGTAAGCCTAATCTAAAATCTATAATTCCGGAACTCGAAAACATTGTACAGTCGGCTAATAACGATCATAAAGAAAAAAATCGCAATGTTATGTACCACGAACTTAAGAAGTTAATTAAGCAACCCACAATAGTACCAAAGGCAGAATTGAATATTTTGAAAAATCTTAAACTTGATACAGAAATTATTTTAGTCCAAACAGATAAATCTAATAAATTAGCCATATTAAATACTGATGACTATAAAAATAAAATGGTACAGTGTATTAACAATATGGATTGTCAACAAGTCAAGAAGAATCCACTTAACATAATTAACAAAAAAGTTAACGAATTGGTTAATAAAGGGAGCTGGCCTGATAATATGAAAGTTCTAATGAGAATTAATAAGTTAGCAGTAATCCCAGCAATTGTCGGCAGACTCAAAGACCATAAAATAGATATACCAATAAGGCCAATAGTAAATAAATGCTCAAGCCCCACATATTTTATGGAAAAGCTTTTGTAGTTTTATTGAAAAATATTTTGCCCCACTCTGATCATGTAATTAATTCAACTTATGAGTTCATTCAATATTTGAATAACATTAATTTACCTCAGAATTATTTAATTGCCAGTCTAGATGTAGTCTCTTTATACCCATCTATTGATACCCAAAAAGCCGTTACTAATATAAATAACTGTATCGACCACATGGAGAGTATTAACGAAAATATGAAAATTACTCTAAAGAGTGCTCTTAATCTCATAGTTAATAATAATTACTTCACTTTCGACGGCAAAATATACAAACAGAATAACGGAGCTCCAATGGGGTCTCCTATATCAGGATTATTAGCTGAATTCATATTACGACCTCTTGAAATGGATATATACAATTTGGATTATACCCCCCATGCATGGATCAGATACGTAGACGATATTTTCATCGTATGGCAACATGAAGAAACCTTGCTCAATAACTTTCTGAACCAGTTTAATAATCTTGATTCTAAAATTAAATTTACATTGGAAATAGAAGAAAATGGTAAGCTACCGTATTTAGATGTATTATTAATCAAGACGCACCAAGGAATAAAGCGCACTGTGTACAGAAAGCCCATAGCCAGTCAATCCATTATCCCTAATAATGCGCAAGCACCTTTTCATACAAAGTTTCTGCATTTAGACATTCTATTCAGAGAGCTTTCACAGTTTGTACCCCTGAACATTTAAATAACGAAATAAATAAAATATATGATATTGCAAGAAACAATGGATACAAAGAAAGCACCATAGAAAAATTAATTAAGAGCTTGAAGAACAAAAAGGAAAGAAATTTCAAGCCACAAAATTCCACGTTATCCACTTAACAATATTTTTCTGGTTTCTTCGAACGTTTAAAATGTAAACTCAATAAATTCAATATCTTCCTAGTCGCAAAACCATCCATGAAAATAAAAAATATAGTATGCAAGAAAATAGATCAAATTGAGTCCAACCAATTAGCAGGAGTATACGAAATACCTTTCACCAAAGAAGATGGAACAAAGCAGTTTTATATAGGTATGACAAGCAGAAAACTTAAAACTAGAATCAAAGAACATATAGCAGACATCAAATACAATAGAAGAACCACAGCTTTGGCCAGATTATGCAGCGAAGAACCTTTACAGATTGAATTTAAAAATAGCAAGTTAATTTATCCATCAAGATTTTATTTACCATCCATAGTCCGAGAATCAATAGAAATATTTTTACGCAACGAGAATATTTGCAATGATTCTGTGTCCCTTGATTTACCTAGAATTTGGAAAGAGATACTAAGTAATTGTAGAAACAATAGTAAAAATTAATCCACACTCGCAAATAGCCAAGTTAATTTTATTTTATTTTATGTTTTGCAATGTTTTTCAGTATGCTTGATGTCTCGTGACATTGTTTACCATGTTGTTTTTAAATTATGTGAAAATTAATTCACGCTCGCAAATAGCTAATTTAATTTTTATTTTATTTTATGGTTGCAATGTTTTCATTATGCTTCATGTCTCGTGACATTGTTTACTATATTATTGTTTTTAAGTTATGTGAAAATATTTTCTATTATGATTGATTTTGAAAATGTCGCCGATTGTGCGATGAAACGATCGTAAGTCTTAATAAAGATATTCTATCACTTTTTATAGCATTATTTAACTTAATTTGTTTATAAGTGATTATTATACATGTTTTTATACGTAAAATTGTTAAACCTTAGAACTGAATAAGAGAATGTGGGAAAGGATTAAGCGATTTTGAATTACGAGAATTGAAGCATACAGAATACAGATATCGTTTCACGGGAATACCCTTCAAAATTGAAAATATATTCTCTAGTGATCGTTATGATTCCATTGCACGTGTTTAGCAATATTCACATTATAGCCTTAATAACTCTGCACGCTGAACCAATTTAAATAAGTTTAACATACATAAAGACATTTTTTATAACTTTAACTTTGCTTTGTGAAATATAATTGTTTTCGTTTTGCTGAATTTCTCAACTTTATTATGCAGGTTAGAACAAAATTCATATTGTGAAGATTATATTTGAAACTTAAAATTGTTTTAAAATACGCGGGTTAAAATTATACAATTATGAAACTTTTAAAAAACTTTGAAATGGACAGTTAAACAAAAACAGAATGTCAATCAAATTGGAAAATAAATAAAGAAGGAGCTTATAAATTTTGTGCTCAAGAAAAATTATTTATTTCATCTAATTTAAAATAACGGTATTTAAAATAAATTTTGCTGTAAAATACATAATATCGTCACCTGTAAATTGCAGATTATTCTAAACAAGAGTAGGAAGAAGGAGGAAGTGTGGGTGGGTTCATAAATACGAAAGGAAATATGTACAAACAATATATTCTGTTGAATAGAAATACATTTAAATTTTGAATGAATGTTTCATTTCAAGACTGACACTGACGACTATTTTTTAATTCTATTTCGCATCCTTTTCGCTAAACAGAAATCTTTCATTTCTAGTTTGATATAGACGCCAGTGGCAGCTTTACATTTAACCCAAAGCACTCTCAAGACTATCAAGCCAGATACAATTTCATTTCCCCCATAAATGACATGAAGATCCGGGGCTGGCGCCAAGACGGAGCATTTGTATCTTGTATCTGGTTGTTTAGAATTAGAATATAACGTATGAACATGCTATTTACTTAAAAGCTTAGAACATATTCTTTTGAAAGTAAGTTTTATTTTCAGATTTATTTTTTATATACTTTCAACAATTGTTTGAAATTGTTTCAAACTGTATATTAAAGATTTTTGTTTTGAGAAAGTGGTGCAAGGTAGAATTAAAAAATAGTCGCCTGTGGCAGCCCTGCGTATATTGATTGGGCTTTAAAAGAAGTAAACAAGATAATATGTGTCCATAACGACTTTGCTGAAAATTTCTAGTATAGTTAAATTTTTAATATGAAAATGCCCATAAAGTCTTAGTTACAAGCCTAATTATTTAGTAATTTCTAACTTGTCGCACCTTCCTCCGTTTCTAATTTGCTCTGTGTTCCCTCATTAAGGTGACTTTTAGTGAACGTCTATTTACTAGAAAACACTTGTAGTGTGAATGATAATTATTTTGAATGCAGAATTGTTTGTATTGAATTCAGATCTTTATTCAGATTTATTTTTTTATATTTTTTAGTACTAGTTCTATTTTTGTGTTCAGAATATCTTTTATTTTTAACTTCTTTAAAATAAATTAACTATTAAATCCCAGTACCGTTTGTCAATAATCCCGTATCTCAAAACAAAATGATATTTTTGTACTCCTGTTTCATTTCAAATACAGCAGAAATTTAAAGTGGCAAAAATAACTAAATCGTGTCGAGACATATTATTCCCTGTCTCTCATAATTTACTAAAAATTAGTGCTTGAATGGTGTGAATCGATGAATTATCTCAAAAGGTAATAATTAATAAAGTTTTCATTGTTTAATTATATCATATCCTTTATAAATATGCAAAATGAGCCTCATTTTACTGTAGAGCTAGATAGTTCTGTTGGCACCAACACATTTCTCCTTATAATATGGAAGTTATACGGCCAATTCAGTTTGAATTTTTAATGTCCTATGTGACATATTTTTCTGCCTCAACTATGTTACATTTTTAAATGGAAATTTGTATTAGTTCTTTTAATTGAAACAAATTAATAAAAACTTTAAAATCATTATTACTCGGGAATTTACCACTGAAATCTGATGAAATTTTGCATTATAGTACAGTACAAATATTGTTTAAATTTTACATTTTGTTAATAGCTATTTGCAACATTACTTTTCTTGCTATTCAAAAATTTCGGTTAAAACTTCTGAATTTTATTTACTCGGAAATATTGGTACCAGACAGCTGAAACTTATGTCAGACTGGGTTCTTTAGGTACTAATCATGCTCAAAAATGTTCAGCCAAAAGTCTTAGTTACAAGCCTAATTATTTAGTAATTTCTAACTTGTCGCACCTTCCTCCGTTTCTAATTTGCTCTGTGTTCCCTCATTAAGGTGACTTTTAGTGAACGTCTATTTACTAGAAAACACTTGTAGTGTGAATGATAACTATTTTGAATGCAGAATTGTTTGGGATTTAATTTGATACAAAGTGTATGGATTTTTATGGGCATTTTCATATTAAAAATTTAACTATACTAGAAATTTTCAGCAAAGTCGTTATGGACACATATTATCTTGTTTACTTCTTTTAAAGCCCAATCAATATACGCAGGGCTGCCACAGGCGACTATTTTTTAATTCTACCTTGCACCACTTTCTCAAAACAAAAATCTTTAATATACAGTTTGACAAAATTTGCAAGAGAAATGTACTACAAAATTTATTTATTTTTTATATAGTGGTGCGAATTGAAGTGAAAAATAGTCGCATGTGGCAGCCCTGTACACATACCAATTTGCTGTTGTTTTCTAATCTTAAACTTTTAATAAAAATTCCTTTTATAATATTTGTTACATAAACCAGACTTGTACGTCAAAAGTGGAGATATGGGGATAATGTGTTTGAATCTCTCTATTTTTGCAATGACTGTAAACAACTTATTCATAAGACTTGGAAAGTTTGTCAGCACCTTTATGCAAAACAGATGTTGGAGAACCTCCCCACCCCCATCACTTCGAAAAAAATCTGTGTGTTTTTATATACATTTAATTAAAAATAACAATAAATAAAATAAATTTTCTATAATTATAAATTTACTTTTCAATCTAGTCATGGCCCTTTATAATTTTCATCCCATAACAATTGATTATTGTAAGCTTAAAACATATGAACAATCATTTAAAGAGCCCATGTAACATTATTTTTAGAAATGAAATATTTTAGTAGAAGGATTTTTGTTTCTAGATGTTTTTTATCAGTTAATTATCAAATGTCCGAGGAAAATGAACCTAAGTTAGGAAAACTGCAATTTAAATTGATGAAAGTGTTTGTTTTTTCCTCAGTCATGTTTCATACACTTTCTAAAAAATCTGTTCCTTGTACCTTGCATAACATGTTAAACTAACACAAAATAATAATAATAATAATAATAATAATAATAATAATTTTCTGTTTCATGACCTTGTTGTGTTTTATTATGAGAGTTTTATTTTTCTCAATTCTAATGGATTTTATGTGAAAATTACCCATTTCTGATAAGTAAAGTTTATTGTGCGAAAGATTTATCTGTATGAATATTTAACTACATACATATATGCTTTAATTTTATAATTTCTTTATGTTAAATCTGTTATATGAAGGTTTCAAATCACTGAATATTTAATAGGCTATTTACTGTACAATTTCATGCCACAATAAATAATAAAAATAAAACACAAATTGAATTTGTTTTTATTTGACATTCACTTTTCATTCTCTTTAACTTAATTTTAAATGTGGGTTTTGACTGACGCACTTATTAGTATTTATTTATTTTTGAAAGTGAAATAATTGAAAGTAAAATAATTCATTTTATGTGTTTAAACTTAAAAAAAATAATATATATATATCTATATATCTATATATCTATATCTATATGTATATATATATATATATATATTAATGTCTCGTTTTTGAAAATATAGAAAATAGATAATTGATATTGCTTCTAAATTTCAAAGTAGAATTAATATAATAAAAACTGTTCTCTAAAATAAATTTAACACTTGGGATTTTTTTTTCTTATCCAAATTCTTGATCCAATTTCCTTTCATGTACTCTTAACTTTAATACTGAGGCACATTTTAACCCTTTCAGGGGCAATGTACTTGTAATCGTAAAATGTTGAAATAATTTAATTACACCAGTATTTAGAAGAGAATAATACAAAATAAGTAAATTATAAATAAGTAAACAAGTAAAAGTATGTTTTCGCATACTTAAAAAAGGTGAAATTTTCATTATAAAATTCCGGTGCCAATGTGGCAATTAGGGATTAAAATTATGTGATGACGTCACGGCATCACCGCCCTTCAAGGGCGTGATTCACAGTGATATTATGTCACAAATATAGTATCTTTATTTTTACTGTTGAAAGTAATCGACATTGAATGAAAAGCACTTAATTAGCGTCTTTAAACTACAAATATATATATTTTTTTCCGTATGCTGTGATAATTATATTGGAATGTAGAGGAAAGTGTTGATATGTTTTAAAAATGTCTGTGCTCCTTCACGGCTGGCGCAAGCCCCGCATTGTGACGTCACGAAACCTTGTGTTTGGCTTGTAGTCTTGAGGCGGCTTTGATTGAGACTAGCAGTACAGCAGCGCAAGCACAGAGTAACTAACCTAAGAAATTTAGTTTTGCTGCAGTCATAGTTGACAACGACTGCGTTTCTTGAATTCCAAAATGGGAGCACGAGTAATACGTATTTAAGAAGATATTTAAAAAAAAATTAACTTAACCAATTATTTTTTCTGGTGTTAGTTGAAATCCTAAACATTTCTTATTTTGCTATAGTCTGTTTTTTTATGATATACTTTCAAAATCCTAAAAAAATCGAAATTCACCAAGATTTAAATCTTACATTAGCACATATATGCTTCATATTATGACGAGACTACATTACATATTTAGGATCATACATCGCATGTTGCTCATTTCAAAGAAAGTCCACTTTAGAAGTTTTTTGCAACTTCTGTTAATTATTTATAAAATTTTGTTGTGTGAATATCTTGCACAAGCATAACTGCCAACTTATTTAAACACCGAAATCATTGATTAAATTAGACTAAAAGTTCTCTCAAATGTTAGCGGTATTAGAAAAGCGTAAATGTTCTCAGTTATGCAAATATGTTTTCAGGGTGCTTCATTTACTATTAAATGAAGGTTTATACTCCTAAAATTGAAAAGATGTAAACACTAATGCTGGTGTACTTCTGGTCTGAGATTAGTAAATTATTATATCTATCTATCTATCTATCTATCTATCTATATATATATATATATATATATATATATATATATATATATATGTTTATCTATCTATCTCTCATTATGTATATATTATAATATATTATAAAGATAGAGTTGTCAGTTGGCTACTTTTTATAATATAGATTTTTTCATTGAGACCGCTTTTTTAATGGTAAAATATTCCTTTTCTTTGCCTTAATTAATATGTCATTAAATAAGATGATTTTACCACTTCAAAAAGTGGGGCCAATCAAGAAATCTGAATAAAAAGTAGCCCACTAGCAACAACGTATAAAGCGAAATTATCTCGGTGAGTTATAATAACAGTGTAAGCGAAAGGTTATCTACAGTGTAGATGATAAAACTACGTTTTTCGGTTTTTATATAAATAAAATTACTTCTAAACATCACATAATTTTTATTTTTACACCGTCAAATAGGAAAAAGTATTTTTAAATACAATTTGTTTAAAACTGTAACTAAATTCACTGGTTTATTACAAAATGTTTCAAGCATTATTTTAAGCTATTGCTATTACGTGCAGCATGATTTTGGAATATTAACCTGCTTGCACTTAAAACATTATAAATACATAGCTGCCGATTTCTACGGTCTTTTATGTCAAATAAACAAACTAAAACCAGAAAATTTTCACAGTAAATAAAGTAAAAGATGTTCCACATTCCACTAAAAACGGCTTCAAATACTTTACAAAATAATTATTTTAGTCCCAAACAGTTTTATGTTGTTAACCCCTTGAGGAGCAAGCCATTACGTTTGTGTAATGCTGAATTCCCACCGGAGAATCAGAAAATAAGGAAAAGCAATATTACGCTTTTTTCCACCAAAGTTAGAAAAGTAAAATTTCATAATTTTTTTCTGGTGTAAATCTTAATTAATCGTAGGTGGTATAAAATATATCCCTCCGTCCTTCCAGGTGTTAAGCATAGAATGGGAGCTATTGAACAGCTCAGCATTAGTTTTATCTAATATTCCATAACGGAATTATTACAACAGTTCGTACGGGTCTTGGAATTTCAAGACCAGGAAATTCTTCTGTACCAGTATTTTCTTATATAAAATCTCTTCTTACTTGAGACGAAATTTTCACACGTTAGAACTAGATTTATTTTTTATAAAAAAAATACTGGTCATATACCTGGAAAATAACGGTACCCGTACGGACAATGTACTAAATCTTCATGAAATAAAAAAAAAAATAAATAAAATATTCTGTATTATAAACGTCAAACGTGTCCGTACGTAACGTTGACGTCATTTTGTTGTTGACAAAGTCTGATGTTTAAATATTCGTTTTTCAGTTTGCACTACAGCAATTTTTTAACCTTTTCAACGTTTACACCGAGGTAAATCGGGGGTAAAAGAACGTTTTCCAAAAGTATTTCAATTTTTACGCCGTTTAATAGGAATACAAAATGACTTTCAGATGCTATTTGTTTGAAAACTGTGTCAAAATTTATCCATGTATTGTGGTTTTTAACATAGAATGTTTTTTACCTATCTCCATCGGGTGCAGATTACGTTACACACACGTCAGGATTGTAGAATATTTTCCAAGAGATTCTGCTTACCGCTTTCTGTGATAAGTATCATGTTTATTTACAAATTCCCTTTTACTTTGCTAAAAGATTAAAATAACGTAAGAATATTTTTATGGTAATGGAAAGTGTTCATTATCTATATTTTTCTTTTATGATAGTCATTTGCATAAATAAAGATCACAAGTGAACAAGAGTATAACTTGCCTATACTAATTGTATTTGATCCAGCACTTGTTTCAAAACAGCAATTTTTAATCTCTGTTTCTCCAGTTCTACACTATATAAATGTGTGAAATTTGGAAAGTTGTTTAGAAACAATTATTATATATATTTTTAACAAAGATTTAACTAAGACATTTATTTATCCCTCGACCATTAAAAAATCTCATTTGTTTATGTGAAAATCAGCATTTTTTTTCAAATTTTGTCTCTCAAAACCAAAAAAAAGAGAGAAAATTAGAAGAGAAGGGTAGAAGGGGGCACATTGGGACAGAGACCTTATCTTACAATATCCAGGGGGAAAAATTCTCAAAAAATTGTTAGAAGATGGAATCAGAATTGCCTATTACCATATGTGTTTACAAGTACTATTAGCATTCCAGGTAACGAACTCTAGCTTTGATGTTCAAAAGTAAATTTTCACAATTTTTTTATAATGCGATTAATTTTAAATTATTGTAAGAAACTTTTAAGAATAAGCTATTTTTACAATTCGAAAATATATCTTACAAAATTCCAGTAATTAGTCCTAACGTATTTTCTAAAAATAGTCTGCTAGGGCACATTGGGACAAGAGCAAGTGCGGTAGGTTAGGACAGTCCCAGTGGGCCCCAGCATCAATTGAAAGCAAATCTTTTAAAACTTTTTTACGAAATTTAATTCCATATCTTGTAACACTTGTATATCATCCCATCATTTAGTACTCCCAACATTACATGTGGAATTAAATTTACAGGAATTTGGCCATTTAAACAAGATGTTATCAATACAGATTATTTTAGAGATTCTCACGTTACAGAACCACTAATTCTTGAGAATCTACTGGATTAATGTATTCAAAACTCAGGTTTTGAAAATTATCAAGGTACTGCTAGTGTTTTGCACCCCTCCAAACGCTACCGAAACTAGTTTGCGAAATTTTTGTTTATTCTGGCGTTTTTAACGTTGCTTTTACATTGTATACCATTCTGCGCCATGTAGCATTTTAATAATTACAATGTATACCATCTAGGTCTATTCAAACTTTAATTAGGAGTAGCTTTGTTACTGCATCAAAACATGAAGCAAATGTTTATTCTCGTGTCACTGCAGAAGCAATAAGACCCTACCCAATAGCCATCCGTATAAAAAAAATATTGGGTAGGAAACTTGGAATGCCTCGCATTATAACCTCTGTCCCAGATAAATCAGAAAAGAAACACAAATTGTGAAACACAACAGAAGAAAAGAAATTTAACTAAAGGTAAGCTAACCTCAGGAAAAAGAGTTAAAATATCTTAAGTAAAATTCCTCTTCAAAATAATGCTAAATCTAATTTTTTAAAAGACAGAAACTCTGATCCTGAACCTGACAGATAATAATTTTTTAGGGAAAGTTAAAATGGCTTGAACCTGACACTGAAGAATTAGAGAAAAAATTATTTTGTTCTTGTTTAATTTGTCAGAAAAGTCACTGCTTCCTCTAAGTTTTTGTATTGCATGAGCAATGTGGAATCAGGTGAAAGTGAAAAAATAATTGTTTCTTTTTAAAGAAAAAAAAAATGACAATTCCTGAAACTTAACCTAAATAATGAAGTTATAAGTGCTATCAATGAAGAAGGTGTTTCATAACTTACTCAGCTTATTTGGAACATCATCAAGACATTAACAACCAATCAATTATATGTTAGTTTAGATAGTTTTAATGTCCGATATTAATGCAAAAACTGCGGTAAGTTCTTTTTTTATTATTAGAAATTACTGAGCAAAAATAGGCATTAAATACTTTCTAAACGTTCACAACAGTGTTGTGTCCCAAAGTACCCCGTGCAGGAGCACATTGGGACAATAGTTGTCATTATACTATTTTAATAAATAAATAATTTTACTTTTCAGTTTGGTTTGAGGCATTAAAGATTACTGAGACTATAGACTACAAAATAGTAATGTTAGTTATTTGAACTAAATCATAAGAACTTAAATAAATGTGGGTAATTAAAAAGTGTCCCAATGTGCCCCCTTCTCCCTTACGAAATGTAGATACCATGTACTAATGCTAATTATTCATTGTAAGTCAAATTAATTACTCTCATTACAATAAATCTCATCTATAACAATAACATTGAAAACAATGGTAAGAAGGAACAAATTTGACACAATGTATAATATAGATAAAGTTTTTTTTTGCTTGCGTTATAATATATATGGCTAGTTCAATGAGTTTTGTAGTGTAAGTCACATAGCCGAGTACCGCTATGCATTTTGTCCACCGTTATTTAGAAAAGCTTTCTTCTTCTTATTGAATTAATGAGATATATCTTATAAAATATAAATCACATTTTCCGTTCTAAAATACTGGTAGCCAAAAATCATAGAAATTTGCCGGTATGTGACTTACACTACAAGTACGCATGGAACTAGTCATATATGCATAGGTGCCAAGTTGCCACTAATCCTCCGTAATATGTGGGTTAATTTAACCCTTGTTTAATACATTTCGTACCGGAATTTTTTTTCAGACACGAAATTAAATATGTTCCACGTAGAAAACTAGAATTAAATAAATAAAGATTCATCAAATAATTTTTCTGATTCGAAACTTTGTTAAACTGGGTTAAATTAATCCACGCATTACGGAAGATTAGTGCGAGCTTCGCACCTCTGTATATGTTCGTCTTGACTACACATCATATCTTTCCACGTTTTTCTCTTATCGCAAATTTTCGATAGTATATTTTCTGTGATTTAAAAAAGCGCATTAATTGTTACTAAATGTTAGTCGTAATATGATAATGTATGGTTTGTGCCTCAATTTGATGCAGGTACAGTTCATCAGTTATTCGGAATATGCTCCAGGTTGCCTGGCATATAACAGACTGCCGCCGCTTGAACGTACCCCATATCATGAGCGTTAGCCACATACAATAGTCATAAAGTCAAGGAAAACATTAAGCTTCATTTTATATTGTGGTTATTTTTTTCCTTTACCATTATTTACAAGGAAGCTTTTGCTTGCATAATAAAAAACAATCGTTTTGACTCACCCCACATTTTATAATTGAAATTTCATCTTTCAAAATGAATTATCTTCTAAGAAATATAGGGGGTGGGATGAAAATAGCTGCAAGTAGGTCATGTAAAAATATTCGGGCGTTCTATGTAAACTTTGTACTAAATGCATTTTATTTATTACACTTTTTATTTTTGTTCCTCTAACAATTTAATAGTATTTTAATTAAAATGTATGTATAGTTTGAATTTCGATATGTCATGAAAAGCTTTGTATGACCAAAAATATGCCGGATGATAACCTTACACTACGGAGAGAACAACGTCTAGGACAGCGTCGATCTCGACATGCGTTTCTGTACATCGCGTTTCCAAGAAAACATATTAGTCTAGTAGAAAAGTAAAGACTGTAAAAAGAAAAGTATTTCTTGTAACTCAAAAAAACAAGTACAGTTTCTCTTACAATAATAAGTTGAACGATCTGTTATTTCTGTGTGTTCTTGCATTAGAATTAATAACAACAAACCACATACAGAAATTGTTTTGTTTCCTGAAATACATACAAATTACTTCAAAAATAAACATGTGTAGTGCTTACCTATATAAAAGGAGTTTTCTTTTATTGTTTCATTTCATTTGCATTATTCATTATTTCTTTTTGATTTAAATTATGATGAGTTATATTTAGAATGTTGTTTATATTTATTTGAGATCAGAATTACATGCACTAAAAGTGTATTCTTATTGAAAACTACAATTAAATTTGCCCAGAGAGATGTCTGGATTTCACTAATTAAAACAAATTTTAAATGTACTGTTAAAACCAATTGCATTTAATGAATCTTGGTTTTAACTTGTTTCTAACATATATTTTAAAACTACTTTAAATTAAAAATAACCATTATTAACAGAAAGTGATATTTTATTTTTAGTTATTTTCTTATTCTTCTTAAATGATTCTAGTTTTGTAAAGTTAACACTAATTTTCTGTAATGGTCAGAATTAAAACTAATTTTGACTATTTGTCTTACCAATGATCTCAGTTAAAACTAGTCTTGAAGGAACGTTATTATAAATGATTTTAACTGATTTAAGGTTTAATTGTAGCATATCCAAAAAATGCATTCAACACAAAAGAGAGATATTGTTTAAAACTCACACCGTAAATTAAAAATATACAATGAATTATATAAATCTAGTTTTCTATTGCTCTGCGTTGTTTACAAAATGCTGTATTATTCAAGCTAATCGGTTTCCTTATAAGAGACCGAAAATTCAGTCAATGGTGAATGTCAGAGATGAGTTCATTCTCTCTGGTTAGAGGTCGGACACACCCTAGCCCACTTGAAGCCGAAAGTATGCCATATAAAAATTGCATAAAATTTAAAAACTGTTTTAAAAGCAATGTACTATTTTTAACAACTTATTAGATGGAAATAACTGTTAATCCTCAGCACATAATTAATTTTACTGCAATTTGCAATCAGTCTCACAAAAAAGAGAAATTTGCAGTACTTATATATTTATTATTATATGTATTATTATAGCTGACTTTAACTGATTTCAAGTTTTGATGATAGCAGCGCCAGAGAATCAAATGACATCGCAAACTTTTATTAGTATTCTTCGTCTTGGATTCATGACAGAACGTCTGAGATTTTTGAATGCGAATGCTACTATTAAAGTTTAATGGCGACAATCACCCAAATGCTGATTTGCATCTGCGCTAAAAATCACACACCTCAGTCATATTTCCACAGTTATATCCCGGGATATTCACTTCAAATTGTAAATTCACACAATTTCGCTTTAGCTGGATAAGTCAATTTTGCCGTTGATCGGAACGGCCTGTGACTTGCCTAAGCGAATCTGTTTCATTTAGAAATGATTTTCTTTGAATCATTTAATTCACCATTTCAGCGGCACTCCGTTGTCTTCTGCGTGAATTATAACTCATTTTTACGAAAAAAAATCTATAAATATCAAACTTTTAGCACAAAGTTAGCAATTTTTAAACCTCAACGTGTCCTCTTTTCCAATCAATTACTGAACAAAATCATTTTATCCCCATCAAAATGTCATCACATCAAAATATTATAATCATTATAACACATTTTTTCGAGAAATACAGCAACAAATAACAAAGCCGGCTGAAGTTATGTATAACAGGTTTCATTTTTTTAAACAATCTACTCGTTGCCACCAGCAAAAGCGAGAAATGACCATATTTTCACAGCTATGCCTCGGGTTCACACTTCAAATTGTGAATTCATATAATTTCACTTTATTACATCAATTTATATACAATTTATATACATCAATTTATGGATTTTCTTTCTATCTTTTCATCCACAGTTTCAGCAGCAATTGATTGTCTTCTGAGAACATTACAGGCTAATTCCTTGGGATTTTGTAGTGTAAGTCACATAGCGGAGGTTTTCTCCTCTTATTCAGTGAATCAGATATCTCCGATAAACTAAGTGACATTTTTCGTTCTAAAATACTGGTAGCCAAAAATCGTAGCATGTGACTTACACTAAAAGTACGTATGGAACTAGCCTACAAATTCTATGCTGTAAACTGATTTTTGCAAAAATGTATATATATAAAAAATTTAGCAATTTTTAAATCTCAAGGTGCCCTCTGCTCCAATCAATGATTGAACAAAATCATTACAACCCCATCAAAAAGCCATTGTTCAAAATATTGTAATCATAATAATACATTTTTTGCGAGAAATACAACAACGAATAACAAAGATTGCATAATGAGGTTTAATAGGTTTGATTTTCTAAACAAACTACTAGTTGCCATCGGAAAAAGAAAAATGACCACTTTTTCAAACCCACATGCCTTAGATTTATACATATACAAACCACTCGTTGCCATCAGATAAAGAGAAAAAAACACTTTTTCGCCACTAGGTATCTTAACTATTATATTTATATAGCTTATTTTAAACGGCAGTAGATGATGTATTAAAATATTTCAGGAACTCTTGTAAATAATACTTGACGCGTTACGACGATGAAAAGTAGTGCTACGTACTTTAAAATTCCGTGCTGGTTGATCACATTTTATGAAATTAAAAGCCTATAATGTTTACAAAAATGACACATAGTACTTCGCATAACATGTGGGAGCCAAAAAAGCGAGGATGTACCTTTATTAACATAATTATATTGTAACTGGTCGATCTGCAGTCCGAAACCTTAACAGAAATATATATATAAACTTCTGTTAGCTAAATGTTTTTCAACTTCAGCAAACTGCTTAATATTATATAATGTTTATACACATACAGGGTGCAAAGGAAAGTCCCTTTAACCTGAAAATACTTGCGAACGGAGAGAGCTAAAGCTATGCAAGTGTGGTAACGGTATAGTAAAGCGACTACGATCCATCTAACGCAAACGACAGCAGCGTCTCTAGTGGCAAAATTTGATAGGTAGACATTGCAAATCGAAAACGAAAAGAGATAGAGAAAAAATTTCCAATTAGAAAGTTTCAGAGCATCGGTTAATCAGTACGAAACGACATTTGGTTCACACGTATAAGATAAATCGTCGCCTGTGTACCCGAAAGTACCTGAAATCGATGAGCGACGATTCTACTTTGCACATTCAGATTCCGGAAATGTAGAAGTGCACAATTGTAGATTGTGACGTTGTACTGTGCTGCAATGTCTGTAAAAATTTAATTTCCAATGCATTTAAAATTTTAGACTAACCGTTTCAGGGGCAGAAGACTTCTTATCGTAAACTGATGAAATAATTGACTGACACCAAATTATTCAAACGAATTTCTTCAAACGAAACCCGCAAAATTGCATTTTCTTCAGAAAAGCAAAATGTCATTAAAATATGCTTGGTGCCACTTGTTAGTTTTGGAATTGAGATTATGAGGCTAGACCGTGTAGCAACCGCCATTGAAAGAATTAAACATATGTCGTCGCATTGAAGAGCTGACAATAAACGTCCCTTGCTGAGAAATATGCATGCAGAATTACTCTCACGAGTACAAACGTTTATCTTAAGCAATGGCGAACTTTTCAAACATACTGAATATTAACTTTTTATCAGTCTGAGACAGTTTTGTGTGTGTGTGTGTGTGAAGTTATCAAAATGTATTGAGATAAGTACGTATTTATACAAAAAAATGTGCTTATTTCTTCATACTTCTGGCTATTCTATTCAAATGTTTACACAAAATTGAGTGCATCGATTTTGACATTTTTGGGTATACAGGCGAAGATTTACCTTATCCATGCAAACCAAATGTCGTTTCGAACTAATTAATTGATGCTCTAAAACTTTCTAACTAGAAATTTTGCTCCAACTCTTTTCGTTTTCGATTTGCAATGACTATCTTCCAAATTTCGCCCCTAGGGTCGCTGCTGTCGTTTGCATTAAATCGGGCATAGTCACTTTACTATACCGTTACCTTGTTTACATAGCTGTAGCTCTCTCCGATCGCAAGTATTTTAAGGTTAAAAAGGCTTTCCTTTGCACCCTGTATACTGTTAGAAGTGTTAGAATCAGGGCAACATGTTCGTATACAAAACTCAGTTATCCAGTTGATCCTAGACTACCTCCATAATAGAGAAACTAGTCACTTACACTACAGCTGCAAGTCTTCTATTTGTATTTCTGTGTTCTATGAAAATGCTCTATTATATGAAGGAGAATCTGCTCTCTGAACTCCCTGTTTCATCTATAATTTCACAATCCTAACAATCTAGAACTCAATGTCTTAACATTTTTATTAAAAATAATTCAAATATTTATTTTGTGATAAGGCGTTAAAAAATAATTTTACTATTAATTATTATCATAAATATTTTATTTATTGCTAATAACACGAATTGTAAATTTATTTAAAAATAATTACTTGAGACATTATGACCAATGATTAATTGCTACGTCAAATGATAATTGCGACAACTACGCCACTGACGCCTTATCTGTAATTATAAATTTAGTAACAACAATAAGAAATATTTCTGTAATAAATATAAATATTGTAATGATGATGGCTTTAGTGACAACTTAAAAAAATGCAGTTCTAATAAAATTGTAAAATGTTGAGTGTTTCACATGAAAGGATTTGTTGAATATAGACGGAGTTTGAACTCTGAGTAAATTACGAAGAAGTTATAACAATACGTTCCATTGTTAATACATTCTTAAAAGAAATATGCTTTTAAAGTCGATAATCTAAAAAGATATTATTTATCAATCTCATATTTCCGTTTATCAAAATTTAGGACTTAAAAAAAGCAAAAAATCAAAGCTATATTGTTATTTAAAGAATGCCAGGAAGATGCATTACACTGTAAAAAAAATCTGTAGCTCTACAGATGTAAAGTTACATGCTTACTAAACTTTCGTCTGTAACTGTACAAGAAAAGCTGCAAATCTACAAAACTAGTTTTTGTAAAGCTACAGAAATCTGTAACTTTACAAATGAATCTGCTAAAATTACAGCAATCTTACTAAAACTTTATCTGTAACCTTGGTTGCTTTTACATGAAAAGTTCTAGGCAACCCAGTTTCCTAAGAAATTCTTAGTAATGTTACAGATTTTCTGATTTTTGGCGCAAAAGTGTGTCTGTTACATGAATTTTTGTTGTTACCGTTACATAAAAAGTTCTAGGAATCCCAGTTTCCTAGAAAAACTTTAGTAACTTTGCAGATTTTTTGACAGTGCAAAGTCAATAGCAATCTTGACACTAATCCGCAAAATTTATAATTACAACGATCATAATGATATTTTTAAGGATATTATGAGTACTAAAAGTAATAGGCAATTGTTACACAATAATACAATATGAATACCTATTATGAAAATGATTTCTATAAGATATTCAAAGACTTCAGTTCATAACAAGAGGAACGTACATGAAATATATTTTATTCTCAATTTTTTCTTAATTTTTCCATTATTTATTAAATGTAAGAAATTTTGAAAGAAACGGTTTAAAAGTACATATTTCAAATATTTCTCTCCTTTATTAAAAAGATTACGCAACAGTTTTATCATTTTTATTGTTATTCTAATTATATTAAATGTAATGAGCAAATGCTACACAATAATAAAACTTTGAATACCTCTTATAAAAATAGTTTTTTGAAGATATACAAAGGATTGAGTTCATAACAAGTGCTTAGCCTTACTACATCCATAAATGCGTTTTATTCTCGAAGTTTTCTCTAGAGAATTATTTACTAAATGTAAAGTAGGTTGAATTATATATTTCAAAATTAAATATTGCACATATTTATCTAGTTTATTATAAAATTTGCACAACAGTATTATCGTTTCTATTATTATTCATGTTATTGTTTTCATTACTGTCAAAAATCGACAATAAAGAGCATAGTCGGTAACGAAAGTAGCAAATGAATGGAAACATTGCGTTCAAAACGGATCTTTTTGTATGTATAATGAACGAAATATTTAGATTATGAAAAGGATTTGTCTCTGTTAAAAAAAGTGAGAAGAAAATCTTTGAAACTTGCATAATGTATCGCCGAAATTGAATGAAAAATATAGAACTTTTATGAAAAGACGACGCAAATCGCACATGGGAACACACAAAATGGGATATTAAACGTTAAACATGTAATTTGAAAGTATAAAATATAAGTAATGATTTTAAATATTAATTTTAAAGGTTCTAACATTATTAACATTTAAGTTCTACATAGAATATTAAAATTAGTCAAATCAAACTAAAAGAAATATTACATCTGAAATTCCTGAAAATCTGCTGCAAAGTGTATGTGATATGCAGCCTGAAGAATATATTTTGCATATCATATACATTGTGATTTGCTTTTTTGCCATTGTTTTGCCTTTAAAGGCTATATAGTATACATAAAAAAATTCAGATTTATATTACTAGCTTCGTAGCATCCACATCATTACTATATTTTTCTACTATAACTTCGTTAATATTTTTTTCGAATAGTTTATATAATGTAATGTTTACATCAGGAATGACTATAATGACACAAGAATATATGTCAGCAAAGAAATAAATACAATGCTAAATTAAGCTTAAAAAGTTAAATTTAAAATTACACTACGTAGAAATTACATAAAAGATGAAAACATTTAAAAAGGTGTTAAATTAATATCATTAGTACTTTCAACTATATATAGATAGCCTTCGTCAGAGAATAGTGGTTTAGAGAACGGTTTAGAGGTCAGAGAAAACTGTCTTATTTTCACATTTCACGTAGTTGGTGTTGAAAGGAGTGAAAGTGAAAGACAACTTTTAGATCCGGAGAACATTGGGAAAATAAAATATGGATATAGAAAGAAGTGGAATATTACGTTTTTATGATTCTAAAAGCAAACTGAGTCAAATTCTGGGTATGTTGTAGGATAAAAACGTCATTACAAACAGTATTTTCTTTAGTATTAAATTCTATTAATTCACGGATAATTAAATCGTGATAATTCTTTAAGGGGCATATAATTTTTGTATCTTCGAAATTAACTTGTATATTCTGCTTCTGGTTAAGTCTTGACAGTCTGTTGTTGGCCGGTTGTACTTCAAATCTCTCAAATATTTTTAAGTACGATCTTTAAGTTTACGAGAAGTCATTCCTCCGTATTCGAGATAAATATTTTCTGTTTTCAGTAGAATTACATATACTCCAGAAACTTCATCATTCGGGATCGGGTCTAACTAGATCTTTCAATTTTATTGGAGGGGTGACGATTAAGTTTACGTCAATGCAAAAAAGTGCATGTCTGATGTTTCGAAAGGTCACAAAATTTTACACATAGTGTAATTTTAAGCTTAAGAATACATGTATTAAATTCTCTTATCCCTTCTAATTTTACGTTATTATATAAATATATTAATTATATATATTTCTTATTTATATTATTATTTATATTTATATCAATTATTATTTTATAATAATTATTATTCTATATTAAATATTGTAATAAAATTTTATAAAATTTTATATTATCTTTGGCTTGTACAAAATTATTGATAATGCTGCCATGTTATTTCTGGAAATAACATAGTTTAGAATAATCGTTTTCAAATGATATGTTTAATGCATTAAATTTCCTTCAATAAATTGCTTATGAAATGCGTTTTCGGTTGAAGCTCGTTATTAGCGTGATCGATGCAATATGCAGATGACCCTCATTAATCATTATATTACCATTTGAGATTATGAAGTAAATTTTCGTTCTGTGTATTTCACACTAAGTACAACTGAAATCATATTCGATACATCTGACTTGAAAATGAGTTGCGTTTATGACAAAACCGTTAATGTATGCAATTAAATTAATATCATTTTATATGTTCATACATAATATATATATATAATTATATTTATTTGTGCCCGGAAAAGAAAAGATATAAAAACATATTGAAATAATTTAGTCTTCTGACTTCATTTCAGAACAAAACCAATTAACATATTAAAATTTTATATTGTTTAAAAATGTTATCTAAAAAATGAGTGAAAAAAGTTTTTTTTTTTTTTGTTGTTGTTGTTATCTATTAATATCAATTATCTTTCAGTTTTATCGCCGAACATATGTTACTTATGTTACAACAAAACTATTATTATGTTAGCAACATAATAAAGATATATTTTTTTATTAAAAATTTAAATTTTCTTTATAATACGTAGTCTAGAAACAGATACAGAAAATAGAATTTGTTTAAAAATTTTAATATAGTTTAACGTTCACCGTTACAACGTAAGCAATTTTCCATTCGAGATATTTAACCAGTTTGTCCAGAGATTTTATTTAGACATTCTTTGAATTTTAAAACACAAAATGTTTTCTCTATCATCTATAATTGATATCTGGGGACAAATTTCATATTTATGTATTGTTGAATTATTGTTTGTTTTCTACCTTCCAGGTAAAATTACCAGGGTAAACCAAATAATCAAAGCAGTGCATGTTCATGGATCTCGAATAAATCAACTAGTTGGACTTTATACCGAAAATAAAAACGAAGTTTAAGTGTGGATAGGTTGCAAATAGCATTGCTCATTCTAATAATTCTATATATAAGTATCAACTTCCATTTTTTTTTTTTTTTTTTTTTGAGGTCACGAATTTCACTTCATCATATTTCATCATACATTTTGTTTTCGTTAAACAAAGCAAATTGGCAATAGAAGTAGAAAAAAAGGATGTTGGGCAAATATGTCTACGTATCAATATAAGTGAGAAAAAAGTCTGATCAGTACATTTTTAGCATTACGCTACCACTAATTTTAAATAATAACTTTCGCTGTTTTCTTTCCAAACTTTTAGTCCTAAAATAATATGAATATTTCCATTTTAAAAAAGCGATACAAATCTTCAAATACGTATTTATTAGCACGAAGTCATGCTAGTTGGATGAAATAGTTTTAATATACTGGGTGTTTCTAAACTCATGGTACAAACTTTAAGGGTAGGTAGAGCACACAGTAACAATCATTTATTGTATAGGAATGTATGGAACCAAGTGACGCATTAAGGTAAAAACACTTAGGCCTCATTTTTAATTTTCAAAATTTCTCATTCATACCAGAAAATTTGTATGCTATCCTTTTCTTGACATTTTATAATTACTAAATATTAAAATTCTTCTTTGAAAATTTTTGGTATAGAATCGAAATTTTTTGAATTGGAAGTAGAAATAGAAATACAATTTTTTTGAAATAGAAGTGGAGTTTATGGTTGATTCCACTGACGGTAGAGGGCAGTAAGTGACTGGTCGCCGTTCAATACCATGCATTCAAGTAGAAAAAATCGCCATTTTTAATTGTGCTATCTTTCGTCATGGAAGACTTTACCTATGCCGAAAAAGCCGACATGCATTTCATGTATGGTCGTGCAAATGGCAACGCCAGAGCTGCCCTACGAATGTATCAGGAGCAGTTTCCTCGCAGAAGAATGCCTGATCATAGAATGTTTCATCGCTTACACCGTCAACTTTCTGAAACAGGTTCTTTCCACGTCACCAGACAGAAAACTGGGCGATAAAGAGCTGTACGCAGTGCAAGCCTGGAAGAAATTATTTTGAATTTTGTGAGTGAAAGGCCCGAATCAAGTACAAGAACTGCTGCACAGAATTTAGGTGTGAGTCATCTGACCATTTGGAGAGTGTTAAATGAAAATCGATTTAATCCCTTCCGTTTACAACGTGTACAAACTTTGAATACGGAAGACTATCTTTTGCGGTTGAACTTTTGCCTGTGGGTTTTGCAGCAACATGTATTGCAGCCAGACTGTACTGCTCATATTCTATTTATAGATGAGGCAGTATTTACACGCGACAGCGTATTTAATGCACACAATTTCCATCTTTGGGCAACTAATAATCCACATGCAACGCGGCCAGCGGCCACATGCTTATCAACAACGATTTTCTGTGAATATGTGGGCGGGTATTGTTAATAATTATTTGATTGGTGCATAATACTACCAAAGAGGCTGGATGGTCCCTGTTACCTTATTTTTTTGCAACAGGTTTTCCCAGAACTGCTGCTAGATGTTCCGATCGTCATTCGTAACCGGATGTGGTTTCAACATGATGCGGAGCTCACGCACTTCACCACTGATGTGCGCAGTTACCTGAATGCCACATTTGGTACGCGATGGATTGGGCGTGGTGGACCAGTTCCTTGGCCACCGCGATCTCCCGATTTATCGAGCCTTGATTTCTTTTATGGGGACATCTAAAGAGTCTTGTTCATAAGACTCCAGTTGACTCAGACGAAAATCTAGTATCTCGCATATGCGAAGCTGCTGCACATGTACGGGAAACGCCTGACATCTTTAGACGTGTACGCAAATCGTTCCATCGACGCTGCGAAGCATGTATCACAGTTGGTGGGCTCAGTTTTGAACACCTATTGTAATATTATTGTATGCATTATTATTTACTTGTAAACTATATTGTAAATAAACATTTGATATTTTTATTCATGTATTTCTTTTGATAAGTTTGCCATTTTTGCGCTTTTTTTAATTCAAAAATTTCGATTTCATACCAAAAATTTTCAAAGAAGAATTTTATTGTTAAGTAATTATGAAATGTCAACAAAAGGATAGCATAAAAATTTTCTGGTATGAATGAGAAATTTTGAAAATTAAAAAAGGGGCCTATTTGCCCCCCCCTGGTGTTTTTACCTTAATGCGTCACTTGGTCCCATACATTTCTATACAATAAATAATTGTTACTGTATGCTCTACCTACACTTAAAGTTTGTACCATGAGTTTAGAAACACCCTGTATGTGTAACATTTTAGTAAATGAAGATGCGAAATTATGTTGAAACTAATTATTTATACATAACTTGAATCGAACATTTAACAAACATGGGGTACCTTTGTTGTATCTTTAACCTTTAACTATTTCCTGTAATTCCAAGATCAGTTCTCCAATTCATTCAATAAAAAATATTTATATCGTATTTTGTATACTTTTGTTATTTTCTTCCATTCATGATTTAAAGTTCTAAAAATACATTATTAAATTATTGTGTTTCAATATGAATAATGACAAATATTCTATTCTGTTTTCATCAGAATAGCTAGGTGAATAGAAACTGAGCCAATCAAGTACATACATCATATTGTTTATTGTTCAAAGTTAAACAGATTTCGAGGTATGCTTTATTTTTTTCATTTAAAACGAAGCTCTCCAATCATTCGCTGGAGAATATTTCGAAATAAATCATCGTTATTAATGACATGTGTTATTTTAAATTCACATACTTCTACATTTTCAAATGAAATAACATTGCAATGATAATAGTTCTTAATAAATTATATTCATTTAAATATATAAATCGAAAAGAGCTAAATAGATTAAAAATAACAGTCTTAAATCTTTATATTTTCCTCTTTATAGAAACAATCTTTCAAACAAATAAACATTTAAATGAATTAAAGAACCTGGAGTTTTTCATAAGAAAAAGTGTTTTATTCCATCAGAATGATGTAAAGATATTTTGCAGTTAAATAATAAAACTTATACAGGGTGCATAAGATCTTTAATTTTAAACAACAGTTTATAGCCTCCATTATTTCCTTTTCTTAATTAACCACAGAATTTTCACAATTTCAGCGGACATTCTGTAACTTATAAAATCGAAGATTTATATTCTGTGTTAAAAAAAAAAAGACTACGCATACTGATATGCGTTTAATATTTATTCGTATTATATGCACATGTTTCTTTTTTTTTCTTCTGAAGGCATATTTCCCGAAATGAATATACATTATTTTTCATTTTAAATTAACATGCTACCTGGCTTAAATTTAGTGTAAAAAGTGTAATCTGTGCTTTCTTTTTTAAATTTAAATGATTGTACATGGATATGTGTTGAATTTTAAAATAAAGAGAAGAATGAAAATGATTTTTCAAGAATAGGAATGAAGTCTTGAGGTAAATAATTATAATATATAAATTTTTTATGCAACCAAAGTTTTACAGAATATAAACGGTACATTTAACAGAAAAAAATAAATAGTAATTTTATTTAAACTTCTTTTTGAGAAAATATCAAAGAAGACATCTATAATTTTTAAAATGCAATAAGTTTAAATGAATCAGTCATGTACGTCTATTTAAAATTATAATCTACAGTTGTTATTTATTGATTTTAAATTTCGTGAACAAACTGTATATGAAAAAGTAATACAAAAATCATTGAAAATTGCAATAACGCGACTTCAAATCTTCAAAAGCTAAAGTTTAAAATTACCTTCTGAAACCTTTAAATGTTTTCATATTTATATGATCATTTTATTTTTTTCAATCGAATTTTTTAAAATGATGTATTCACACAATGATTTTAAAATGATGTAAATCTCACAGACCAAAAAGATGCGCACACAACAAAAAGTATCAAAAGAGTTCCAAAAGATTCCTCTTTATTTCAGATTAGAAAATTCAGTTTCATTTTTTCAATTGATGAATTCTTAACCACCACATTTAATTGCAGAATTTGCAATAATTTGCTGCGATTGAGTAAAGTGAACAATTCTGCTGAATAAATTGTAGTAGAAATGTACACACCATGCGAATCCTATGTTACTTTTGAAGCTAAAGAAGGAAAATATGTATACTTACAAGATCTCTTGTTCTAAAGAAATTTTGTACTGAAATTACCGATCAAAATAATCCTGAAAAGGTAGTTGAATGGAATCAAATTTAATTTCGGTAGATGTCCGACATAGCACACGATAATCAAACATTCTGTTTTGCAAAAATTATATAATTAGTCATTTTACCCCTGAATTTATGTTTATCACAATTTACCACAAATATGTATGTTTTCATTCATGATTCCCCACTCCCTACTATTTAACTTGTTATGTTAAACTATTTACATATAATTTTATTACCACTATATAAAACTGAAACTTATTTTGTTTGGTAAGCACATCCTCCAGATTGTTTCCATCTCAAAATTTAGAAGGAAACTAGTGACGATAAATTTCATTATAATGGAAATAACGATTGTAAGGCACTTAGTAAGGAGGTGCAGAATATGACAGCTTCTTACTTTTGAATATTCTTGATATATAATAGTAATCTTCACTTTACTGAGTCATCGAAAACTCTACTTCGAATAATATTATTCGCCTTTTAATTGCAAAATTCTGAAATTAAATAAATAATATTATCAAGTGAATTTTCAGACATTTATACATAAATTTACGAATACAGCAAAGCAAAAGGATAAAATTATCTGTGAGGGTTTCTTTTTAATTTTCCAGGTACAATTGTTTTCTATATATTTATTAAATGTATGCCATTGATGTATTTTTCTCTTTAATTACGTCACTTTCTGTTTTTTATTCCTATTTTTCTGATTTAAAATGTAAATCTATCAAAACTCCATTGTGTTTCATATGTTACAATGAGCATCACAATTTTGATGGTAAATATAAAACTTTTATCACTAAGTCTCAAAGTATAGCTAATTCGAATCCAGAGCGGTCAAGTGTTATGCCTTTTTGTATCATATCGATATGTTTTTAACTACAAATTTCTTTTATTAAAATGCACGCCAAATTCATTTAATGATATGTATTGTGCTATATATTGTCAATTGTTTAAAAAAAATTCTGGTTCGAATATGTGTGTTTGACTTTACCCAATTCTCCGAAGACAGGTATGGGGAAATAGTGCTTTTAAATAGGCATAGATGTTGGCACACACGCGAATTGATATGAAATTCCAAACACAATATTTTGACAACTTCGCATATGTATGTTTGAAATAGAAAAAGGTCTATGAAAATATTTCTTGTCGCGACGTTCATTTTGTTATATGTAAATAAGGAAAAATCCCTCCCGGCTCGGAAGACAGGCACAGTTAGATTTCGAATTTAAGTACTAATTTCAACAACAAAAATTAATCATGATTAGAGATAAACCCATTTTAACAATTTTATCTGGCCGCTTTTGACCAGTTTTCAATTTCATTTTTATATAAGAGCTTGTTTTATCAGAATCTTGTTAAGGCAGTATTCAAAAACAACCTTTTTATGCTCAATAACTCGAAATTTTCTGGCACATTTTCAGATTATTTTTTAATAGAAAAAATATGTAATTAGCTGACGTGATTTTTGAAGAGATTTATAAGCGACTTGTGTTTTTATTTTTCGTTCAATTAATTAAAACTTAATTTATAAACAATTGTTTTCTCAGTAGGACAATATTTTTAGTTTCCAACACAATCGCTTCTATATCGTGCGGAAATTCTTTTCAAAATGCCAACTTTGACATAATTTTTTTTAAATATATTCTGCCTCTATGAAAAAATCGGCCATCACGGTACATTATATAGTTTCTGAATAAGAGAATCTGCCAACTGGATGCGTTTGAGAGCGAAAATGAATTTAAAATGAATCAGAAAATAAGCTCTTTAGATTTGCATACAACCGTAATACGATGATTTTTTCTTCAACCGCTATGTACTGTTAATTTGCTTTTGCTGTAAGTATTGGTCCTATCAAGAACTTGTCAATAAAAATGTTGTAGAGAATATTAAGAAGGTACATAATAAATTATGCGGATTTTATATCTTGTGAATTGACGAAGTTATGGATTTTTTTCTTCTTCAACCCCCCTTTTTTTGTTTTCGTGTTTATTTATTTATTATTATTTTTTTTGCGGAACGAATTGGTCCTATCAAAAACTATAAAAAATCTAGATAATATTAAGAACATTTATAGTAAATTTAATTGAATTTGATATCTTGAGAATTGACAAAGTTATGAATTTTTTTCTCCCTAAAACCCTGTTTTTTGCGTCCCTTTGTGCCCATTTTTAATTTTATCAAAAATATGTGATACATAAATTTTTGGCCCTATTTTTAGAGGTAATAAAAACTTTAAACTGATTTTCTACTCATGTAGTACGTCACCTGCGCAGAATGATAAAAAAAACTCATTCTAGCCAGAAGATTTTAAGTCAATCGTTCACGAAATTATTCAGAGGATCTCATATTTTGCTCACTCTGAAAACATTCTGTTGACAACGCTGTTACATGAATGAGCCCATATTCGAGAACTGTGCTTCAAAAGAATACTGAAAGCAAGTAAAACTGACTGGAAGGGAGAAATACGCCAGTTTGATCTTCCAAATTTAATTTTCGAAGTGGTGCAATATTTGAGATGATTCATTGGGACAAATCTTTTGAACCACCAGCTACCATGAACCTCAGTGACGAAGACATAGCAAGTATGATCGAAAACGGTTCACAATTTGAAATATAAAAGCTCCCTTGCAATTCGCAAGCAGTAGAGAGGCATGTGCGACTGGTGACTCAAGCATCATTGGTATCATGTGGAGCAGAAGCCAGGGATGGTTACATTCGCAGTGGAATCAAGTCGTCAGGAAATGAACTTCCAAAGTTTGATACCAAATTTGAATTTTTTGGCTGTCATGCGGAATCCAAAATGGAAGACCGATCAAAGTAAACTGTTTTCCTGTTTCTTTTTAATAATTAGAAGTGTTTTTAAGACAAAAAATAAAGCTATTGTAAACCTTAAAATTAAATGAAAGAAATTGATTTTTTTTAATTTTTGAGTTAACATTCCTATCATTGACACCCTGTGTGGAACCTGAAGACGATGAGTAACTGAGCTGGGATTTTTTTCTGTGTCTTTTCGCGAAACAGCGCTACTTATTGAATCAGGAAATATTAAAAGTAAAAAATAAAAATTTTTTGCCTTTTTCACTCCACCCTAAATGCATATATGGGTGGACAGATCTTAAGGACCAAGAAGAAATATACGCGTAAGTGAGAATCTACGTGAGATTTTGGGTCAAGACGCAAACAATAGTATTACGAGAATGTTAGACAGTATTTAATATAAAAATGTTATTGAAAGGATGTATAAAGTGTATTACCAGAGGCTATTTTTTTGAAACGTGAATATTGTCCGAAAACATGACTGTACAAAGAAAGCAAAATACTCACTATTAACAATCGTCAGTGTCATATCAATAAGGTACACTATGACGCAAAAGTTTAGACAATGAAGAAATTCTTACATACTTTGAAAAATATTTATTCAATTTTCAAATCACTGCTTGAAATTAATGTGCTGTACATATAAACAATATTTATAACAAAGAAAAGTGGAATTGTGCATATTGCAATAAATTAAATGGTAACAAAAATAAACTGCTGTCTCAAAAGTTTAGACACAAATTAAATAAAATCGAAATAAACAATTTTTAAAACCTGGTTGCGCATCCATGCTTATGTATTACGTCATATACACGAGATTGCATGGAAGAAACTAAATCTTGCATAGTTTGTGGATCGATATCGTACCATGCATTCTCAATAGATGTCTTAAGTTCCTTTTCAGAAGAGTATTGTCTAGCGTTGCTATAAACTTTGCGACACATGATGCTCCAAAGGTTTTCTATAGGGTTAAGATCTGGGCTACATGCTGGCCAGTCGAGAACTCTTATATTATGGGAATTAAACCAAGATTTTGAATGTTTTGCAGTGTGAATTGAAGCATTGTCTTGCTGAAATTCCCACTGAGGACCCCCTAGAAGCTCAGCAAATGGCAGTAGGTTTTCTTCTAATGTCTGTGTATAATGCTGTGAAGTTTGACGACCACTGGTGAAGGTCAGAGATACTTGTCTATTATAGCAAAAGGCTGCCCAAACCATCACCGAGCCCCCTCCTTGTCTGCGACTAAAGAAACGTCGAGGTTCCTTCCGCAAGTCATGCCAATACGATAAAAAACCATCTGGACCATCCAGATTCCACTTTTTTTCATCGCTAAATATGACTGACTGCCATTTCTCTCCATATGACATATGCTTTCGAGCCCACATAAGTCTTTGTAACTTATGATATGGTTTCAGAGCTGGTTTCTTCTGCATTTTGCTATAAACGATTGTTCCTTTTTCCAAAATTCGTCTACGAATCGTATCCTTTGATACAGAGAGTCCCGATGAGCTTTGAACTCCACTTACGATCATTTGTTGAGTACTCGCTAGTCTTTGTATCAGGCGATCCTCTCGTACATTTGTCACACGTGGCCT
Source organism: Maratus speciosus (assembly GCA_963932465.1). Taxonomy (NCBI): domain Eukaryota; kingdom Metazoa; phylum Arthropoda; class Arachnida; order Araneae; family Salticidae; genus Maratus; species Maratus speciosus. The sequence continues at coordinate 605,792,454 of OZ010786.1, read as the reverse complement.
CCCAGACCGACATTTTGCTTTATATTCGGAACCACTCGATAAAACTCGATAAATAGATTTTTTTTACCTATTAATAATAGCAGAAATTTCAGAAACGCTCTTCCCTTCACATTTCAACTGCCAAATCCTTGAAACCTCATTCACTTGAATTTCTTTAGCTCTCGGCATGTCGACTATGAAGCGCAATCGTTTGCAGAACTTAAGTACTCCAAATTTGTGACATCATCGATTCTAAATTTGCATATGCCAGCGAATATTCAAAGAAATTTAGAATAGTGTCTAAACTTTTGCGACAAGCACATTTGAATTTTTATGAAAAAAATTAGTATTATAGCAAATAAAACGACTGTCTTTTGTACATAGCATTTTAAATCAGTTTTTGAATATATTTACAGGTTTTTGTAATTCTGACGTCATAATTCTACATTTTAAAGCTGAATGACGTCATTGTCTAAACTTTTGCGTCATAGTGTACGTGGCTACCGTATAATGTGACACAATTTTTAACATGACGTGGCATACTCAGAACAACATGATTCATTAGCTGTTGATGCAAGTTGCCCCATTCCTCCTTCACCGCTCGGATGAGGGTTTCCTTGTTTGTGGGAGGAAGTTGTTTAGCAACAATACGTCCCCCCAAGGCACCCCATACATTTTCAGTGGGATTCAGGCCAGGGGAATGTGCTGGTCAGTCTATGCGATCGATATCTTCGGCCTCAAGACAATCTTGTACAGATTGTGTGCGATGGCAAGGTGCGTTATCGTCCATAAAACTAAACTTTGCGGCAACAGCACCACAAAAAAGTCCAACATGTGGAAGAAGGACGTCTTCAATGTACCTTCTACCGGTCATGGGCCTTCTGTCAAGCACATAGAGATCTGTGCGGCCATTGAACGTGATGCCTGTCCACACCATGATACTTGAAGCCCCATATCGATTTCTTTCTAGAATATTTTCGCGACAGTAAGCACTACTAACCTTGCGCCATATCACTTTACGTCTACAATAAGACGATACACTAAGAAGAGCACGGTAGAGCAGTCGTCATCAGTCCAATTGCGATACATACGCACCACTGTAAACGGGCGCTACGTTGACGTCTCGAGTGTGGGACACACAGAACAGGTCTTCGGGCGTATAGTCCACCCTTTTTCAAAATTCTTGCAACGGTTTTCCACGATATTTTAGTTCATTTGGCTGAACAAAGTTGATTTGATAATTGACCAACTATGGTGCGTCGGTTCTTTTTGCCGAAATAACAATATAGCGATGTTCTTGGGATGTCGTACTGCTAGGACGAACCTCCTTCCGTGATTCTAGTACATATTCCAATCTTTTGGAATGTCGCCCATAGCCTAGAAACAATACTGTGCACGATGTTATATTCACAGGCAACATCTCTCGTTTTGCGTTCTTCTTCCAACTTTACGATTATTCTACCTCGAGTAATATCATCCAAATGATGACCCAAAGACATGTTCAAAATTTCAATGTTCAAGCTTCACTCCATATCTCTCAGTTTTTACATCTAATGATAACTCATAACACCCGCCGTTTGCCTAAAATCTCTTATCTATGCTGTCACGTGATCAAAAAGCGGAAGTACGAAATTTGCGTAAGTTTCACAAAACAGAGTACATTCCGCATTCATGCCAATTTACACGTACTGCTGCGAATCGATTTCTAACTGTAATCGTTGAAAATAACAGTGGTTCTTAAGTTTTGTCCACTAGTGTATCTATACAGGGTGCAAAGGAAAGTTCCTTTAACCTGAAAATACTTTCGAACGGAGAGAGCTACAGCTATGCAAGTGATGCAACAATATGGTAAAGCGACTACGACCGACCTAATGCAAACGACAGCAGCGACCCTAACGTCGAAATTTGGAAGATAGCCATTGCAGATCGAAAACGAAAAGAGATAGAGCAAAATTTCCAGTTAGAAAGTTGTAGAACATCAATAAATTAGTACGGCACGACATTTGGTTCAAACGGATAATATAAACCGTCGCCTCTATATCCAAAAATGTCCGAAATCGATGAACGACGGTTCTACTTTGCATATTCCAATTCCGGAAATGTAGCAGTGCACAATTGCAGATCGTGACGTTGTACTGTGCTGTAATGTCTGTAAAATTTCAATTTACAATGTATTTAAAATTTTAGATTACTCCTTTCAGGGGCAGAAGAATTCTGTTTGTAAACTGATGAAATAATTGTCTGACACCTGTACGTTCAAGCTAATTTCTAAGAAAATAAAACCCCGCTATTTTGCACTTTCATTAAAAGAGCAAAATTTTATTAAAATATTCTTGGTACCACTTATCAGTTTTGGAATTAAAATTAGGTGGCTAGAGCATCTAGCCATCGCCCATGAAAAGGTTAAATCTATGTCGTCGTATTGAAGAGGCTTCCAATAGACGTTCCATGCTGAGAAATGTGCATTTTTAATTACTGTCACGAATACAAACGTGTATCGTGAGCAATGGCGAACTTTTCGAACATACTGAATATTAACTTTTTATTACTGTTGCTGAACATCAATTAATTAGTACGAAACGACATTGAGTTCACGCGGATTAGATAAACCGTCTTATCCGTTTAACATTTCCGTTAAACAGTTTATTTTTTTTTTGGTTTTTTTGTGTGATATTATCAAAATGTATTGAGATAAGTACGTATTTACACCATAAATTGTGCGTGTTTCTTTATACTTCTGGCTATTCCATTCAAACGTTTACACAAAATGGAGTGCATCAATTTAGGACATTTTTGGGTATTCAGGCGAAGGTTTATTTTATCCATGTAAACCAAATGTTGTTTCGTACTTATTAATTGATGCTCTACAACTTTCTAATTGGAATTTTTGCTCTATCTCTTTTCGTTTTCGATTCGCAATGGCTATCTTCCAAATTTCGCCACTAGGAGCGCTACTGTCCTTTGCATTAAATCGGGCGTAGTCTGTTTGCTATACCGTTTCCTCACTTGCATAGTTGTAGCTCTCTCCCTTCGCAAGTATTTTCAGGTTAAAGGGACTTTTCTTTGCACTCTATAACTAACTCTAATTCTAAAAAACAACTCCTACCACACTTCATAGATTGGATATCCTCCTGAGACCCAAGCAGAATATAACGGATATATATTTTTTAAATATGAGTTTTTTTCAACAAATAGGCATAAAAAATGATGTTTTTAAAGAAATTAATAAATTTCGACTTTTTAATTTTGTTTTACAGCACATCCATCTAAATGGATGTTCAGGCCATAACTCGCTTTAAAATAATTTTTAAAATGCTAAAAGTATGGGAAATAATAGAATTTATTATAAAGAACATAAGGCAAGTATTAACATCTGCTATTAAAATTGAAAAAAAAAAGTTTAAACAAATTAAAATAACATAAAAACGAAATTTACCAGCAGAACGTAGAATTCCAAATTGACTCATTTATTACGCCACTTTGTAAACAAAGTAGTTACCGTTGCCACAATCCAAAAGCTGATTGTTGATTTTTGATTCATACATTACTATGCCAAACTGGTTTTTGAACGTTACAATGAAATTTAACGCAATAGAAGGAGAAAGAAAAACATCCAATTAAATGGATGCCAGGTCTGAGGAGGATATACTCTATTTCTCTCTCTCTCTCTCAATATATATATATATAAGTTTCCGGCCAGCCAAAAGTTTCCGGCCGGCATAAAATTTTTCGTTAATTTGTAAGTATTCCCATATGAAGAGGAATTTTACAGTGATACTTATACATTTTATTGACATAACAGTTAGGAACTTATTTATAGAATAACAAATAAATATCAATAAATTTAATTGACAAAATTATGACAAAATTAATTGTAAAGGAAAACACATGTTCTTAAAAGTTTCCGGCCATCTTGGCAAATTTGGAAAAAATGGTGTTACAACAGAAAGTAACTGTGATCAACAACATTTACTATTAGTATTTTGTCGTCATACATTTAGCAATATGTACTGCGGCGCAGCGACGTGGCATCGATTCAATCAATGGTGGAAAATCTTCTATGGTAAGTCTTTCCACTGTTCTTGCAATTTTTGGTGAAATTCTGCTGAATTGGAATATTTGTAATTCCGCTTGCGGCGGATTTCAACTAACGAATCGTCATTTTTTCCAGAAAATGCTTCCCACAGCATAATATTCCTAAGCTACAGCGCCTAGAAGATACAGTGTGGAAAACGGCTATTCCTATAATGCTTTAAAAAGTGCTAAAAACTTGTATCCCATAAATCTCCAACAATGCTCAGCGGCAATATGCTGATACGAGCGCCATCTCGTAACCCTTTTCAATATAAACAGTGTGTTTTCAAAAATTATAGAATGTTAAATATCGGAAACTATAAATATAAGATATTCTGGTCTGTTATAAGCTAATTTAGTTAAGGAATGACGTGAAATAGGTTAAAGAGTGTCTTTTAGAATGATTATCGTTTTTAAATCACTACGATGGCGCTACGATCGACATCTTGTTATTCAGCATCGTTGTACATTTATGGGATTCAATTTTTTAGCACTATTTTGTAGCCGTTTTCCACACTGTATCTTCTAGGCGCTGTACCTAAGCCATGCTTCATTGTAAGAATAACATATCCCGAACATGTCTTTTGTTTTTAGGTCATCGGATATAGTGTCTGCCATCACTCCCAATAATATGGAACTCCGATGCATCGGAAATTAGAACTTTTTCCAGTTTTCACGACGCCAGTTTTTGTGTTCCGTGGCAAACGCCAGTCGGGCCCGCTGATATTTTTTTACTTATGAAAGTTTTTTAACACCGACTCTTCCAAAAATTCCTTCGTCACGTAAGCGTCTTGACACGGACGACAGGCTATTTCAGCGATATTTTCACTCCGTAAATCGCGGGATATTGCCGTGACATTTTTTAGCCACAACTTTCCCCTTTTTTCTTTTCTTTTTTTTTTTTTTTTTTTGATTGGCTTTTTTTTTTTTTAACTTTTGAAAAGTTGTTTTTTAGTAGATTGAAATAATTCTACTAGCTCAAATTAAAATTAGTCCTTGTATAGCCTTTATAAGCAGGGAGCAAACACAATATTATACATTTTGTTTACCTATCATTCATTTTTTATAGAGATTAATAATCTAAAAGTAAGGAAAGTCAATTTATTCTTTCAAAGTATCAGTCTTTCTCAATTTATATCTCCTTAAAAGTTTCTACGAAAGATGAAAATTTAGTAAAAAACAGATTCGAAATAAAATATATATTTACAGTTAGTTTGTCAGTTAATTGTTTTTTCTAACTTTTTTTTGCTGACGGTTTTGCAAAATAAATTTACCTTCACAAATACCTACGGTTAATCCGAGAATGAAACCCCGCAGGCATCTAAAGAATCGAAGATCTGTAAATCTAGCGATTCTAGACATAATAAAGGAACATTTTTGATAAAAAAAAATCTAAAAATTTAAAGATATAAACTGTACATATAACTTCATCTTCATTTAGATCGTGTTATAGAGAAGAAAGAACAAATATGTAATTTTACTCAAGTCTGTTTATCCATGCCTATTTGCATAAATGTGAGGATATTAATTTACTATAAAATTTCCCCTAAATTGATTATCTTAATAATCTATTATTAAAGCCGCATATACATTAGAATTAAATATTTTTCGGTTAAAAATTCCCTGAAATCTATAGTCTTATCGTTCGTCAAATTTGTTTTTTTTATGCCCAGACTCGTTTTCTGAACTCTGACAAAAGATCACAGGCATATTGAAGCTATCCTAATTCTTATATCTTTCTATCGTATTTCCTTTTTTGAGGGAGGGGGGTGAGGAAGAGCCTTTGAAAACTTCGTTTTGTTCTCAGAATTCTGAATTATTCATTCAAAAGATCCACCTACATAAGTCTTGTTGCAGAATTTTCATTAGCTAGGAGTTGCATCAAGTTATACATCATGTGAATCTATTAAATTAATTTTGTGAAATGCTAGATGGGAGCCATTAATATTTCCAGACCATTTACCTACATTTTAAACTTGAGTCATCTACTAATATTCATTAATTTTCTATACGAATTAAAGAAGTCGTTGTTTCCATGCTAACTGTAGCTTTCACTATTGCTTGCTTGTTTGTTTGTTTGATTTATTGAACACATACATCATATCACATGCGGATCACGGCGGGATTCGAATCTGCTTCCACCTACGCTCTCAAGCAATTAGCGGCATGGTGTCTTATGCACTCAGCCACGGTGGGCCACTGTTGCTTTCTCTAATGCCCAGATACTCAAATTTAACCAAATGCACTTAGAATCATGGTCATAACAGAGAACATTTATATGTTACAGCAGTGTTGCCAGTGGGCTACTTTTTTTAATTCAGATTTCTTGATTGCCAGCACTTATTATAAACGGTAAAATTCCCTTTGTTTTCGCCTTAATTAATATGTCATTAAATAAGGCGCATTTTACAATTTCAAAAAAGTGGTGCCAATCAAGTATCTGAATTAAAAAAAGTAGCCCATCTGGCAACACAGTGTTAGAGTGGTGACATATGCACAAGTCGTGTACTCATATTCAATTTGTTGTCCAAAGTATGGTAACTCAGTTTTCAGTAATAAACGAGATTTCAATTAAACTAACCAGAAAAGTTAACAAACATTGGCTTCCTGATTTGATTTTATTCAAAATTGTTTTAACCAACCAAAGTTAATGTCCGGGATCCAGATAAATATTTCTCTGTTAGTAAAATTAGATTGACCAATCAGTAGCCTCCATCCTTGCAAGCTTTTCGGCGTTTACTGCAAACATCAAAAAGTTCGGAAAAATGCAGACGTCTGATGGATCAATCTCATCCCGCTAATAGCGAAAAATCTATTTGATCCCGGCCTATTCAACGCTCTTTAAATATTGGAGAAAACTTTGACACGTGTCGGGAAAACATCACACAAAGCAGGCAAAACAAAGAAGAAAAATCATTCATTGTCTCGTTCATATTCACGAGCCAATGAATGATTTTGTTTCTTTGCTTTGCCTGCTTTGTGTGATGTTTTCGTGACGCGAGTCAAGACTTTCTCAAATATTTAGGAGGCTTTGGCTTATTTCACCACCATGAAGTTATGAAAGGAGAGCAACAGACATGTCAGTCTTCCCGTGTGAAAAACTAGTTACCAAAAAAAAAAAACGAGTTCTTTCCCTCTCTTCTGCCCTTTTCTCTCTTGATTTTGACCGATAGCAGCCCATTTAGCAGTCTCCAGTACAAGATGCCGCTATATACGGTGGACGCAGGAGGGAGGATGTTAGCGCGACCAATGCCATAATAGGCCAGTTCATGATGTTTAAATGTCACACGGAGTTGGATCGAGGCTAACGAAAAAGACAGGCTACCGCGGTGGGTCCGGTTCTTCTTCTTTTTTTTTTTTTTACAAACCGCTGGAGTCACGTGATGCTCTTTTCACGCACCTTCTTTAGTGCATTCGAGCATCACGTGACTCCAGCGGTCTGTAAAAAAAGAAGAATCAGACCCACCGCGGTTGCCTGTCTTCTTCGTTAGCCTCAGAGTTGGATCATCTTTACACGATGATTAGTACAAAGATGCTCGCCGATTTTTTTTGTGCTCAGTGCCGTGTATAGATAAACAACTCCGTGTGACGTTATGAACTGGCCTTATATGTTGTTGGCCACAGTTTAGGACCAGCTACAAATGACTTCATCTATATCTACTCCGAGGTAAACGAAAAAGACAGGCTACCGCGGTGCTATAGCGCCTAGAATATATAGTGTGGAAATCGGCTATCCCAGTAATACTTTAAAAAGTGCTAAAATATTGGATCTCTTAAATTTCAAATGATGCTGAAATCCAATGGGTCGATCACAGCGATATCTGCAGGATATTTCCTAAAACTTCATGACGATTTGGTAACAGCGTCTAGAATACCTAGTGTGGAAATATGCCATCCAAACAACGCTAAAAATTTGTATCCCATAAATGATCGACGATACTGCTAAAATCCCAAGTGTCGATCGCAGCGAAATCTGCGGGATTTTCGTATTACATCGTATAGACTAGCAATAACTTGCAGTTATAGAAAATATCCTGCAGATGTCGCTGCGATCTGTATATTTCAGCAGCATCGTCGCACATTTAAGGATACAATATTTTAGCACTTTTTTACGTATTACAGGGATAGCCAATTTCCACACTATATATTCTAGGCGCTATAATTTGGTCTAGACGCTGTAGCATTTTTATTTTACATTTTATTAACATACATCTGACATGTGTGCTTGGCGTCAAGCCCGCTGTAATAATACGATGTTTACTTTGAAAGTATATCACAGATGTCGCTGCGATCAGCTCCCTGGATTTCAGCGTCAGGGCACATTTAAGGGATACAACTTTTTAGCGCTGCTTGGATAGCAAATTTCCACATTATGTATTCTAGACGCTATAGCGGTGCATTACACGTGTCTCTTTCTTCTTTAAAAAATATCCTGCAGATGTCGCTGCAAATGACTGTTTGGAATTCAACATCGTTGTACATTTAAGGGATTCACTATTTCCGCGCTTTTTTAAATATTGCTGGGATAGTCGATTTCTACAACATACAATCTAGGCCTATAACGGAGCTATAGTATCTAGAAGATATAGTTTAAAAATCGGCTTATTAAAATGGTGCTAAAAAATTGTATCCCATAAATGTTGAACGAGGCTGAACGATGAATGTCGATCACAGCGACATATGGTAATTCCAGCGTAACTATTTCAAAAGACATCAAATGAGAAAACGTTTCGCTCAGAGAAGATCTAGAAAATGCTGCTGCTATCGACATTTGTCATTCAGTATTTTTCAATATTTATGGGATTCAATTTTTAGCAATTTTTAAAGTATTACTGGAATAGCCGGTTTCCACACCATGACCATGATCTAGGTAGATTTTTCTTTGTTATCGCAACGAGATTGACCAATTAGAAGCCAGAATTATTGCTAACTTTTCACTGTTTGCAAAAATGTACCTGGATCTCGGCCTATATTTCTAGACGTTATAACTGAGCTCAGGAATAGTACAGAAAGCAAACTCCGTATTTTGATACATTAAGGCCGGGATCCAATTAGGAACAAGTGTGTGGTTATAACGAAGTAGCGACATATGGCCAATAAAGTTTTATTGGTAGAAGTGATAAAAACAAATCGTTAAAGGTCTTTGCGAGCGTGTCATTATCGTCAGGCTAATGCATATTGAATTATTTCCCAAGTCTAATAAAGCTCGTCCATGCGCGTATCGTCTAATGGAGGATATTCCAAATATGGGTTCAGGGCTGAAAAAGTCACGTGGTACCGGCAATTTACCTAAAGAACTTCTAACTGATGAGAAGGGAAACAGGAAACTACTACTGCTTTCTCCCGTGAACTGTTTCATTGGCTAGCGGGGGTTTACATTACATCGACGGAGCCTTCCCTTCTTTACGTTAGACGTTTTTGCCCTGACCACGTGATCATAACGTAGATAGAATAGCCTCTATTCAAGAAAGTGGATTGCCGTACTATAGCACCTAGACTATATAGTGTGGAAATTGGATATCCCTGTAATACTTAAAAAAGTGCTAAAATATTGCATCCCTTAAGTGTGCAACGATGCTGCTGAAATATACAGATCACAGCGACATCTGCAGGATATTTTCTCAAACTGCAAGATATTGCTAGTCTATACAATGTAATACTAAATCCCACAGATGTCGCTGTGATCGATACTTGGGATTTTAGCAGTATCGTCGCACATTTAAGGGATACAAATTTTTACCGTTGTTTGGATAGCATATTTCCACACAAGGTATTCTAGACGCTGTAGCCATACTTTCGGCAAAAACTTGAAATGAGCATGCTTCCTGTGCATATATCACCACTCTTATGTATGAAGACTCTCTGTTATGGTGTTGATTCTGAGCGCTCTTTGTTAAATTTCTATATTTGTGTTTTAGAGAAAGCAATACAGAAAAGTACTGTTACTATGGAAACAACAACTTCTTTAATATTGAAATGTATAGCAAAGGAGTTCAGAAACAGTGCTTTAAATAGTTTCAAATATGTATTGTTGTTATGACAATCAATACCCTTCCTGGATGTGGAAATGCAAAATTGTGTTCAACATAATGGAGGATATTCCATCTACAGTTTGATCACGTGGTCAAGGTAAAAACTTCTATCGTAAAGAAGGGAAGGCTCCGTAGACGTGTAATGTAAATCCCCGCTAGCCAATGAAACGGTTCATGAGGCAAAGTAGTAATATCTTTCCTTCTTATCAGTTAGAAGTTTCTTGGATAAATTACCGGTATCACATGACTTTTTTCAGCCTCGAACCCATATTTGGAATATCCTCCATTGGGCGCAATCTTGATAGATTTTTGGCTGTTAGAGAAACGAGATTCATCAATCAGAAGCCTGCATTTTTGTGAACTTTTCGCTGTTTGCAGAAATGCAGGCTATTGATTGGTGATTCTCGTTTCGCTAACAGCGAAAAATCTATCTGGATCCTAGTCTACATTTCTACAAACATTGCACTTCATCCACAGCACTAAAAAAATGACTCAAAACTTTCATGACATAGGCCGGGATCCAGAAACAGCAAATATTCTCAAACATGCAGGCTTCTGATTGGTCAAACGCATTTCGCTAACAGCGAAAAATCTATCTGAATCTCAGCCATAGTTATCTTCGATGAAATCAATGCAAAAGGATAATATAAAAGAAAAGCATAAGATTTCTAAAATATTTTGGCGGCTTTATTGCTATTTGGCATAATTTGTAAACTTTAGAACTAATTAACAGTTTTTCGCTAATTATGAATGGAAAATTAATGTTTTTAAAGCTGAATTTTATAAAAGCACGTAGATTGAGTAAATATCTATCCAAAAATTCAATCCTTACTTTTTTCTGTCCATGATTTAAGTCTCTACCTCAATTGAAACATAAGTTGTGACGAAGAAAATAAATCTGTCATTTTCAGTATCTCGACGTTATTTTAAAAAATCTATATCTTTGTTTATAATTAATTTATGAGGATGCATTTGATCTCAAATTGAAGATCTTTTTTATTAGATCCTTCTGGTGTTGGTTTTATTTTTCTGAGATGATTGCTTCTTTTGATATGGGAAATTTTACGCTGGCATATTTCGTCCGTTTAACATGGAGAAGTTGTCATCAGTATAATAAGCAGTTACGGTGTCTTGCCGTTATTCTTGGCGTTTGTTTGTTTGGCGGGGTTATCATTTTTTTTCCAGCTTGGCTTGGCAGAACGACCGTCCTGCTTGATCAGGTTTCGCACGCTATTAAGCCACGTCCCATTTTGTTAGGACTCTACCACCAGTATTATTATAAATATCATTTTCTTCACGGTTTATTAGCTAGAAGATAGTTTTATGCAATGACTGGTGATAGAGTCCTTACAAAATGTCGCGTGGCTTAACAGCGTACGAACCCTGTATATATATATTACAAAATTTAAAATTTTTCGCCAAGGTTAAAATTGTTCTACATAAAATTCCCCTTTTAATAACATTCCATATATTATACCGGTTTATTACGTAAAACTCTAGTCTATTAATCTTTATAAGATCCTAATCCATATAAAAATATTTATTTCAAACTGCGTAAATAAAAAAAATGGCTCTATTTATATTGCTTTAATAAAACCTTTTATTATTTAAATTCCTATTAAAATTCGCTATTAAATATTGGTATATTAAAACCCTCTAAAATATTTATTTCATCGCTAAAATATTATAATTCATAATTTATTCCGTCAAATAAACCTATTTATTTAAAATCATTCTTTTATTAAAAATTATCCAGGTGCCAACTAGAATATTTCAATGCTTAAAACTTTTCCGCGACAGTAAATTAATTTCTCTTTATCGTCTGAAGGGGAAAAGGCTATTTTAAGATGCAATCTCGACAGCAGAAACTAAGTTTTGTTTACACCTTAGAAGTCTGGTATAGAAAGTTCTCCAACAATGTTTCGCACCCGGAAATCTTTTTACTTCCAGATTAATCCGACCGGAAATGTAAAAAACCATCAAAAACGATTTTCATTGGGAGAGAAAGATCAGCGGACTTAATTTGTAATCATGAGCCAAGGCAGTATAAATACAATCGCTGAACCAAATACGAAGCGCCTTTTGAGATTATTGAGATCACGGAGATAAGATGAAGATGGCCGTAGATGATCTGTTTGATCTATATCTGAAATGTCAGTCAGTTTATGAGCTGGTCAGTTTATGGAAAATGTAGATGTACGGACAGATATGTTAGTGAGTTTACGAATGTAGTAAGAGTGTTGTGGTAGAATGAAGAGGAAAAAGGTATCGAGCTGAGTAAGGAGATGTTTATGGGATATGTGCAATAACAACGGAATAAGTTTAACTGCGAAATCTTGTGGAAAGTAGAGGAGAGATGGTACTTCGTATAAATGAGTTATTGATGCGAGTGAATTCTGTTATTTTTCATCGGTTATTTTGAGCATTTCCCCGAGAGGCAATTCTGAGTGTGTTTGTATTATATTTCAATCGACTGCATTATTTGTGTTCATCGTCTGTTTTATTCTCAACAAACCAATCGGCCTAAAACGCTTGTGCTGTTTAAACTGGAAACCCAAGTAATTTCAATCTACACAACAATATGCAATAGTTTCAATTTAATTTGAAAAATGTAGATTTTGCTAAATTACACGAATATTTCGGTTATGTCTTCAGATACAGATGCAATGTATAAATCCGTGAAGAATATAAGTAAAAATAGTAAATAGTTTAAGAGAAAGTTTGCGTACAATTTAAAAAAAAGCCCAATTTTATAATTTTTAAATAAACAACTTCAAGACATTCTTTAAAGGTTTCCTTACTCAGAGATAACATGATATTTTTCTAGTAATAGCTAGCGCAATTATTGAAATATTGTTTAAGAGGTTTCTTTTAAAATGCATAGAAATTGTTGCTGACGTAAATATATGTTTCTCGAAAAATGAATTTCTTTGAACAATTAACAATATAGCAGCACTCGGATAAAGATTTCTAAAAAAACAGCTCTGAAATAAAACAAGAATTGCTATACAATCATTTGAAATTAAAAAGAGGAATTAAGCTGGAAAGACTGGGTAGAAGTATCGGGATCTGTCTTTTAAGTTGGGTGACAGTACGTTACTTTTCGGGCAATCGACGCAATGTCGTCAATTACTTCATTTATTTAATAAGATTCAGTATTTTAATTATTCAAAATGTGATATCTTGAATCCCGTGAATCCCACTGCAACAGTTGCATCGCGAAGTTTGCGTGGCCTTCTTAACTTAAAACTGCCAACTACTACGCTTTTTGGCACCAATATTTCCGAAGAAATCTGCAAGACAAAGCAAAGTTCTTTTTTATTATAAAGCAACTTTGGCACAAAACCATGAAAAATGGCATCTATGGAATCAATCATAAATTTTTAAGACCAATTCATTTTCATAACTAAGGGAAACTGTCCAAACTGACATACATCGGTTATATAACCTTATGTTTCTTAATATTGTCGCTAAAGGCACTAAACAATACTCAGTTATGTTGTGGAATCGATCAGAAACGATACGCATTTAATGGCGAAGATTTCAAGTTTGTATTTTCCATTATTTTTTCTTAGAAACTGGTTTACACTTTCGACAGAAATTTATTGCGACAATGTTTTTGTCATATTTGAGATTTATTTCATTTCACTGGTTAAATATCTGAAGTATGAAGTGATGACTCATTTCTTATTTAGATTATTTTCTGTATATTAAAAAAATATTCAAATGCATGCGATCTCGAATGCTGCCTCTGCATATACAATATAGTGATTTTAGGCAACATGAAATGCCGGTATTTAAATAATGCAATCTATCCCATGAACCCAGACATATTTCCTGAGTATATTTTCTATATTTCAGTTGTGACAGAAATTCCACTGAAAGATAAGGAAATCAACAACAGCAATACAAGTTCTGTAGCGAACAGCCTATATACTCCTTATCCGTAAATTTACATACTTTCAATGACACCTCCTCAAACTCCAGCGCTGACAACATCTATTTCTGATACTCGACGACATATGTATCTTTTTATGAAGCAGCTCCTTCATCTTCAAACTCCTTATCTTCATTTATAAGACCACTTATGTATATCCACTTCATCGCGCTCATCATGTTGGATCATCCTCTAAAAGGAGGTAGAGTGGAGGTGAACTAATTCTGAATACAAGTACTCATATTGCTGAAGCGAAGGCAACAGCTGCTGAGATACGTGATTCATAGTCATGAAGGCTATCTTTATTACAATGCTTCATTCAGTCACTTTAAACCGAAGGAGAAGTAGATAAAATGTGTTACATTTTCAATGTAGTCACTAATGGTAATGTGCCGGTGTTTCTTTTTGTGCAAAAAGTTTTTATTTGTGTTGTATACAAGTAAAATTAATAGCAATTTGTGGGTGTTTCGTTTTAGTAAAGCACTGTATATAAAATCACACAGTGCAGCTTTTTATATAAATCACTATTATGACGTTGTGATTTTATTTGTTACTTTTTAAAACCTTAATCCGCGCTCCTGTGATATTCACGGGTTGCGCGTTTTATTTAGATGGTTTGATTCCCACCAATTTTATAAAATAGTGTAATTGGCTTTATTCTGGTATCATTTTACCACTCATTAAATAAGGTGAATATTTCTTTTTCCAAAATTGGTGCCAATAAGCAATCTGAACTTATATACCGTAATTTAATGCGACTGTTAAGGGGTTAAAAGCACCATTGCATTTTGTATGGTTTGCAAAGTTATTTTGTAAAAAAATAAAGGTCATCAGTAAACATTTGTCTGAATAAATATACTTTTTTCCTTAGGATGTGTCATTTTAGGGCAGTTTCTCCTATTAAACCCCTTGAAGAGCAAGCAATTGCGTTTGTGTAATGCTAAATTCCCACCAGAAATTTAGAAAAATCATTTCAAAATACGGAAAAGCAATTTTACATCTTTTTTCCACCAAAGATAGAAAAGTAAAATTTCATAAAATTGTTCTGGTGCAAATCTTCATTAATCGTAGGTGGGATAAAATATAACCCACCACCCCTCAAGGGGTTAAAGATCTTTCTAAAAAAAAGGTGGTATTCAATAAAAATTTAAATTCGAGTACATTAAAATGAAAGATTTATATTGCAAATAATTTTGATTTTTTTCCCTTATGATAGCAAATGTTTAAAATTTTTACAGGTGGCATTAAACACTTTCAGAAACTAACGGCTCCTATAGCGCCTTGCTATTTTCAACTTTGAAATATCTTCATTTCATCTGTCAGGTTTAATATACGTGCTTTCGACTTGGTATATAGATCAGACGAAGATCATAAACGTATCAAGAAACAGCTGCTTACAGTAGCAGTTGTGCCAAACAAAATATAATGCACTTAAATTTACCAGTTGTATCATAGCATGCAAATAGATGTATGTTGCACCGCTTAGAAACACCCATGGTTAAAATAAAATAAAGTAAGATAAAATAAAATTAAAACTTATTTTAGTTTTATATTAAGGTGTGATTCCAACTGATTTGTAAGAAATAAATATGTGCATATACTTTTTACATCAACCACTTATGAAATAGAGTCAGTTTAAAATAATAGTGATTTCGTAATAAGCTAAAGTTTTCGAGTTCTTTCACAATATAATTTGTAAAATGTAATAAATATAATGTTATTTAATGTTTGACACCGGTAATATCTCATGAACATTTTAAATTTAATATAACATTTTCACAATTCTTATACTGATACTGTAGTCCTCGGACTACCCTCTCAGAAATTTTCAGCCTCTCCATATTTAAAATTTTCATCTTCTCTATTTTTTATTGTAGTACTATGTGCTACGCTTAAACTCTTTCCTCATGGCTCCTCTGGGATTTGCTATACACTTACTCATCTACAGGGAGTGGAGTAGCACTGCTACTAGGAATCCCATTGAACTGCACTGATGTTCACTGTTCACTATCTCGACCACCTCTGTGGATAAACTTCCTATCTTCAAGTAGCTACTGCTTGCAATAGCAGTTGAAACAAATGAATATTATACACTCAATTTCAGCAACTATCATATAAATAATGGTTAAAATGTTCATTTATTTCTCACAAATCAGACTCAACTTACTATGTAAAGAATTTAAAAAAAATTACCTTAGACCTGAAAAATAAAAAGAGAGCTTCATATTTTCGCAGTATTTATGCCATATTTGCTTTTCCCGTAACCAAAGAAAGAGAAAATCCAGAAATATCTCTATCAGAAACTACAATGAAATCTTTTTCTGCATACGATAGTATTCCAATAGTTTATCTCACGTGTACACATGGAGAATAATTTTAAATTTTAAAATTTAAAATCATAATATATTTGAACAAAATATATTGTTTCTACATAGTGGCCAAATTCTTTTATTAAATAAAGCGAATATTTCTCGCTGAAAATAATGATACTCAATAAAACAGTATGGCTGGCAGCTATCGTTATAAATATGTTAGTCCAAGAGCTGTTAAACATTTTAGGGAAGGTATTTGAGGCACCCTGAAAATTTGTGCAACACTTCTTTTGTAATGCCTGAATACAAAATCGAATGTCTGGCTGAAGGATCCTGGCCCAAAACCTGTGCCTGACAAAAAATGACACTTGACACGTGTCTGGCACAGTTTTTGTGCCGACTAAAGTGTCTGTCATTTTCAAAATATTTTTTTCTAAGCATAAATATTATTGTGCCTCAATCTCAGCGTGCCTCAAATACCTTTTTTGGGTAGTCAATAAATGGCACTTGACACGTGTCTGGCACAGTTTTTGGGCCGACTAAAGTGTCTGTCATTTTCAAAATATTTTTTCTAAGTATAAATATTATTCTGTTTCAATCTCAGCGTGCCTCAAATACCTTTTTTGGGTAGTGTCAAAAAAGGGCATTTGACACGTGTCTGGCACAGGTTTTGGGCCATGATCCTTCAGCCAGACATTCGATTTTTTATTCAGGCATTACAAAAGAAGTGTTGCACAAATTTTCAGGGTGCCTCAAATACCTATTCAAAAATGTTCAACAGCTCTCCTACTATGTTATTCGCGTGCAAATGCAAGATATTCTTTAAACCCTTTCAGGGGTAAGTATTTGTGTTTCTGCAATGTTGAAATCACACCGAAATTTTCGAAATAAATGAAGATAAGGAAATACATCTTTATTTTTCACCAAAATTATAAAAGTAAAATTTTGTTCAAAAAAATCTTAATCAAAATTAAATGATATAGAAAATGTCTCACCGCCCTTTAGGGGTGAAATCGATTTTCAATGTAATGCAGACGACATAGGGCCGATCTTTTATCCGTTTAAGACCCAACCCGCACGATCGTGCGGGTCAGACATTCATTTAAAGTTTTGCTTCTAAGTCGTATGTAATAAAAACTCGAATCGAACGATCGTTCTAGTTTCTAGATAGAGAAAAGTATCATTTTTTATCAACAGATAGAGGTTGCAGTCCATGTTTTACTTTTTACATGCATGACTAGTTTTGTTTACAAATACATCGGGTCTTAAAGGGTTATACAACTCATCTCTGTTTTGGAAACATTCATAAAATACCCATTTCTTAAACCAATAAATCGTATTTACTTCCTTATAAAATTATTTAAATGCATAAATACTCTGCAAATAAAATAGTCTGCATAACTTCTCGAAATTATAATTTGAAATCAAAATTCGCCGTTTATGAACCCTGATCTTTTGCCCATTTGTTCTTGTAATGACATGCTTCTGAAACCCATCGTTACATCTCTATATCGAAGACAGGCATTGCATTCTACGGGGTTTTTTTTTCATTTTATTAGCAATCACAATTAACAATTGCCAGCTATAAACCCTTAACTCTATCTATGTCATTTTTGCTTATAATGTTTAAAGTTTTACTCCAAAAAGAAAAAGAATAATTTTTATATCATACATTTGACAGCTAGCAAATTTTATATACATACATATATTTGGAAATGTTAACTGATACGTCAACCTGGGAAAGCTATCTAAGCTCTTATTGTTTAAAGAAGAGAGCTTCTGTTGTTTTCATTAAAAAAAAAAAAAAACGCTGGTAAGTAATATTTTAAATGCGACATCTGTGGAATTTCTTTATATACTTTTAAATTATACTTTTTATGAATTGTATATTCTATATTGACTCAGAATTATTCAATATAAGTGTACCCGAACAATGAATATTTCTAGTTTTAATAAAATGTACTTTAATCCATTGAGTACGGGTCGGGGCGGGACATATAGGTGCCAGTGGGCTATTTTTTTTCTCTCGTTTGTACCAGTTTTTCAAGTATAATCTCCCTTCTCCCCGATACACTTATACTAAAATATTTTCAAGGGTTTCCAACAACATAGGAAATTGCAGTGCGATTTAACATGAAAATAGGCTGCAATCCATGTCCGTTATCAGAGGTACCTTTTCAGGGGCAAAGTGCTTCTATTCGTAAAATTCTGAAAAGATTGAATGACTCCAATTTCCGGTACCAAAGAGGCATTTAGTGGTTTAATTTAAGTGTTCCATAGCTGCTAACCTTTCACTAATCTTCCGTAATATCTGGTTTAACTTAAAGCAGGTTAAGCATTTTCGAACCAGAAAATTTATTTCAAGAATCTTTATTTATTTAATTCAACGTTTCTGGGTGGTACATATTTAATTTCATTTCTTCAAAAAATTTCTGGTTCGAAATGTATTAAACCAGGGTCAAATTAACGCACGTATTACGAAAGATTAGTTTGAGGTTGACAGCTATGGTGTTCCAAAAATAAACTACCACCCTTGAAAGGATTGACCATTAACGACTGTGATCAAAATTGTTGCGTAAATACTGTAAGCAGTTTCTGAGTCCGCTCCATCGACAGATGAATAAAATGATTAACTAACTCGTAGGATTCCGTTTCTGTACAAAACTCTATAAACAGGAATATTAAAATTCACCTATCCAAAATACTCTAGCTATAACAAAATTGCTTTAATCGAAACAAAATTTCACTAGTAGCTAAGAGTTAAATGAAATTAACATGTAATAGCAGTTACGGGTTAAATTGATTTATCTCAAAGAGAGGTTTTCCAGAATTGCACGCAAGATACCTATAAAACTACTCGATATTTTTAACACTTTCAGGGGCACCGTTTGCAGTTTGCAAACGGTTAATTTTAATATGCAAACTGCCAAAAGGCACCAGTAATTTTTTAGCACAATTTTGATCTCATAATATATGTGAAGAAAAGCTTTTGATTGTTTTAAAATAAATTTGTTCGTGAATTGCGGTGCCAATATACTATTTGAACATTTTTGCAGCAGAAATGCCTTACCCCTGAAAGGGTTAAAGGCATAGCTGCCAAAGTTTACGCTTTATTCCTACCACTAGAATTTTATAGTAAATATTGTCTTATTTAATTGTCGAAATCTCATGATTAAATACCACGAAAATGTCTATTAAAATTTAGTGGTAGTAAAAAATGGTGAAAGAGCATTTTTAGACGTTATGCATTATGTCCATTTTCTAATACTGAACCTAATTATGTTCATTTTTCATCTAGAAAAATAAAAATGCATACATAAATTCCAAAAAAGTAATATGCAATACATTAAATTTTGTTTTTTATATGTAAATGTTTCTAATGTATTTTGTTTTTACATACAGATATAATGTATAAGGGCGATTCTCCATTAATCGGTGATTTGTATGTCTTGGGATTATATGTTACATTTTATCATTCATATAATTTTCATCATGCATTCTTTAGTGCATTTCTACAATTTTGAAAAGAATTTTCAAGAAAATAACTATACATACTACTCCAATAATATTTTAAATATTCAAATTGTTATTTTTGTCCCATGTCCCCCATTTCATGCGCTTATCTTCTGGAATAAATGCAAGTATAATGACAAAATACTTTTAGTAATTTCACTATATAAAATCAAAATACAAAAAGTACAAAAATTACTAAAGTACAAAATGAAGAATTATTATTATTATTATTATTATTATTATTATTATTTTATAAATTAAAAATATTTTTATATTTATTCTGCGCCAGAGAAATGCCTAGCCCCCTAGTTTTTCTGTCACTACTATGCCTTTATATAAAACTGATCATATGACCATCAGGAAGCCATATAAAATTTGGGAGAGAGCTACATTTAGTAGAACCAGCAATTTTGATTGCTGAGAAAGTTACATGGCTTAATTACCTTGACTCGAAAAGCAGTTACAAGCTTCAAAATAAATAGAAAAATAAAAATGAGTTTATTACCTGTCACTACAGTCCCGTGCTTAGATTTTCATTATTATTTTTTTTAGTTGTGATTTTGTAATGATGCAACGCACTTTTGCTTAGTTCAAAATATAATATAGTTGTCTTACTAAGATTAACTGACTATGGACACCGAAGAAATTTTCTTAGTTTTGTCACTAGTGCCCTTGTTACCTAAGTCTCCATTCAATGAAATTGCATCAGCTCACTACCCCGTTGAAATTTCACTCATCATTGATTAAAGACATATAATTATATTTTTTATTTAAAACTATTCAACAAATTTATTGAACTTAGTTCTAAGATAACATCTTTAAACTCGTTTACACGCTGGCGGCTAAGCCGTATAAGGTGAAATCATTCCTCGTGGCTGAAAGTTTTTTTTTTGTTGAAATTTAATCTTAATGCAATGCTATAAATCTTCCATAACAAATTTTGCCGATTTTTATATTTTTGCTGGAAAAAAACGGGTTGCACAGGTATCAAGCAAAACTCTTTAAGAAGGCTATGGAAAAATTTAAAGATGTTACCAGTTGGCTAGGCAGATACAGAATGAATTGAAACAGCATTAACAGGTGTCGAAGGGTCGCCGACGACCGCCATTTGGAGAAGGGCGCTAGTGTCGAACACCCTTCCACACCCGCCGCCAACGTCTTAAGTAGTCACATGGCAACTCACTCACTACAATTATACATTCTTTACTTCGATTTTTATGATGTGCTCTTCCATTTGTCATCTCTCAACTGTTCACTGTTATGTGGATTTTATTTATCCACTTAATTCTCACTCCCGTGATATTCAGGGGCTGTCTCGTTTCTTCAGATTGTTTGAATCCCTCCTGTTTATAAAATAGTGTAATTAGCTTTACTATGGTATCATTTTACCTGTCATTCAATAAGGTGAATAATTCTTTTTCAAAAAAGTGGTGCCAATAAGCATCTTGATTTTTTTTAACCGTAATTTAATGAGACCGTTATGGATTTAAATAAATTTACAAAGAAATATCTTTTTCGAATAGAAAGCAACAAATTATAGAAATGTTTCTATTAGAGTTGAGTGAGTTAAGAGTGTACAGGATCTTTAAACTTTCGAAAAATCATTTTTCGGTTTTTGGTGTATTTTGAATGTTTTAAAATTTCTCAACAACATGCAAAAAACCCCATTAAAAATCTGCATTATTTCTTGAGTTATAATCATTTATACACGGTGAGTATAATTGAATGTCCGTAGATACTGAAATTTTAAAAAGAGTATTCTCAGATTGGTAAATTTCGAGATTGAAGGCACTGTTACATTTAAATTATGTAAGCTACAGCTTTAAAAAAAAATAACCAAATATGCGTTTCTTTATAGTCTACATGCTAAAACTTTTTTTTTTTTTTTTTTTTTTTTTTTTTTTTTTTGCATTTTAAAAACTTGAAAATAGTTTTGCAATTTTGTAACTTTTTTTTTTTTTTTTGTGCTAAAATTAAATTTTAAACAAAACGTTTTGCGTATATTTTGGTTTTAACTTAGAAGTAAGTGTGTTATGATTGAATTTTGCTCAAAAATTGTTTTCTATATCCATAATTTAGAGTTTTATCATGCTCGCAGCACTTAATCACGCATTAGTGAGATGAATTTTTAAAGTTTAAATTTAAATATTGTATTTGTACATACAACATTTATTTTAATATAAATTATTATTCAACAAAAAAATAATTATTCAACAGAATGGCAAAATGCTTGTCATTAAATAAACAATAAAATTTTATTTGAAATTTCTGATAAGAATTCAGAATTTCTGAATTAAAAAAATTCTGAAAAAAGCCACCTAATTACACCCACGCTTACTTATTATAAACAAAGATTAGTACACTCCTTGGAATTTCTGAGGAGTCGGTAGAGGTCTGCACGGGCCCGTACCCGGCCCGGCCCGCGGGCCGGGCCGGGCCGGCGGAATGCAGGACAATTTTCAAACGGGCCGGTCCGGGCCGTCAGAATTAGGACAATTTTTTCAACGGGCCGGGCCGGCAAAAAAAATTGAACGGGCCTGCAGGGCCAGGCCGGGCCGATAAAAAAAATTAATCGGGCCTATCGGCCCGATATAAGAATTTGAGAGGAGCAGATAAAATACGAGGTCATTTCCAATGAATATGACTATTTCGAGAAGTATAAATGTGCGTTACGAGCCGATGCGAGTTTAACAACATCAATACAGAAATGTAACATGTCCATCGTAGAGATCGGCATCGTACAGTTACATGATGCCTGATCCCGGGTTTAATTTTTTCGGCAGACTTGTGCCGGGATGGAACTGTTCTTAATCGTTCTCAGGATGTGTAGGACAGGCATTATGTTTTGTAAAATTATTAACAGCTATAATGAACTTCTGTTAACAGTATCTTTGGAAATGTACCTTAAGGTGGTTCTCATATTTACTGCTCAACAATGCGAAACTCTCAGACACATTTTCTGGCTGATTTTTAACTATAAAGGCATAAAATTGACAGACCTGAGTATTGAAGGCATTTGGGATCGAATAGCGTTTCCATTTTTCATAAATTACGTACAGAGATAACAGAGACTCTTGTCACGTGACTGTACGTTTTCTCCTTTCCTGTGCTATCGCTTCCGGAAATTCGATTCAAAACGCTAACTTTGGCAGTATTTTCTGAAAGATATATTACTTTTATCTAAGAAAAAACGGCATGTACATGGTTTCTGAATAAGAATACCTGCCAATCTCATGCGTTTCCGAAAAGAAATGAATTCATAAATGTATCAAAATGTAGCTCCTTTGGATTTGAGAAAAGCCTTAAAAATGACAGGAATATTTTCACAAATCTACCTTTTATTATAAGCTTCAAAAGTTATCATGTTTTTTAACCCTTTATTCTAAACTACAATAATCTTTTAATGAACATTTATTTAAATTTTGAAACGTCTGTTGAGACGTTGACTAAAACACTGTAAGTAATCGTTAACGCTTACTATTGTGTGTTTTCTATTTTGCAAACACATAGTAATTTAAAATATACTGTAAAATGTTCCCATAAATATGCATGTAGTATTCATTAAAAGAATCTTAATTGTATGTCGAGAAAAAACGGAATTTTTTGTAGAAATTTAGTCGGGCCGGGCCTGTTTTCACTGATTTTTGTACGGGCCGGGCCGGGCCGGGCCGAGAACGGTAAAAATGTAAACGGGCCGCGCCGGGCTCGGGCCGAACTTTCAATTTTTACACCGGGCCGGGCCGGGCCAAAATAGCTTTCCTTCGGGCCGGGCCCGGGCCTGGAAATTCCGGCCCGTGCAGACCTCTAGGAGTCTGGTGCCACTATTAATGATAAGAAAATTTCTATTTCATTTTAACCCTTTGCGGTCGAAGTACTCCTCCCAGATACAAGCATCTTTAACACGAATTTATTGTGTTGGCAGCACTTAAAAAATAGTTACACTTCAAGAAACGTCCAAGAGAAATTTAATAAAAAGTGTACTTTTAAACTGTTGTAGTGCGATAGAATATAAAAATATAATCATGTCTATAAAGCTTAGGCTGCTATTTTCCGACACTCGGCCGCAAAGGGTTAAAACACATAATTTCAAAGCGCCTCGCTAATTCCTATAATTTGCAATATTATTCTGCCGCTAAATAAGGCGAAAAACTGTAAAGAAATTTCGGTACACCTGTGCGCAGTCTAATAAAAATTGCCAAAAAAGTCTGCGAAAACACAGCTTTCTTAAAAACGATAAATACGGGAATGAACTATGGTATGCGAGATTCTCGCACAATAAACATATTTTGGATAAATAAAATTTTTCTACGATTAAAAATTGCTTAACTAATATTCGTTTGTTTTGGTAGATCTATTTATATGTAAATTTAGGAGATAACTGATTATGTAGAAATAAAAATAGATGAATGACTGAAAATTAAGGTGTATATTTGTTTAAAGCTGCCATTAATAGAAAATTTAAATACCTGAAATATATTCTCTATTTTTATTTTTAACACTTTCCAACAAAGTTGAAAAGTGTTTATGACTTCGGTTTGTCTGTCCGTCTGTCCGTCTGGCTGTCTGTCCGTCTGTCCGCGCTCTAACTCTCGTAAATATAGTCGGATCGTTCTGAAATTTTTGGATGTTAGTAAACTCTACCATAGCACGATCCCTATTTCAAATAAAGTTTGTTTAGTTTACAGGGACAGTTAAAAGTTTTCTGTTACATTATGGCCTATGGGAAAAAATCGTTTAAAATGGTTTTAAATGATGTTACATGCTTTCAAACATAATAAAATTCATATGCATTAATCAAGTTCACTAAAGTATACATTCTGTTGAATATACGATGCAAAGAATAGTTATTATTCATTTACAGGGCCACACAAAAGAATCCCGTTCATAATGGTATAGGGGAAATTGTTTGCGGCGTATGTGAAAAGATTTCAGATACTATATTGTATCCGAATTAGTGTATATTAGTAATGATTGCTCGAAATGCATTTTAAATTATGTTAAGCGCTTTTTTAGAGTTTCGTTCATCTGACGAAACCCTATTCGTCTCGCTCCTCTGTCTGTCTGTCTGTCTGTCCGTCTGTCACAGAGCCCGTTCTCACAAAATATATGTTGGAGACTTGGAATTTTGCATACTTATAGCTGAACACCACAAATCATACGACAAATCATAAAATTTTGAAAAAGTCGTACATTTAACCCTTTGGGCTCCCACATGTGTATTTTAAACAACCAAGTAACTTTCTAAGTGAGCCCCTAATTAGGTTGGAGGCGTGAAATTTTGCATACTTATAGCTGAACACCTCACATCAAATGACAAGCCATAAAAGTTCGAAAAAGTCGTACATTTAAACCTTTGGGCTCCCACATGTGTATTTTAAACAATTCTTTCTAAGTGAGTCCCTAATTAGGTTGGAGGTGTGAAATTTTGTATGCTTATAGCTGAACACCTCGCATCAAATGGCAAACCATAAAATTTTGAAAAAGCTGTACATTTAACCCTTTGAGCTCCCACATGTGTATTTTAAACAATTCTTTCTATGTGAGCCCCTATTTAGGTTGGAGGCGTGAAATTTTGCATACATATAGCTGAACACCACATATCATACAACAAATCATAAAAATTTAAAAAAATTGTACCTTTAACCCTTTGGGATCCCACATGCGTATTTTAAGCAATTCTTTCTAACTGAGCACCTTATTAAATTGGAGATTTGAAATTTTGCATACATATAGCAGGACACCCGAGGCCAGGCGACAAATCATAAAATCTTGAAAAAGTCTTACGTTTAACCGTTTGAGCTACCACATATGTATTTTAAGCAATTCTTTCTAAGAGAGCCCCTAATTAAGTTGGAGACTTGAATTTTTGCATACGTATAGCTGAATACCTCAGACCACACGGCAAATCATAAAATTTTCAAAAAGTCTTCTATTATTTACTCCTCCGGGCTCTAACTTGTGTATTTTAAGCAATTTTTCTAACCTCGCCCTTTTCACCCGGGGAGCACTTTTCCAACTTTTGCCGACACCCCTTTGACCATGCTTTCATATTATGCACCACAGCCTTACATATTTTAGTTCCACTTTTTACCGCCAGGGGGCGACTACTTATCTCGGGTGCTATCGGCCCAATCCCCTTGACTAATATATCTACGGATAGTATATAAAACGGAGCTTCGTTCGGATAGAGGTTTGTTTGGAATAGAGTGCGCCCCTGGTTGCGAAATGTGGTACTAACAGATTTTTCAAAAGGATACAGTGTTTTGAAAGGAATATTAAACGAAACCCTTTGTGCGCTCTGTTATCACACTTACCTACTTGTTCACTATATTTATGCATACTATAAAGTGCGTATAATTGCTATAGTTCATACACAGAGCTACAGAAAGGAATTCGTAAAGGTTACTGAGTATGAGCATAAATTGCTTAAAGTTGGGTTTTAAAGGAGTTATGCATTTTTACGTTGAACTGAATTTAGTGTACTAAGAAATATTTGTAGAATATAGATATAATGATATACAGGGCCACGCAAAGAGTTGGATACATGGCCGTCTGTGAGTGATAATTTCTGGAAATGTAATTTCAGTACTTTTAAGCGTGTTTTAGTTTGAATTAAATTTTAGCTAAATAGTGGCATGTAATAAAGGTACTAATTAAACTACAGGGCTGTACAAAAGTATTCAAGTATGTTTCCATCTATTAGTATAAATTGCTGAAAGATGAATTTCAACCTGTTATGCATTTTTTTGCTAAATTAAATTTTCCCATTATAGAGTATATATATCAACATACAGATCGAATACAGGGCTGTTCAAAAGAATTGGAATACATATTTGGCTATGGGCGGTAACTACTGAAATCAGATTTTTAAATGTTTACTTAGTTATCTTATTTACCTTATTTCCCTAAGTAACGAAGTTTCGTTAAAGCTTTCAGGGAGTGTTGGAAAGTGTTTCATAATCTATGCTGTACGCATGATTTCTCTTACTTGTTTAATTCTGGTTTAAATCTTTTAGCACTTCATGTAAGGAAAAAAAAATCATCGATGCATATGACATAGCTCTTACGCTTTTCTGTACATTTAATAGAAATTTTGCTTTATTTAATCGGCGTAATTTGCCGATTAAATAAAGCAAAAATTTGTATCAATTTTTTTGTGGTACATAAGGGCGTAAAGTGCTGTCAGCTATGAAATTATATTAAAAAAATCCTTCGAAACATTTACTGGAATATAAAGTAAAAAAAAAAGGAAAATGATGATAAATGCTTTACATTTAAAAAAATACACGAGTGAAACAGGGCATCAGGGGATTCAGGGAACTTTAAGTGTTTTGGAACAAGATATTTCTTAAAGTACTGGTCGTTATATTTTAAATTAGTTTTTTATTTTTGTTGTTGTTGTTATCATTAAATAAGCCAAATATTATTTTATGAAAATTCTGGTAAAACGTCCTTGAAAGACCTTGCAGCGTATGAATTGTGCGAAAAATACATTATAAAATAATATATTTAAATATTTTTTCAAAGTGTGAATATTTCAAAAATAATTTTATTGTTCAGAAATCTGTTATTCTATCTTAAAGCATGCACACTGTATGAAAATATTGTTCACATATACCGGGTGTCCCAAAAAGGACTGACTGATTTTAAAATTCTATAACTTCCAAACGGTGACAGATATTTAAAAAATTCTTGCAGGAGGGTTATGCATAAAGTCAAAAGTTTTTTTACAGTGATTTTCGATTTTAGTTGGAATTACAAACAATAGATGGCGCTGCGATCAATAGAGGCTAAATTCAGGCTCGATTTTTGGTACTTCGTGGCCCGGATAATACATTTCCATCTCCTTTTTCTGCATGGAACAACAGAAAGGACCAAAAATCGAGCCTGTATTTAGCGACTATTGCTTACAGCGCCATCTATTGTTTGTAATTCGAACTAAAATCGAAAATCACTGTAATAAAACTTTCGAATTTATGCATAACCCTCCTGCAAGAATTTTTTTAATAACTGTCACCGTTTGGAAGTTATTGAATTTTTAAATCAGTCAGTTCTTTTTGGGACACCCGGTATGAGCGACATGTTTCTTCTGCGACAAAAAGTGAAAATTGAGCTTCGTCACGATTGCTGTCCACTAATTTATTCAAAAATGCAGAACTTCTTTTCTGTAGTGATGCTGGTTTAGTCACCTGTTTCTATTCAAGAATTCAGAAAATTAAGTTTGCTTTATTTAATGACAGACATTTCTTGATTACATAAAGGAGAAAATTCGAAATATCCGCTATAAACTTGTACTATTTGAATAAAAAATAAGGCCAAACTGACATGCCTTGAGCGTTGTTAGTATACGCTAGGGCATACATTTTTGTGTACATATCTAAGATCGCAATTCTCATATTGCATGGCTTCGCCTGGGTTCGTACCCGTCAATCAGTTCGGGGGATTTTATGGGTTTAGTACGAAAAGTTTCGTAAAGTGTTGCTCGCTATATTTGAAGACAGAATTTCTTTTCATTACATAAGGCAAATATTACTTTACGAAAATTCTAGTAAAGGTCTATGAAGCGTACGAAAAATGTTTGTAATTGATGCCATATTTAATTTCCATTCGTAAATTTAGAATAATAATAATCATGTCTTCAAAATTTCATCCTTCTTCCTTTGTTATATGCAGATCATAACGGTAAAGCAATAGGTGAAGAAAGAGAGCAGAATATATAGTATATGAGAAAAAGAACACAGTGGACCACAAAATCGTTAGTGTAATCTATATTACTGATATATTATAGAAGAGAACGGCCGTGACTAAATAGTAAATGACGATTCTATGGTTTCCTTGTTTATGCTACTTATGTAATATGGATAATTTCCTTCACTTGCAGAAAATGTTCTTGTATGTAAAAACCAAATATGAAAATAAGATTATTTTTATTTTCAGAGAAAATATAAAGTTAATGAGGTAATCTAACAGTATTTTCACCTATGGCTTTTCCTTCAATAAAACAGCGTAACAAATATAACCGCCTCTAACGAATTAAAACATTCCACATTTTTAAGTGTACAAATGCCAACGTTCTAGTAATGATCCGTAAAATGATTTAAATTTGACCGAAATCAAATAAATAACATTAGAAGCAGAAATATTATTTTATAAAAGATTTTACAAAGCGTCTTATTTGATTTCGTCTATTACGTAACATTTCTGGTTGGAAATATGGTAATTAGACTTAGTACAAATTGATAGAGTTTTACGAATGAATACTATAGGATTTGCTTAGTATGAAAATACAAGGCTGCCACAGGTGACTATTTTTTAATTCTACCTCTCACCACTTTCTCAAAACAAAAACCTTTGACATTGCAACATTTGCAAGAGAAATATAGTAAAAAAAAAAATTATTTTTTAAAAATAGCGGTGCGAATATAATATAAAAATAGTAGTCTGTGGCAGCCTTGCAAATACCACAATCTTGCTAGCATGAAAAATTCAGAAATCAATTCCGGCTCTTGCGCAGTTATTTATGCTGAAATTCAACCCTGTTCGATACGGGGCGAATGACTTAACATGAACGTAACATCAGTTTCGCCATTCTGACCTCCTCTTCCATTTTTATTACCATTTTCAGTTCCCAACATTTTTAAATTTACATTGCTACTGCTTTTTTAAAAGTAGGAATTATTCTCCTTATTTAATGACAGACTAAATGAGGGGAAAATAAGATGAATTATACTTATTAAAAAAAACAAATCAGTAACTAAGCAATCTGAATAACAAAAAAAGCATCCAACTTCAAACACTATTTTCCATTAACCCCTTAACAGGTTTATCCGTACACCGTATACGTACACGAAGAGTTTCCTTCTTTCGTTACTAAATCTTTTCGTCATCACTAATTTTAAACTGAAAATATTCACTTTATTTAACCCTAGATCTACCGGGAATTTTATTCAAGTTTTAATAAAATGTTCTACACCAGAATTTTTATTTAAAACTATTTAACTTATTTATTTACCTTATTTTTGTCTGGTTTATATACTTAGTTTATTTTAAAGAAATTTCTGGTTTGAATGAATATTTTGTATGTACCTGTCGGGTCCAATGGACCCGTCTGGTAGACGGAGGGTTAATAGCAGACATATTTCGATTATGTAAAGCGAATATTTTAGCACGATTAAATGGTGTATAGTCCCAACTTTTAGTATTTGGCGTTTTACTTTTTGTGTAAAAAAATGAACCTGTTAAGGGGTTAAAGAGGCAACACTCATGTTACTGGCAGATTTCCCTCTAACAGCTGGCTAAAGAATAACCTTAACCCCTTCTCTGCGAGTGTCTTATAAGGGATTTTTAAATTTTTATCACCGGATTTTGAAAACAGAATTTTTTGCTTAGATGTATAGGTAAAACGCCCTGATAGAATAGGCCAAATTAACAATGACAAATATCGTATGGGAAGGAATCATAGCACCTTACGCGTCACTCGTCCATAACTAGTTAAGTATAACAAAAACTCACATTTCAACATCCCAAAGTTATTATTTCGATTTGCTACGTGAGCAGGACAAATACCAAATGAATGCAGCTAAATATTGTTATTAAATAGATGTGTCATAATAATCGTAACATATTTTCTGGTATTTCAATTTTAATTAAAAGTACAAGAATAAAGACTTGAAATATCATTTTCGAATCGTTCTAATAAACTACTAAGTACCATCACCATGGTTCGCACATATGTACCACAAAATTTTAACAGTATTTTCAAAGTATTTCACTGCAGAAAAATGTCGCAAAACCTGTGATTAAAGGCGGTGGCTGCGCCAAAACTCTGTCTTAAAAATTAAATGCAAATTTTGTTATCATTAATAGTGGTGCCAGTGTCCTTGGAAATTCCAAGGAGCGTGCGAACCTTGCATCACGCAATTAACACTGAAGCATTGACTTTTTTTTTTTTAACTATAGCAATTTGATTTCAATATCTACAATTTAAAACATCTAAAAGTATGTATCTTTATCGTGATATAGCTTTATATTTGCATGTGAGAAAAAAACATCATAAAAAATATCCCACGCGCAGTGGTGTATTTGAAGTTAACTCCAAGACCAAATTATTTTTAATGGGTTTTACAGTTAAAATTATTGCTGTTGACTTACTATTGGTAAATACACTTAATTAACGTTATATATACATAAAAGTATGCATTTAATTAAAAAAAATAAATGTATAATACAAAGTTTACTTAACATTTTACAGTTTATACGAGGGAAGTAATTGTTCATAGAATTGCTTTATTTACAAGATGTTTAATTAAACGTGGTTAATTTTACTATATGTAAACTTTTAATAATTTATATAAACCTATGTATTAATATACATATTATTAACATTTAGTATTCAACTTAATTGAGCTGTTTCAAAGATATTATGGTTTTTGTGTGTTATTAAGAGATTACGAAAACAATTCATATTTATAAATGCAACTATATGCGGAAGAAGATTTTTTTTCAAAATTTACCTTCAAAACTATAAGCAATACGATTATACTTCATAAATGGCTCGGCTAACTCCTACACACCTTTAAAAAACTATGCATCTAAATCAATATATAAAATTAGATCTAAAAGTACTTTCTTATATTGAAAATAAAGTTATTGAGCTCAAAAATTCATGAAGCCACAAAAAATATACATTTAAATATGACATCAATGTTGAAATGTAAAAATAAAGCACGGCTTCTTCCAAAGAAACTTCCTCTTCTACAATGGATAGGAGACGACGGATACGACTTATGCTTCTGAAATAGACATAAATCGATGCACCAGTTAGTCAGCTCTTGAAAAATACTCATTTTACGAGAGTTGAGAAAATGTATTTTTTTTTGTATTTTTGGCCAGGTTTTTGAGTCAAATGCTCTATTGTGCCACGGTTCAAATTTAAAGAATATGCAAAATATTTCCATTTGAATTCGCACTGCCCATCCAAAACAATAGAACTCTTCCATGTTGTTGGAGGTACAATTGTGCAATATCTAATTATACAAACACACACAAAGACGGACGGCATTTTTTTTTTCTAAAAATATCTTTTTCGGAATCTCCAGTGTCTGAAATGTGTAAATCTGTCAATCAAAAAAAAAAAAAAAATCGATTTTTAAAACGATTGCAAACACTTTCCCTATACTACGTATGAAGGGTAAGTAAAAATGATAAAAATACGAAGGGCACAGAAAGAAAATTGCTTTAGAGCTTTTTCAGGACAATTCTGTTACAAACGTTTTAATGCATTGGAAATTACTGTTTTAATATTAAATTTATTTAACATCACACATTCTCATTTAAATTTGGTCTGAATTTTTTTTTCATCATAGACGTTTATAAAAATTTTATTTTCTTCAGCTCATTTTTAATTTAACTTAATGAAAAACTTACAGTAAATAGTCTTATAATCCTTTTTCTCACATTAAAAATTTAAAAGGAAATTAATTTTCTGGAGCTTTGTGTTGGGTTTAAAGTTGAAGGAAATTTTCTCTTATTATTCCGACAAACTTTAAAGTTTTTTTTATAAAATATTACAAGTAATTTTTAAAACCGTTTTTATGGTATGTTTCGTAATTTTTAGGCGTTGAGTAGATATTTTGACAGCTATAGAACATGCAAAATTAAAAAATACCGTTCATGTGTAAAATTACACATATCAAAAATACACTTGATGACAGCTGTCACAAATCCGTAGATGCCATGTGCATATCTGCCAACCTTGACGCTTTCTTCCTACCACTAAAACTTTCTTGTAAATATTGCCTTATTTAATGGTCGAAATCTCACGATTAAAGAAGGCGAAAATCTCTTCTAAATTTTAGTGGTAGCAAAAAGTGTAAAGGTTGGCAGCTATGCATGTGCTACGATTTTTCTTGTCACTAGAACTTTCGAATATTAATTTTCGCCTTATTTAATCGCAAATATCTGCCATTAAATAAGTTCATTTCTTTAAAATTTTGCCTGAGTAGTTTTAAAAGGCTTGAACAATCATATACAACAGTGTTATTTATTGTTACAAGTGAACTTTACTAAGATTTAGACTGCTTTAAATAAACTTTATTTATTTAATGTACTTGTATTTTAACTATCGGTGTTACAGTAAAATTTTATTTATTTAATGTACTTGTACTTTAACTATCGGTGTTACAGTTGGCACTGTAAAGTGTTTAATATTTTATCTATTTCAACTGCTATCATAAGCAGCAGTTTCTTGACACGTTTATTTTAATTTTCTTTTTCATTGATTCATAATTTATGTAAAAATGAATATTAAAAATAAATATCTTTTAAAAACTAGTGGTGTAAAACATTAAATTAAATATTTTCATTAATGATTAAGAAGCAAACCAAAATGGGCAATATAAGATCTCTAGTATTTTAGCTTATTAACTCCTTGCCTGTGTCATCCGAACTCAGTTTGGGCAACACAAATGCGCCAATATTGGAATGCCCGACCTGAGTTCTGGGAAGAGGAAACTCGTTTTCTAAATTGCTCTGTAAGATCTTGTATTATTGCATAGATCAACACGCCAAAACCTCAATGCTTCACGGACATTCATAACAATGTGGGAGTTTTAAAGTTTTCTATGTCTGATGGATAAACGCATTTGAACGATAATGTGACTTCGTTTTTCTTTATGGAGAAATCACCGGATTCCTAAATCCGTTGCCTTGTTTACACTTACGCCATGACAATATGAATTAATAATACGATTGCAAACGACCGTATAAATTGATAACACGAATGCAAACGACCATAAGTATTTATAATAATACGACTGCAAACCACAACCATGTTTTCTCACATAGAGACATCGAGACTCACATAGAGACATCACCTTAAGACATCGAAGTATTCTTTACATCAGCCGAATAAATTAGCATCCTAGCCACGATTTCACAATTAAAACGCTCGATTTCACAATTAAAACGTTCGACATGATATTAGCCGTTTTCAACAAACTTCACACAAGTCGATAGGGTTTCACACATATATATATATATACATGTGTGTGTGTGATAGAAACTAACATATATAAAAGAAGAATTTGTTTTGATATTCATTAGTTTAAGTCGGTTTGCGGTTTCTTTTCCCCGCTTAACAACAAAAAGCTTTATGAGCCCTTCAGTGGCTCATTTTTAAACGTCAAAACATGGAACCGAAATTAATATTGAAATAATTTGGAATAGAATAGCGTTTTTTATTTTCCGATATCTGTATTTCATATTGATTTATAAGAGATTTCTAATTCATGATGAAATTGCTCCGACTGTCATGCTTGGAAATTTGGCAAAAAACGTCAACTTGGACAGCTTTTTTAGGAGTATCCTGTGCATTTATAAAAATAAATAAACGCTATTCGGTTTTATGTTTTCTTCATGTTTCATTATGCTCCTTCATAAAAAAATTTAAAAAAAGATTTCGTGAATGTGTCAGAAAGTAAATGCCAAATTTCCAACTTCAGAATAGCGAGTACCCAAATCATTTGCATTTCATAAAATGTTTGCACAAAAATAACTCTGGCTTGATAATATTAAATTCTAATAAAACATTTCAAGAGATTAAATAATCTGATTAAATCATGAGTTCGATTATAAAAGATCTTCTGTTTAGTGCAAGAAATCTCATTTCTGACTAATATAGTTAAATCTGTATTAAAATTTTTAATTTTTCCTAATGAGAAACAAGATTCTGAGTCTTAAACTTCCCGAATAGTTAAATCATGTTTAAATCTA
This sequence comes from Maratus speciosus, assembly GCA_963932465.1. Classification (NCBI taxonomy): domain Eukaryota; kingdom Metazoa; phylum Arthropoda; class Arachnida; order Araneae; family Salticidae; genus Maratus; species Maratus speciosus. The sequence continues at coordinate 605,757,835 of OZ010786.1, read as the reverse complement.
CATTTTGTTAGGTAAATGGACTATTCAAATTCACAATGTTTGGCCACTCCGCTGTAGCTAAAGATATAATGAAAAACCAATGTCTAATCTCAAAAATATTCCGTCATAATCATCATTCCGCAGTTATACTATTTTTTCTTTAATAGTGATCCAAGGCAAAAAAAAAAAAAAAAAAAAAAAAAGATAGTACATTGAAGGACCTGTCTCTAAAAATGACAAAACTGAGCAGTCAAGCCTTTTTTACAAAGATACAGATATACAAATCAATAAAATTGTATATTCTCTTTAAAGCATGTATATTTGACTTGAAAAATAACGTCACTTTTGGTAGTTAAGTATATTTACAGATTCGGGTTTTCCTATGGCACTAGCAGATATACGAGAAAATTCTCGCACGAACTCTGGCGAACTACTGATTGGAGGAACAGGAAAGTGTGTCTTCTGTCATTAATCGAAAGTTTAAAGCTTTTAACATTTTCGTGTAAAATAAATAAATAAATAAATAAAAAAAATATTTAACCACATTTTTGTTAAAACGAGTTTTTTTTTTTTTTTTTTTTTTTTTTTTTTTCTATTCTTGTTTCACTGTTTCCGAAAAAATGCTACTCGGTTGATCTCAATGAAATTTTTAGATATTGTTCGGTATTCATAAGGTTAGAAAAGACAATACGTAAAAGTTTTAAATGTAATCGACTTTTTCAGCTCTCCTAAATATATATATACATATATATATATATATATACCATTGTTGTCTCCCATTTTTTGTTGCAGATGTTTTGAAAAAAAAATGGCATTTTTTTCCCTCGGTTCCAGTCATATCTATAAGCCTACTGATTATAAAACTGTTTATAAATTCTATTTCTGAATTATAGATCTGCTGGAAAACGTGGGACATTACAATTGTATGCGGCCAACTTCGCCACCATTTTGTAATATCGAAAGTTGGAGCATTTTGCTCCAAAAATTTTTAAAAGCTAGTTTGAAATTATACAGTAATATGATTTGTTTATTTTGAAATAAAATCTAAAATATGTTTAGGTATATGTAGCAGAATGTACAAAGCCTCCTTAAAACAATAACAATCACAAGAAAAGCAGACTTTGTTCTTATACATTCACATAAAGGATATTTATTCTTTTGCCTTGTGTGTAAAAATCGTCTTCACCTATAGCTTGTTTTTTACTCCGTGCACAAGTTTTTAGTAAAAAGTTCTATCTTATAAACCATATAAAATATCGTTATTTTGCAAATTTTATTTCAAATTTCAAAGAGAGAGTTTTCAAATGATTTTTTTGTCACAACCACTCAAAAATGAGATTTTAGTCACCACACTAGTCACGGGGAGATACAAAAACGCTAATATTAAGTCAATGGAGGCGTTATTTTCAAATTTCTCGCTTTGATTTTAACATTTTAATAATAGACTTCATAGACTAATAATAGTAATAAAAGACTTAATAATATATTAATAATAGACTTAACATTAGAGTTTTCCTTTCTTCTGGTGATTGAAGTCGCCTCTTAAATGGTTATGTATTAAATTGACGTTGCCATATTTCCTTTGGAGGATACTTTATGTATTTCAAAACATTAAATAAAAATAACTGAAAATAGAAAATTGAAACATTTTAAAACTAAATTATGTAAGAGATACAGATTCATTCTGTGTGAAAAATATTTTATTTAAAATTTTGGGGAATCAAAAGGTGGAGAGGATGAAGGCAATGGTGGAGATGGCAGCAATCAAATACGGAAGAAGGAGCAAATACAAGAGATGTCAAATAATGGTAAAGACAACACAACAAAGTCACAAATCGGGTAAGAAAGAGTCATAAATCGGGTAATTGTCACATTCGGGTAAAAAAGTCATACATCAGGAAATCAAAGTCATGATCAGGAAGTAGCGCCTTGCAGCAACATCATTTTTTCTTTCTGAATACAGCGTTCTTGATTCTTTTAGACAAAGGCAACCTGGAAACAATATTTTAAGACATTATAAAAAAACAACTTATTGAAAAACCTTACTTTAGCTATCTTAAAGAAAATTCAACAAATCTAAGGAAACTTTCGAGGAGATTATTAAAAAGATACATAAAACTTCAATTGCAAAAGAAAAATCAAATGTTTCTTATTCTTGAAATTTATAATATAAAGATAAGGAAAGATAATTTACCATAACAACTTGCGAGTTAACAATTCCAAAATGCATTTTTTTTTCTTTAGAATGTTCAGAACTCGATATATTTCTGAAATTTAATGATACAAAAAGATAATGGTACAAAGATTTAATTATAAACACAAAGCTAATTTTACTACCACTGATTCTCGTAAACGTTAAACAGTAGATTTTAGAGTGCATTAATCTGTTTCCTTTACCCGTAATGCAGGTTTTCGGATGCTATTCTTTTTTTTAAAAGCAATGTCTTTTCAACATGCATGTTTCACAGACAAACTTAACAAATTAACAGCGCTAGCATTAATCTTAAAATCAATATTACTTTGTAAATCCTGGATGTATGAATAGAATTACGAAGCTAAAAATGTATATTTGAGAATAAGTATTATCTTAAAAACCGATATTCCGGTGTGAGAATATGGATTAAAAGGCTATAAAAGCTACTCGAACAAGTTTCCGAAAGTCAGTGGTAGCAAAAGAACATTTTTTTATAAATATTTTTTAAAATCTCAAAAATATATTGTTTTTTTGAGGTTTCTAGTAATAAAGAACAGTTTTCAGAATTATTGGTATAGGAAATATTCGTCTTTTTTTGCAGTGTGTTTTGGAACACTTTTTTTTTTTTTTTAATTTATTATGATACACCTATTTTCATTTTTTAAGAATACATTTGACCTTTAAATTGCTACAATATGTTTTCTTCTGTCTTTTTTTATAACTTCTATGACAGTATGTTAATACAAGAGCTAAATAATAAATATGGAAAAAAAAATTGTACAATATTATTTCAATACAAGTTTCAGGCAAGTAAAGAAGTTCGCTTTGAATTTTGCTACTTTTATTATGAAAGTTATCAGCTAAAGAGACTTATTTTTTTAAATGAATTCAGAGATTAACAGCTTTCTTTGGTGCAATCATGAGGAAATGTACGAATGAAACTCGTAATGTACAAAAATATAATACGAAGACATTTTAAAAAACGTTTCATCAAAATCTTTCACCTATAGCTTTGAAATGAGACCAAATACAGGATTCGAACGCATCAAGGACTTCCAAGCACCTTTTAAGAACATTTTCGTAAAGTAATATTTACCTTATTTAACCCCTTAACGCTCGATTTAAATTACGGTTTAAAAATTCAAATTGCTTATTGGCACCACTTTTTTGAAAAATAAATATTTACCTTATTTAATGAAAGGTAAAACGATACAAAGATAAAGCCAATTACACTATTTTATAAAACTGCTGGGAATCAAACAATCTGAGTGAAAGACACAGCCCGTGAATATGACGGGAACGAGAATTAAGGGGTTAATGAAAAAAATCTATCTTCAGATATAGCAACCAGTACTTTACGATTTTTCTGGTCCTAAAACACCTAAAATTGCCCGTATACCTTGATGTGTACGAACCCTGGAATACCGTCTTTATGGTCGATTTATAATATTATTTATATATTATCTTATTGTTTTATCATATCATTTTGTCAAAAACCTAGACAACTAAAGTCTGCAGTACTTACAATTTTTATTTTATGGCAAATATGTCTTTTACACTGTAAAAAAAAAAAATATTGATTTCACAGAAAAATGTGTCAACCAGAAGCCAGTAAAAAGCATTTTATTTTATGGAAATAATTTGTATTTATTCCGAACTGGCAGCCAAGATCTGTTAAAATAAGAGGCAGTTCGTAGTCAATACAGATTATTTCTATAAAATAGACAGTTTTTAACTGGTGTCTTGACAGACAGGTTTTTTTTTCGGAAAAATAAACAGATTTTTTTTTTAAGTGTATGTTATATCTGTATATTTTTAGTACTAAATAACTCGAAACACCACTGATTAGTTATTTCTTCGGACAACGGGCAACACTTGCTGAACAGAATCTAGGGAGGAACATTAATTTTAAGTAAGTAGGCGTAATGTAATCACAAAATGCTATACAGAAATATCACAAACAGGAAATTCTAAATGTCTAAAAGAAATCTCTCTCTCTCTCTCTCTCTCTTTTTTATTTATTTATTTATTTTTCTTAACAGAGAATTGAAATAATTTATCCTTTTACGTCAGGGATGTGCGGATCAATGCACTAAATTGAAAATAAATAATGCATCATGAATAATACTTAAAATGAAGTAGAGTGTGGTACAAATACATCCCTTTGAACGGCACGTTTAAGGTAATTTTTAAACACATGAAAGGAAAAAACCTATCTATGTTAATTTTCAATAACATTTAGCTCTAACTATTTTTTTTTTTAAATCAGCTTGCCCCACTTTAAAAAACAATCGCTCTTATCTTGAGTTACCATCGATTATTTTGTCATGACGAACTTGCCGCGGCTGTTGTGTCCAAAAAAATTACCTTAAATCTAATTTGATAACATTTTGAAGAATATCACTTGCCTTTAGAAAAAAGTCAAACTTTATAAGATTTCTTATTTTCTAAATAATAACAGCTGACAAATTCTTGTATTTAAGAAGAAAGAAACATGTGTCAGAAAGAAGCTATTTTGAACTTGAAAAAACACTTAATTGATACTGTATTTTTACTTCAAAACGGAGGCTATTATGAGGATTAATAATACGCAATTTTTTCATAATTATTATTATTCAGCGTCTCCAACGATTTAGCATTTGGAAATTAATAAAGGATTAATTATTCATTTCAAATTACGAGCAGAAAGGTAATCTACATTTGATCCGTGCAATTATATTCGATTAAAATAATTTTTCGATTGAAAAAAAAAAAGATTTATTTAAAAAACGAATTTTAGAAATATCATTTATTTTAATTTAAATATAAGAAAATTGAGCAATTTTCTAAAATACTCAGAAAATATCAATAGTATCTTAATTTTATTTGACCCGTCAATTATATGAAACCCATTAAATTTCAGTATAGAGTTAATCTGATCTTAAAAATGCATTTATAATATCTATTATCACATTGCATGTTTATTATTACAATACGATTTTTTAACGTATCTGTTGTATTTTATTAGAAAAGTTGCCATTGCATTACTCAAAATTCCTTTTTAAACATTAATAATCAATGCTATTACTAGCAAGTAATAATATAAATAGTAGTAGTAATAATAATAATAATAATAATAATAATGTTGCTTACGCTTTGTGTCTAAGGATAAACATTTCCAAGATGGTAAAATTAACTCTACGCTGCCATTCGTATACATATCCTCTAGATAAATCATCCATATCACGCCAAGCAGCATCGGCTTGGTTTATCTTAATCATGTAAGGCATGGCGCTTGACAAATCTACGCTCTTTTCTCTCATCAACTTTCTCCAAACCCTTTCTCGTTCTACTTTCAACTCTCTTTCAAACCATTTTAAAGCCTCTTCACGAACTTCAGATGATCTTTTCATTATCTTGAAGGCAGCTTCAACTTTATGATCAAATTCAGCAGAATCAAACATGAATCTGAAAACAATTTGGGAAGTATAAATAAACATAAAAAAGAAAGAAAAATAATGCGTCATGGATAGAGTAAGAAAGAATTCCCAACATATTCAGGATAATGTAATAAAACTTTCTGATTTCATAAGGTGTAAAAAAGAAATCGAGAAAAAAGCGAAAAAAATTTAAAAACCCCAAAAAGTTTTAAAGTTTTACTAACAATAATTAACGTCCATAATATAGAAGTGTATTCAAATTCTTTTGTGAAGTCCTGTATATGATCCGTAGATTTATATATTCTGCATGATATGTTAAAATTTAGTTCACTGGGAAACGCATAACATAGCTGAAATTTTTCTTTCAAGAATTTTTGCCAATAAACGAAAATGTTCTCAAATTCTTATGTGCGGCACTGTAAAATTTTTACACAGATTTTATAGAATATAAACACACCAAGTGGTATACAACAAATTAGTGAAATTTAAAAACGCATACTATAGTTGAAACGCACTTCAATAGTTATTCCTCATGCACAGTATTGTAACCGAATTATTTTTTGTATCTCTGTAAATGAGCGATAAAATTTTATACATAAAGCACGCTTCTTATAGTGCCCCTCAGCGATGTGTATCAGTTTAAATAAATTTGAAATAGAATAACATCATATAATATATACCATTTCCCAAAGACCATAAAGTAATAGAATTCTCTTGAGCGTTCCTCAAAACTATAAATGCTACTTAATTAATTTTCAATTCTGATCATGCCATAATAAATCTCAATAACCTATATCAATTACATGGCAATCTGAGTTTATTTAGGCGACTAAGAGATCGGACAAACTTACAAAGAGACGGACAGACAAATCGAATTCAAAGTACATAAGTATCTAAAAAAAATATTACCCGATATGGGTAAATTTTCCCAGATATGTGCATTTTTAACGATAAAGTTTTTGAAAATAAATTCAAAAGAAGGGTAAAAAGATCTTTTTAATAGATGTGAACTTAGCTATCATCATACCAGCATTTTCACAGATTGTGAGAACTATTTTGTTAAAATTGCATTTTTTGGATTAAGTGGATGCTGCGTTCGGAGCCGTGATTTCGACAGACATTATGTTATATTTATATCGTTAAATATCAAACGAATGGGGTTATTCTGCTCAATTAAGTTTAATATTAATGTAATTGATATTACATGTTATTCTATATATTTTACTATTTTAAAAGGATTGACGATTTTATCTAGCCCACGGAACTGAATTCTTCATATTCGTGATTTTTCCACAATTGATATTTAATGTACCGGTTCATCTAAAAAGGTGTCCCTGACTGAGAAATAGATCACACGACAAATATGTTATCAATCGATACGAAACAAACGTGATATCGTACAAAATCTGAAGGAGTTTTGGCAGTGGTGATGACTCTGAACTCCACTGACGCCACTTTGTGATTCGATGCCATTTCGCTCTTTAGTCAGTTAACCCATTACCCGCTGGTGTTACGTTCACGCAACGGTCATAATAAATCCACATTTTTAAATTATTTACATACCCACCACTATTTTCATCTAGAAAATTGTTCTTACTTAAAGACACAAATTTTTAAGACCAAATACAGCGAAAATTATTCTTCAAAGTTTGTGGTGGGAAGCGACGTTCTTCTGATATGTTAAAAACCTCAACCTAATAGTTTGAGCGGTTAATGGGTTAACAGCGATCATGATGAGTTTACAGCAGAAAGCTCAGTGCGTGTTGTTGTACACACAGTTTACGTTTGTTATTGTGGTACAATGTCATTTTCGCAGTACGTACAGAGAAGATCCCCAAAAATCAAAACCATTGTTCATTGGTTTAAACAGTTTAAAGCGCACCTGATTGGAGGTCCGGCGACCTGTCAGATGTTTGCTGGAAAACAGGGAGAGCTCATATTAAAGTTTGATAATAATAATAAAAGAAGTAATGTAAAAAACATCACAGATTTTTTTTCACAGATAACAGTGTAAAAATAAATGATTATACTGTATTAAAGCCTTAGTTATATTAATTCGAAATCAGGAACACCTTATATACTGAATCTCTCTCTCTCTCTTTATATATATATACATATTATATATTACACACGGAACACTGGCAACAAATATGTTACATTGAAAAATACTACTAGGCTTCTTTTCTAATTCGTTGTTTTTATTTTTTGATTCATTTATTGAACTATCTAGTCAATTGTTAACTTTCTATTTACGGCATGATTCATTATTTGACAGTAATTATTTATCAAATAAAACTCTAAATAAATAAGATTACCCATCGAATTTGAATCTGAGTGAATTTTTAAAATGCACTAAATTGAATATAAACAGTATATCGTGAAAAATGATTTAAATAAAATTGATAGACCCAGTAAGTGGTACAAATACAGATTAGAGCTATGACAGTTCACAGACACGATCTGAACGGTCCCGTGAACAGTGTTGTCAGTGGGCTACTTTTTTAAAATGCAGATTTCTTGATTGGCATCGCTTTTATGAAACGGTAAAATTCCATGTGTTTATGCCTTAGTTGATATGTCATTAAATAAGGTTCATTATACCATTTCAAAAAAGTGGTGCTGATCAAGAATCTGTTTTTTTTTTAAAGTAGCCCGTCTGGCAACACTGCCTGTGAACACATTCATCCTGTGGATTTTTTTATTATTAATTAGCTACATTTATTTTTGCTGTTGAACATAAATAATAAAAAAAAACATTTTTTTTTAAACCATATAATATAAAATAAGCTAGAGCCCATTATTCATATATCTGTAGAGACACAGAAGTGTCGGTATAAAAAAGTAAGAAAATATATCATAAATTAGCTTATAATACGTATTGAATAACTGACTAATAGCGTTTCAATAAATTATAGTATTATTAAATATCAATATCTTAACACTATACCATACTAGAGTTAAGCGATTAAACTTGATAATCTAAAGTTTTTTGTTCAAACACTTAAAAGATTTTTTTTCATTCATAGGGATATATTTTTTAACTAATTAATAATAAAAGAGCAATTTAAAAAATCCTGTCTTTCGCCCGTCATTATTCAAGAAGGGAAAAAAATGTATGTTTTCTATTTAGAAATTTAAGATAAGCATACAAAAATATTTGAAAGTGTTGTTTGCTGCGTGCATAGTTTTATGGAAAAAAATCAGTACAGGTGAATGATTTACCAGACAATTGATAAAACATTCGATAGAAATTAAAAAAAAAAAAAAAAAAGAAAATTATCAAAAATTTCTATACCTATCAATTACAACTTCTTTTCTCAAAATTTTCCAATACTTTTCCTCTTTTCTACTATCCTGATCGTCATCGAAATCTTTACGAGATCGAAATCTGAAAATATACATTAGAAAAATATAGACATAGAAATGTAAGTATAACACAAACAGCAATTATAATTCAGCATACATAATTGGTATATTTACATAGAAATATATTTCCATTTTACTTATATAAAATTATAGAGCTTAAATACTATTGAAGCCTTTTAAGATCAAATAATTGAATATGTATCTTCTAAATTTCCCCATTTTTTTTATTGTGGATTAAATGTATTTTATTCTATTTTACTTTATTTTTTCAAGACACATGTATAAATATAAAGTTTCTTTTGCTGCCTCTCGTTTTCAGAAAAGTTTCCAACATTTTTTTAAATAATTTATTAATCAGTTTTCTCATTTCAGAATACAGGTATTAATTAAAATATTATGTTATAGTTTTATGTATGATATTTCATATTATACACTTAGTATACGTATATAAATACTTCTGCTACAGGGTTTAATTTGGCTACTATATAACATTTACTATGCAGTTACAATTAAACACAGAAAAGAAGACAAGAAAAAGAAATAATTATTGTATAATTATTGTTTTTGTCGCAATTACTGGCGCTGTCAATCTGGTTTGTCCCGGATTTTTCATAGCAACCATGTTAGCAAATGTATATCGTAATTAAAAAATATGTATATGTTTGAAAAATGCTGTTACTTACGTAAATTTCTCTAAGAAACCTTTAAAATTCATTTTTTAAAACTCATATATCAAAATATAACAATCTTTAAAAATATCAAACGTTTTAAATCAAAAATCGTTTAATCATAGCTCATAGCAAACATCAAGCAAGAAGATTTTTACCAGAACAAAACGAAATTGAAAGCTTCTGTCATTGTTAGAAAAACAATGTGTTCAACAATACTACTTAGTATTAAAAGTAACAGCTTTAAAAATGATTCGACGTTGTTTTTAACTCTTTCAACAATATAGATTTGCTTTCAATTTCCTTTGTTATAAAGTAATTGTTGTTTATTTCACATTGTTTACATTCTCGTTAAAAGTTTGGAGCTCAGCATTGTTTATAGTAATTTTTACACGCTGTTAATTTAATATTCAAAATTGTAAAAGTGTAATTTTGTAATCAATTTTTCACTCACTTCCTGATGAGCTTTGTATGATTGCAATAATAATATATGATTAAAATTTTTATATCTTAATTAAGTTTGACTAGGTCAATTTTAATCAAAACTATCGATAATAATTTGCCTAAATAATGGGAAAAAATAAAGCAAATAAAATCAACATATGTTTTGAATGCTGTTAAAATTCCAATTTACATGAGGTATTTCTATAAGCATCTTGCATTTTTTTGTTTTGAGATTGAGACTAATTTGAAAATTTAAAATTTTGAAAATTTAAAAAAATATTTTCTATTTTTTAGTGCATCAATAGAAGCGTATTTTTTAAAACAATATCTATACTTTTAATTTATTTTTTGAACGCTCTTACATTTTGCAATTTCGTAAACCCTTTATCATTAAAAATTAGGACATCTGCAAGAAACTTAATTCAAAATTCAGATATATGTATACATATTTTTGCAAAAATGTCAAATATCAATGTCAATGTTTGTAAATTTGATCACAATCGCCATCTCTTATCTAATCGGTTTAATTCAACAAAAATATTGGTTAATAATAACTCAAGAAGTTCTCACATTTTAAAATTTAATAATGTCAAGTTATACCCATTTAGAAATATTCGAGACTTTTCTATCTGTTCTTTAAACGCACAGTTTTACTACTAGACCACACATAACATAAAAATAAATTGCTCTGTTTTCATGTAATTACTTATTATATTTTTAATCATTTGTACAATCCAAGATTTTGATATTGGTCCGCTGTTTGAAAAAAAAGAAAACTCATTTTTATTTTATATGGTTCTCTTCTCCTTCCGAAAAGTCAAAGAAGCTCATAAACTTTTATTTGAATAATATAAATATATATCGACCACAGCGTAATTTGATATCAAGTATTAAATCACCTAAAAAAAGTAATTAGTTGTGTATAACACACTTTTCTATGCTTATGAAATACTCGATTTTGATTTCTATACAGGGAAAGAACTTGCCATTATTTTAGAAATCAAATATGCTATCATTACGAGAGTTATTTCAAAGAGAACTTGGATCTTTCATTTACATGGATATTTGAAGGAAATTTATATGCATATATATATATATATACATATGTTTCAGTTCTGAATAGGGTATCCTAGAAAAAGGCGATTTAAAAAATGAATAACAAGTAAACAATGGCAGCAATTAAAGCCATTCTTGCTGGAAATTAGGAAATTTCTTTTTTAAACTTAATCGTTGTAGGTCCAAATTGGACCAATAAAAGGGCTTCACTGTCTCAAACTGTCATTATGCTCAAAATATTATTGTTATTTTAACACGCAAACTTTTTTCACCCCACCCTTTCCACTCTGTTTTTTTTACGCTTAAACTGCTAAGCAGGGTGAATCGTTAAAAACTGGTTTACTGCTGATCCATTTTTAATGGATAGTTTGGTTGTTCTGACATTTTCGTTTGACCCAGCGACCTCTAGAGCTAATACTTGGAACTAAAGCAAAGAAGCTTAGTAAAGAAATACCCCACTTCAATATACCCCCATTTGTTTCCCCCATTTACTTGTTACTGAACATAAAAATCTGGTAGTTTATTTTAGGATGCTCTGCATTTTCTCTCAATATTATTATTATTGTTATTAGCTTGATTTCACCTTGTAGCAAAATGTGTTTGATTATCTTCTCTTCATTTACATAAATATATTTGTATGTATATAAAAATTTGTATTTATATACAAATATATGTATGTAAATGAATCACGTGATTCTCCCATGTTTCTGAATATATGGATAGAATTAAAAATATTTTGTTAATCTGTCAAAGAGTAACTATTGAGTTCAATAAAGTTTTAAATATTCCAATTCAATATAAGTGTAAAAAAATACATATTTAATGCATGAAGAATCGTCTGCAGCTCTTTTTTCGTTTTTATTTAATAGTGGAATACGATTTATATGTATTCTTTCTTACATAAATATTCATTGTTTACTGTGTAAAATTATAAAGTTTTCTCTGTTGTATCAAAGTCACCTTGTAAATTAAAAAAAAATAATCTCAGATCTAGATACTACAATACTTGAACAACATACGCACAACATCGAACAAATAACTTGTTGAATTTGCACAGGTAAAATTTTGCAATCATATAGTTCCAGACATTTTGTTCATTAAAAAAGTCTTTCTGCCTTGTACTGGCAGCAAAGGATTACTTCACTTTTCTTTCTTTCTTTTTCTTTTTTTTTAATTCAGCTAATTATACTCGAACACATCAAGCTGAAATGCGTGAAAACCGATTATAGAAGATTCATTACTGAATTTGAATGAGAATTTCGCTAAATTAGTCTTTAATTTATGGCGATTTATTTTTGGTCGCGAAATTTGACGCTAATTTGCCAGGTATTGCCAATTTGAGGCGAGAATTTGACGCTGGCGAATATGACTATGTAGTTTTAAGCGTATGAGTCATAAGCAACAATGATTACAAGAATTGAAGCAAATTTATGGGAAATCACGTTTTCTGAATTTTAATGAGAATTACGGAAAATTAGCTAGCAATTGCCAAGCTGACTTCTTTTATGGCGACCTATTTTATTGCCAAATTTGGCGAGAATTTAACGCTGGCGATTAAGACTATGTAGTTTTATTTGTACGAGAGTAGCAACAATGGTTATAATAATTAAAATAAATATTGCGCAAAACCATTTTCTAAAGCACAAGGCAAAACGAAAAATGCGCCAGAATCCTCGTATCAAGACCGAACACTTCAAGGATTTCTTTACCTTTTGAATTTTTTTTTTTTTTTTTTTTTTTTTTTTTTTTTTTTTTTTTTTTTTTTTTTTACGTCTTATGACTCAAAAGGTTAATAAATTTAAAAACCAAAAAGACTGTTCGATTTCAAATGATTTTAATATTATGCCTGCATGTGATGGCATTTACGACGGATCTAAAATAAAACATTTTTCCTCGCTTAACGCGAAATTTTCTTACATATTATTTAACTCATTTTTTAGCGCGAAACCATGACACTTACAGATAATGTATAAATCTGATACAGATAATGTATAAATCTGATACAGATAATGTATAAATCTGATAAAAATAATACTAAATGTATAAATCAGACAATAATAAGTTAAATAAACAAATTCAATAGTTTTAAGTAAAAATTCTGGTGTAGAATGTTTTTATAAAACTTGAGTAAAATTTCCGGTAGTTCTAGGGTTAAATGAATCCAAATTCTGTATTATAGGTAATTATTCACTCACGGCATCAGTTTTTTAGCATTTACCGCGCTCTCGCGTCTAAAAAATCGGTTTAAAATGCCAAACTTTGCAGCAATTTCAGAAATTTCTTCGGCCTTTACCGAGAATCGGGGTGCACAATGTTCCTAAAGGGACTTTGTCCCATTAAACCTCAATCAACTAACGCAACCGAAAAACGGAAAAAAGGTTCGATTACACTGTTTTTGAATAAGAACATTTGTCAATTGCGTGTGTTCGCGAACAAAAATCAGTTCAAAAATGGGTCAGTTTGGATTTGAGAAAAGTCTTGCGTTTAAAAATGAGTCTGTAAATGTCTCAGATAGTTTAGCGTTGTTGAAAAATATTGATTTGAAAACCACTTTAAAAGGTTAATCAATCGAATATACCAAAATTCTTAAACAGACCGACTGTATTTAAAATCCAATAACTTGCAAATAATGACAACTATTTAAAAATTCTTCTACGAAGTTTTGGTAAGTTGTCAGGAGTTTTCTTTTTTTTCTACTTTTATTCATAGTTTTAGTTCCGAGTACCAATGATAATTGCCGCTACAAGCAATAAACATCTTCATAAGGCAGAAACAGAAATTATTCAGCCATGGTGCCAACGTTGGAGGTCAAACGTATGGATTGGGTCTCATTCGCCAATGTAAAATTATATTATTAAACAATCGAACATACATTAATGTATACTCTCTAAAAAAAAACACACATTTTTTTAAAACACAATCACGAGAATATACAATTATCTCTTCTGTGTCACCCACGTTTCCGAAGAGGTTCTTTAGCTTTACAAACCTAAAAAACCAAGATATTTTGAAAATTTAAAGGAAAATTTATCAAAAGAGCGTTCCTTTGACTGTCACTGTTTCCCAGTGTATTTTTACACTTTCTCAATCCGGAATGCACTTTTATCGGGTGCTATCTATTTTCAAGTAAACATTTTTGTGTTCAACAATCGTGTTTTGCAGCCGAATATTATAATAAATGAACACCATTAACATCAACATTAAAATTAATATTATTTTGTAACTCTTTCATGTATGAATTCAGTTGCAAAACTGAAAATTCTTAAGGCCTACATTTAAATGATCGTTTCGGTGAAAATTTTCAAAAAATGTTTTACTTTTTTATTTGAAAGAGCAATTTCTTACAATTACTAATCTGGTTTAATTTTATTTCTATGTGTATTATAAGATGAATTATGGCGAATTTAATACATAGGAAGTAATGAGTCAAATACCAAAAAGGGGACGTTGGGTGGCCAAAAGAAATGTAAACAATGTTTCTACGCACTATTTTCTTACTTTTAGACATAAAAACCCCAGTAAACATTAATTGGCATTTCAAGATTAATTTTATACACAAAAAGCAATATAGATAAGAAATATTTAAATGCGATTTCTGTAAAATTAATTGTTTCGTTATTTCCATGTCCGATAAACTTATTCATTACATAAAATGTTTTAAACAGATTTCAGTGAAATTTCGTCAAAATGCTTTCCAGATTGCTCATTCAGTTCTGAACTACGCTCTAAGTGATAATTTGCTCTAAGTGATAGTGTAATTATTTTAGAGTTACTCCAATATAAAAAAGTAATTCTTAATTAAAATAATATGTATTTTTAACATATTTTGAAGATATTGTGAAATTTCTAGTTAACTGCACAGGTAAATGTAATAGTTGTATGTACTACTAAGGAAACTGAAATATATTTAGTTGAATTGAGCGTACGTAGTCTGGCGTAAGCAATTTTTTTTTTTAAAGAATTTCTTTTTTATGTTATGCAGCTATTGTTAAGATTTTACGTTTTTCACCATTCTGTGTTACAACTGAACTGAAAATATGTGGATTTATTCAAAATTTAATAACAATAAAAAGCGGCCCGAACGATGGCAAATACCTTAATTGAGAATGGACCCAAAAACCGAATAACCAGTTCGAGAAAAGTGAATAATACAGTATAAACAAGAAAGAAAAAATCATGCGTCAAGCAAAGATTATGAAACATTATTTAACACATTCAGAATAATATAATAAAACTGCACCGTTTAAAAATTATAATATTACGTCTTCTTCAACCATATGGAAACGCATAAAACATTTCAAAACTCAATTTCAGCTGTTCCCCTCTACAATCGGAAAATTATCCGAATTTTTTCAGCAGTCCTGTATATCATATATAGATTTGTATCTATTAACTACATGCACGCCAAAATTTCTTTCACTTAAGGGGTCTCAGGACTCTTAAAGCTTTAAAATTTTCGAAATTTTAATTTTTTTAGATGTTAAACTTCTATCTTTTCTGAACATTTTGATATAATTGTTTCCTTGAAATTCCTATTAAACGTGAAGTTATGGCTTTTAAATTTACACACGTTCAATAGCTGAAACGTCGTTTCGGAAAGTTTGAAGCCGTTATTCTCCAAATGACGTTTTTGGGTATAACGCGCATATCTCAAAAACTTATGAATATTTTTCATAAAATTTTCAAAACATATGTTTCATGTTAGTCTGTATAAACTGAACTAAAATTTTCTTTTTATTTTTCAAAACAATATTTTTTTAGGTGATTATACTGTTGAAATTTTCTTAATTTTGCATTAGCTAAATACAACTTTGTATTAAAAATATAAAAATGCTTTAAATACAAATTTATTTAGGTTCAGGGTAATTATTATAATCTGAAGTATAAGTACGTACAAAAATTTTCATTCTAGTGGCAATACTTATTTTGTAATCGTGCGCGTAAGGTGTTATGCCGATTTTTTGCTCGTCAAATGTCTAACAGTTTGGAGCCCCCTGTAAATGCTAATTCTGCATCTTATAATCTTTTAAATACATGAAATGGAAGAACATAATTATATATTTTATTCCAATTAAAATTGTGTCTTAAAATCAAATACATTTTAAGAAATTAAATGTTGAAAATGGTTTTTTTTTATTTTTTCCAATTTTAAGAGTCCTGAGACCCCTTAAGAAATACGTATACTTCAGTTGAGAATTTCCCTTCAGCAATTTCCTCCAATAAGGAGAATGGTACGTGAATACTTTTGTGCAGCCCTGTATATGAGGTATAGAATTTCTATATAAAGAGTAACATGCAAAAAATTAATTAAATTTAAAAATTTATACCGAATTTTAAACCGTACACTCCAGCAATTTTAACTCAAAGACATTACTGTAACCGATTTCTCTTGTGTGTCTATGTAAATTAGGAGTGCACAACCTTTTAAGCGAAGTTTTTGACCCGTGGAAAATTGACGAAATTTGCGATTTTTTGTTGCGATAAACTGACGAATCTCACGATTGTTTCACAGCCGCTCAACTAAAATTAAAATATTTTCACGCATCATCGTCAAAATTCGCGATTTTTCCGTGCCCGATCAGCGAAATTTGTGATTTTTCGGAGCTCGATCGACAAAATTCGCAATTTTCATGCGTGATCAACAAAATTCCCTATTTTTTCGTTTCTGACGAACAAAATTCGCGATTTTTCGGATCCCGATCAACAAAACTCTCAATGTTTTCATACCCGATTGCCTGATCGATGAAATTTGAGATTTCTCCGCAGCTAACCAACAAAATTTGCAATTTTTCAGCACACCATCAACAAAAAGGATGAATTTTCCGCGCCTGATCAAAAAAATTCGCGATTTTCCAGTGCCTTATTGACAAAGTTGGCGATTTCTCTGTGTCCAATCAACGAAATTTGCTATTTTTCCGAGCCCCATCGATAAAATTCCCTATTTTTCCGCACTCAATCAAAGAAATTTTCAATTTTTCCGTGCCCGATCAATGAAATTCGCCATTTTCCGTGGCCGATCAACGAAATTAACTATTCTTAAATGACGAAATTTTCAATTTTCCCGCGCTAAACTGACGAAATTCACGATTTTGTCCTGCGACCTATGGACAAAAAATGCATTTTTTTTCCAGTTATAAATTGACGAAATTCGCGGGCCACGCGCTAGCCCATCGCGAACCACAGTTAGTGCATCCCTACTGTAAATGAATAAAAAAATGCTATGAATGCCATGTTCTAACGTGATCCTAGTGAAATTCAGTGATTTATATCAGTTTCAATACGTTTGAAATAGTGTAATGTTATTAAAATATCATCAAACTCTGCAAGCGATTTTCCCCTGTATACTATAATGTAGTGGAATACTTTCGAGTTTCCCTGTAAATGAACTATTATTCGCACATATTTCATATACAATATCAAACATGCTTTGGTGACCCTAAATAACGTTTATCAGTTGCATCAAAATCCGAGTCTATTTATAGGAGTTAGAGCGTGGACAGACGGACAGACAAGGCGAGTGCTTTAACACTTTTCAACTTTGTTGTTTTAAATTTCTATATCCCAGAACTTACGTAAAATATATGTATGAAAATTAATGTATAGCAATGATAATGTAACTTGAGCCCAAGATTGTTTTTCTTTTAATTAGAGGGGAATCAAAAGTCACTCTAACAATGAGCGCATTACAAAAATAATTTCTTTTGAGATTCAAAATTTTAAAACATATGCCAAGTAAATGTAGTGACATGTCTTTGTTGTGTAATAATGAATTTATCTTTTTAAAACAAAAGTATAATAAACCAATTGCCACCATGACCAAAACTGCTCTAAAACGTGAAAAATAATAATAGTTTTGAAATTAACTTAAATTTCAAAATTTCACTTTCCAAGTTTTATACCTGTTCAATGCAGTTCGAGAATATATGGTTATTCTATATAATCTATTGAGAATATATGGTATATTTTACTTATACACTTTTCAAAACTTTTACACAGCAATCAAACTAATAAACTTTAGAGTAAACTTCTTATTTAATCGGAATTGTTTGTCAGTAATTAACGATAGTATTTCTATTGAGAATATATGGTACCCAAATACTGAAAAGTTCGGCAGCTATGGAAACTGTAAAGATTTAATAGATATAGCACAGGAAATTCGTTTATTTGATATTACGCAACAGTACATACAGCCTTATCTGTTTGAACTCGCAGAACATTATTGTCTGAAAATATTGATAGCTTTTAGCTAGCGTTATAAACAAAAACTTTTGGGATCGTTTCCAGCATAGGTGTGTTATACTTTTTTTCTACGTTTGACGCAGTTCGGCTTCAGAGAGTGAGATTTCTTGTCAAATGACATAAACAGATATGAAAACAAACCTGATGAACTTTTATGCTTGTTTATACACGTGTAGTATATTATTGTTTTTTTTGTTTTTTTTTACATACTACTTACTTCTGTTTACATGTTTCTCTACTTCTGTTTCCAAAGATAGATAAATAACTTCAGCATATTTCATAAATTGCACAAATATCGACAAAATATATATTGTATATGAAATTGTGAATAGGTTGACAGAAAATTTGATGCCGAATTTCCTTCGCTCACAAAGGCTATTTTCTCTGTCTTGCCAAGCCCCTAATACAAGGCTGCCACAGGCGATTATTTTTATATTCTGTTCGCACCAGCTTTTTCCTAATATGAATTTTGAAGTATATTTCTCTTGAAAGTATTGTCAAGGTGTATGTTAAGGATTTCTGTTTTTAGAAACTGGTGCCAGATAGAATTAATAAATAGTCACCGTGGCAGCCCTGCCTATAGTAGAAAAGTACATATTTTTGTCATACCAATATGACATAAGGATTTTGTACTTAAATAACTTTAGCGGTCAGCTTTTTTGTTTCTCACCCAACAAACTAGTCCAAATAGTTAATAAATTAAAACTCCTTAATACAAATTTACTTATAAAACGAAAACATAAGCAATTATTAAAACAAATAACTATTTTCAATTAAATACTATTTTTGGATATTTTTATTGTGATTTAAATGATCAGTGCTATTACATTTCCCCCCCTTTCCAGCATACTTGAAATGTTTCTCAGACTTCGGTCTGTCTGCCTGTCTGTATTCGCTCTTACTTTATTAAATAGACTTAGAATAGTGTTGCCATTTAATTGATCTGTTACTTGAGGTTCAGTAAAGCAAGCTCTCCTTTCAAAATGGAGACTGCAGCACATATCGTTTATTTAAATGGATACACAAACGAATGTTAGAAATGCATTTTGATAGTTTGATGATATTCTGCCAGTTATATACCTGACAATCTTCCGGTTTTATAGGTAAAATAAACATAATTTCAAACAGAAATCTATTTTTAAAAGAAAAAAAAATAAATTGAGTACCGCAGAGATAGATACACGTCAAATTATTAAATAATTTTTGTAAATAAAATATATAGTGCCATTTGGTTTTTTTCACTTGGAAAAAAACAGAAGACTAACAGTTTCAAACGTTTTGCATACTTGCCAAACAGACGCTTTTTTTAAATAAAAAAAAAATATGCTTTCAACCAGAAATTTTATTTAATAGATGAAAGAACGCATGTCTCGAATAACTATAACTCGAATAACTCGAAGCAAGAAATATTTAGCTTAATAAATTTTCTGGTTTTAAATATGTTTCTTCGTTTAAAAAAAGCGGGAGGTTGGCAAGTATGATATAAAATCGATACGTATTCTCATGATTGCAAACTTCCAATTATTCTTCCGTAAAATTTGGTTTAATTTAAAACAGTTTAACCTATTGACTGCGGGTCAGGGCTAGCGATTTTTTCAATCGTATCACAAGTAACAAAATTTTTCTTTCCAATAGATCTCTTTAAAATTTCCTACTATAAGTCTAGGACATAGATTATTTTTCAAAAAGACGGAACGAATATAGTAAAAAGAACTAGCCGCTAAACGGTTATAGTAATGTATTTTTTTCACGTTTCAGACTATGAAAGTCAATTTCTTTTTGCGTTGTAATAAAAATAAAAATAACCCACATGCTTTAAAAATACTCATGTATTAGAGTTTCTATTAATGCAATTTTACTAAACATTGTTCGGTTACAACTAGTGAAGTATCCAGACAAGATGTTTACGGGGTGTCACACGAGAAAGCTATCTTACATAATTGATAGGAAAGACAATGATTACAAATCACAGCCGCGAAAATCTTCCTTTCATTTCATGGCATATTGTATTTGGCGAGAGAATATGATTGTCGAAATATCTGTTAATAGTCGTATATGATGAATTAATGTTCCTAAACATCAGTCAAATAATTACTTTGCAAAATAATGTTTGATAAACGCGTGAGAGGTGCAAGGATAGACAAAACAAAAACTAGCGGCTATGCTTTGACATTGTGATTCCGAAAGTAATAAAAACTAAATAGTAATTCTAATAAAACCTAAACGAGGAAAGGCATCTTTTACTTTTTTATAGATGAAAATGCTGCTGATTTCATGTACTGGCGAAAAAATTAAAATTTACCTGGAAGAGTTATCAACGCTGAAAAAAAGATAAATGATTTACAGTTTTTATTTTAAAATAGGAAATCAATTTTAAAAAAAATGATAAATTTTATTCAATGAATTATAGAAGGGGGTCTTTAATAAGGTAAAATATAATTTACGAATACTTAAGATTTCACATCACACGGGTATGATCTCCTATTCCTAAAGGGTTAAAGGTTAACTATTTCAGATATACCACGCTTTGTACATGTTTTGTCATCCTTTTGAAAACTTTTGCTTCCAAAATTTATTTCATACCACTAATTTTATAAAGGAATAATTATATAATTTAAAACATTATCATGCTATTATATGAGGTTGAATCCCATCATGTGTACTCTCGTTTCTTGTTTTGTAGTCGATATAAGTTACGACTGCAGGAAATTGCCGAACTTCAAAGCCCTTATATTATGCGACGGATCGCATGAATGGAGGAGATTTCGCAGGTTGACAATATCACCCACTAACGTCTGGTATTCATTTTGCATACTGTAAAATGAAAAGCTGATAGAATAAATTTAAAAAGTAGAATTTTGAAATAATTTTCAAAAAATAATCCGAAAACAAGTGTGAAATCAAAATCGGAAACTTACGCTGATCTAACGTCTGTATGATGGACTGCGTAATTTAAGAAGTTTTAGCTACTCCGTTGTTGCCAGTTTGGCTTCTATTTTTATTCATAAATTTCAAGTTTATACCAGAGATTAAAAAAACAGTATTTATTTCTTTATTTGAAAAGTGACAGCGATCATATAAAGTAAAAAATCTTCTTTAAAAATTTACGGTATGAATTTGAAATTTCGGTGTAAAATGCGGCGAAACTGGCAACCCTCTTCATCCGCATATTTTTTATTGAGAACTCGTGGTAGGACAAGAGAGTAGAGCTCATATATACGAACAAAATTTACATAATGTACATTTGCAGGTCATTTTTATTTTGCACATCGGTTGCACGGTGCCGCTAGTGTGCGCTAACAAGTGTAACACATACTGAACACGCTCAAAGAACAATCGCTGTGTTAACCCCTTGAGGAGCAAGTAATTGTGTTTCTGTAATGTTGAACTCACACCGAAATCTTTGAAAAACTCTATTCCAAAATAAGCAAAAGCAATTTTACAGCCTTTTTCCACCACAGTTAGGAAAGTAAAATTTAATAAAACTTTTCTGGTGTAAAACTTTATTAATCGTAGGTGGTATATAATATATACCGGTGCCCTTCAAGGGGTTGATGTAGTTTGTTTTCTTTTTTACATACTCTGACGTTTACTTTCCATCCCCCTCCCACACACAAAAAAAGTTCGCTAGTGTCTTTTTCTAAGCACATACATAATTCAGAGCAATGATTGAGGTATCTATCTTACGTAAGAATTTCGAACAGGTAAGATTGGACACTCATATTTCGTTACAACGCGTTGTTTGTTAAAAAATTGCGCGTAACTCCCCGACCCCTTAGTCAAATGATTAAACGCATTTGAGATGAGAATAAATTTTTCTTTTATAATATCTTTTTATAACCCTTAACAAAGGATTTCCGTTCTATTCGCTACAACAAACATGTATTGCCCAAATGTAGTTTTCAATTATTAATATTTTCTATTTACTCTTTTTACTGACATTTTTGGCATTATTTAATTGCTGAAATTTGAGATTAGGTAAGACGAAAATTTTGAGCACAGGAATTGCAAAAATATTCGGTAACTGGGTCATAGGCGGTTTTATAAAAAACAGTTGACGCCTTTTAAATTTTAGCTTTTGTCAACATTGCTCACCCATCTCTAATTTTTAAAGCAACGTTTAAAACTCAATCGTAACTCTGTATTTGCTGTGATAAGGTTTCCAAAAATTTAGATTTCTTTTTTCACAAACAACGTCGATTTGGTTGATCTTCCTCGTCTTCTTGTTAAAATACGATAAGTTTTTTATTAAACAATCTTTTTAAAAAAGGATTAGGCATTTATCAAAATTATTAGGTAGATATATTATAATTATTAGGTATCTATACATATTTACTTCTTGTTTCAAATGTAAGGCCAGTGTTCCACTTACCCCATAATTTTTTCAAGAATTGGATAACTGCGACATGTATTAGGGGGTAACGGGACCATGTGGGATCCAATCACACCAACAGTTATAAATAATTTTTTGGAGTTTCTCTTACTACGGGAAATTAATTTCTCCATTTTTTTCGCTTGCAATAAGGAAAATTATGTACCGTAATTTCCGGCGTATAATCCACGGATCAAACAATTCTGTTCGGACCCAGAAATTTTATTTAGTAATTGATGTGAAATATCTACCGCAATCTGATAAGTTACATTTTATTTAAAAAATTTTCTGGGTCGAAAAATGATTATTTGATCCGCGGATTATACGCCGGAAATTACGGTAATACCGTATTAAAATTACATTATATATTTTTAAAAAATGCTTGTTGGCGGGTTTCAAACCACATTTCTTAAATGGGATTGTCAAACCTCGAAATTTTACGATACAGATGAAGGGGCGGTCATAAGACAAAGTGACATTATTAAAAAATTATCGAATCCAATAAAAAATAGTTCTGATCTATATAAAAACATGGTTACATTCTCAGCAGATTTATTGGATTTATCGACTTTTATCGAGGTAAAGAAAAAAGAGAATGAGATTCTTTAGTACTTACGTACCCGTCTGTTAACAGATTTATCTTGTTTATTATTTTTCATAATATACCTGTGTAACATTTATATTTATACATTATACTAAATTACGCAAGTACTTACTTCTTATGTTTTTGTGTTACTAAATATAATAATTTCAGATAGATTTGGTGCTTTTTTAGACACCTTGACAGCAAAGATTTCCTTTACAACGCTCTTTAGTTGATATATAATTTACATAATCTGCCTGGTTTTAATTTTTTAAAGTTATTTACATTTAAGGACCAGTTACAACATATTAAAAAAAAAACGTGTGGAACACAGACTTACCTACCTACCTGGTCCAGTTACCCCATTTTTATGGGGCAACTGGGCCCATGAAGAAAGAAAGATTAAATATATATATATCTTTATATATATATATATATGTGTGTGTGTGTGTGTGTGTTTTATTTATACACACTAAAATGTAATTTTGAAAATTTCTGTCTGATAGTTCTGTCTGTCATTATACTAAATTACACAATTACTTACTTCTTATGTTTTTGTGTTACTAAATCTAATAATTTCAGACAGATTTGGTGCTTTTTTAGACACCTTGATAACAAATATTTCCTTTACAACGTTCTTTAGTTGATATATAATTTACATAATCTGCCTGGTTTTAATTTATTAAAGTTATTTACATTTAAGGACCAGATACCCCATATTAAAAAAAAGCGTGTGGAACACAGACTTACCTACCTGCCTGGTCCAGTTACCCCATTTTTAACATATAAAACATAAGCACATAGTCAGATTTTAACATAACAGTTTATTATAAGAATAGAATTTTCAGAATATTATTTTTAATCACTTCAACATTTCAAGAGCTATTTTTTTCGCAATTCAAAATGAAATTTTACATTAGTTTTAGTATTTAAGCAATTTATTACAGAGTTAATTTTGCTTAGTTAAATACAATTCATCTTGTGCGCAAAATTAGAGTTATTTTTTAAGTCATAGATAAAAAGTAATTTTAGTTAATTAAGTTATCAAATGTATATCGTCGTTCAAAGATAAACTTCAGAAACAAATTTCAGAAAAGCTATACTTACGTAAATTTCTCAAAAAAACCTTTGAAACTCATCTTTCTCAATAACATATATCAAACAGAACAATCTTATAAAATAACAAACGCTTTAAAGCAAAAATTATTTTATATTTAGCTCTTAGCAAACTTCAAGCAATAAGATTTTTACCAGAACAAAACTCCTTTGAAAGCATTTGTCATATTTACAACAACAATGTTCACAACAATGATGCATAATATCGAAAAGTAAAATTTTAACAATGCAACAACAATGTATATGCCGCATGTTTAGTAATTAAAATGTATTTAATAATGACAAGTAAGAAATATGATTTAACAATGAATTAAAATATTTTAATATTTTGCATTGTTTAAAATTTTTTGTTACAAATACAATACTGTATTATAAAATCACTTGTCCGTGCTGACGTCCTGATGTTACGTCATTACGGGATGATGTCATGATGCTACAACAGAAACGTCTAAAATGTGTAGCATTCCGATGTGATGTGGAGTTGCATAGTAATGCTTGCATGCATTTAAACGTATACTTACGCACACACATTTGTTAAATTAACACCAAATTTATCTATAAGATGAAATATTGTCAAAAATAAGTTAAATATACTAACTACTAACTTAACAGTTTGGCGAAAATTTCAATTTTATATATAGTATGGTAATATATGCGATCAACTTTCGTGATGTAACATTTTTTTTGGTATATATAAGTGACAGACTGATGGCTATTTTTTTCAGTCAAAGAGCAAAACGGTTTTATAAAAAAATATAGATCATGTATTATGAATCATACATTATTATCTCCATTTTAAGGCTGTTCAGAAATGGAACCTGGTAACTTTCTGACACATATATATATATTTTTTTACGCACATGTATCAAATTGTCAGGTACTCTTATTAAGACTCTAAGAAATCTAAGTGTTCCGTAAACAAAATATTTCCGGAAGTTCTATTAAAAATCTGCCGTTCTGAGACAACAATCGCTTATAACTCAAGATGTAAGTTATTTATCAGAAAATGAAACCAAACTGCTCGATTTTAAATCACTTCTATAATCATACCTGCAATTGTCGTACTTTTATGTTTACAAATGAGTCAGAAAATGTGTCAAAATTTTCGCCTCGTTAAATGGAGAAATATATATGTCTATGAATTAGTAATAAGTAAATTGAATGCGGAAATATATAAATTTAACATATATATATATATAATTTTATATACATTAAATTTTTATGTTTTTCCCATTTAATCTACATATTTTCAACCATAAAATACTTTTTCTTTTATTTCCGTAACTCAAAATTCAATTATTTCTACGATTTTTATCATAGCTTTTCTGTATGAAAAATCATTCCAATTTAGAATATTCTGTTTATGTTATACGCCTCGTTATAACTTTGAAAAGAGCGGGATCCCAGATTTTTCTCAGCTATTTTCGTCTTAGATCATTTTTTTTATATGCCTTTAAACAGTACCTGCAAGTGCTTTTGTTTACCGACACAGTCTACCGCAGAGAGAAATTCCGTTGACTTTTTTTCTCTCTCTTGCGCATGGATCTCTGAAAGCTGATGCCCGCCCTTAAAGACAGAAATTTTATATTTTCCACTGTCATTCATCTCCGTGATCAACGATCCCTGAAATAGTTTTTGAAGTTGTTCGTGTGTGATTATGAAGCCCTTATAGCCATTATCAACATTAAGATTCATTCTACCTCATTCACCTGAAATAACCCGCTCACGAATGCTTATCCTATGGAAGAAATTTTTAAAGATATCTTGTTTGCATTTCAGTATTTTAAATAATTCTTTTGCATTGGTTAGCTGAGACCGATCTGTACAAAGGGCGTTTTGTACATTTTCGATTTTGCTTACATATATTTTTAATTAGGACATTTTCATTTTTGGAACCAATTTTTAAAGTGAAAGCATCCTCTTAAAAAAAAATATTCAAACAAAATCGAAAGAGTAAGAAAGACCAGATATAGAGATCAATCTCAGCTATTCAAGGCAAAAAAAATCATTTAAAAATATTAAAATGCAAACAAGATACCTTAAAAATACCATAGGATCAGCATTAGTGGGCGATTCTTTCCATCTACTGAAGTAGCCGATTAAAGTGGTGCCGAGAACTTATGAATGGTATCGAGTAATAGCGATCGTATAGAGCTATGCAAATTTTCTAAAATTATGGAAATTGGCCTACGACACATCAGCAATAAACAAATTCCTGGAAGACAACAGTGTAGACAAGCCCAATATCAATATTATAAAGACGATTTACAAGATAACAAGATGCCAGACGAACGTCTTTTTGCACGCTTGTTTTCCTACATATCGCTCACCCGCAAGAAAAGTGACACATCTCGACAGAAGCAAATTTCACAGGAGAGACAAAAGAAAATTTGAAAAACTTTACCAAAAAATGAAATTACAGCACTATGCAGGACTAAAAATATCCATGAAAGACGTAAGATGAGGTTCGGAGGGTTGACTAATTTTACATCTCCACACAATCCATCCCTCTTCTGTGATCACAAATGGACATATAGCGTAATAAAGGGATTTTCTGTGCAACTACATTTATGAAACTGCTTGTGTAGCAAGACACACCTATGTCAACACCTATTAGTGTAACACAACGCAAAATGAATTTTTCAGGGTGTGTCGCTTTTCTTGCGGGTGACCGATATCATCCCTGCACAATGCCCGGCATTGTGTGGGGATGATATGGCGGCGAAAAAACGTGCAAAAAGACCTTCGTCTGACAGTAGTCTAAGGGGTTAAGAAAGTTCTTATTTTAGTGACCTCTAAAAGAAATGGCGACTCAGAAAGGCTCATGTCAGGCAAACGTCTTTTAGCAAGCTTTTGTCTCTACATATCATCCCTACATAATGCCGCTAGCATTGTGTAGGGATGATATGTAGGGAAAAAAGCGTGCAAAAAGACGTTCGTCTAACATTAGCCTAAACAGGTCTATTTGTGTGGTACTAATGTAATCATTTTTGCTAATATTTCGCTGTGTTTAGAAATGAAAAAAAAATACTAAATAGGAAAATAGTTCTTTGAAATAATAGTAACATTGATATTAACGCATTCATTCACATCATAAGCGCCCAGATGTTCAAAATAGCAGAAAGTACTTTGTATGTTAAATATAAGTTATGGTTATCTTTTACAAAGTAACAAATATAAGAAAGTAAATATAAAAGTTATTTTTCCAGTGCATGGTTTTTTTTTTTTTTTTTTTTTTTTACAAATTACTTTTGGTATTTCTCCTCGCCAAATGACAGAATTTAATTGTATCTATTAAATTCAGAATTAGACAAATTGAACTAGTATTTAAAATAGAACTGAAAAGAATTAGCACGAAAAAATTAAGAACTTTCACTTTTCTAATTTGGTTTAGAAAGATAGAGCTTAAAACGATCTACAATAATAATAATATATTACAGAAATAATGTTACTTTTGGAGCTCTTCTTCTGCTTAATATTGTTAGTACTAATAATCCCTATATTGATAATAATTTTTAAATGTTAGAGAAAATGTGAAATATTTTGATTTAACATATCATGTCTGTAGTTATATTGCAGTCATTCAAGATAACTTTGATCCCTGGGGTGAAACTTTGCGCCACGTCTAAATTTTCAATATGTTTGTCTTCAAAAAGCTGGATAAGCTCCAGCGCCACACTTTGTTGGCAAGGTTATAAACTGGGCTTTCTACTCTTTATTTTAGAATATAAATTGGCAACATTATATACAATTAATTGCATCGTCCATCTATTATTGTGAAGTACTGTTTTCAAGTTAATTTTGAAGTTGTTGTAATCCAATTAAATTTTTATAGTGAGCAACAATATGCTCATTCATCAGACATAAATCTAAATGTTATAAATGAGTTATTATTTTGCGATTATGTATTTCCTAATAGTCAGCAGTCAGCAAAATGTAAAATTAGAAGGCACTACCATTTTACCTTATTTTCAGTATAACTTTCAGCCTGCTCAAAGTTAAGCATATGCTTATTGTTTACTGATAAATACTGTATAACTTTCTGTTCATAAAAACTATGTGAAATAATGATTAAAAAAAATTACAAAAATGAAAATCATATCTTATGGTTAAACGAAAATTCCCTTTTCTTATGTCAAAAATTCCCCATATGTGCACGTATATTATATACGAATGCTGAAAGTGTGCATTGAAGAAAATATGTAAATATTTTCAAAAAATATGTGTAAAATACATAAAATTGATTTAAATACGTTATTTGGGGCTGAGCTACTCAAATTTGACATCCCATACATTGGACCATGCGTGCCAGTTTGGTCTCCAATTTTAATCCGGCATTTTAAATTCACACCGGAAACTTCCAAAGAAGGATTTTTACATTCTCTGATCTTCCAATCTCTCTTATAAAATAAAGCATAAAATACTATTTTTTATTTCTGGTATGGACACTAAATTTCTGAATAAGAATAGAGGTCAAACTGGCAACCCTGCATTCGACATTTCTTATTCTTGTTTGATTAATACTAGTACTAGTATGTACTACTGTGACCATGGCTATATTATTGAGCTAAACCATTGAAAATTGATTTTCACTGCATTTTATGTTTATGTGAACAATAAACAGTTCTTTTTTGCTAAATATTCATGTTTTTTTTCTTCCACTCTTCTTATGTGAAATATTCATTGTAATATCATAAATTATACAAATCTTGTGATGTTGAGAAATGTAAATTAGGAGTCTTTAAATATCTGAAAAAACACCTTGTTCGCTTCAAAATGGTCCTAACTATAATACTTTTTTGATAATGTCTTATTTTGTATGATATTTATAATATGGTGCAAGTTACCCTACAATGACGGATAATTTTGAACCGGGTTAAAAATATTTTTTTTATTGCTTATATCATTAATATTTCTTAATTTCTGATAGTTATACAGTCAATCAGGGTAACTTTGAACCATGGGGTGTAACTTTGCACCACCTCCTATTTTTCAATATTTTTTACTCTAAAATACTAAATAAACTCCAGAACTGTGCTCTGTTGGCAAGGTTCTAAACTGGGATTTCTACTCTTTATTTTAGAAAATAAATTAGCAACATTATGCGCAATTAATTGCATCATCTGACTAATTTTGTGAAGTACTGTTTTCAAGTTAATTTTGAATGCTGTTTTGAAGTTGTTGTAATCCAATTAAATTTTCATAGTAAGTAACAATATACTCATTTATCAGACATATTATTATCTAAATGTTGTAAATGTGTTAATAATTTGTGATTATTTATCTATTAATAGTTAATAAAATGTAAAATAAGAAGGCACTACCATTTTACCGCATTTTCAGGGTAACTTTGAACCGGTTCAAAGTTACATTGATGCTTATAATTTACTGATTATAGGTGCTACTGACGAAAATGTCCCAATTGAACGAAAAGTACTGACGAAATTTGCACGTATATTTTATATAATTGCCGAAAGTGTGCATTAGATATGACATGTAAATATTTTTTACAAATATGTGCAAAATATATAAAATTCATTTAGAGGCGGGATTAGGGGCGGAGCTACTCAAATTTGACATTTCATACGTTCGACGTTTTTTATTTTTGTTTGAATAATACTAGTACTTGTATGTATTACTGTAACTATGGATATATTATAGAGTTAAAACATTGAAAATTGTTTTTCACTGCATTTTTATGTTTTATATGGACAATAAACAGTTTTTTTTAATTTCTAAATGTTCATGGTTCTCTTCTTCCACTTTTCTTATGCCTGATATTTGTTGTAATATACAAATCTTGTGATGTTGGGAAATGTAAATTCGCAGTCTGTACATATCTGAAAACATTTTTTGGTGTTTAAAGTTGTCCTGACTACAATACTTTTTTATAATTAATTATTTTACATAAAAATTTATCATATGGTGCAAAGTTGCCCT
Source organism: Maratus speciosus (assembly GCA_963932465.1). Taxonomy (NCBI): domain Eukaryota; kingdom Metazoa; phylum Arthropoda; class Arachnida; order Araneae; family Salticidae; genus Maratus; species Maratus speciosus. The sequence goes on along the minus strand of OZ010786.1, from coordinate 605,727,459 downwards.
AAATGGCTGGGTAACTTTGAGCAAGGCTAAAAATCCATTTTTTATTGCTTTTATCCTTATTATTCCTAAATTTTTTTATAGTCAAACAATAATGTAGGATCATTTCTTCTCTTTTATGCCCCTAGTTGCGACAATATTCTTCAAATAAGAGTGTGGCATATGAAAATAGAGAAAATGCGGATCAAAGTTACCCTGATTGACTGTACAATAATTTAGGATCATTTCTTCTCTTTTATGCAACTAGTTGCAACAATATACTTAAAATAACAGTGGGACATCCGAAAATAGAGAAAATGCGGATCAAAGTTACCCTGAATGACTGTAAAATTATAAGGACAAAAGAATGAGACTCACTTTCTCATTTGGTTTACCCCGGCCGCCTGTTTAACACTATTTTCGAGTAGTAATATTCACCTTAATTAAACATAGAATTTCTATGATAAATAAAACAAAAGTAATAATTCTAAAATACTGGCGAATTTTTGCTTCATTTTTCCAAACCGCTTGTTCGGGTTTCAAACCAATCTTATATTTATTTATTTAGTCATAACTTTTGGATAAGAAAATAACTACTCATACCGGGAAAACAACTATGGAATTGTTATCTACGATAGGCTGCACATTCTGCGTATTACTTAGCTAAAATTACAATTTTACTCACGGTAGTCTGCTGCTACTATTTGATAGCGGATAATGTGTATAAAAATGATTACCACTTATGGGGAAAGCAAAAGTGGCTCTAAATATTGAATTCTCACCGGAATAATAGAAAAAAATTATTTTTAAATAAGGAAAAAAAATATGCAACAACTTTCCTCCAAAGTTAAAATTATAAAATTTAATTAAAATTTTCTGGTGAGAATCTTGTTTAAATTAGGTGCGATATATTTTATCACACCGCCTCTCAAGGGGTTAAACGCCGCAGACGTTATAATTATATATATATATATATATATATATATATATATACGAAATTTTATATATATATATTTTTTTTTGCAAGTTAGAGATTCTGAAAATGTCTTACGTAAGCATCATTCAAACCCCCCTCCCCCCTTGTCAGCAAAAATAAGCAAATCGCTAACCCCCCCCCCCCCCCCTTAGGTGCTTACGTAATATTTGAACGGCCCCTATGTGCACGTCACGTATATTATATATGAAGGCTGAAAGTGTGCATTGAAGAAACTATGTAAATATTTTCAAAAATATGTGTAAAATACATAAAATTTATTTAAATACGTTATTTGGGGCTGAGCTACTCAAATTTGACACCCCATACATTCGACCATGCATGCCAGTTTGGTCTCCAATTTTAATCCGACATTTTAAATTCACACCAGAAACTTCCAAAGAAGGATTTTTACATTCTATGATCGTTAAATCTCTCTTATGAAATAATGCATAAAATACTATTTTTTTATTTCTGGTATGGACACTAAATTTCTGAATAAGAATGGAGGCCAAACTAGAAACCCTGCACTCGACATTTCTTATTCTTGTTTGATTAATACTAGTACTAGTATGTACTACTTTGACTATGGCTATATTATTGAGCTAAATCATTTAAAATGGATTTTCACTGCATTTTTATGTTGTATGTGATAAACAGTTCTTTTTTGCTAAATATTCATGGTTTTTCTCTGCTTATGCGAAATATTCATTGTAATATCATAAATTATACAAATCTTGTGATGTTGGGAAATGTAAATTAGGAGTCTTTAAATATCTGAAAAAAACACTTTGCTCGCTTCAAAATGGTCCTAACTATAATACTTTTTTTTATAATGTCTTATTTTGTATGATATTTATAATATAGTGCAAAGTTACCCTACAATGACGGATACTTTTGAACCGGGCTAAAAATAATTTTTTTATTGCGTATATCATTAATATTTCTTAATTTCTGATAGTCATACAATAATTTAGAATCATTTCTCCTCTTTTATGCCACTAGTTGCAACAATATACTTAAAATAAGACTGGAACATCCGGAAATAGAGAAAATGCGGATCAAATTTACTCTGAATGACTGTAAAATTATAAGGACAAAAGAATGAGACTCACTTTACCATTTGGCTTTCCCCAGCCACCTATTTTGAAGTAGTAATATTGACCTTAATTAAACATAAAATTTCTATGATAAATAAAACAAAAGTAATAATTCTAAAATACTGGCGAATTTCTGCTTCATTTTTCCAAACCGCTTGTTCGGGTTTCAAACCAATCTTATATTTATTTATTTAGTCATAACTTTTGGATAAGAAAATAACTACTCATACCGGGAAAACAGCTATGGATTTGTTATCTACCGTAGGCTGCACATTCTGCGTGTTACTTAGCTAACATTACAATTTTACTCACGGTAGTCTGCTTCTGTTTGATAGCGGATAATGTGTATGAAAATGATTACACCGTGAAATAAAGAAAACTGTTAAACTTCGCTAACGTTATAATACGTGTTTCACATATGATAACTCCGCACATATATGCGCTACATAATGAATATTAACTTATTAAAAAAACATTAATACATTTGCATTGGATATTAACTTATCAATAAGTATTACAGCCAATTTAAGCAACAACAACAAGTGAATGTTAAATTCTTGGTTGTTTTCAAAATTTTAAATTAGTAAATTATTTTGGACAACATTTCAAAGAGGTCAGGTTATAAACACCAAGTCTGATTAATCCACATTAAACGAAATATATCGTTTTAATTAGTATGACGTTCTTTACATTCGTTTGCGGTTTATATTTTATAAAGAGTCGTCTGCATATTTAGAACTGCAAAAATTTTAATTTTTGTATTGACAACACTCACTTTCGACACTATATTTCAATTCGATCAAAGCAGTCAAGAAACAAATATAATTTTAGGTACTTCTACTTAAATCTTCATATAATTGGAAGAAGTTGTATTTCGAGGAAACTAATACGTATTAATTCCATGCGACAAACTGCACTTTTTAACTTTCCATAAAAAGCATTCCTTTTTGTGATGAAAAGATGCACCCAATGAAAATGATCAATTCATGATCCCCAATGAAAAGATCTAAACATATTTTAGGGATTTTTGCATTAAAAACATTATTTTTATTTAAGAAAATTCCTAATAAATTCATATTTGAAAAAAAAAATTGAATTATTTCATGCATCTTTTTTTTTTTTTTTTTTTTTTGGCACAAAACAAAAAACGATCGTTTTAAAACGTGGTTGTGTAAATTTACAACTCAGTGCACTTAATATTTACAGAGAAGTTTTACTAAACCTCTAACACAATTTCTTTTATAACTCTATAAGGATTTAACCCTTTAATGCCCGAGGTATAATGCTTTCAGAAATTGCGTAATGTAGAGAATCGGAATTCATACCAAAAAAACGTAAATAGTAAATTTCGGTTGTTTTAATAACGAGATGTTTGTTATTAAATAAATCCAAAATTTCCATTTTAAATGTCTGATGTGAACATGGAATATGTGAATAAAAAAATCCTCCGAATCGGGAACACTGTGATGGTATCATAAATGATACCATGGGCATTAAAGGGTTAAAATATACATATATTCTTTTAAACTACATTTTTTTACCAGATCCCTTTGATTCAAGAAACTCAAATTATGTGTCAAAAGTGGTACTTACCATTTTATCTCTTGAAGGATTGTGGAACATTATACATCAGATTTAATTTTAGTCTCCAAATTTCACGATTGCACTAGAATTTTCGGGGAAAATTGATTTTATAATTCATGTGACCAAAACCTTTTACTTTTGTTTCAAATAAATGCGTTCATAAATCCTGGTCCATCAGTCCATCAATCAATGCAACATTTTCGCAACAGAATTACTTTGCGTGTGAGAGGTTTAAAAATTAAAATAATTTTAATATTTAGACGTCCTTTTATGACAAAAAAAGACACAACACTGTTATGAACTACGTGCGACTTGAAACGGTACTTTTGAATTATTTTCCATTAACTAAAACCGGAGTTACACCATTCCTTCGGCTTTTCTTTCTTTCTTCTTCTTCTTTTTTTTTTTTTTTTTTTTTTTTTTTTTTTCTAAGGGATGGGTGAGAAATCTGAACATTGTTTGTTCTCCAAATAATCCTTCCGATCAGAAGCTGTTAAAAGAACCAAAATATGTAAAATCACTTTAATTAATCATCACTCAATTGAAGAATATTTATTTTAATCATCTTATTTTGCAGTAATTTTAAAACGGCATTTTATAGGCATAAAACCATACAGGGTGCGAAGGAAAGTCCCTTTAACCTGAAAATACTTGCGAACGGAGAGAGCTACAACTATGGAAGTGAGGTAACGGTATGGTAAAGTGACTACGCCCGATTTAATGCAAGCGACAGCATCGCCCTTAGTGGTGAAATTTGGAAGATAGTTATTGCATATCGAAAACGAAAAGAGATAAAGCAAAATTTCCAATTAGAAAGTTCTAGAGCATCAATTAATTAGTACGAAACAACATTCGGTTTACATGGATAAGATAAGTCTTCGCCTGTAAACTCAAAAATGTCCCAAATCGATGCACTCTATTTTGTGTAAACGTTTGAATGGAATAGCCAGAAGTATGAAGAAATAGGTACAATTTAAGGTATAAATACGTGCTTATGTCAATACATTTTGATAACATCACACAAGAAAAAGACAAACTGTCTCACAGTGATAAAAAGTATGTATGTATTCAGTATGTTCGAAAAGTTCGCAATAGCTCACGATTCACGTTTATATTCGTGAGAGTAATTCTACATGCCACGTTTCTCAGCATGGAACGTTTATTGCTAGCCTCTTCAATACGACAACATAGATTTAACCCTTTCAAGGCGGAGGCCAGAACATTTTATTAAATTTTGATTTTGTAATGAAAGTGAAAATTAGCGGGTTTTTAATTTCTAAGAAATTCGTTTGAATATTCTGGTGTCAGTAAATTATATCTTCAGTTTACGAATAGAATTCTTCTGCCCGTGAATGGGTTAATCTAAAATTTTAAATGCATTGGAATATAATTTTTACAGACATTACAGCACAGTACAACGTCACAATCTGAAACTGTGCACCGCTACATTTACGGAATGTGAATGTGTAAAGTAGAATGGTCGCTCATCGAGTTCGGACATTTTTGGGTTTACAGGCGAAGATTTATCTTATCCATGTAAACCAAATGTTGTTTCGTACTAATTAATTGATGCTCTAGAACTTTCTAACTGGAAATTTTGCTTTATCTCTTTTCGGTTACGATTTTCAATAACTATCTTCCAAATTTTGCCACTAGGTGGCGCTGCTGTCGTTTGCATTAGGTCGGGCGTATTTGCTTTACTATACCGTTACCTCACTTGCATTACTGTATCTCTCTCCGTTTGTAAGTATTTTCAGGTTAAAGGGACTTTCCTTTGCGCTCTGTATACGCGTGCAGATTTCTAATTCTAGAGACAAGCATTTTACCATTTACTTAGAGACGTAATCGATTTAACTAACGACACCAATTTTACGATTCTTAAATAAGAGGAGGTGTACTTTTCTAGAATAGCGATATGAAAAACAAGACGTTGGCAGCTATGCATTTGATATATAATATTTGAACGTTACTTTCCAGTAATGCTCAGCTATTTTTATTTGAAGTGTCAACGGTAACTATTTATTTATCTTGTTTGTATTAATATTTCTAAATTAAATTATATTTATGATAAATTTCTAAACGTGACATATATTTGCCTTGATAATAATACTTAACCCGATATATTAATCTGTTCCCTCTTTTGTTGGAAGAAATACGACAAAACCTGTCGCTATGATTATTCAGAAGTAATATTTAATGACCAGTTTTTTAAAACAAATCATTATAGTAAAGTTCTAGAACACTTACAAATTATTGTGATTGAAATAATGGAACTATTTATAAAGAGGAGGAGACATTTAGTGTAGTTTCCAGCGTTTTCAAGTGAAATAACAGAAGAGGTTGTCACAAGATGGTTGCTGTTGTTCTTTTATATTGGAGAAAGGCCTGATTATCGCAGGGGCAAACTTCCATCATTAAAAACCGAATAGAACGTTTTCCCTTATTTTTGATAGATTTTCTAAGGCGTTTAAATGAGACGAAAATTAATATTAAAATTTACTGGTGAGATTTTCATCCGGCGGTAATTAAATTCGCTGACATTAACAGGGAACTGTACAGGGAAAATCTGGCGAAACCGCGGGAGCAAATTTCCACCAATAAAAACGAATAGATATTTTTTGTTGTTATTTTGACAGAAAAATTGCATCAATGAGGCGTTTACATAAGGAGGAAATTTCTATTGAATTTTAGTTCGGTGGTAATCAGAACCGGTGAAACCTCACCATTTTGATTATATGGCTATTCCTTTTTATTCATAGTTCCATCAATGAAAATAGTGGTAGTTGAAGCAGTGATCTCTATTTTCAGGCAATAGGGTCTTCATTAAGTGCAGTAGTGTAATAGTTGAGTTGAGATAGACTAAAAGATGAAATTAATTTAAACAGTTTTTTTCTTTAAACCCTTCAGGACCAAGGGTGCAGATATGTATCATCAAACATTGCATACATAACTTAGTTTTGATTATACTGTGAAATTCCGTTAGTGTGTACTTCCAAGGGAGGACATTTTTCGTCAGCATTAATGAATGTCCTTACCATTAATTAGAATATCATGGGGTAAAGCAAATTTTCCGCACTAACCGTACATATGTCTTAAGCGGGGACGTATTATCATGAGTCCACCATATCTACGTATTTCTAAACCAGTATTTCCCAAACTTTTAGGCTCGAGGAGCCCTTTTTGGGAAGAATTTTTAAGGCGGAGCCCCTTAACCCCACGGTACGCTACGACTTACGATTTAATGTTTTTTATGCCTATGGAGCAGAGAAAGTTCTGCTGGTTAGGAGTCCGAAAAAGTAGTTTCCAAGATGGGGCCAAAGTTCTCAGTTTGGTTTTTTCTTGATATAGAAATACTGAATTCATACTAGAAATTTTGAAAATCACATTTTCTGTTATTCAACCCCTCAACTGTTTTATTTTATATTACTATTATTGGACCTAATAAATTAAAAATTAGGACTAAAAACCACTTTTTTGTATTAAAATAGCAGTCGTACAATCGAGATATGTCCGCCAAATACAGCAAAAATCACAGTTACAAATTTGTGGTTCCTGAATGCTTTTAGCAACGAAGAAAACAAACTCTTCATAGCCGAAGAGTTCGAGCCACAAGTTCGAGCAATACTGTTAAGTAGTTAATGACAGGGTCAATCCATTTCAAGTGGTCCAGCACTGGTTGCTCGACCATTTTTAAAAAATCTGAAATTTTTTGTACAACAACCCTAAAATGATGGAAGTTCAAAATGACTATTATTTTAATTTTATTAATCTTTGTTTCATCGTCTGCAGCAATTTTCTCACAAGAAGGGTTTACGGAATTGTAAATAATTCATCGTTTATTTATTCAATTCAACTGCGTATTAAAGCAATTTGTACAGAATGCATTGGGCTAAAATTCTGGTAACAGAGTTAGTTTCCGAAACTAACTGCTTATTGGTAAAATTTAAGCATAAAGTTTCAGTTTTTTTTCCAAAATTTGTCCGTTTACAAGAAGAAGTTTTTCTAGCAAGGATTACTGTCAGCATGACATAATTTTTTTACAAATAGGCCAAAAGTACTTGTATTCACACGCCGAGTTCCAGATCTGGGACTTGCTTTCTCTCCGGTAAAAAAAAAATCCCAAATGTTTCAAAAATCACAAAAATCGCACTTTTCAGGCTTTGATATCTCTGGTGGGGCACGAGATAAAAATCTGAATTTTTTTTATAAGAGTATTGTATGGCAGTGTTATGCACAAGAAATTTCAGGATGGAGATTTGACTACAAGCTGAGATATAGCAAGGGCAACATGTCAAAACAATACTGCCAAACTATTGTTTTGCTGTAGTCACAGCTAAGTATTTATCTCAGAGTGTCATTTAAATTTATGTTTTTGATTATCTTTAAATAATAGTAACAGAAAATAAAGCCCTTTGCAAAGCTTAGAAATTAATAAAAAAAATAATTATGCCTAAGGCCATACATTTTGTATGGTTTCAGTAATTTTTGTTGTAATTTTAGTAACTAAAAGAAACCTCAGCACTTTTACATAAAGAAAAAAAAAATATACAAGACCTGAGACAAAAACAGAATTGGGAAAGAGAAAAGCTGTTAATGTTGTCATACTTGTTGAGACATGATCAAACGTGTCAAAACACATTCTTGCGTGTTGGTTTAAAAACCACAATTTTGGTCTTTCTCAAAATTTTATTTGTAGGAACCAAGACTTGTCATCTCTTGATAACTTGATTGAAGATCTTGGCCCTGCTGGCTCATAGAAATATACTTTGAAATCACTATGTGCAAGTCTCAACTCATTAATAATTCTTAGCTTACTTCTTATGAAAAATATGTGATTTTTTTGCAGTATAAATTTTGAAAAGGCTTTGGGTATCTTTACTTTCTGAAAATTACTTGAGGCTGATGCATGGTAACATCACATAATGTTTCATTTACAGGAACATATTTATGGTAGGAACAAGTTTCAGGGACTGGCAAGCAGCATTAAAATTGTGGTTTTTAAACCAACAAGCAGGAATGTATTTTGACACGTTTGATCATGTCTCAACAAGTATGCCAACATTAACAGCTTTGCTCTTTCCCTATTCTGTTTTTGTCTCAGGTCTTGTATACATATATATATATGTGTGCGTGTAAAAATGCTGAGGTTTCTTTTAGTTACTAAAATTACAACAAAAATTACTGAAACCATATAAAATGTAGGCCTTAGGCATAATTATTTTTTTAATTAATTGCAAAATGCTTTGTTTTCTATTACTATTATTTAAAGATAATCTAAAAAATAAATTTAAATGATACTCTGAAATAAATACTTAGCTGTGACTACAACAAAACAATAGTTTGGCAGTATTGTTTTGACATTTTGCCCTTGCCATATCTCAGCTTGTAGTCAAATCTCCATCCGGAAATTTCTTGTGCATAACACTATCATACAATACTCTTATAAAAAAAAAATCAGATTTTTATCTCGTGCCCCACCAGAGATATCAAAACCTGAAAAGTGCGATTTTTGTCATTTTTGAAAAATTTGGGATTTTTTTTTAGCAATGAGAAAGCAAGTCTTAGATCTGGAACTCGGCGTGTGAGTGCAAGTACTTTCGGCCTATTTGTAAAAAAAATTATGTCATGTTGACAGTATTCCTTGCTAGAAAAATTTTCTCTTGTAAGCGGACAAATTTTGGAAAAAAACTGAAACTTTATGCTTAAATTTTACCAATAAGCAGTTAGTTTCGGAAACTACTCCATTACCAGATTTTTAGCCCAATGTATTCTGTACAAATTGCTTTAATACGCACTTGAATTGGATAAATAAACGATGAATTATTTACAATTCCGTAAACCCTTCTTGTGAGAAAATTGCTGCAGACGATGGAACAAAGATGGCCCCCATGCACAAACAAAAATAAATAAAATTAAAATAATAATCATTTTGAACTTCCATCATGTTAGAGTTGTTGCACAAAAAATTTCAGATTTTTTAAAAATCGTCGAGCAACGAATATCTGATTTTCTGGACCACTTGAAATGGATTGACCCGACATCAACTTTCGGCTTTTTTTTCGAATTTTTAAAGTACATTAAATGCAGAAACATAAAGTAAAGTAGTTCAAACCAAAAATATTATGCAGGAAACGGATACCTATATAATGGAAATTTCATAACACTTTGCAACAATATGGGTTGCGTTGGAGCTCTGTTGTGAGGTGGGCGTAAGAGGTGCTTGCTCCATTGCATGTTATATTTTTCGCAGTGTGAATGGCAGGTGGGGCGGTTTGTTAGAATAGTTTTCTCTCGCTATTTAGTGCTGCATTAGGACGGCTACAGATGATCAAGATTATTATATTAAGGAAGTTATCGACAAAATATGTAATGGAACGTTAAACAGCCATTTCAAGGACCAGTTTGACAGATTTTCTTCAAATTTTGAAGACTATGCTAAAACAATATTAGGTGATTTCTACACATTTGTGGATCAATATATTTTGGACATTAAGGCTAAGGACGGCTAGTCCGCTTCTGCTTCAGAGCAAGAAGAGGTAAGGAAAACTTGCCTTGATGCTTTTACTTTGCTTAGGGAGCCAACCCATGATAATTTGTTAAATTCAGCTGTCTTTAGTTTTTTCTGCTTTATTAAATATAAGAAAACTCCTAATTTTTTTCTTACTAACACTAATCTTAAAAAAGAAATTTTCAACGCTGTTAAGAAAGGAGTTAAACGACCTATTTCGGAGGAGAGTTCTCCTATCCCACTTAGTAATAAATATAAAAATATCGTTAGCGAAGTTAACCTAACTGAAAATGTGGATATGGATGAATCAAATGTTAGTGAAAATACACAGGATACTGTCAAAGTTAAAAAATCTGTTAACCCTTTCTACGTCGAAGTCGACAGCAATTGGGCGACGGTTGCCCATGAAATTACGGAGTTAAACTGAGAAAAACCCAAAATATAGCTAAAAGGCGAACGCATTGTTATACAATGTAACTCTGATAAGGACTTTAAATCTACTCAGAAATGGCTAGACCAAAACAAAAAGAAATATACCACTCTTGATCCTAAAGAACTTCGACCCAAACAAATATGCATTAGGGGCCTCCCCTGTTACACCGATACTAAAATTATCGAAGATAGTCTCAGGGAGCATGGTTTCACAGTCACTAAGGCTGCCATGCTTAAAAATCGTAAAACTGGCCAACCAATGCCGATATACATGGTAAATGTTATACCTCGTAAGAACTTTGAAGAAATTTACCAAATTAACAATATACATTATATTTCTGTTAAGATTGAAGCTTTTACTAGCAAAAATCGTGTAAAACAGTGTTACAAATGTCAAGGTTACGGTCACGCATCAGAAGTGTGTGGCTTCGATGCTAAATGTGTAAAATGCGGAGATCTACATTTAAGTACAGATTGTCACCACAAGGGTCGTATTAAACCCACTTGTGCCAATTGTGGACTCGGGCACCCAGCGAATTTCCGCGGTTGTCCAAAAAATCCCTATAGACTAGAAAATAAACAAAACCGTAAAACAAGTAATAGCGTCAGCAATCTATCGCAAGAAACCCAAATCTTAGCGGATATAGTTAAGAATTATAATTATACCAAAAATACTAAAGACTCTGAACCCTCAACTAGTAATGTAGAATTAAACTCTGGTAACAATGATAGTACTACCGCAAACACCCATTCCTCCCCTACTATTGAAAATTCTAATGCTCCTACTAATTACACCAATGATATTAAAGACATTCTTAATACTTTCAACGAAGTTAAACAAATCTTTCAAATCACTAATTTCCTAAAATGTATAAAGAACATCTCAACTCAGACTAAGAAACTCGATAATCCGATGCAAAAATTGATGGTTATATTAACTGAATTTGATAAACTTGCAAGTTATATCAACATTAACGAAGATTAAGTTCTTCATTTGCTAAACTTCTTTCCTTCTTTTTGTTTGTGTTGTTTGTTTAAAAAAAAAAAAAAATCTATTCTAGTATTTTATGCTCTTCTCATGATATTACTCTTATTTCTTTCATTCCCATGCTTAATTCACCTCAAATTACTAGACTGGGTGGACGCCGTCCTCTTGCTGTCGTTTGATCCCCTCGGCTTTTGCATTTATCTGTTTTTTTAGTTTGAACTCTCCTCACTGTAGCCTTTTCTTACTTTTTTTTTAATTCTTTCTTACTACTAGTAATATAAATTCTCTTGTAATTATGTATATATTTAGTATTGTTTCTTTTCTTCACAGTGTTAAACTTTTTTACTTACCAAGCCATATTAAATGTATGGTCTCTGAATTCAGTCTTTTTTTACTGGGCTTCCTTTGGTAGCTTTTTCGCCTGTCCTGGACATATATGTGGATCATATGGAAAATTTTTTTTCCCTACTAGTTATACTAACAATTTTTTCTTTTAAAAATTGTCTATCTTATTAGCTTTTACACTCTATTTTTTCGTGGCTACTAGCCGCGTTTAAACGCTCTTTTTTCTAAGGCTCCCACTGCATTGTAACACGATTTACTCTTAGCCTGGATGTAAAGTTGCCAAGCAACTAGGGAATCCATACACCAGCTTTATTGTTCCATTGTTCCATCACTTTGCAAATATATTATAGTATTTTTCAATCTTGTGATAGATGTATTAATTTTTTTCACACTAGGGGCTCTGCCCCCTACGAGCTACGCTCGTCAACCCCCGTTCAGACACCGCAGACTCTAAAAGTACGCTAATTTAATCGGCTTTAAAAAGATTTCGGAAGATTGAATTATAATTTAAAAAACAGTTGCGATCTCCTTATAAACGGATTTCTATTCATTTCTCTTTCATCGGGGAATTTTAAGGCCAAATCCGTTGCGGTACTACTTGATTATCCCGTCAGCCAATTTCGCCAAATTATACAAATTGACATAATTTTTATTTTAAATAACGAAAGAACAAATAAATTAGCGCAACATTAATAAAAATACAAATAAAACGTCGAAATAAAAATAACTTGATGACGTTGACACGTGTAACTTGCTTAAAGTCAAGTTAATGTGACATTTACGATCAACCATTATTGACATTTAATCTTATACTTTGGCGAATGATAGATTTTTTGGTCGATGGGATAACTAAGTAGTACCAAAGATACAATCGCAGTTTTTATCTTTGATTAAGTAAAATAAGTTAAACATTTCAAAATAAGCTAATATCAAAGGATTTAAGTAAACAGAATCTTTGTCTCCCGGTATTTTTTAACAAAGCGAAAAGAATTTTCTTTTAAATAAGACATTTTAAATTAGTCGTTTTTAATCTGATGTAATTTTGGCCAAACTATTCTTTCTCTTTTTAATATTCACGTGAAAATACTTTTGTTAGAAATTAAATATTATTTGTTCATTCCTAACAAAAATAGTTGAAAAGTATCCTCTCAAAATATCAAATAAATGTCTAGCGCAATTTCTAAATTTAAACTGTTTTGCAATATTATTGTGTGTTCATTTTATGTAATAACTGTAATGTGACGTAAATATGACGTAATTTCTCCTATTTAAGACTTCTAACGCATAATAATGAATTTATTATTTAAACATTTCTTTCTGTTTTCAAATTCATGTGTAACTATAGTTTTTATGACGTAATTTTCAATATTTTACTGATTTTTAACACGTAATCACTTAATTCTCATTTGAAAGTTTTTTTTCTTATTACAGTAGTCACGTGTAAATAAATTTTTAATTTGAAGCAAACATTATTGTTTGCGCTGTTTATACAGTTGGCAACAGTTTAAATTAATACCATTTTCTAAAATCAGTAAAAAATATCTCTCGAAATGCTGAAAATTTGAATTTAAAATAGAAATAAAACCTCAAAAATCATTCAAATTAAAAAAAAAATTAAAGCAGTCTGCACACCGGGAAATTCTAACGTATAAAATGATCTAAAAATGAATTAATTCCCATGAATAGTTTTTGCTCCTATAAAACTTTTTTAATGGAACGATTTTGTCCAACTTTAGCATTAAATATCTCTTAAAATAATTATTCGATTTGAAAACTGTCTGCGTCAGCGTGTTTATCAAACTTTTCTATATAATACTACCGATTTTCATATTTTTGTATGCATTATTTTTCTTAATATTAACGAAGAAAGACCTCCGGTCACAAAAAATTCAAAACCGGCGGCGGCGGCGGTGACAGCGGTAGTTACTTTTTTTTAGAATAGAGAGACACACACACCATTTCCCACATACTTTCGAAATAATTTCACTTGCAACATGCTAATTTCTTTGTTTATTTTCTTGGAACGTCGCGGAGCCTCTGAGAAGTACAAGCGGAGCCCCAAGGGCTCCGCGGAGCACACTTTGGGAACCTCTGTTCTAAACTATCGGGATCGACTTGGATACAAATAAGGAAAAGAAAACTGCTATCTAAAACCATATTTAGATATATATTTATTTATAATGTTATCTTTAAATATTTACGGTGTGAAAGTTAACTAAATTTTACTTTTGTGTCGAACGCAAATCAAAATCTGAAATCATTTAACATCAGTTAACGTCCCTTCGACAAAGGTAGCTTTAAATTAGTTTATTAGTAAGATATAATATAAGGTACTCAAAACTAGCTCTTTTACTCCGATCATTAAGGGGAAATCAGCGGTAACTATAACTAGATTCGTTTAGCATAAATACAGGAATGAAATAAGAATGGTAAAACATTTCAGTTAATAACGGTTATTGTAAACGGTCTAGCCGGATAAGCATAGCGAAATGGCCCCCACGGCCGATGTTTGAAATAACATCTGTGCTAATAGAGCTCACAATGAGAATACAATATAGGGTGTTTTTAGCCTCTGACCTTCAACTGCCCTGAGATAATCGGGGAAATATGCGCCGGCGCTACTATTTTTCAAATACGTTTTTCTCAAAATGTACAAAAGTTAAAAAAATGAAACCAACGTCAATTATTGACGAATATATTATTTTACATTATATATATTTTTTCACATTTTTACACGAATTTTAACATAAAAAAACAAACAAAAATATTTAAAAAAATATATTAATGTAGTAATTTTATATTTACACCAACCAAAAAATTACAGAATAATGCTGAATGTATGCACTTTTAAGAAAAAAAATTTCGTTAAAATCGAAGATGCGCTTTTTGAGTTATAACAAAAATAATGCTAGCAACTTACTAAACTATTCGTAACTTTCCATGTTTGCATTTGCAGAAATACGCTACTATCAATGCATTGATCGATTCGTGACATTTCTATTCGGGCAGGGTGCGCAGTGCGACAAAATAAGATGATGTTTCCATACATACCACTTCCCTATAGGTTTGTTTCGTGTTTGTAAATATTCTGTTATTTTGGCGTACTGCGCATCCTTTTTTCGTAATAATATCAAGTCAATGGTCTTGTGAATTGTGCAGGTGAAGTTGAATAGGGGCTGTAAATATATAAGGTTATAAACTTTTTGGCAATTTCGGACTCGCTCCTAACCTTCCGATATCATACGTTAACATTCCTCGAATCTCGCTCACCCTAATAACATTGCTACCAATAAAAATAGCAAATAAAGCCTTTGTGCAACAATATTAAAAAGCAGAAAAACCAACGTTTAAAATGCACAAATAATATATGAAAAGCAGCAAACAGCTGTTTCGAATCTACTAGCGAGATTCTTCTTCAGTGCAAAAGGAACAGCGTGCTAGAAAAAGCAAGGCTTTTGCTGCTTTTCATATATTATTTGTGCATTTTAAACGTTGGTTTTTCTGCTTTTTAATATTGCTACCAATGTCTAAAAAATCTTTTTATTTTTACAACTGTTTTCTCTCTTTTTTTTATACGTTTGCAATTATATACAGATATGGTTGTACATTTTTTATTGACGTATTTTATTGATTTAAATGAAGAGAAGAATTCATAAAAATCACTGCTATATAAGAAATAACTTTATATCAAATAACATTTTAAAGAAATACTTTTTATTTAAAAGATTTTAATAATAGCTCTTTGTTGTGTAATGCAATGAACAGTAATATTGTCTTCTTGCATTTCGCCCTTGCAGGGAGCTAAACACAACTGCTTGTAAACAAAACAGGCAGACGACAAGCATTCTTCCTCATCTTTTACTAGCAGAAATAACAAATATCCTTTCGAATCTTGTTTCTCTAACAACGAATCACATACGCATATGACAGGATAATATTAATGGCGAACTTTGGGTTATTCCATATTTTGGAATGAAATGTTATGTAATGATTCGATGATTTTAATAATACCTTTGTATTTTCATAAAACGAAGAAAACATACTTAAAAAAAATTAAGATAATAGATTTAATCTCTTCGGACCTGCCATATCCTATAGGATACATATATTTACAAATTATTTTCCTGTATATAAATAATGATCAAGTAATGAAAATTGTGTGAATGGAATCTTAAAAGATAGCTAAACTAAAGAAAAATATCTATTTGTTTCTTATAGTGTTTTTTTCGGACATAAAATGGAATTTGAAAATGACTTGCAGCAAAAATGAGGGAAATATACAAAAACGAAAAGTAAATATTTTTTTTATAAGTTAAAATACCATATGCAGAGTTCCCAAGTCTCCGGCTTTTTGGACACCAGTACTATCATAGAGAAAATGTTGTTCTTTTAGATCCGCTGAATGTTCCAATTAAATAAAATAACATTTCCTTCATTAAACTACCGGTATCAAAAAAGCCGGAGACTTGGCAGCTCTGCATATGGAGAGTCCATTAAAAATAAAAATTTATTAAATACATAATTATTTGATATTTTTCATTATTTTTTCCATGCAAAACAAAAGAAAATATCCTAACAAATTGTCAAAAAATGTACTTATAGAGTCCCATGTGTCATATATGATATATCAAATTTTATGTACTAAAAATTAAAATATATATATATATATATATATATTTTTTTTTTTTGCTTTTCAATCTTTCTTAGTTGTCACTTTGCAAACATAAATTCATAACTGAAGTAGAAAAATATATGAAAATAAACCCTGGGGTCTGAAGAGGTTAAAGAAAAAGATATCAAAAAATAAATTTTGGTTTGATCAACAATGATAACGATATCAAATGAAAACCTCCCTCCCCCTACAGATATCTTCCGATGTCAAATGCCAGCCCCCCACCACCCTAAAGTGATATGTTATATATGTACACTGTACAGCACCATAGCCTTCTTCTGTGTGAAAATCATTGTAGGCAAATGTTACCATTTTGTTTGTCAGTTCTGGATATTATTACGCGAGAAGGATGCGCAGTACGCCAAAATAACAGAATGTTTACAAACACGAAACAAACCTATAGGGAAATGTTATGCATGGAAATACTCTCTCATCTTGGCACATTGCGCATCCTGCCCGAGTGGAAATGTCACGAATCGACCAATGCATTGATAGCAGCGTATTTCTGCAAATACAAAGAGGGAAAGTTACGAAATGTTTAGTAAGTTGCTAGCATTATTTTTGTTATAACTCAAAAAGCGCATCTTCGATTTTAACAAACTTTTTTTTCTTAAAAATGCAATACTTTGAGCATTATTCTGTAATTTTTTGGTTGGTGTAAATATAAAATTACTACGTTAATAATTAAAAAAAAATATTTTTGATTATTTTTCTATGTTAAAATTCGTGTAAAAATGTGAAAAAAATATATAATATGAACTAGTACATTCTTCAATAATTGGCATTGGTTTCATTTTTTTTAAACTTTAGTACTTTTTGAGAAAAACGTATTTGCAAAATAGTAGCGCCGGCGTATACTTCCCAGATTATCTCAAGGACAGTTGAAGGTCAGAGGCTAAAAACACCCTATATTGTATTCTCATTGTGAGCCTTATTCGCACTCATGTTATTTCAAAATTCGGACGTGGGGGCCATTTCGCTATGCTTACCCGGCTAGACCCTTTACAGTAGTTCTAAAATGCATGTTACAATAAAAAAAACGCAATATGGTATTGCTAATAAAAATAATTTTAAAAGATGTGCTCCAAAGAAATAATTTAAGTATTAAAGTTTTAATGTTACATTAAAAAACTGTGTTAATTCATAAAATCCAGTGTATTTTTGTATTCAAATACGAATTCTTCAACGAAACATTCCTTGATTAAATAAAGCAACGGACGCTATTCAAAATTTCTGGTAGATCTTTTGAAGAAGAAAATGTCGACTGTACGTGTCACGGTTCAACAAAGTGTTAAAAATTTGATCAGTAAAACTAGAAAAAAATACTAATTAAATTTTACTAATTTATACGCGTATTAAAGAATTTAATGTACGGAATATTCAATACATTTTTTAAATATTATATTCATCTTTTTTTTTTTCAAGTTTATTTAACAGAAAATGTAGCAAATGTACTTTGAATTGAATTTTCAATAAGTTCTTTGAAAGATCTTGAATATTGGAAACTTGTGATAAGTTTTATCTATTTGAATAGAGTTATCTAAATTTAACAATTTTTAAATCCAGCTGACTTAAGGTTACTCTGAACCTATTCAAATCGGATTTGTGTGAAGTTCCCTGTCTAAATTTAAAAGAAAATTTAACGAAGCCGTTGCATTAAAAATAAATGCTAAAAATTCTCTTTATCTAGACTCTTTAGATAAAAAAAATTGTAGTTAAGGACTTTCACATGAGGTTTTATTTGAATAAAAAAACATCGAAACATGCTAGAAATTTACATAACTCTTTGGATAAAAAAATGTAGTTAAATACTTTCAAACGAGGTTTTATTTGAATAAAATACATCGAAACATGCTAAAAATTTACTTTTACTAGACTCTTTAGATAAAAAAAAAAATGTAGTTAAGGACTTTCAAACGAGGTTTTATTTGAATACAAAGCGTCGAAACAAAGAAAAGAATTAGTCATTTTAAAAAGCAAATGACTGTGTTCTTTTATATAATTACTCAGTTATTTTTTACCGAACTTTGGTGAAAGATTTTGTGAGTGAAAAGAAATTTCAAGGCAACAGTTCTTTTAAAGTTAAAAACTGTTGGAGAAGGATATGGAAAAGGTATTTTTTTTAGTGTATGAATCCTTTATATTGAATCTAAATAAGAAAATAGTAAAGTAAAATAGTTCTAATTTATGTTCTTGCAACAAGAACATCTGAAACAGAAAGGGCATTTTTAAATAATAGAATAATTTTTTAATAATCCATTTTTCAAAAGTGTGCTATTTAATTCTTTATATCCCAAATGATGAATTTAAAAAACTATATCCTCGAAACATTTTTACTTGCATTATTATAATACATTAGATGATACATGCACTAAAAATAAAACAATAAATTATTTTTGATAATTACGGCTAATTACTTGATATAATAGTTCAAAGTATCGTTGTGTCATGAAACATAGAAATACATCGAGACTTAAAATAAAACTATATCTATTTTTTCTTATTATTTTAATGTGATTTATAATGCGTTAATCTAGATGTACGATGTCTGTCTGATAACTATCCAACCTTGATTTTTAACGTGCGCTATTGTGATTCTATGGTGTCACCTTTTTTCACATGGGAAGGAGACAGCTCAATGCGGAGGCATGAATTTGTTCAATGTGTTCCAGTAAGCCAGTCGCTACCTGCTGTCCGCCAAGTAAGGTGCTGGCATACGTGTTTGTCGGATTTTGATTTTTCTCAAGATGACTGAACAAGTTGAGCAAACTTACTGAATCAGATTTTGTCAAAGCGAAACAATTCGTAAGATTCATCAATGCTCCAGCTCATTGATTGCACCTGGTTCAAACTTTCTCCGCTAAATAAGGACTTCCAGTCGTTCATAAACCTCCCAACTCTCCAGACATGGCTCCTTGCTAGTTGTTTCTGAAATCGAAGGCACCATTGAAAGGGTCACTTTTTGAAAGTAGAGATGGAATACGCAGAACGCGACTGATCAGTGGAGTTGAATACCATTCCAAAAGAAGCTCTCCAGAAGTATTATCGGCTGAGAAATGAACAGTGGCCTAACTGTGTGGAGGCGCAAGTGAGCTACTTCTAATGGAATTAGGTTTCCAAACCCGTCAGGTAAATTAGATATCTCTTCGGCCAATGGTCGGATACTATTGAGACACGCCTCGTATGTATGACTATGATGTATATATGTCTAAATGATGATACTTTGGTGGATCATCATTAGTGTTGCCAGTTGTCCCACTTAAATCAAGGGTCCAAATGCTCTGGATACTACTAATGTCTATTTCGCCATATTTAATTGCAGATATTCCTGCGATTATATGAGGCGAAGAAAATTACTTTAAAATGCTGGTATCAAAACATTTGGAGCCACGATTTACGCAGGATACCTGACAACATTAATTATCACTGAGCATTTCGTCATCAGAAAAATATTCTACAGTTGTGTCACTATTATCCGATGGAAAGAATATCTGCAGACTTGTATTTAAAGAAAACTCAACGTTATTCATAAAAAAGATTCAAGATATTATTATATATTTTTCCTAATTTGTAATTTATTTTAATTTCGTTTTATAAAAATAAAAAAATTGCTCCAAAAAATAATGTATTTTATGTTTTATTATTATCATCATTATTTTATCATTTATTATTTTTATTTATTATTAATGTTATCTATTATCATCAATATCATACATAAATCACGCCATATTGCCCCTTACTTTGTATAAAAATCCACCTTCTTGTACCCAGACATACCTAATAATTACATACAGTTTTTATGCACAAAATATATTAAAATGATAAAAATCTAAATAAAAATTCTGTTCAGTCTAATCCTGAGGGTACTCAAAAGTACCGCATTGCAAAGTCCTACATAAACTATACAAATATAATTATACAAATATATCTCTCTATTCTAAAAAAAAGTAACTACCGCTGTCACCGCCGCCGCCGCCGGTTTTGAATTTTTTGTGACCGGAGGTCTTTCTTCGTTAATATTAAGAAAAATAATGCATACAAAAATATGAAAATCAGTAGTATTATACAGAAATGTTTGATAAACACGCTGATGCAGACAGTTTTCAGATCGAAGAATTATTTTAAGAGATATTTAATGCTAAAGTTGGACAAAATCGTTCCACTAAAAAAGTTTTATAGGAGCAAAAACTGTTCATAGGAATTTAATCATTTTTAGATCATTTTATGCGGTAGAATTTGCCGGAGTGCAGATTGCATTATTTTTTTTATTTTGACTAATTTTTTGAAGTTTTATTTCTATTTTAAATTCAGATTTTCAGCATTTCTAGAGATATTTTTAACAGATTTTAGAAAGTGATATTAATTTAAACTGTTGCCAACTGTATAAACAGCGGAAACAATAATGTTTGCTTAAAAAAATATATATTTATACGTGTAAATAAATTAAAAATTTATTTACACGTGACTATTATAAACAGAAAAAAACATTTGGAATTAGAATTAAATAATTATGTACAAAAAGCAGGAACTTATTAAAAATTACGTCATAAAAACTATAATTACACGTGAATTTTAAGAGAGAAAGGCATTTGTAAAACAATAAATTTATTAACATGCGTTAGAAGTCTTAAATAGGAGAAATTACGTCATCTTTACGTCACATTACAGTTATTTCATCAGATGAACACAAAATAATATTGCAAAACGATTTAAATTTAGAAATTGCGCTAGACATTTATTTGATATTTTAAGAGGATACTTTTCAACTATTTTTGTTAGGAAAGCGCAAATAATATTTCATTTCTAACACAAGTATTTTCAAGTGAATATTAAAAAGAGAAAGAATAGTTTGGTCAAAATTACGTCAGATTAAAAACGATTAATTTAAAATGTCTCATTTAAAAGAACTTTCTTTTCACTTTGTTAAAAAATACCAGGAGACAAAGACTCTGTTTACTTAATTCCTTTTATATTAGGTTATTTTGAAATGTTGCTACACGTGTCTACGTCATCAAGTTATTTTTATTTCGACGTATTATTTGTATTTTTATTAATGTTGTACTAATTTATTTGTTTTTTCGTTATTTAAAATAAAAATTATGTCAATTTGTATAATTTGGCGAGTGGTTTGGCGATTTATATAATTTGGCGAAATTGGTCGACGGGATAATCAAGTAGTACCGCAACGGATTTGGCGTTAAAATTCTCCAATCAAAGAGAAATGAATAGAAATCCGCTTATAGAGAGATCGCCACTGTTTTTTAAATTATAATTCAATCTTTCGAAATCTTTTTAAAGCCGATCAAATTAGCGTGCATCTAGAGTCTACGGTATCTGGACGGGGGTTGGCGAGCGTAGCTCGTAGGGGGCCGAGCCCTCTAGTATTATATATAATATAATATATATATACAAATATAATAATGCAAATATAATAATACAAAAATACTTTTTAGTTTTCGTTACATATTGTCAAGTGATCTATTTAAATCAAGAAAAAACAAGAAAGAAAAATCATGCGTACGCCATAGATTTTGAAACACTTTCAACCACTCCCTGAAAGCTTTTACAAAACTTCGTTATTTAGGGAAATAAGGTAAATAAGATAATTAAGTAAACATTAAAAAAACTGATTTCAGCAGTAACCGTCCATTGCCAAATATGCATTCCAGTTTTTTTGAACAGCCTTTTATTTGATCAGTATTTGAATGTTGTATGCTGATTGTGTATAGTATCTTGATTGTGTATAGCATTTATACACATCATATACTAAATTCATAAATATAGTGAATCATAAAAGCGCATATAATAATTAAAAATGTATTTCCAGCAATCACCGCTAATGCATAGTACTTCTGATACAATATAGCATCTGAAATCTTTTGTGTGTCCCTGTAAATGCTATGCACTTTGTATTATACATGAAATAACTTATAGTAAACTACAGCGACATATATCAAATTCATTATGTATGGAATATTTTAACATAATTAAAATACGCCGCAAGCAAATCCCGCTCCCCCTATATCACTATCTAACGGAATTCTTTTGTGTGACCCTGTAATTGAATAATAACTATTCTTTGCGCCGCATATTTTAGTGCAGTTCATAAATGTCTATCAATTTTTCTATGTTTGGATAGGTGTAACATTATTAAAATCATTTGAAACGATTTTTCCCATTGGTCGTAACGTAACGGAATAATTTTGACTGTCCCTGTAAATGAACTAAACATGCTACAAACTCCATTTGCAAAAGGGATGGTGCTATGGTAAACGTCAATAACATCCAAAAATATCAGGGCAATCCTAGTATATTTACAAGAGTTAGAGCGCGGACAGACGGCCAGACAAAGCGAAGTCATAAATTCTTTTCAACTTTGTTGCAAAGTGTTAAAAAGATACCTTATCTTTAAAATGTAAGATGTTTTCAAATAAAGTTAAGGATGCTACGTCCGACGACAAAATGGAAGCACAATTGACACACACGCTCCAAAAAAGATTCATGAACTATTTTAAGCTTCGTGGAGCTGCTATTGCTATCTAGTGAGTGTCAAAGGAATTATTTACTATTGTTTCCTAAAAGTACCCACGTGAATGCATTCAATCCGTGTGTTTCATATTAGATAGAAAACTGTGGTACTTTAAACAACCGTCAGAGCATAAAGGGTAACAGAATGACTGGATTTTACAGGTTATATTTTGAAATATATTTTCCATGCTCTAACAAATTCAAAGAAGACAAAAACGATCCGAGTTATGGTACTTTCGGTTTTATAAATTTTAAGCGATTTTGGTCCTAGCACCTCTTTTTATATACAGTTCTAGAAACTCTAAAACATTCTTAATAACAAAAAACTATATCGTACATAAATATTTTCAAACAATTTTTTTTTTTTTTTTTTTTTTTTTTTTTTTTTTACTTTTTAGCGAATATTTTTCTAAATATGGCTTATTAAACTCAATTACAGGATAAAAATTTAAGTTACTCGTTCGTGAGTACTTTTTACAAAAAATAACTTTTTTGTCTTAAATGCCTTTTAATATGATGCTGACTAACATTCGAAAATTTTTGCTTCTCAAAGTATAGCTCTGAAGTAATGGTTTATTATATAAAGTAATTTTTCTTAGATAAGAGTGAACAATTTGCATAACAGCTATTTCCAACAAGGTGATTGGACCACAGACCTACCACATTTTCCGAATAGTAATTTTGTAATTACTAAATGGCATAGCTGCCAACTTTTACGTTTTTCTCCTACCTGTAAAATTGAATCGAATTTTTTACTTATTTAATCGCAAAGGATATAGCCGGGTTTCTTAGTAAAATATGCCATTGAGTCAACCTATTTGAGTTCTACATGAATCGATAGCCCTTAACCCTTACCGGCGAGGAGTAATTCTGTTTATAAACTGATGGAATAATGGCCCGACACCGCAATTTATAAACGATTTTATTAGAAAATACTAACTTGCCTATTTTCATTTACATCATTATAAGAATATTTTAGTTAAATATTCTTGGTGCCTTTTGTCAGTTTTGGAATTAAAATTAGGTGTCCTTTTTTAAGGACACCGCGCCGGTAAGGGTTAAAAAGAAATGGATTTCTCCACGGTTTCAAGCTTATACCTCAAGCCCATGGGGGATTATGACCCTTAATGTCCGTTTTGGAAAAGCGTGCATTGTGACGAAACTGCTGGTCGGATTTCAACGAAACAAATAAGGGATATATAATATTACCTTACAAATAGTGGATAATTTCTTCAGATTTTTTTCAACAAAAGAATAAGTAAGAAAATGTAAAGAATACAGTTTTCTTGTTTTTAATTGAATATGTTAATTAAGAATCTATCGAAATATTTCACCGACCATCTTAATTTTTTGCAGCAAATTCTAGGGGGTATGATGCATATTTGGTGTCAGTTTAAACGTTCTACGCAGGGTGCATCGTAGAAAAAAATTAACCCTTTGTACCTTAAAAACTAATAGTCTTTCTTTGGAAAATTGGTGTTTGGAACCAGTAATAAAGGAAAGTAAAATTTGCCTCATTTAATCCGAGCATTTTTGAAATTGTGTATTTGAAAGAAACTTCTTTTAATAAAGTGTCGCCGACAGAATAAAATTTGTGTAACAGTAAAAAAGTGTTAAAAACTTATTCCGGGAGTAGGTGGAGTTCCTCACCCTAATCGAAGATTTATTTATAAATCAAGTGCATTTGGTACTAGTTTCAAATCAACACAGGGTGCACAGAATATTACAGAGTATATTAATCATGGAATTCATAACTGATTGTTATCGTTAACAACAAAAAATATTTTTTTTATAAAAGAAAGCGATAATATTGATTGTTTCGACTGTTTTCAGAAAATAATTAACAACCAACCTTCATCGTTATCGAGTTAAGATGTACATTTGGTGAGAGTTTCAGCTTTCTACGCTGGGTGAATCATACAAAAAAGTTATGAACTTATTCCAGGGAGGTGGGGTTGTTGGGAATTACGTGTGTTATTGCAAGTGCATGCGCAATATTATGTACTGTTTACATATGAAGCTCTGCTGCTGGCGGTAATCTTTCGAAGGTATAGCAACCACGAAATTAAACTGTAATACGTAATCGCTACACGTTATTAGTCCGCCTTTATTTGGCTAATACCTAAAAACTCTCTTCTATAAATCATGATTCTAATTTCTTCAGAAGATTGCTGTTTTATGAAAGTTATATTTTTTAATCTAAATTAATGATATGGGTTCTAAGTAAAGAATTCGGGATTAATAAAAAAACATTTTAATTTAGACGAAAACAGTAAAACATATAGACGTAAAAACGTTTTTGTAGTTAACGATAGCAATCAGTTATGAATTCCATGATTAATATATTCTGTAATATTCGATTCACTCTATGCTGATTTGAAACTAGTTCCAAAATGCATTTCATTTATGAATCAATGTGAGATTAGAGTGACGCACTCCCCCCCCCCCCCTCCCGTAACGGAATAGATTTTTAAAGCTTTGGACTCCGGCGTCTCTTACACAAATTTTATTCGATCTGCACTACTTTTTTAAAACAATTTTATTTCGCTTTGGTCCATACTTAGATAACGCATTACTTGTTTCAACTTCAACTGCTTTAGTAGGCAGCAGTTCGCTATACGTTTGCCGACAAGCAGAGTAATCAATCCGCTCGTTTTTTACAAAATGAACTTTTTTATACAAAAAATTCTTTAAAATCATACTGGTGAGAAAGCTTAAATAAAATAATTTCACTATTTTTTCTACAAACTTTCTAAATTAATGTTATTTGTTCTGTTATTTTAACTGACAGAGCTGTCAAGCCTCTGGAATTTTGCATATCAGAATTTTAGTACAGAAAATATTATTTTATGTAATCGGAAAATTCTGAGATTTAAAATAACCGCATGATTTAAAGATAACACTGGTATGCAAAAACCATACACTTGGCAACTCTGAAACCATTATCAGTCCACCACTATTATTACAAACCTTTCGAAATAAATCCTGTATTTCATGATGGGTAATTAAAAAATGCATAATTATCTATAATAATGAAAAAACTCAGTGGCACTACCCTGCCCGTCTTTGATGCCCTTTGTGCCTATGTCTTAATGTGGCCCATTTTTTATGCTAGGGCTCAACAATTGTAGGTTACAGTTTAACCCTCTCGCTGCGTAATTGTTTTTATCAAAATAGTTTCAAAAATTGCGTACTTAATTCCTTCGTGACGAGCGTCTTTTAAGAATTTTTATTCTTATGCCACAGGTTTTTCAAAACAAAAATTTTCGTCTGATTTAATCGGGAAAATGCTCGGATTAGATAAGGAAAAATTTACAATAAAAAGTAACTGTTGGGAACGATCAAGGCGGGTTAATTAGACGGAGAAAATGCATCCTCGATAAAATCTCGGGTTGCGCAAATTTTGCTAATTTTACGTTGCCCGAGAAACTCTCGGGCTGCGCAGCGAGAGGGTAAAGGGAGTAAAACAATTACCAATATCCAATTCTGAAGTCTAGCGCAATATCTTTCCGCCAGTGGTCTGCACTCTAACACTGCAAAAAAGGGCAAGAAATTTATAAAAGATACGTAACCGAAAAACTAAGGAAACCCATTCTCATTATCGATTCGCGTTGCTTTTTCTTCTCATGTTGTAAATGTTTATATATATTTTTGATACTTGTAAAATTAGTTATATGACGTAAGTTTGTAAAACGTATCTCAGGAATAACAAAAAAATGGTACGAAAATAAATAAAAATCTTTTGGAAGAGACAATGAACAATTGAAGTGTTTTCTTACTGCTGATTTAACACTTAAATTACGTTTCCGTATTGTTGGATTCGTATTAAAATTTCTTAACTCATTAAAGCCGGTTGGCAAAAAAAACTTGCCATGTAGGGTGAACAAAAGTATTAAATTTTGAATACCAGCATTATAGTTTGGAAATTTCTACATTATCTAAT
Source organism: Maratus speciosus (assembly GCA_963932465.1). Classification (NCBI taxonomy): domain Eukaryota; kingdom Metazoa; phylum Arthropoda; class Arachnida; order Araneae; family Salticidae; genus Maratus; species Maratus speciosus. Next base: position 605,700,410 of record OZ010786.1, on the reverse strand, counting down.
CTGAGATTTTGAGCGATTTAATAAATCAAAATTACAACGTGGAAAAAACCGGTGTCGAAAAGTTAAAAGAAATGTGAAAGAGGCTCGTACTTAATGGGTTAAATAATTTATTTGGAAAAAAGAGACACAATCTTGCAGTGTAATTTTATTTAAATAAAATTTATGAATAAATACCGGTACAAAACTTGATTTAAATTAATAGATATAAAAGAAATATCTCAGAGACCTTCAACGATTTAAAAATGCAGCTATTCGAGCCAGGTTGGTTGGTTGTGTTTTATGACGGCCAATTATCTACACGAGGGATTTAGGACCTAAGGGGGAGTGCCCTCCGTGGGGGTCTTTCTAAGGGAACCTAACCCGTATTTACGCATGGAAATCCACTGTTCGAAGAAAACCACGAAAACTCCGAACGATTAGGCCGACGGGTGCGATTGGGCTCGAACGCAGCCCCTCCCGTCGACCAACTTCGAGAGCAGATTCCTCTTGGCTACTGGTGGGGGTCTATTCCAGCCAGAGAAAGTCAATTTGTATCCTTAACCCCATAACATAGCTACCTAAATCTTACGCTTTTTTGTACCAAAAAAATTTAGTAGTAAACTTTGCCTTTTTTACTCGCCGTATTCTAGATTAAATATTACAAAAAAAAAGAAAAAAAAAACGTTTTCTGATACAAAAAAGTGGAAGAGTTGGCAGCGATTCTCTAGTGTCCAGGCAGGATGCGTTCGAGAAATGCGTAATTTAGAATATCGGAACACACACCACACTGTAAAAAAAATCACTGTATCTTTACAGCAAAAAATGCTGGCAATATGGGTGCCAGCAAATTTTGCTGTCAATTTACAGCCTTTTTATTTTCCACGGGTAAACAGCAAACTTGTAAATTTACAGCACTTTTACATTTAATTTTACAGCAATTTTGTTTTTTAGATTTTACAAAAAATTGTATTTTTTCAGCATATTTTGCTGTTAATTTTACAGCACTTTTAACAAGATAACAGTAATTTTTTAGCCTTTATTATTATTATTTTTTATATCGAAATAAAATTAAAATTTGCTAAAAAGGTGCATTTAATGTCACAAATATAAAAAGATGTTAATAAGATGTTGTTACATAATAAAACAGTTTTTAAAAACTTAAAAATCTCCAAGATTTCGTGCCGAGCGCTTTCGATCACTATAGCTATTCGATCAGTAGGTGATCGAAAGCGCTAGGCATGAAATATTGGAAGTTTATAAAAACTATTTTATTATGTAATAACATCTTATTAACATCTTTTTATATTTATGACATTAAATGCACCTTTTTAGCAAGTTTTAATTTTATTTCGATATAGTTTTGAAGGTGAATGCGACATTCTAACGGTATATGTTTTTGTTTTCATATATATACATTTTGTATTTATTTTATTTTATTTATTATTATTATTATTATTTGTAGATATACGTTTGCATCTCCCCCCCCCCCCCCGCCCTGCAATGTTTGTTTACTTTGAATTTTTTTTTTTTTTTTTTTTTTTTTTGTATATATGTATGATACATCTTTTAAAAACTAAGAGCTCTATAAGTGTTATCTTTATGTCTACTTATATCATTGTTTTAATAACATTATTACATAATAAATTCTGTTATACATGTGTAAGATACAAATTTAGCACCATAAAGCAAAATAATAAATAAAATAGGAAAATACATCGAAAAAAGCAATAAATCGTAAATTTTAAACTATTTGTACTCATTGTAAAGAATTTTCCTTATGTGAATTTCAAATGTACTGCGTAATATAACATACATTGAGAACATTCTTATTGTTCAATAATTATCAAAAGCAAAATGCGATCTGCTGCTTTTGAATGCTGCGACAATAGTAAGCAAACTCTTGGAATATTTTATGGATCAATAAAGAAGTGTATCCAGCTTACACACAATAAATGATTTCAAAATTACATATAAAAAATGAAAAGAAATGCGCGTAAAAAACTAGCATCTATGAAATGTGAATAACTCCGACGATAAATCGGACCATAAGTCGTAAAATTGTTTTTGAAATTTTAATAAACTATAATAATACATTAAATAAATAAAAACATTTAAATTAGTACAAAAAGCACACTTTAATCTTTTAGACAATTAAAAAGTATTGTATAATTTAGATTAGTAAGGTATGTTAAAATACAAATAACGGAAAAAATGAAATTGCGAAAAATATATAATAGCAAAGCAAAACATATCTATTGATTTTTTTTTTTTTTTTAAATCTGGTACTTTGACACATAAGTAAATAATAACTAAGTCCTATGATGGAAAAAAGAAAAGAAAAATAATAATTTTTTCACATGTAAATTGGAAATATTCTCTTTTGTTATAATTTAAGACAAAATATTTAATCCTTATACAAATGATTCAAAGCTACTGTCAGTCAACATTTATATATATGTACGCAAATACAAAATTTGTATCTTACATTATATAAGAGAACTGTCTAATTGATACAGTTATTAAATCAATGATACGAATAAACATAAAAGTAAAACTTACTCTGATTTTTTTAAATATGTAATCCAGAATTTTATTTAAGTATCCAAAATCGCCATTTTGAATTCATAATAGGCACATATTCACACCGACGCTAACACTCGTACGACACTACTTAACGCTAATAATAACCTGCTTTGGCTTGACAGTGTGCCTGTAGGGTAGGTATCTCATCTGGAATGTAGTCCAGGCGGTTTTGCCATTGTTGAAATAACAGCAGTTTACTGTGAATCGATAAGGAAGTTAATAAAATGCTGTATTTTAGCGATTCACAGCCAAATCAGCTGTAATTTTTCCCGTTTTTAGGTAGCTTTCTTTACAAAAAAGCTACCTATTGCAGCCGTTCGGAGGGAAGCGATTTCAAAAAATTTTGGTATATTTTCATCGATCATGACCCCCAGACCCCGAAACCACCCTCCGTTCAAAATTGATTGATATATATATATATCAATATATATATATATATATATATCTGACATATGTCACACTGTAACTCCCGTAATTATGAACCGATTTCGATGTAATTCGGTGTGTACATAGTACATACCAATGTCTCGACCGAGTTCGTTGGCCAGCTTCATCCGCCGTTTTGTTTCAAAATGGCGGCCATTTAAAATTTTAAAAAAAATTTAAAACTTGAAATGTGGTACCAAAAAATTAAAAATGGAAAAATATTTTTTTCTTATGTATTTGACCTTTATACAAAGATTTCGGAGCAGTTTTTGTTTCGTCTATATCTTAAAAAATGGCTGAGTTATAGCATTTTGAATTTCTAGCGTGGCTGACATTTTGAAACGTCCTGAATTTTATCACGCGATAAAAGGCGTATTTATGAACCGATTTGGATGTAATTCGGTGTGTACATAGTACATACCAATCTCTCGACCGAGTTCGTCGGCCAGCTTCATCCGCCATTTTGTTTCAAAATGGCGGCCATTTAAAATTTTTTTAAAAATTTAAAATTTGAAATGTGGTACCAAAAAATGGAAAATTGAAAAATATTTTTTTCTTATGTATTTGACCTTTATACAAAGATTTCGGAGCAGTTTTTGTTTCGTCTATATCTTAAAAAATGGCTGAGTTATAGCATTTTGAATTTCTAGCGTGGCTGACATTTTGAAACGTCCTGAATTTTGTCACGCGATAAAAGGCGTATTTATGAACCGATTTGGATGTAACTTCATTTATACATAGTACATACCGATGTCTCGACCGGGTTCGTTGGCCAGCTTCATCCGCCATCTTGTTTAAAAATGGCGGCCATTTAAATTTTTAAGAAAAATTTAAATTTGAAATGTGGTACCAAAAATTGAAAATTGAAAAAATATTTTCTTGTTATGTGTTTGACCTTTATAAAAAGATTCGGGAGCAGTTTTTGTTTCGTCTATATATTAAGAAATGGCTGAGTTATAGCATTTTGAATTTCTAGCGTGGCTGACATTTTGAAACGTCCTGATTTTTCTCACGTAATAACAGGCGTATTTATGAACCGACTTGGATGTACCTTGGTGTGTACATAGTACATACAAATATCTCGACCGAGATCGTTGGCCAGCTTCATCCGCCATCTTGTTTCAAAATAGCGGCCATTTAAAAAAATTAAAAAATAAAAAAATTTAAATGAGATACCAAAAAATTGGAAAATGAAAAAGATTTTCTTTGTATGTGTTTGACCTTAATACAAAGATTCCGGAACAGTTTTTCTTTCGTCTATATCTAAAAAAAATGGCTGAGTAATAGCATTTTGAATTTCTCTTGTGGCTGACATTTTAAAACGACCTGATTTTTGTCACGCGATAACAGGCGTATTTATGAACCTATTTGGATGTAACTTGGTCTGTACATAGTACATACCAATGTCTCGACCGAGTTCGTTGGCCAGCTTCATTCGCCATCTTGTTTCAAAAGGATTGCCATTTAAAAAAAATTAAATTTAAAATTCAAAATGAGGTATTAAAAATTGGAAAATGAAAAAGATTTTTTTATGTGTTTGGCCTTGATACAAAGATTCCGGAGCAGTTTTTGTTTCTGAAAATTTGTTCTTTTGTTGATATCTTAAAAAATGGTTGATTTATAGCACTTTGAATTTCTAGCATGGCTAACATTTTGAAACGATCTTGTATTTGTCACGCGATAACACACGTATTCGCCTATTTCGATGTAAGAAGGCATGTGGATAGTATACATCAACACCTCGACCAAGTTCGCTGGCCAGATTCATCAGCCATCTTGTTTCAAAATGGCGGCCATTAAATTAAAAAATATATATATATTTAAAGTGAGGTGCAAAACAATTAGAAATTGAAAAAGGTTTCGTTCTTAAGTATTTGATCTTGATATAAGGATTCAGGAGCATTTTTTGTTTGTCTTTACCTTAAAAAATGGCTCAGATATAGCAGTTTCAATTTCTATTGTGGGTGACATTTTGAAAAATCTGATTTTTTGCATGCGACAGCACTCCTATATATTAACCGATTGCGATGTGAGTGAGCATGTGCACAGCAATTACTAAAGTCTCGACCAAGTTCACTGCTTAGCCTCATCCACCATGTTGTCTTAAAATGACAGGCACTTTAAGAAATTGCCGAATTTGGCAGCCAAATATAAGTTACTTTAAAGAAAAGCAGCTTGGATAAAGCTGACTAATTTCGCGAAATTCTCATTCATTATACTGATAAAAATTAATATTGAATCTCCTATATTCGGTTTCCACTAAATTGAGCTTCGTGTGTTTGCATGATATAAGTTGGCTTTTTTTAAATAAGGATTATGAAAGCTACCTCTTCCTCCCGGCACTGGCCGGAAGGACTTTTTTTTTACTGTGCAGAAAATCAAAATAGTAAATTTCGTTTTGTTTAATGACAAAATGGCTGTTATTGAACAAAGTAAAATTTCTATTTTAAATTTCTGGTGTGGATACGGAATATGTGAATCAAATAATCCCCTTAATCGGGAACTCTGACGGTAGCATAAATGTAAGGGCAATAGAAGGTTATGGAGACTATAGTTGCTTATAAATGTGCATATTAAAGAAGATTTCCATTTGAGCACATGTTATAGAAAGTACCATCTAGGCTATTAGTTCTGTGACGTTGATTATTTTCGAATGACACTGATGTAAAGTGTGGACTTCGTAAAAAATGTTCGTGACATTTGCATGGTTTTTTTAATTTTAATGGCATTCTACTAACTTTAATAGATAGACGAATAGCGATGGCGTTTGAATTTATAATAAACCAGCAAACCCCGCGGCTTTGCTCGCGTAATAGTTGAAATATGCCAAATGATATTTGCATGACTATTTATTATTAGAAGAACACTTTTTGGAATAATTCAAAAATTACAAATTAAGCCACAGTTTGATAAAACTTCATTATAAAAGTACAATAGACAGAAATGATATTTTAATTAATAAAAAGAACTAAAACAAATTCCAAATAAATGATAATTTAGAAAGTATTTTGAGATTTTTATGCTCATTTCATACGCTCATTTCAGTGTTCATTTGAAGTTTTGAATTTTTTAGAAGCCATCGTGACACATTTACATCTTAAAATTAACCATCGTGTCAAATGACACCGACATAAAATGTAGCTTATGTTGGAGCAAGGTTTATCACCATCATTTTGACACCATTATTTTTTAAATCGGTTTGGTACTTCTTGAGATTGCGTCAAAATCGCCATTTAGACAGTTTTTTAGAACGCCCTTTTGCGCATTTTCACCGCTTTTAAGTTTCAATTTTTTTAAGAAGTGTTCTTAGAGATCATTTATATCTAATAATTGACTACTATGCCAAATTCCATGTATCTGGGCCCTTCATTAACACGAAAATCGCAATTTCAAACGTTTTTTTGCACTCGTACCCCCTTTAGAGGTAGTGGCAGCAACATAAAATGTAGCGTATATTGGAGAAAGGGCTGCCATCATCAATTTCCAACCATTACTTTTGAAATCGATCGGTTGGGTACTTTCTGAGATTGCGTAGAAATCGCCATTTAGAACGTTTTTTAGAATTTTTTTCGCGCATTTTCACCCCTTTTTAATTTCGAATTTTTTAAGAAATGTTCTTTATATCTTATAAGTAGCTACCATTCCAAATTTCATGTTTTTAGGCCCTTCAGTAACACAAAAATTGCAATTTCGAACGTTTATTTGCTCCTGCACCCCGTTTAGAGGTAGTGGCAACGATATAAAATGTAACCTATGTTGGAGAAAGTCTTATCACCATCATTTTGACACCATTATTTTTGAAATCGGTTTGGTACTTCTTGAGATTGCGTAAAAGTCGCCATTTAGAACGTTTTTTAGAACGCCCTTTTGCGCATTTTCACCCCTTTTCAGTTTCAATTTTTTTAAGAAAGGATCTTAGAGATCATTTATATCTAAGTAGCTACCATTCCAAATTTAATGTTCCTAGGCCCCTCAGTAACTCAAAAATTATTTTTTCGAACGTATTTTTGCTTCTGCACCCCTTTGGGGGGGGGGGGTAATAGCACCGACATAAAATGTAGCCTATGTTACAGCAAGGTTTATCACCATCATTTTGACATCATTATTTTTTTAAAAAGGTGTAGTACTTCTTGAGATTGCGTCAAAATCGCCATTTAGGCAGTTTTTTAGAACGCCCTTTTGCTCATTTTCACCCCTTTTAAGTTTAAATTTTTTAAGAAGTGTTCTTAGAGATCATTTATATCTTATAAGTATCTACCATTCGAATTTTCATGTTTCTAGGCCCTTCAGTAACACAAAAATCACATTTTCGAACGTATTTTTGCTCCTGCACACCCTTTGGGCGTAATGGCACCGACACAAAATGTAGCCTATGTTGGAGCAAGTTGTCACCATTATTTTGACACCATTATTTTTGAAATCGGTTTGGTACTTCTTGAGATTGCGTAAAAATTGCCATTTAGAACGTTTTTTAGAACGCTTTTTGCGCATCTTCAACCCTTTTTAATTTTGAATTTTTTAAGAAATGTCCTTGGAGATCATTTATATTTAATAAGTAAGTACCATGCCAAATTCCATGTATCTGGACCCTTCAGTAACACAAAAATCGCAATGTCGAGCGTTTTTTTTTTGCTCATGCACCCCCTTAGGGTTAGTGGCACCGACATAAAATGTAGCCTATGTTGAATCAAGCGTTATCACCCTATTTTGACAGCATTTTTTAAAAAATCGGTTTGGTACTTCTTGAGATTGCAAAGAAATCGCCATTTAGAACGTTTTTTAGAACACTTTTCGCGCATTTTCACCTCTTTTTAATTTCGATTTTTTAAGAAATGTCCATACAGATCATTAGTATCTTATAAGTAACTACCATTCCAAATTTTATGTTTCTAGACCCTTCGGTAACACAAAAATCGCATTTTTAGAACGTTTTTTGCTCCTGCACCCCGTTTTGGCCAGTGGCACGGACATAAGATATAGCCTATGTTCTAAGTTGGACTAACACCATCATTTTGATACCATTACTTTTGGAATGAGTTAAGTAGTTCTAGAGCTTACCTCCTACAGATAAACAATTTTTACCTCTTTATAATATTACTAGCAAACCCCGCGGCTTTGCTCGCGTAATATTTGAAATATGCCAAGTGATATTTATATGTCTAATTTTTATTAAAAGGCACTAACTAAATTTTTATTTTATTAAAAGGTGCTATTTTATTTTATTAAAAGGTTTTTTTTATTAAAAGGTACTTATTACTTTTAGGAATAATTCAAAAAGGACTATTTTAAACACTGTTTGATTAAACATCATTATTACACTGCATTAGGTAGAAATGAGAATTAAATTAATAAAACGTAATAAAACTAAATAAATGATAATTTACAAAATATTTTGAAACTTTTATGCTCAATTAATAAGCTCATTTCAGTATTCATTTGAAGTTTTGAATTTTTTAAAAACCATCTTCTTACATCTTAAAATTAACCATCATGTCAAATCCCAATTCCTACCACCTCTCTCAACATAAAGGGCTATGTTGAAATAGGAACTGTCACCATTAATTTGCCAACATTAATTTTGAAATCGGTTTGTTATTTCCTAATATTCCACAGAAACGTAATTTAGAAAGCTTTTAAAGGCCTTTTTTAGACCGTTTCTTGTTCCTGTAAAACCAGGTGGTAGAATCATCAGCATAAAATATACCCTGTGTAGGATCAGAGGCTGTTACCATTGATTCGCAACTATTACTTTTATAATCGGTTTATATTCCCTGAAATTGCATAGAAATCGTAATTTAGAACTATTTTAGAATACTTTTCGCACTTCCAATTCGCTTCACCCCTTTTTAATTCGAATTTATTTTCGACAGTCCTGGAAGACATTTATATTTTATAAGTAACTACCATGCTATATTTAAAGTTTCTAGACTTTTCAGTAACACAGAAATCGCAATTTAGAAAGTTTTTAGCTCCTGCAACACTCTGGTGGTAGTGGCTCAGACAAATATAGCTTATGTTTGAGCACAATATATAGCTTATGTTTGAGCAGTTTCTATCACCAACAATTTGTCAACATTAATTTTTTAATCGGTTTGGTATTTTATAAGTTTGCTTAAAAATTGTAATTAATAACGTTTTTCGCTCACTTGATCTTTTTAAATTTGGAATTTTCTTTCGACTGTTCTTAGAAAGCATTTGCATCTTGTAAGTAAATACCATGTCATATTTCAAAATGCTAGACCCCTCAGTTGTGCAAAAAACGCAAATTAGAACATGTTTTGCTTTTGCAACCCTCAGATGGTAGTGACAGCAACATAAAATATAACCTATGTTATAGCAGAGACTGTCACCATTGATTTGCAACCATTACTTTTGAAATAGTTTTGATATTTCCTGAGATTGAGTAGAAATCGCAATTTAGAACGTTTTTCGAACGTTTTTCGCGCATTTTTACCCCTTTTTAAATTTCTAATTACTTCGAAACTGTTCTTAAAGATCATTTATAACTAATAAATATGTGCCTTGCGTAATTTTAAGTTGCTAACCCCTACCGATCACAAAAATAGAAATTTAGAACGCTTTTTTGCTCCTAAAACGTCTAGGTGATAGTGATACCGACATAAAATAGCGTCTATGTTAGAGCAGAGTCTGTAAGCACCAATTTCCTAACATTATGTTTGAAATCAGTTTCATTCTTCCTGAGATATTACTGACAACTCGGCATTTAGAACGTTTTTAGAACGCTTTTCGCGCATTTTCCTCTTGCATCTCCTCTGGGTTAGTGGAAACAGATATAAAATATAGCCTATCTTGGAGCAAGATCTGTCACTATCATTTTTACACCATTATATTTGAAATCGGTTAAGTACTTCCTGAGATTGCATAGAAATCGCAATTTAGAACGTTTTTTACAACGCTTTTTGCGCATTTTGACCTCCTTTTAACTTTCGATTTTTTAGGAAATGTCCTTGGAGATCATTGACATCTTATAAATAACTACCATTCAAAATTTCACGATTCTAGGCCCTTCCTTAACGCAAAAAACCGCAGTTTAGAACGTTTTTCTCTGCACCCCCTTTGGGATAGTGGCACTGACATAAAACATAGCCTATGTTGGGGCAAGTGTTGTCACCATCATTTTGACGCCATTATTTTTTAGATCGGTTTGATATTTCCTGAGATTGTGTAGAAACCACCATGTAGAACTTTTTTAGAACGCTTTTCGTGCATTTTCACCCTTTTAAATTTCGAATTGTTTAATAACTGTTCTTAAAAATCCTTTATATCTAATAAGTAGCTAATATTTCAAATTTCATATTTCTAGGCCCTTCAGTAACGGAAAAATCGCATTTTTAGAACGTTTTTTGCTCCTGCACCCACTTTGGGGTAGTGGCACCGACATAAAACATAGCCTATCTTAGAGCAAGCGTTATCACCATCATTTCGACACCAATATTTTTTAAATCGGTTTGGTATATCCTGAGATTATGTAGAAACTACCATTTAGAACGTTTTTTAGAACGATATTTGTGCATTTTCACACCTTTTAAATTTTCTATTGTTTAAGAACTGTTCTTAGACGCCATTTATATCTTATAAGTAACTAATATTCCAAATTTCTTATTTCTAGGCCCGTCAGTAACGCAAAAATCGCATTTTTAGAACGTTTTTTCCTCCTGCACCCCCTTTGGGGTAGTGGCACCGACATAAAACATAGCCTATCTTGGAGCAAGCGTTGTCACCATCATTTTCACACCAATATTTTTTAAATTCCTTTGGTATTTCCTGAGATTGTGTAGAAACTACCATTTAGAACGTTTTTAGAACGCTTTTTGTGCATCTTCACCCATTTCAAATTTCGAATTGTTTAAGAACTGTTCTTAGACACCATTTATATCTTATAATTAACTAATATTCAAAATTTCATATTTCTAGGCCCTTCAGTAACGCTAAATCGCATTTTTAGAACGTTTTTTGCTCTTACACCCCCTTTGGGGTAGTGGCACCGACATAAGATATAGCCTATGTTCTAAGTTGGGCGAACACCATCATGTTGGTACCATTACTTTTGGAATCGGTTCGGTAGTTCCTGAGCTTATCTCCGACAAATAAACAATTTTTTCCTCTTTATAATAGGAGTATAGACTAGCAGACTAGCAGACTAGGCTTTGCTCGCGTAATATTTGAAATATGCCAAGTGATATTTATATGTCTAATTTTTATTAAAAGGTACTAACTAAATTTTTATTTTATTAAAAGGTAATATTTTATTTTATTAAAAGGTTCTTATTACTTTTAGGAATAATTAAAAAAATTACTATTTAAAACACAGTTTGATTAAACATCATTGTTACACTGCATAAGACAGAAATGAGACTTAATAAAACGAAATAAAACTAAATAAGTAATAATTTAGAAAATATTTTGAAACTTTTATGCTCAATTAATACGCTCATTTCAGTATTCATTTGAAGTTTTGAATTTTTTTAGAAACCATCTTTTTACATTTTAAAATTAACCATCATGTGAAATTCCAAGTCCTACCACCTCTCTCAACATAAAGGGCGATGTTGAAATAGGAACTGTCACTATTAATTTGCCAACATTAATATTGAAATTGGTTTGTTATTTCCTAATATTCTACAGAGACTGTTACCATTGATTCGCAACTATTACTTTTATATTTGGTTTATATTCCCTGAAATTGCGTAGAAATCGTAATTTAGGACTTTTTTAGAATGCTTTTCGCACCTCCCTTTCACTTCACCCCTTTTAAATTCGAATTTATTTTCGACAGTCCTTCGAGGGCATTTATATTTTATAAGTAACTATCATGCCATATTTAAAGTTTCTAGCCGTTTCAGTATCACAGAAATCGCAATTTAGAAAGCTTTTAGCTACTGCAACCCTCTGGTGGTAGTGGCACAGACATAAAATATAGCTTATGTTTGAGCAGGTACTATCACCAACAATTTGTTATCATTATTTTTTTAATCGGTTTGGTATTTGATAAGATTACATAAAAATTGTAATTTATAACGCTTTTCGCTCACTTCATCTTCTTAAATTTGAAATTTTCTTTCGACAGTTCATAGAAAGCAGTTGCATCTTGTAAGTAAATAACATGCCATACTTCAAAGTGTTAGACCTTTCAGTTATGCAAAAAACGCTAATTCGAACATGTTTTGCTTTTGCAACCCTGAAATGGTAGTGACAGCAACATAAAATATAACCTATGTTATAGCAGGGACTGTCACCATTGATTTGCAACCATTACTTTTGAAATAGCTTTGGAATTTCCTAAGATTAAGTAGAAATCGATATTTAGAACGTTTTTAGAAAGCTTTTCGCGCATTTTCTCCCCTTTTTAAATTTCCAATTATTTCGAAACTGTTCTTAAAGATCATTTATATGTAATAAATATGTACCTTGCCTAATTTTAAGTTGCTAGCCCCTACCGATCACAAAAATCGAAATTTGGAATGCTTTTTTGCTCCTGCAACGTCTAGGTGATAGTGATACCGACGTGAAATAGCATCTATGTTAGAGCAGAGGCTGTCAGCATCAATTTCTTACCATTACTTTTGAAATCAGTTTGATTTTTCCTGAGATATTGGTGGCAAATCGGCATTTAGAACGTTTTTAGAACGCTTTTCGCTCATTTTGCTCCTGCATCTCCTCTGGGGTACTGGAAACAGATATAAAATATAGCCTATCTTAGAGCAAGATCTGTCACCATCATTTTAACATCATTATATTTGAAATCGGTTCAGTATTTCCTGAGATTGCATAGAAATTGCAATTTAGAACGTTTTTTGCAACGCTTTTTGCGCATTTTCACACCTTTTAAATTTCGAATTGTTTAAGAACTGTTCTTAGAAATCCTTTATATCTAATAAGTAGCTGATACTTCAAATTTCATATTTCTGGGCCCTTCAGTAACACATAAATCGCATTTTTAGAACTTTTTTTACTCCTACTCCCACTTTGGGGTAGTGGCACCGACATAAAACATAGCCTATCTTGGAGCAAACATTGTCACTATGATTTTGACAACAATATTTTTTAAATCGGTTTGGTATTTCCTGAGATTATGTAGAAACTACCATTTAGAACGTTTTTTAGAACACTTTCTGTGCATTTTTACAACCCCTTTTAAATTTCGAATTGTTTAAGAACTGTTCTTAGACATCATTTATATCTTATAAGTAACTAATATTCCAAATTTCATATTTCTAGGTCCTTCAGTAACGCAAAAATCGCATTTTTAGAACGTTTTTTGCTCCTGCACCCCATTTGGGGTAGTGGCACCGACATAAAATATAGCCTATGTTCTAAGTTGCACTAACACCATCATTTTGATACCATTACGTTTGGAATCGGTTCGGTATTTCCTGAGATTATGTAGAAACTACCATTTAGAACGTTTTTAAGAACACTTTTTGTGCAGTCTCATCCCTTTTGAATTTCGAATTGTTTAAGAACTGTTCTTAGACATCATTTATATCTTGCAAGTAACTATTATTCCAAATTTCATATTTCTAGGCCCTTCAGTAACGCAAAAATCGCATTTTTAGAACGTTTTTTGCTCCTGCACCCCCTTTGGGGTAGTGGCACCGACATAAGATATAGCCTATGTTCTAAGTTGGGCGAACACTATCATTTTGATACCATTACTTTTGGAATCGGTTCGGTAGTTCCCGAGCTTACCTCCTACAAATAAACAATTTTTTCCTCTTTATAATATGAGTATAGATTACTTACTAGCAAACCCCGCGGCTTTGCTCGCGTAATATTTGAAATATGCCAAGTGATATTTATATGTCTAATTTTTATTAAAAGGTACTAACTAAATTTTTATTTTATTAAAAGGTAATAATTTATTTTATTAAAAGGTACTTATTACTTTTAGGAATAATTAAAAAAAATTACTATTTAAAACACAGTTTGATTAAACATCATTGTTACACTGCATAAGTCAGAAATGAGACTTAAATTAATAAAACGAAATAAAACTAAATAAATAATAATTAAAAAAATATTTTGAAACTTTTATGCTCAATTAATGCGCTCATTTCTGTATTCATTTGAAGTTTTGAATTTTTTAGAAACCATCTTCTTACATCTTAAAATTAACCATCATGTCAAATTCCAAGTCCTACCACCTCTCTCAACATAAAGGGCTATGTTGAAACAGGAACTGTCACCATTAATTTGCCAACATTAATTTTGAAATCGGTTTGTTATTTCCTAATATTCCATAGAAACGTAATTTAGAAAGCTTTTAAAGGACTTTTTTAGAGCGTTTGTTGTTTCTGTGAATCCCAGGTGGTAGAATCATCGGTATAAAATATAGCCTGTGTAGGATCAGAGACTGTTACCATTGATTCGCAACTATTAGTTTTATATTCGGTTTATATTCCCTGAAATCGCGTAGAAATCGTAATTTAGGACTTTTTTAGAATGCTTTTCGCACCTCCCCTTCACTTCACCCCTTTTTAATTCGAATTTATTTTCGACAGTCCTTCGAGGGCATTTATATTTTATAAGTAATTACCATGCCATATTTAAAGTTTCTAGCCTTTTCAGTATCACAGAATTCGCAATTTAGAAAGTTTTTAGCTACTGCAACCCTCTGGTGGTAGTGGCACAGACATAAAATATAGCTTATGTTTGAGCAGGTTCTATCACCTAAATTTGTCATCATTATTTTTTTAATCGGTTTGGTAATTTATAAGTTTGCTTAAAAATTGTAATTTATAACGCTTTTCACTCACTTCATTTTTTTAAATTTGAAATTTTCTTTCTACTGTTCTTAGAAAGCAGTTGCATCTTGTAAGTAAATACCATGTCATACTTCAAAGTGTTTGACCCCTCAGTTGTGCAAAAAATGCAAATTAGAACATGTTAGAACGTTTTTTAGAACGCTTTTTGTGCATTTTCACCCGTTTTAAATTTCGAATTGTTTAAGAACTGTTCTTAGACATCATTTATATCTTATAAGTAACTAATATTCAAAATTTCATATTTCTAGGCCCTACAGTAACGCTAAAATCGCATTTTTAGAACGTTTTTTTGCTCCTACACCCCCTTTGGGGTAGTGACACCGACATAAAACATAGCCTATCTTGGAGCAAACATTGTCACCATCATTATGACACCAATATTTTTTAAATCGGTTTGCTATTTCCTGAGATTGTGTAGAAACTACCACTTAGAACGTTTTTAGAACGCTTTTTGTGCATTTTCACCCCTTTTAAATTTCAAATTGTTTAAGAACTGTTCTTAGACATCATTTATATCTTTTAAGTAACTAATATTCCAAATTTCATATTTCTAGGCCCTTCAGTAACGCAAAAATCGCATTTTTAGAACGTTTTTCGCTCCTGCACCCCCTTTGGGGTAGTGGCGCCGACATAAAATATAGCCTATGTTCTAAGTTGGACTAACACCATCATTTTGACACCAATATCTTTTAAATCGGTTTGGTATTTCCTGAGATTATGTAGAAACTACCATATAGAACGTTTTTTAGAACGCTTTTTGCGCATTTTCACCCCTTTCAAATTTCGAATTGATTAAGAACTGTTCTTAGACATCATTTATATCTTATATGTAACTAATATTCAATATTTCACATTTCTAGGCCCTTCAGTAACGCTAAAATCGCATTTTTAGAACGTGTTTTGCTCCTATACCCCCTTTGGGGTAGTGGCACTGACATAAGATATAGCCTATGTTCTAAGTTGGACTAACTCCATCATTTTGATACCATTACTTTTGGAATCGGTTCGGTAGTTCCAGAGCTTACCTCCGACAAATAAACAATTTTTTCCTCTTTATAATAGGAGTATAGATTAAGTATATATAGATAAATGGAACATAATAAATTTTATCGCATTGTTACCTTCGAACAAGTATTTTTTTCAGGAAAACAGCATGTAAGTGGTTGTTTCTTAACTTAGTACGCTTATATATATTTATTGCATGTCATTTGGCGCTAACCCGGGAAATTGTTTTCGGCATAAGATTGTGTTTTAGTGACACATGATTATGCATATATAACGTTATAAACTTTTTTCTCAATTTGCTCAAACCTATTTCATAAGCAAGTTTCAATTACGTTGAAAAGTGATAATGAAAAACTATGAAACGGCAAGGCTATATACTTTCATTTAAAATTTAATATATCCTTTAAAACTCCAGAAAATGAAAAATATAAAATCCAGGAGTTATATGATTATAAAGAATATACATGTATTGCCTTCACCTTTAGATGAAGCAGTTTTTATATGTTATAATGACGAAAAAATGTTCATGGCGAAATAAAAAATAATTACGGATTCCAGAATCTATTTTACATTAATTGCTCTGCAATGAAGAAGGTAGGCAAGTAAACGGCATATCCCAGTTTATTATAAATTGATAAAGACAAAATCGTTATAATGCATTATCTAAAAAATGGGAAAATGCTTATATTAGGCCTTCAAATATGAAACTTGCTACTACTAAGGGGCCAGATTGCGAACGGAGCAAACTTCCACCATTAAAAAGTAATAGAAATGTTTATGTTACTAGGGTGTTCGCCCCCCTACGAGCTACGCTCGCCAACCCCCGTCCAGACACCGCAAACTCTAAATGCACGCTAATTTGATCGGCTTTAAAAAGATTTCGAAATATTGAATTATAATTTAACAAACAGTGGCGATCTCCCTATAAACGAATTTACATTCATTTCGCTTTGATTGGGGAATTTTAACGCCAAATCCGCTGCGGTACTACTTGATTATCCTGTCGACCAATTTCGCCAAATTATATAAATCGCCAAACCACTCGCCAAATTATACAAATTGATATAATTTTTATTTTAAATAACGAAAGAACAAATAAATTCGTACAACAAT
Source organism: Maratus speciosus (assembly GCA_963932465.1). Classification (NCBI taxonomy): domain Eukaryota; kingdom Metazoa; phylum Arthropoda; class Arachnida; order Araneae; family Salticidae; genus Maratus; species Maratus speciosus. The sequence continues at coordinate 605,683,518 of OZ010786.1, read as the reverse complement.
AATAAAAACACAAATAAAACGTCGAAATAAAAATAACTTGATGACGTATACACGTGTATCAACATTTCAAAATAAGTTAATATAAAAGGAATTAAGTAAAGAGAGTCTTTGTCTCCTGGTATTTTTTAACAAAGCGAAAAGAAAGTTCTTTTAAATGAGACATTTTAAATTAATTCTCAAAATATCAAATAAATGTCTAGCGCAATTTATAAATTTAAACTTTTGTGCAATATTATTTTGTGTTCATTTTATGTAATGACTATAATGTGACGTAAATATGACGTAATTTCTCCTAAGACTTCTAACGCATGTTAATGAATTTATTATTTTACAATATCCTTTCTCTTTTAAAATTCACGTGTATACTTTTTATGACGTAATTTTTAATAAGTTCCTGCTTTTTATACGTAATTATTTAATTCTAATTTGAAAGTTTTTTCCTGTTTATAATAGTCACGTGTAAATAAATTTTTTATTTGAAGCAAACATTATTGCTTGCGCTTTTTATACAGTTGGCAACAGTTTAAATTAGTACAATTTTCTGAAATCTGTAAAAAATATCTCTAGAAATGCTGAAAATTTGAATTTAAAATAGAAATAAAACCTGAAAAAATGAGTCAAAATAAAAAAATTAATGCAATCTGCACTCCGGCAAATTCTAACGCATAAAATGATCAAAAAATGATTACACTGACATGTATAGTTTTTGCTGCTATAAAACTTTTTTAGTGGAACGATTTTGTCCAACTTTAGCATTAAATAACTCTTAAAATAATTCTTCGATTTGAAAACGGTCTGCTTCAGCGTGTTTATCAAACATTTCTGTATAAAACCACCGATTTTTATATTTTTGTATGCATTATTTTTCTTAATATTAACGAAGAAAGACCTCTGGTCACAAAAAATTCAAAACCGGCGGCGGTGACAGCGGTAGTTACTGTTTTTTTAGAATAGAGAGATTCATGACTGTAAATTCTCATGAATATGGCTTTTATAAAAAGGAAAAATTTCTATTAAATTTTAATGGAGAAAGATTGCCCCGTCGGTATGATGTTGGTATTCCTCAAATAAATATATTTCCGTCCGCACGAGAAATTTCTTTATAAAATAAATTTAAAAGAAGGAAAACAAACAAATATATATTAGTTAAACTGTTTTAAATAAAAATTCTGGTGTAAAATATTTTTATAAAACTTGTGTGAAATTCCCGGTCTTTCTATTTTTAAGAAATTAAGAAACACAATTTTTATTTCAAAATATTTTTTCGTACATGTAAATTTCGCTAAAACATACGAAATAAATATAAAAACAGACATGTCATTTATTTATTAAGAATAAATTTTAGAAAAAAATACGAAACTGTTTGAAAAACAGAAATAACCAGGATCACATAACCAGGATGTTTTTAGAAAATAAGTTGTTTCCATTAAAGTGCATGAAGTGAAATTTATTATTCCCATGTAACCCCAAACGATTTTGAAATTTGAATTATGTTCACAATAGTATGGAAAATAAAATAAATGTTGGGTTTTAGACAGTAAATACAGACACTAATTTTCCCGAAATTGATAAAACAAACAGATAAATATAAGATTGAGGTTTTATACCATAAAAGAAAAAAAAAACATTAACATGTTATATTTTAATTTAATACTATAAATTTATGTTATCAACTGAAAGTAGAAGCAAAATCTCTCCGAGTTATCACAAAATCGAAGTAAACATAAAATCTCGAAACTGTAATTTTGGAAAAAATAAGTCAAAGACATGTTGAGGCATCATTAACACAGTTATTAAATTTTCTCCCCATTACAAAATTTATTTTAAAAAATAGATCAGAAATATATAAGGGACATTCAAATGAAACCCGGTCACTACTGCAAAGTAACGATTTTATTAGCACACACAAATGTAGTTATACACAGTACACAAACTCAAAAATAGTCGACAAAACTTTTGGCACATTTATCCGATGCGACACTAGCCGGTCGATTCGAAAGTTTAAGTGTTGATGCAATATGGTGTGAGTAGTGCCCACGCTAATACCCAGTAACCGTCGGATCTCGTCCACAGTTATTCTGCGGTTGGCCAAGACTAAATCATTCACTTCCGCAATCATTTCCGGTGTGTTGATACGATGAGCCTGCCCAGGACGAGCATCGTCTTCCAGTAACTCTCCCGTCAATGAATCTTTTGCGCTATTCCACAACAGTTGAACGACTCAGACTGTACTCACCGTACACAGCTTTCATCCGTCGATACAGTTCACGGCCTCCAACTCCCCCCGCCGCTAAAAATCGAATCACACCTCGTTCTTCCTGCTTACTCGCCTGTATGTTCAGTAGTGGACGATAACTTGTGTGACTACCTTCTCTTCGGCGTGCAACCACACTGTCGCTGTGCAACGTGAAACGTTGCGCATGCGTCAGTCTCTCTACCAATAGATGGTGCCGCCATACACGCAGTTACGTGGCGCAAACTTGCGTCTAATGCAAAGTTAAACACAATGACCGGGTTTCTGTTGAATGCCCCTAGTGCATTAACATACATCAAAAATATACATATACAGAAACATAATTTGTTATGTTTCAGAAAAATCATGGAAATTTTTATAGTTGAGTACCACTATATTAAAAAATAAACATCGCCTATTTTTTAATTTCTGCTAAATTACAAGGCGGCTATCGCAATTCGAAAATTGTGGCACTAAAAAAAGCACCTCTGCTTTGTCGTTCAAACATAAAATTCTAATTTGAACAATAACGTTTTGAAATTTTCAGAAAAAAGTAAGCAAAAGAAAAGGTTGTATCATACTCATAAGTCAAATGTTAATTAAAATTTTCTCCAGAACGGTAATATCATTTGCAAACAGTTAACGCACTAACAGTAGCGTAAACATGTGCGCTGTTGTTCGTTTTTCTCCCTATGGAGGCTGTAAATGTTTTATGCCAGTCAGATTCTAAGTAAATGGAACGTACAGTCGTGGAAAAAAAAAGTAAACACCCCCTACTAACTCCTCAACAAATCATCGTAGAAGAAAGTTACTGTTACCGAACGATTCGAAATAAGGTCTACTTTTAAATGATGTATATAAAATTTTCTTAGGGGGTCATCTACATATTAAAACGAATCCTATCTTCTTTTTTTCAATGGCAATACCCAATTTTCACGAGATATTTCAAATCTTCGGTTCAAACTATGCCTAGACAACAAATTTCAAGTCATTTGAATGATAAGTTTTTGAATTATAAACATTCAAAATTGAGTGCTTCTAATGTTAAATTATATTTTCATATTTGCATTTATATCTCCCGAAATTATGCTCCTAATGTGCTATTTTTTTTTTGTGGCAATAATACTAATATACCCAAACATAAATAAGCTGAATTTGGAATTTTTATAATTTTTGATATGAATTATGAATTATGAAATTAATATTCAAAAAAATTATGAATTGCAACCTACAAGTTTTTTGATGGATTTAGATTTATGAAGTCCTGCTTTATGGAAATTCAAAAATTTCGCATTTTTCTTCCAAGTAGTTTTCAAATTATGCTTAAAAAACGGCAAACTGATGGTTTAAGGGGCCGTCTATGATGGAAGTGAGTAGACATTTTGAAATTTATTCTGCCGTACTATAATCTAACACGCTTCATTGACTCCTTGAGTGGCGCTTAAGGTGCCTTGATCAAGGAAGCGGCTCTCTCGGTTAACAATCCAGTACGGAACTTCAATTTGGATACAGCCTTTAAAATACGCTCGTTTTAAAATAATTAATTTCTCGGAAACTTATGGTACGAATTGCTTAAAAATTCGTTTTTAGGCTAATTGAAGGGTGTAGAGTTCATTTATGCTGTCAGAATTGGGTACTGCTATTGAAAAAAACAAAGTTATGGTTCGTTTTAATATGTAGGTGGCCCCCTAAGCAAATTTTATATACATCATTTAAAAGTAGACTTTATTTCCAATTCGGTACCAGTAACTTTCTTCTACGATAATTTGTTGAGGAGTCAGTAGGAGGTGTTTACTTTTTTTTTTCCACGGCAGTACAAGCTATCCTGATCGAGAAGTTAGAGACTACAAATATCCCCTAAATCAGGAGTGGACAATTGTGGCACGCTCGACACCATTAAAATTTTATAGTACTCATTATCTAATCATCGAATCTCTGCGATTCAACTTTCTCTGAAAGATTTTGGTGATATCCTGCGTGCCACAGTTGGCCACATCTACCCTAAATAATTAAGTTTTGTTCAATCCTAGTTGAATTTTTCTACGCCTCCGACATCTTCGAATAAACATATCAAGGTTTCTTCTTGTAAGCCAGGAGCAACATTTCATTTACAAGAAATCAAAATTCTTCTTTGTCTTTGTCCGGCGTAAATCGGTCTACAAATGCTCTTCACACCAGTATTTTAAAGTAGTTTTTTCGGGTTATCTACTGGCAGACTATTCAAATCTACGATTAAAAACGGAGAAATAAACAGTAATAAATTAGTGGCCTCCAGAGCATTTGGAGCCCTGCGATACGCAGGACATGTGGCAACACTAGTTTCCATGGGAGACTGTTTGTTGTTGTTATATCAACCAGTATTTTGAGAAAGGTATCCTTATAATGGGCTTCTGGTAGAAATTTACCTCGAAGATATTTGTTTGAAAATACAGTACTAGACAAAATAATTAAAAATATCATCGTCCATAGTTTTAAATATTTACATTTTAGAAAATTACAATTTCATAATAATAATGTTCGCTTTTTTAATAGGCAATTCGTGCCATTAAATAAATCTATTTTTTATATGAAACAGTGGTATTCCAAAATCGAGAGGATTGCCAGGTATGATCGACCGTAGCAATCCTACAATTTTGAATCCTTTTATCAAAATGCAAGCTGATACTGTTTCTAATTTTGGGTTATTCTTACTACCTCAGAAAAGTAATCTCCTCTTTATTTATTATCAGAAATTATGCGTTTAAATAAGGAAACTTTTCTTTATCTGAAATAATAATAATAAAAATAAATAGTACGATCAATAATAATGTAAGAAGTTAAATGGAATACTATCGCTAATACATTATTCATAAAGTAATAGATAATAAGAAAACCCTTTTCTGAAATCCATTTTTATTTATTAGATTTCATAACTCTGGAATTATTGCATTCAAAGACACATACATATTTCGGATGGCCTTTTCTGTGAGTTCCTTCCTTTCAAAAGGTCTGATTGCGATATCTGAAGTCTTGATCTGCAGTCGACCAAGGACAATAGCGCTATCGGCAGTCCAATTTCTTATATTTAATCATCGTTGGATGCTTCTCTAAAAGATATTGGATGTGAAGATAATATAGAAATGTCTATAGAAAAAATGTTGAAGAGTCTGCATCGAAAGTGGGATGCACAAAGAAAAATAAAAGGAATTTTACATAGAAGATTCTAATGAGAAAATCGATGTAGAAGGATATAGTTTTTAAAAATATATTTAAGACAGTTTTCAAGTTCAAAGTGACTATTTTCCTGAAACATTTTTGATATTTTCTCCTTGTTTATAAATGTAGAAATATAGCAAAAACTTGATTGCAAGCTATAAAATAAAATAGCGTTTTCCATTTTTACTTTCTTCTATCTTTACAAGAACAAACTACTGGATTCGTGAAAATTTTCGACATCCGGTTTTCGACGGATTTATATGTTTTAGAATGTCCTAAACACGATTTGATGGTTTTTAGAAAATGTCTGTTTGTCACTCTGTCCGTCACTCTGTCTGTCACTCTGTCCGTCACTCTGTCACTCTGCGAGTCTGTATGTGACAAAAATTTTTTGGGCGCTCTATCTCAAAAACTAATGCACGGAATTTCACAAAGCTGTAGATTTAGTTAGACCTAAATATAAACTTAACCTGATTTGGTTTTGGAGAAAATCGCCCAACAGATGGCGCTGCTATGCGGAATGTTTCCAGATTTCAGCTATAGCTATATCTCAAGAACTACTGCACGGATTTACATAAAACTTCAGATACAGTTACTCCAGGATATAGGTAGCGCTGATTAGTTTTTGGTGAAAATCGCTTAACAGGTGGCGCTGCTATGCTGCATTATTCATGATTATTGCAATAGCTCTAATTCTAGAATATATGCACGAATTTTCATAAAACTTTAGATTTGAATAGTCTCTGATATAAATTAATGCTGTTTAATATATGGTGTGAATCACCCAGTAGATGGCACTGCTGTGCTGCATTTTTCACGATTTTCGCAATAGCTGTATCAAGCTTCAGATTCAGTTAGTCCCTAATATAAACTTGTGCTAATTAGTTTTTGGTCTTAATTGCTCAACTGGTGGTGCTGTTATGTGGAATTTTTTACGATTTCTGCAATAGCTCAATCTTAAAAACTAATGAACGGATTTTCATCAAACTTCAGATTCAGTTGCACGTTAACATAAGTTGTTGATTATTAGATTTTAATGTAAATCCACCTATCCGGTGGCACTGATATGCTGCATATCGCATGATTTACACGATAGTCCTATCTCGAGAACTAATGCACAGAATTTCATGTCTTTAGAATCCTCATGATGGGCATATGTTGCCATTTAATTTTGGCTCTGTACTAGATAATTTTGAAGTATTAACATGTATGAGATAGAAGAAAGTTTTGGGATTGGCATATCCGACTAGTTTTTATAAAGGAAAAAAAAAACAGAGAATTCTGTCAAATTTGAAATTTGTAACGGAATTTATGAATGCAATCTTGCACTAACGCTTGTGATGACAACGCAAGTCGTTATAACTCAGGATGTGAAACATATGAGTAAAATAAAGAACGGTATTTGTTTACAAATCAAAAATTCATGCTTTTATCCATAAAAAGGACTCTACGAATGTGTCTGAAAGTTCCGCGTTGTTGAGCCGGGTGTTGTTTTCTTTTCTTTTTCTTCATCAAACTTCAGATTTTCATCAAACTTCAGATTCAGTTGCACGTTAACATAAGTTGTTGATTATTAGATTTTAATGTAAATCCACCTATCCGGTGGCACTGATATGCTGCATATCGCATGATTTACACGATAGTCCTATCTCGAGAACTAATGCACAGAATTTCATGTCTTTAGAATCCTCATGATGGGCATATGTTGCCATTTAATTTTGGCTCTGTACTAGATAATTTTGAAGTATTAACATGTATGAGATAGAAGAAAGTTTTGGGATTGGCATATCCGACTAGTTTTTATAAAGGAAAAAAAAAACAGAGAATTCTGTCAAATTTGAAATTTGTAACGGAATTTATGAATGCAATCTTGCACTAACGCTTGTGATGACAACGCAAGTCGTTATAACTCAGGATGTGAAACATATGAGTAAAATAAAGAACGGTATTTGTTTACAAATCAAAAATTCATGCTTTTATCCATAAAAAGGACTCTACGAATGTGTCTGAAAGTTGCGCGTTGTTGAGCCGGGTGTTGTTTTCTTTTCTTTTTCTTTTTTTAATAACCGTCTTAAGGCTGTTTTATTTTAAATGTGTGAAACAAATAATTTTCAAACTGATCAGCTTTTCTCTACGTCACTAACGTATTTTGAGATTTCACCTTAAATGAATTCGTTTCTTTTTATAATAGTTTCAGTTAAGGATATTTACATGTCAGAGGATATTTACATGAAAAAAGCCTTTCAAAAGTAATTATTGCTTTGCGTGCCTTAAAAAAATGTATAATGAAAAGTTTTAATTGAGGTAAATCGAAACAACCACGATTACTTTAATAACATATGAACAGACGTTTATTATTTCCAAGTGAGCATTACACCGACCCATTTTACTTGTATTAATGTATACCTGCCAATTTCCCTTATTTTTAGAAATCAAATAAATATACTTTTAACCAGAAATGCTGTAGAATTTTCAATTTAATTTGGCATCCTCTATCAATCAAAATTTCCAATTTAAGTACGTTTATTTGACTATTTTTATATCTTCAACATAACAAAAAATCGATGTCACTTATACAGCGTGATTTAAACCCTTGAGGGGCACCTAATTTTAACTCTTTCCGACGCAGTGTGCGCGGAATGGGTTACCTAATTTTAATTCCAAATTTAAGAACGGCACCAAGAATATGTTAGTAAAATTTTGTTTTTGCAATGAACATTTAAAATAACATGTTTTTAATTTCTAAAACAGTCGTTTTTAAATTACGGTGTCAATCAATCATTTCATCATTTTAAAACAAATCTTGTCTGCGCCGGAAAGGGTTAATTCAGATTTCCACGGGGAATATTTAATTACATTTTGCTTTTACAACTTTGATGGAAAAAAGTAGAAAAATTGCTTATTTCCTTATTTTATATTCCTTATTTTGAAACAAAATATTTCTAAAATTCCGCTGAGAATTCAATAATACAGAAACACGATTACTTACTCCTGAAATGATAAAAAGACGATTTTATGTATGTCTGCTATCTTCCACCATGACAGTTAATAGATATAGCTCATAGAATTTTGAACAGACAGACGTATAGAACTATTTTTCACTCCAAAGTTTTATTTATCATTTGAGCAGTTTCACATCGTTATTGCTAAGAATAATCATTGTAAGTTTTATAAAATTAGAAATTTTGGAGACATCCAAAAAATAGATTATTTATAAATATAAGTTTCCATATTAGGATATGTACAATATTTATGAGAAGTGTGTAATTTTCTGTTTATTAAAAATTAAACTTTAAAATATTATTGAAACCACAAAAATAAAGGAGAAGCAAAAATTTATAAATTTAAATATCACCATAGTTCGTGTTTGGACTGCCTTATTAATTTATTGTTCTAGTCATACAATCGACCAAGAGGGCAATTGTGTTAATCTTGAATTACATGTTACATGTTTCTGAGCGGTGTGTCTGCTCTGTTCAGAAGAGACTGCTCTAAACAGAGCTACAATTTTTGGCAGGAAAGTATCGATGAATCTGTAGTTATGCGCCTCGTAGCCCGATTTTGGATTTTTTTTTTTATTACCGTAATTTCCCGCATATAAGCCACAGCTAAGATAATTCGATTTCCTACCAGAATTTGTTTTAAATAAAATGTGACTTTTTTCTGCTTAGCATTTATTTAACTTAATTCTTTCAATAAAATTTCCGGCTTGAAAAATACGTACATAGTTGTCAACCTCCCGATTTTCCTCATTCTAATATTTTCATGCAAAAATACTTGCTTTATACAATTGCAGTTTAAAAGCAATTGAGTAAAAAAACATTTTTGTAAGATTTTACTGGTACCCAAAAAATTAGGAGATTGGCAACTAAGTACTGTATGTATGTAAAGAAATTGCTTTGCCTCTGAAAGGGTTAAACTACCGTGATTTCCCGCGTCTAAGCCGCGACTTACACGCGGGAAATCACGGTAGGGGCAAAGCAATTTCTTTGCTAAAATGTTGAAATTAATGATTGACACCGGAATTTGAAAACAAATTTATTTGTTAATATGAAAAAAGCTATATTTCGCATATATAATGAAGCAACAAATTGTTTACCAAAATTCTGGTGCCATAGTAGCATTTGTGAATTAAAATTACGTGGTTTCATAGAGATACCACCCACCCTCAATGTTTAAAAAAATGCGATATTTAGTTGTTTCTGTAGAGATAAATTTGCGGTTGTTCATTTTTAATTTACAAAATAGCCCTATAGTTGTAAATCTCATGTATTGCTGCAGCACCATTATGATATTAATGTTACTGACTCACACATTTGTGTTTTATGATATAAATTGACTTTTAGAAGTTTTAATTCTAACTTTTTATTAATAGGTAGCCAAATTAGACCTTACATTATTTTGTACTTGTAAATCGATGAAATTTGGGTTTTTAAAGAGCAATTTACTTGGGGGTGTATTTAAAAGAGCAATATATTCGAGCGTGTGAAGTAACAAAGAATTGTCTGGAGGGGTTAAAATCTTGTAATTTGACATGAAAGTTAGTTATAAGATGTAAATGCTCTCTAAGAACGGCTTCGCAAAAATTCGACATTTATAAGGGCGCACGAAAAGTGTTCTAAACACGTTCTTAATTACGAATTCCATGGAATTGTTAAGGATAGAAAATTGAAATTTGACGTGGCTGCTACTATTAAGACTCTAATGCACACACAGAAGATTTTTTCTTTATCGAAATTTAAAAAGGTGAAATGAGCGGAAATCATTCTAAAAACCTTCTAAATTTAGATTCCTGTGGGAACTAGAAACTCCACATTGAGATGCCTGTTATGTTAATGTTGAGAATACTCTTACAGAGCAGTTTTGAAGACAATTCGAAATTTAAAAGTGTGTAAGGGGCGAAAAACATTCTAAAACCGTTCTAAAACATGATTTCCATAGAATATTGTTAAGGATAGAAACTTGAAATTTGACATAGGTGCTATCTTGATTACTCAAATAGAAGCACCGACTGTTAAAAACACTGTTAAAAACTGTGTTAACTGACACTGTTAAAAAAATCGAAAGTAAAAAGGGTTGCAGGAGCGAAATGGTTCTTAAATTGCTATGTTTGTGGTACTCTGTGGTATTTTAAAATTTAAAAAAAAATCTCGAAGTTTAGTTATCACAAATTCTAAATCGAAGTAACTACTGCTGCCACTGCCACGACCGTAATTGAATTTATTGTGACATTTCGACTTTCTCGGCACATAAAAGAAAACTATTCCATATAAAAATTTGAAATCTAGCAGTTTTTTAAAGAACTGCATGCTAAATACGCTGAAGTAGACAGTTTTTTAATCAAATAATTATTTAAAACTAGATTTAATGTTGAAGTTAATCAAAATAATTCAGTTAAAAAAGTTTCATAGGATTAAAAGTTAATAACTTAAGTAACTAGGTTACGGAGTACTCCACTTTTTTAAAATTTTTCTAATTTATGATTTTTTTTCTTTATTTGATTGTTCCAATTGCGATTTATTTCAGATTTCGAAAAGTCATTTTTCAGCTATTACTGCCAAATTAAAAAAAAAAAAAAGCGCAACTAATTATATATCCTAACAGTTTACAATTGGAAAATATATTTAAACACGTATAATAAAAGAAAAAGAAAATTTTAAAAATAATTAAATTATTACACGCGAAAGCATTTAATGGTGAAAAGTACGTCCTATTTAAAAAGTCGAAATGTAAATATTACAATGTATTTAAGAGGTCAGTTTTGGCCAAAGTTAAAGTCAAATTTTTCCTTTTTTTTAGATGATTTAACTGGTTTAATACAGTTTAAGTAAGGCTATACTTTAATTACTACACCTATGATTCATTTTTGTTTAAATATAGTTTAAGCGTGTTCAACAAATTGAACACTTGTGAGTTGTTCCTTTGGCGAGCAATAATTGTGCTTCTATAATGTTGTGTGCTCACCAGAATTTTAGAAAATTTTCATTTAAAAAAAAAATAAAGAAAGAAATGAATTTTGCACTCTATTTCTTTCACTAAAGTTTTAAAAATACGATTTAATTAAAACATTCTGATTCAAATATTGATTAACCTTTTCACACAGGCGTGCATCACCGGTGGGTCACGTGACTTTTACTTTTAAAGTTTTCTTCGAAGAATACTCCCTGCCATTTCTTTTAGATAAACATATGTATTTTTCTTTACATCTTTGTCTTTTTTTTTTTTTTTTTTTTTTTTGCAGAACCTTTGTACAAATGAAAAAAAAATGTGAACCTTTTGATCATGGCATTTGCCTTCGAATTGCCATTTTTCAGCGTGATGATTATTGATCAAAAGGTGATCAATAATTTATTTTCTGAATAAAAAAAAAATATTAATATGTTTATTAGCCCATTTTTTATGTATGTACCCCGCATTTATGAGTTAATTAGTTGTATTAATCATATGATAATTTTTCTGTACCATTTAACAGTTTTCCGTAAACAACTATAATATGATGACATTTGATCGGCTAAATAAGCACCCTTTTTTACATCATTATATAAAAAAAAAAAAGATATATCGGCCTTCGATTTATAATTTTTTTCCTTGAATAATTGTATTCGAGCAGAGTTGGAAAAATTTGTAGCTTCAATTATTTGCAATGTAATTAGAATTTAATTGTAAGTATTTAACCCTCCGTCTACCAGACGGGTCCAATGGACCCGATGGGTACATTCGAAATATTTATTCTAACCAGAAATTTCTTTAAAATAAACTAAATATGTAAACCAGACAATAATGAGTTAAGTAAATAAGTTCAATAGTTTTAAGTAAGAATTCTGATGTGTAATATTTTTATAAAACTTGAGTAAAATTTTCGGTAGTTCTAGGGTTAATTATACTTACAATTACAAGCTGTAAAACATTCTTGCCGCACTGTAGCCGAAACCGCCTGCATTCCATTATTTAACAAAAATTCTGCGTTCAGTTAACCTTCCTACCCTGAATGGGAATAATCGACCCATTTCTATAATTCGTTTCATTCAATTCGAACCAGAAATTTCTTTATAAAACTAAAATATATAAATGTCGGAACTACTAAGTTAAATAAATATTTTAAATAGCTTTAAATAAAAGTTCTGGTGTGAAATGTTTTTATTAAAGTTGAGTAAAATTTCAACAGGGTAGGAAGGTTAAATTCGTAATGCTATTACAAACATGGTGCAATTTCTCATGTTCGTGCTATATAAAGATGAGTTCTTTGTGAAACAGGAGTTATTTTGTGAAAGCGCAAAAAGGTAAAACTACTGCTAGACTCATTTTTGAAAAATTATACGTGTATATGAAGTGTAATAACAGATTGATAAAAAAGAGGTATAGTCTTCTGTTCGGATGCTCGACGTGCGATGACGTGTATGCACGGTAGAGTGCTTAAGTAAGTTAAAAAGTTTACTCTGAAAAATATATTTGTTCACTGCAGGTTTTTATATATTAGCTTTATCTTTGTTACTTGGTTTTACGCGGAAGTATAGTCTTCAATACGGATGTACGTCGATGTAATATTTTGGAACTCCTGGGTCACTTTGTTAAATTTCGGCAATTGTTTAAAATTTATGGTTGCCACACTATTTTTTTTTTTTTTTAATTTTGGATTTTTTTAAAATTTTTCCTTTAAACAGAGCTTTCGTAATATAACTTCGGTGTATGTAGTCTACCAAATGTTTTTTTTTCTTTTTTTTAAATAAAACTTCTATAAAAGGATAATCTTCAATCTAGATTTTCCTTGCAAATTTTGTAGAAACTTACTTCGAAACAGCGGCTTTTCTTTATTTGTATTGAATACTTATTAGAATGACTAGGAGGTCATTAATCTCAAGTTTAACCCTTTAGAGACTGTGGTATGCTTATGAAAGCACTTAATTTTAATATTCAAATCCCACAACGGCACCAGAATTTTGCTACAGAAATTTTCCGTTTATTATATATATAAAACATAGCTTTTTCTTATTTCCAAATAAATTAGTTCGTAATTTTCTATGTCATTCGTCCATTTCTATATTTTAGCAATGGAAGTCAGGGTGCGTACGGGTACCAAAGCGTTATAAGTAAGCGAACAAACTTAATGCTGGAATCGGGCGTAAATTAACACAGTTGCGCCACCTTGTGGACGGAGTGATAATTCACATACGCGGGTTTTTAGTGTAGCGCGTATTTTCTAAATCTGCAGCTACTCATAGAAATGAATTTTGTTTGCCACATTTATTACAAATTAATGGCGTAGAGAGAAGGGTATCCGGACGAACTTGACACCACGAAGTTTTCTTCGCCTTATCAGAGGCACTTCAGTTATTAGTCAAGGTGAAAAAAACTTTACAATTTTAGTGGTGTCAGTAAGAAATCAGTTAGTTATCTACCTGTAGTTCACACTCCATCCGCTACGTGGCGCATGACCTTGATTGATGTGACCTCGCTTTTAACCCTCTGTCTACCAGAAGGGTCCAATGGACCCGACATGTATATTCAAAATATCTATTCAAACCAGAAAATTTCTTCAAAACAAACTAAATGTATAAATCAGACAATAATAAGTTAAATAAACAAATTAAATAGTTTTAAGTAAAAATTCTGGTGTAGAATGTTTTTACAAAACTTGAGTAAAATTTCCGGTAGTTCTAGGGTTAATCTTGCGGTTACTTCTCCCATTTAAGATAGGACGCTTACTTTTATCGCTTTGTACGGGTACCGCCATTTTCAAGGCCAAATATCAGTATATCTTATCTTATAGAAAAATAAATCTAGTTTAAACGCTCGAAATTTCGCCTTACTTGAAGATGTATTTTCTATAAGAAAATACTGGTACCGAAAAATTACTTAATCTGGAAATTCAAGGACCCGTACGAACACTGGAAGTAATTTCCTCCTGAACGGGTTAAAGAATAATTCGTTGCAATATCTGGAATGGTAAATTCTTGATATATTTATTATATATGGTTACGGGAAAAGAAAATTGAATTTTTTTTTTTGTAAACATATGGATGTTTTTTTTATCCAATATCTCTGTGAAAAAGAAAAAAGAATTCTCGATGTTTCCCTCGGTAAATGAAAGTGTTTAACACTCATTTATTTCAACTGCTATAAGGGGCAGTAATTTCTTGGTATGTTTAACCCCTTCGGGACGGGAGCCTTTTACGAAATTTTTAATCTTTTGTCACCGTTTTTTAAAAACAGAAATTTATGTCTTCTTGAATCGAGCAATGCGCTGATTAAATAAGGCAAATTTTCAAGGGGAGGAAAAGAAAGGATTTTGAGCGCTTCATGCGGCACGCATGTTCACAATACCTACTCGGTTCAGATTCGACACTGGTATTTCTCAGTATATTTTTCTGGTATGAAATTTTGAATATTTTGAAACACTTTGTTTTGGTATTATCTCAGTGTAATAATGATACTATCTTAATTCTAATCTAATAATATTATAAATGTGAAAGTGTGAAAATGTTTGACTCAATTCAGTGTCAAAACGGATAATTTAATGCCTTTGTATTCATTATGCATCACATTAATTTTTTTTTTCCTGATGTTTAAAATTTTCACTTAAGTTAATAAAATTTTCATATTTTATTTGTTTGCAATACATCAGATAAAAGTTACAAGCAAATAAAATAAATAAAATAAATATATTTATTTTATAATAGAAATATTAATAATGGAATTGCAAAATATTTTTTTCAATAATGCACAAGTATGTAAATTGGCAAAAAATATTTTCTAATTTCACTATTAATATTCTTAACATAAAGTAAATACTTAAGCAATATAGACATTTTGTTCGAAATAGCTACAATTTAAAGTTTTGATATTTCATTACAAATATTTCCAATGTAAATGCAATATTGTCATTATAATAGTTCAAGTATCAGTGATAGTGATCATTGCTTAAAATTAAACGTATTTTTGTATTCAAAATACTAGTCTAGGTAGGGGATATGTACCAAAAAAAAGGAAGTAGCCTTGCAAAATCTATCTAAAATATTTTCTATTTTTAAAACAGTAAAACATTAAAACATATGTTATCAAAAATTGGTAAATAAAATATGCCATTGTAGTGTAGAATAGAATATGTTTTTTTCCAATTTTCATAACTATTTTATCGATGCCTGGAAAAATATGTATGGATTATAAAAATTATGAAAATTATAAAATTAGTAAAATTATTAAAATTATTAAAATTAAACAAAAATTCTTTCTTAATTGAAATTATCGTGCAAATAAGTTACTAAATATTAAAGTATTCTTTTAAACAATGCTTTGAAGTTAGCACTGTATACACTTAAAATTACTGTCTTAAATATGAGAATTGTCTCATTCACCTATAATCTGAACTACTTTTAAAATTATATAAATTTATTGAATATAAAATGTCTGTTGAGATGAAAATAAAGACGTGAGTGTGCAAATAATTGATAATTTACTGCTATCAAATTTTAGAAGTCGACATACGCGAATAAATCCGCGGGGAACAAATTGAATAATTGGGGTAAAACTATGTTTTTCACCGTTTTTAACAAAATTGAAAAAATTGTCTTATTTTTGAAATGGCGGACTATGCTTGCTATTGAGTGTATAATAAAGTTGTAGAGAATTTTATCCTCTTTAATATTGTATTTAACAAATAATATGCTACGGCAACGGATCTCGAGATATATAAAAACAAATCAAAAAATTTTGTTGATTTTTGGCTACAGAAAATTTAGCCTTAAGAAATGGTGTTAGAAAACTTGTTTTTTCCATGTTGGCATCATTATAAACAAGTCAGAAAAAAAATCTTCTATCCGATCTTTTGCAAGGTAAAATGTACATTTCCCCTGGACTACATATAGAAAAAGAAATTTTTAATACTAATTTTCGCTTTACTTAATCTTCGTCGAAGGAATAAAGTGAAAAGTCTGAATTCGTCAATTAAATAAAGTGAAAAAAACTTTTTTAAAAGACTGATAGAAATTTTGAATTCAGAATTCCGCTAAATTGTCAACACTGTTTGCGACGAATGCAGATATTTCACAATATAACCAACATAACACTGGTTTTCAGGGTAATTGTGTTTTCGGATTTTTTATATCGCTATTTCCAATAGTAATCGTCGCATCTTTTAATCTCGTAATTTATAAGACGAATATTACTATTAGAAAGAAATAGTGGTTATAAAAAGTGCAGAAATACAATCACACATGAATTTTCGCATCAGGTGCATTTTTATCAAGTTTATCATTAGTGTGCCTGTTATTTCTTTTATGCCAAATCAATTTTCATAAATTTTTTTCTTTGAATTGCTACAATATTACAAACTCAAAAGAACATTCTTCAGCTACATTCAATTGAAAGTTGGTTTTATTGTTATAACTTTTATTTTATGTGTTACAAACAAATAAACTATGCAAATTTTATTAACATAAAGGAAAATTTAAGTATTGGAAAAAAATATAATTGATAATGAATAAAAAAACAATTAGTTATTCGTTTTGATTCTGATTTTAACCAAGCATATTCACACTTTCGGTTTTATAATATTAGGATTAGGATATTTTTATTACTGCATTATGATAATAACAAAGCTAAGTGTTTTAAAATATTCAACATTTCATACCAGAAAAATATACTGAGAAATACCAATGTCAAATCTGAACCGAGTAGGTATTGTGAACATGCATGCGGCACGTGTACGTGTCGCTCGTCCCCAGGGGGTTAACGAAGCGAAACACAGTAGCCAGTTTCGCTCCACAATATCAAAAGACAATACTTTAGATACTCTGAAATAATTCTGGTGTAAAATATTAAATAAAATATTTATATTAATTTCAAGCATTGTAATGATTTTTTTTTTAAATAATGCTGTCGTTTTATAAAAATACCGATGAACTCAAAATTTAGATATGGAATTTATTTTATAATGGATTAGTTAAGAAAATACCTGCATACTTATTTAATATAAACTAGTTGAAATCGCACTAGTTCATATACTGATTATGTCAAACTAAAAGAAATTAGAATTTTATACCATTCTTGTTATTTTGGTATTATAATTAAGTGGCTCACAACCATAGTAGACCAAGTCAATTAAAAAAAAAATAAAAAATATATATATATATATATAGATAGATAGATAGATAGATCGTTTAGAAGGTGCAGAAAATCTATTTTAACAACTCGCACTGTAAGCCAAGCTTATAAACAGATGACATATATAAGAAAGTATGTGAAAACAAACTTGGTTCCCTGTCGAAGTGCATAAAACAGATTTTATTCACTTTCCATACCGACTATTTTTTTTTTACAAAATGGACTTGGTCTAAAATGGTTGTGAACGCCTCAGTTAAGATTGTTTCTTTGGAATTATATAATACAAAAGTTAAATATAATATTCTCAAAGTGCTTGACAGTCACATTTTGTTTTTATTACTACTATTTTTCCCAACAACATTTTTTGTGGTACATTTGTGTTGGAAATATTGTAAACATCTAAAAAAAATGTAAGTTTTGAAACAGCAGGAGCCAAAAGAGGGTTGCCAGTTTGGCCTCCAATTTTATTGAGAAATTTAGAGTTCATACATAATTAGGGAATCGTATTTTATGCTTTATTTAATGAGGTACTTTTAGCGATCACTTAAAGTAAAGATTTTACGGCATGAATTTGAAATTTCGCATTAAAATTGGGGCTAACCTGGCAACCCTTAGCCAAAATACAAGGTAGCTGCGTTCTTTCTGTTCCCATTAACGCTTAGTTCAGATTTATGAAACACTTTTATTTGCTCACACTTAAAAAAACGAGTTACGTTATGAAAAACTTAACGTAGTTTTAGTTTCATTCTCGTACGGAATCTTTTATTCATTTTTTACATCCAATTTTATACCTTTTAATTAAACGTGAATTTCTTTATTGATTTATTAATCCATATTAAAATGAAAGAAAGAAATTTATTTAAATAGGCTCGTTTTAACACTGAAAATATTTCCACCTAAATGTCTAGTCTTATAAAAGTAAAAAAATATTTCTTCATGTGTTACATTACACAATAAGATCCGGGCTGTTTTTGCAAAAAAAGCTTGCGTGAAGCTTTCTATTTTGTATGGAATCATGGTTTTAAAACAATAAAAGCTCGTAAATTGGTTTCTTGGATAGGTTTATTAAGTAATCAAGTATTCGTAAATATCTTTCAATATAGGGATATAATATAAAATGTCTAAAAATCTAGAAGTGATTTAGACGAATTTTCTGTTGGGTAGAAGAAGCGCCATTAGTCAATGATGTTTGGATAAACGGATGCGATAATTCTCGTTTCTAGTCACCAGTGTGTTAATGTGCTACTTTGCAATTTTATTAACTTCTGTTTACTAGTTATATTTAATGTAATATCTCTATTTGTATATATATCACATTACATATATATTTTGTAACACATATGCTTAGGAAGCCAGATTTTAAACCTTTGCTCTGCGGCGTCTCTTATGCAAATTTTATTCGCCACTTTTTTTTTCAGAAGTTTACTTCAAGTACACAATTTCAAAAATTCTCTGATTAAATAAGGAAAATTTTATTTTTCTTATTACTGGTGCCAAAAACAAGGTTTGAAAAAAAAGATGATGTCGCCGCAGCGGCGACAACTGAGTGCAAAATGTTAATACAGTTTTTGTAAAACTCTTTTTATGCATATACGGTATTTCACGAGCAGTAAAAAAAGTAAAATATTTTTTTTATATTTCTGGACGACACTGAGTTAATAACCCTATGGATAAATATAGCTAAATTTTTACTAGCAGAGATACAAATGTATAAAATAATGAAATGTATAAGGTTACGATCAGTGTTGCCACTTTGGCCTCCACTTTTATTCAGAAAGTTAGAGTTCATACCAGATATAAAGAATAGTATTTTATGCTTTTTTTAATAAGGGACATTTAACGATCACACAAAGCGATATAAGTAAGCGTCCTATCTTAAATGGGAGAGATCACATCAATCAAGGTCCTACGCCACGTAGCGGACAGGGTTAAACTACAAGAAGATGCCTAATTGTTTTCTTACTTCACACCACTAAAATTGTAAAGTTTTTTTCACCTTCATTAATACCTGGCCCTGACAAGGCGAAGAAAACTCCATGGTGTCAAGTGCATCTGGACGCCCCTCACGCTACGCCATTATTTTGCAATAAATGTAGTAAACAAAATTCAGTTCCGTGACTGTCTAAAGATTTAGAAAATATACGCAGATGGTAGAAATCCTGTCATATATGACGTCGCACTAAAAGCCCGCGTAAGTGGATTATCACACCATCCACAAGCAACTGTGTTAATTTACGCCCGATTCTAGTATTAAGTTTGTACGCTTACTTATATCGCTTAGCGTTCACATAAAGTAAACTTTTTCTTTGGAAATTTGATTTTACAATTTCGGATTAAAATTGGAGGCCAATCTGGCAACCGTGGTTTTAACTGATAATTAACCACTTAACTGTTTTGTCCGAACAGAGTTTGGGCAAGAAAAGCTAGCTTGTTTCGTTACTATAAGCTTTTCGATACCACTAATTTTACCTGCAATCTTCGGTTATTTAATTTGAAGACTTATTTCGATTATTTAAGACAAATATTTTAGTATTTAAAAAGTGGTGTTTGGTACCTGTTTTTAGTTTATGGAGTCAAAAAAATGTGAAACAGTTAATTGGTTAAAGCGGTACATTCTAATACGTTACTTAGTCGGTACCATATCAAACTATCCAATGTGAAAACCGTGTTGACAGTGGGATACTTTTTCTAAATTCAGATTTCTTGAGAACACTTTTCTGAAATGCTTAAATTCCCCATGTTTTTGCCTTAATTAATATGTCATTAAATAATGCGAATTTTACTATTTCAAAAAAGTGGTGCCAATCATGAAATCTGAATTTTTAAAAAGTAGCCCGCTGGCATCATTGTTGTCATATCGGATAGTTTGACATGCTACCGACGATTTCAAAAACCATTTATATATTAACAATTTGATTTTTAGATAGATTTTTAAATAAAACTAATTTAATAAATCGACAGTTAGAATTTTTTTGTAAGATATTTACAAGGATAATTAGACTAATTAACAAAAAATGCTGTTATGGAAATCTCACAATTCTTACAAAAACAAAGTAAATAAATGTATTGATATCACATACGTAACTGAGAAGTGTTTTGGTGTTGCAAATTTTTCGTAAAACATTTTTTAATAGAAGAAAAGCTAAATCCACGTAAATGGTTGAAAAAGTACTTCCATTAAAAAAATATTTAGCTTCGACTGTTTCTCTGCGCTTCCTGAATGTGAACCAGCGAAGTATTTTGTAGGAACAGTATCATATACTTTTACTGGTAGACGAATTACATTGCTTTTTATTAATGGAACTTAAAAGTCTCGTCGGAGCATAAAGGGTTAGACAAGAATTATTTTTTAAAGCATACATGTGGATAAAGAAATTACTCGGTTATCAGGTTTTTCTATCACATATTTTTTTATTATAAGTCTAATTTAGCAAAAAGTTGTGAATTATTAGCGTGAATTTGCGTAAGACAAATAACTATGTAAAGATATTAAACGCAGATCCCCATATCGATGCTTTTCATACTATTTTTTTAACCATTAAACATACATGAAAATTTCTGCCAGACGCTGAAAGGGCACGTTATGTTAAATCTGCTATGTTTACCCAACGGAGATGTCATTGGTACCCTTAAGAAGTACGACAGTCGTGAATAGTAACTTTCGCCTCATTTTTATGTTATTAAATAAAGAAAAGCTTATTATTTGAAAATCTTAATGCCCATTCAACTTTAATACCACGCGTATTCCAACCGTAACCGTCCTTCTACTTTTCTCTGATAATGTAAAAAGAAGTTTATTATTCGAAAAGCCGTATGACAAAGCAAAACATGTCCGTGAGTGACGCTGACGTCATATTGACGATTGAACAGCCTATGTAAGATATTTCGCTCTCATCGTACTTTTTTAAAAGCTTCTAAATATCTCGCAATTGTAATTTTTTCACAGTATGCAAAATATTCTTTCAAAAGCATTTTGTTTGATAAACGTGTCACAGTTTACAGATATCTTATGGTTTTTAATATAATTTTCAAGAATGATATATATTTTTAGAATCTATCTCCATATCATACAGGTAGATTACGAAAGATTATCCCGTTTGCATTTTTAACAATAGTTTTTTTTTTTTTTTTTTTTTTTTTTTTTTTTTTTTTTTTTTTTTTTTTACAGGTAATATTCCATAACAAAATTGAAACTTCATCAATAATTGAAGAACTAATATAAATAAATAATATAAATAAAAATAACAATGCCCAGATAAACTTACAGCTCACAGGGCATTGAGCTCACAGGGTATCCACACTAATAGTATATTATACTCTTATTTTAAAAAATAATGCCCCTCACCAAACAAATTAAGGGGGATTAGTCCTCCCTCCCTTTATACTTACCAATGAATCTCCAACTGTAATCAGGGAAGCGTATTTTCAGAATAAACCTATATACCAAATTTGAAGCAAATCAGCGAATTCTGCATGAAAAACCCATTTCGCAAAATTAAGGGGAAATTAGCTCCCCCATTTCCCCTTTATACTTAACCAATGAACCTCTAAATCTAATCAGGAGGGCTCCTTATCAGATGCTAATTCCATGGGTCTTTGTAGTGTAAGTCACACAGATGATAACTGCTATTTTTCTGGCCACCGTTATTTTCAAAAAGTCTTCTTCGCTTTATTCAATTAATGAGATATCTCCCATAAAATAAGTCACATTTTCAGTTCTATAATACTGGTAGTGGAACATTATAGCAATTTGCACCTATGTGACTTACACTATAAGTACGTATGGAATTAGTCCAGAATGAACCAAAAAAAAAAAAAAAAAAAAAAAAATTAAGCAAATTGGATAAATTTGCATGAAAACCCATTTATGTAAATTAATGATGGGGACTTCTTCCCCCTTTCCCCCTTTATACTTAACCAATGAACTTCCAAATTTAATCAAGTAAGCGCCTTATCGGGTTAAACCGGTATATCAAATTTGAAGTAAATCGAAAATTCTGCATGGAAAACCCATTTATCTAAGTTAAGGGCGGGGGACTATCTTCTTTTCTCACTTTATATTTAACCAATTGACCTCCAAATCTAATAGGGGAAGCTCCTTATCAGAATAAGCTGGCATATAAAATTTGAAGCAATTCGAATAATTCAGCATGAAAAAACCCATTTATCTAAATTAAGGGGGTTTAACCCCGTTACCCCGCCTTTTTACTTAACCAATCAATCTCAAAACTAATCAGGGAAGCGCTGTATCAGAAAGAACCTAGAAAAAATTGAAGCAAATTGGATAATTCTATCAAGAGTTATCGCGTTACGTACATACGTACATACATACTTACATTCAGAACCTGCGGGCACATTAGCTCTCAGGCTTTGATAGCCTGTAGTTAAAAACACAAATTTAACAAACATGTAACATTGTAACACACTTAAAACACTGAAATTATTCATAATTAAAAATGCGGCTGTAAGTAGGGCTATTTGGCAATTTCTTCGGCTATTAACATCTGCCACGAGTCGAAAACGAAAGTACCGCTTGAAATAAACTTGAAAACTTTTTTTAAATATATTATTGAAAATTTTCATATCTAGATCATTTTTATTGTTGTTAGTAGGCAATCTAAAAAATATAAATTAGATGAAAATAATTTAAAAATGTTTTAAAAGAATGGTATTTACGTATCTCAGGGATGAGATTTCCGACTTTTGCATACCAGTATAATCTTTGATAAAATGTTATTTCATTTAATCTGAACATTTTTGTGATTTAACAGAACAATATTTTCCCTAAGACTATCTGGTATGAAAAAGGTCGGAAATCTCAACCCTGGTATCTTCTGTAACCGGGAATGCCCTAGTTGGATTTTCCAGTAGTAGTAATTAACATAGTAGTAACGCGAGTCAGAGTTGGACCACTCAGCACAAAATGTCTCGAAATAACGATTGACAAAAGTGTAAACATGTTTCTGGGGGAAAATAAATAAATAAATAAATAAATTCCTCATGCTAAAAAAAAGGGTTAGAACAACAAAATGTTATTTTATGAGTTTAATTCCATAAAGTTGTTTCTTTATGTTATGAAAAATATTGCATACACTTTATAATTTCGAATTTAATAGGTAATAAATTGTTAGAAAATTACAATTTGTAAAAATTTTAAACTTAGCACAAATATTGTTCGGCAGGACATTTGATTAATTTATGAAACATACTAACATAAATAAGTATAACTGCTTTTGTTGTTTGTTATTTTTATAAGGCAATAGTAAAACGCACACAAAATTATAGTTCAACAATTGTTGCTGTCGTTTCATTAAAAATGTCCCAATATATGATTTTGTTTAAAATGTTGTAGCCTTCAAATAAAATATTCTCAGATACGCGATATATATACTATTTTTTTTTCCTTTCTTCAAAATATAACAACCGATTTATGTAAAAAAAAAATAAAATAAAAAAATAAGTGGAGTTAGGATTCAGATCATGCGTTTATTGATTTAGATTGCTTATAAAATTTGAAAAAAAAAAACATCGTAGAAAGTATAAGATGTCATAGAAATCAATTTATCATTTCGAAATAGAGATGTAGCAATAAGGTTTAGAGTCAGACCATAAAAAAAATTCTTGTGCAAAAGATCAAGGTTCATAGACGGTAAAAGTTGAATTGAAATTATAATGACAAGAAAAGATATGTCTGACATAAGTACACTGTTGAACATTTGCACCAAACTGCCCAGTGATTCGACCATTTTTAAAGAAAACAATTACATAACCGTAGTTTATGTTTATTCTGACCATACTGTGCTCCGTAAAAATGTCAGATACGTTTAATAATATTGACATGAGTGATTTAATACATATTTGGCAAAATTGGGTGCTTAATATTATTAATTATCCCAACTGCTGTTTGTAGCAGTTATCTCCGGATATGCTACACGTTACAGTACACATACTTACATTTGGTATGGCGACTTTTGAAAATTAAATTTTAAATACAAACTTTTCTCACATAAATACTGGTGTCAAACACTAAATAAAATAATTTTTATTATTGACTATCAAAAGTACGTTCTAAAAGTCCTGTATTATTTTAGCCTATTCCGAACTAATTATTATTTCAGTCATTCCAAAATGATTCCATTTCATAACGATTTGATCTATAAAAAAAAAAAAACATGTCTGCATAGTTATTTTGTACAAATAACATGAAATAAAACTTTTATGTGAAACGAAAATAAGTTAGAATTTTATTTTACCTTAATTTATCTTTGATTTATATTAACCATGTGTGTTACAATTTTATTTTCCGGGAGAAAAGATTACTTTTAAACAATTGTTCCAGTTATACGGTATTTAAAAGATAAACGATATTTCTGTTTGGCGAAATCTTCGTTACATAAATATATGAGGTATTCTCACAAAATTTTAACTTTCAGGAATAAAAATCTGGTGAAATTAAACTTAATAAAATAACATTTTAAGCTTATAGACGAATGCTTTAATGATTCAAAATGGCGACGATTTTTTTTTTTTTATTTATCTGAGATTTAAGTTAAACTTGCGAGTTTAATTCTTCTTACAATTTTACTTCTCTAACTTTTTATTTTCTTCTAAATTTTTACTTATAATGAATTTGCATAGTACCCACAGAACACTCAAATAAAAAATAATAACAATGTAGTATTTTTAGTACAAAATTTTGGTATAACATTGTCTTAAAGGGATGTCAAGGAAGGGACGGTAAGGGAAAAATAGCTGGCGGGTAGAGTAAAAAGTTACGGTAAGGAAAATTACCACATATTTTTAGGTAAATCATGTTAAGACTAAGTGATATCCACAATGTTCATTGATTTGTAGCAACAGTTATTTACATTGGATTAAATTTTAAAAAAATAATAATTTATATCGGAAAGTGCAGGAATAAGCCCTGGGGACGGTAAGGAAGATTATCACATATTTTTAGGTAAATCATGTTAAGACTAAGTGATATCCACAATGTTCATTGATCTGTAGCAACAGTTATTTACATTGGATAAAATTACAAATATAATTTACATCGGAAAGTGCAGGAATAAGCCTTGGGGACGGTAAGATCACCTATAAAGCCACGATGCTTGAAATTGATATTTAAATGCTGATTTAAATTCTGCAGTAAATTTCCTGTCAAAGAATTTTATTGAATCTTTCTTTAGCATACCTTTGCAGGAGAAAAAAGTTCAAAAAAATTGTGTGGCTGCATCTGATGCGTTTCTGTGTAATTTTAGCAAGAGGGATGTAAGGAGGCTAAAATCCAGGGACAGAGTTAAAAAAATATGTGCAGGTTAATTTTGCTACATATTTATATAAAACTATAATCCCAGTTTCGTAAAAAAATACATCGAATTACTTTTATTGAAACAATTTTATACAGACAACTCCGAACTTAAAAGTCAGCATCGGGGACATGGGACGGTAAGGAATTTCGTGGTATATTTGACCCCCCCCCCCCCAAACATCGTCCAAATCGTATTTATCCCATTAATATTGTTATGCAGTCATGCAATGGGATGTTTACCAACATAAGAAAAAAATACCAAGAATATGTACTAAAATAAAAATTATTATTCAGGGGCATAAAAGTCAAAATTATGTGAGAACGCGTCATATGTACACACAAACCATCAGTGTTTTTGTTGGTAAAAAGGTCCATAACACCTAATTTCATAAAACTGCTACTGTAAACAGCAGTTTTTTAATGAGAACTTGGCTATCGTCCGGTCTGTTTACTATCTCGAAAGTCATTATATTAAACCTTATCAGACGAATTGAAAAAAATTTGCAATGTTGAAAATAACAGAGTTCTCAATCAACCATTAGCTTCAGAGAATGTTTAGTACCACCTGCTAGAATTTTAACATTTGCTACTAAATATTAAAAATAAATCAGAACAAAAAGTCTGCTTTTTTGTAATATCCGTATTATAATTATATGTTAATTGATATACCATACTATCATGCATTATAATTATTGTGGAGAACAACATTAATACAGACTTTTCGTTACATAATATTTTTGATTTCGATCTTGTTAGCAGTCCCTTAGATATGTGACGTCTATACTCCAGGGACAACATGCTCTCTCGTATCACCACATATTTAGCAGTCCCTTAGATATGTGACGTCTATATTCCAGGGACAACATGCTCTCTCGTATCACCACATATGCAATATGTGAACTTATATATGCCACTTTTTAGCATAGCTAAAAAGAGCCGGTGGCACAACTTTTTCGATTTCCTATTAAAAAAAAAAAAAACTGAAACAGAAAAGAAATACTAGGAAAATTATTACTATACTACATATTAGTAATTACATTTTAAATCAGATGAAAACAATGGATAACTACACAGATGAAAAGTAACAAGAGGTTTTTCAAACTAAATTATTATTTACTTAAAGTGATAAAATACTTTTAATAAGGCAAAAAATTACCTTTATTTATTCATATTAGACATATGTTTCATTGCTTCGACGGCAACATTCTCAATAATAAATATGAAACAAATAATTTCGCAAAAATTATTTTAATATAAAACAAGTAAACAAAAATCATGTGAACTCAAGCATAATGAAATGAACTGCGATATTAAAATTGGATGTTTGTGAACGTGAATTATTTAATTCTATTGTTTCATTTTTCTGAAAAAAAATATATAAATATTCAAAATATATATATTTTTTTTCAGGATCACAATACAAATATCTCGAGCAATTCTGAGTAGACAAAAATATAAAAAAGAAATTAATCTTAACTTACATGTGTGCATTGAATTGTTTTTCTATTAATTGTAAAATAAGCATGTTTAACGCATTATTTGTAATGCATTATACAGGGTGCCCACTAAAGTCCGTCCCGCGCTCTTAATTGCCGAACGGTTGCAGCTATAGTCATAAAATTGGTGTCTAGTTATAGTAAAGTGGCTGTGCGATACCAGATGAGACCACTTCCAGCGGCACCTGTTATAAAACAGCTGAGTTAGTATTCCTATCTCGAAAACGAGATTCATATTCAGAGCGAGATTCATTTATCATTTATGTTCTCAAGGTGTCGTCATTCACCATTATCCCATATTTCGAACCGTTTTCGCGATAGGAACGCTAATGCCGCCATTTTGTACCAATTGGCGCTGTAAGCGGTCTCATCTAATATCGCAAAGCCTCTTTACTATGCCTAGACACAACGTTTATGAATATAGATGCAGTTGTTCGGCAGTTAACCCTCTCGCTGCGTAAGAAATTCTTCGCGATGAGCGTCTTTTACAGAATTTTTTAATAGCTTATCACTGGTTCTTTACTTTAACACTAGAACGCCCGGGAATTTTTCTCAACTTTCATAAAAATATTTGATGCCAGAATTTTTATTTAAAATTATTTGACTGATTTATTTAATGTAAATCTGCGTGTTTTAAATGTAACTTATTTTAGAAAAAAATTTCTGGTTCCAGTCGATATACAATCGTGTAGTCGGAGTGACTCCTTTCGGGCGTTCTAGTGTTAAAGCAGACATTTTGACTATCGTAATCGGGGAAACTGTCCAGATTAAATCAGACAAAGTTTACGCAAAACAATAACTGGTGGGAACAACCAAATAGTATTAATTTTGCGGAAAATGCATGCCCGAGCGTAGCTCGGTCTGCGCTGCGAGAGGCTTAAGAGGGTGGGAACGGATTTTAGTGGGCAGCCTGTATTTTTATTTTGAGACATTGTTGTTAAATAACCAAATATTTATAACTGTTTGAGTATTTTATTAGTGATTCATTAAAAAAAAGGCAAAAACTAATTAAACTTCAACGAAATACTTTTGTCCACCTAGATCGTCAAAACGTTCCACTGTACCCCGTTAAGTCTTCGCATCCTCTAAAAACAGGATAATGTATCCTGTTTTTAAAAGATTGACCAGTTACGGATAATTGAATGATGTTTTAACGAATGGGTAGCGACAGCTTTCTGTAATCGGTATGCCATGATTTTCCGTTGTAATGGGACATTTTTCGGTTATCATGGCTCCATCCACCTCTGTCGCGAGAGTAGACGGCTGTTTTTAGGATTGATATGTAACATCAATCACACATTCGGATATCGACATTTAAAAATGTCCTTGAATCTGACTTTTATAACGACGCCATGGGAAATATTTTGACATTGAGCTCGATGTTAAAAAACTCCGAGTGCTAGTGAATAGCATTCAGAACCACGGTATTGAAAAACACCGTGTTTAGGAAATTTTATGCTTAAACGATATGTTTTGAACCTGTTTTAGATATTTTCTGAAGCAGGTATAGCTTATGCATGAATTTTTCCCAGGCATGTTTTTACGCATATTTTCTCTATTTTAATGCATCATCCTGCATATTTCCATTTTATTTTTTAAATGTAAATATTTTATTTTAATTAAATGCATATACTTATTTTCTAATATGTGATTATCGAATTCGTATAAAATAAATCAAAAGAATTTACCTGTATATTTTTACACCATGGAATTTACAACGTCACGTCACACGCATATTATCCGTACAAAAATAGTTTAAAATGTGTAGTTTTTATATATGACATTATTTTCATCATTAAATACGCTTTGCGCGTGATAATTTAATTATTTAAAAGGGTTTTTTTTCTTATTTAACATTCGCTTGTAAATATATTATTAAACTTAAAAGTTTCTGATAATATTATTATTTCACAGGTTTGCTATCGGACTTAATACCAGTATTTTCTTAGTGAAAAACTTGCCGTTTGCAGTCGCGTGGTTATATTAGTCTAGTTTTGCTACATAAAAATACTGGTACTTCAGCTGAAAGCGTGCCAAGCATGTTTCAGCTTTTAAATATGTCCTAAATTTCACATTGAAAAGTTTTTCAAGCGTAATAATTTAATGATATTAGACATTTTAAATGCAGATATTAAACATTTGGGCATTTTACGTATGACGTAATTGTCACCATTAAATGTGTTTCGCTTGTATTTTTTTTTAAAGATTTTCTTACTTTTGTAATATTCACGTGTAAATACAAATTTTATGACATAATGTTCCCTATTTCCTTCTTTTAACACATGATTATTCAATTATTATTTTAAAGTTTCATTTTATTTTTTAATAGTCACGTCAAAATATATATTTTCTATTTGAGGGAAAATATAGGGGAAAGAAGAGTAAAGAGATCACTCTAAGGTTTGACGAATTTTTATGATACCTTTTTAATCACTACTACGTGGGCCAGGTCCAACTCGCAGGGACCTCGAGGGACGAGCTATGCTCGGTAGTTCAGGCTTCGCAGCCTCTAAAAAGAGGCAAGATATACTGTTTTAAAAGGGTACCCGATTACGGATAATTTAATGACCTTATCACGAACGGCGCTAATGTTCTGTAATCGGGTTGCCATGGTTTTCCGTTTGAATGGGACATTTTTTGGTTACCACGGCCTCATCCACCGCTGTCGCGACAGCTTATGGCTGTATTTGAGATTAATAAGTAAGATCAATTACTCATTTGAAAATCAGTTTATATTAAATGGTTAGGTTAAAAATGTCACTGCCTCTCGGACTTTCATAATGAAACTATGGACAATGTCCTTCCTTTGGGTTCGAGGTTGAAAATCTCCGTGTTCGTGAGAATAGCATTTGGAACAGCAGTATTGAAAATCCCTGTGTTTTGAAATTTTTCTCTTATATTTTTTGCTTTGATAGAGTTTTAGATATTTTCAGTAACAGATATAGCTTATGCATGAATTCTTTTCCCTGTTTTGATGCACCATCATGCATATTTTCGTGTTATTTTTAAAATGTAAATTATTTATTTTATTTAATACGCGAATGCATTTACCTGTGCTTATGCTGCATCAAGTGATGAAATATATAAACATATTTGCTAACCTCGTTATTTTTACATCATATGATTCTCAATTGCGACGTCACACGAATATTGTCCGTAAGAAAATACTTTTTTATGTATTGGTTTAATATACGACGTTATTTTCATCATCAGGGTTGCTACGAGTCAGGGCTTAACACAAGTATTTTCGTAGTGAAAAACTTACATTTTGCAACTGCGCGATTATATTAGTCGAGTTTTTCTACATAAAAATACTGGTATTTTAGCTTAAAACGTAGGGGAACCCGGGATACAATGGGGTGTGGGGGAGGAATAAAGTTTCATGTTTTTTGGTGTTAAGGAGTTATTTCTAGCGAAAGTAAGCAGAAGTAAGAAAATCTGTTGCCGTTCCACTTATGCAGCCATGTTAGTCTAGTTTTCTCGATCGTTAGTGCGTTAATTTTCCGTTGTTCTGCATTACAATTTCTGATGATTTTGTAACCAAAGTAAGGCATACATACTTGTTTACATTACATTTATAGTTAGTTCATGCATGAAGTATGTTTAATTGTCTTTATTTTCGTGTAGTTAAACGTTTGATTACGTATCTTTCTCGAGTGGCCTTACCTTCCTAAGCTAAATCGTGTTTCTGGGGCAAAACAAATGAGGCGGAATGGGGAAGTACACCTTTCTGATCCGAAAAGTTTTTAACTAACTTGTTCTGACAGTGAATGTTTATATTGCGGTGAATTTTACTCAAAGTCAGTTGAAGGTTGAGCCGCTTGTTCCATGTGCAAAAAATGGGCACACAATTCCTGTGCGGCAATAGATAGCGACGATGAAGGGATTGTCCCACACAACACAGATTCGTCCAATTTTCGCCTAAAGTACGTAATTTGGATGAATGGACGTGTCCATTTGAAGTCTAAAAGTCCTCCGGACTTCACCTAAATTTCGTCAAATTACGTCCAAATGTCACCCCCCCTTTACGTCAGAAGTACGTCTTTTGGGCCATGAAATGAGCATAAAATGAACGAAATTTGGATCGGCCAAAATTTGTCCATATTACGTTCAAAAAATACCTCCATCCGGACGAAATACACACGAATTTTGGCTGTAATATAGACGTCAAAAATTTGTCCATATTACATCTGAAAACACCAACCACATTTGGACGAAATATAGACCCCTTTTAGCCTTAATATGAATGTGCTTATTGATCCAAAATACGTAGTTTGGACCAAAATGAGACGAATCTGTTATCTCCCTCAGGCAAGGATGACGTTATATTAAAAAACTGAAATAACAAAAACTTTTAATATAAATAATTTTGATAGAAATTTACTTAGAACTTTTTTTCCCAAAATCATATTAAATACTTAAATATTTTAAATTCCTTGCCAGGACTCATTCATATAAATCAGTAAAAGCATATATATTTTATACATATTGCTAATAAACTTTTTTTTTATGATACTTTTAATTTTCTAAGATCTTTAAAGAAAATACATTAATTCCTAAAGTATATGTTATAGCTTGATTTGAAAAACAGAGGCTATACGAGACTTTAATCTGTTACATTCGGCCCAAACACAACTACGTTCTTTCACGAAAAAAGAAGAAAATTTTTAGTAATACAGTTTTTAATTCATAATACAATTAAATGCTACATCAGAATGCTTTAACATAAGCCGTAAATTTTTTAAACTTAAATGAAAATTTTGCACTACTGGAAAGAAATGAATATAATGGATAATGAATACAAGGACATTTAATCATTTGTTTTGACGTTAAGTACAGCCAAACATTTTCAAGCTTCCACATTTATAATATTAGGATTAGTATACTATGATTACTACATGGAGGTAATAACAAAACTAATCATTAAGATAACACTCTATGAATTCAACAACACTCAATGAAAAGAATAGCGTCCTATTAAAAGAATTATGTTTTGTGCATTACTAGATTCTAGAAATCTATGCATTTCTGCTATTCTTCACATTTTTATTTTATATACTTTTTCTCGTGGAAAAAAAAATATATATATTTCTTGGTTTTCTTTTATATTATCATTGGTGATGATAATGCTTCTAAAAAGGTCTTATATTTGCATAGCTGCCAACTGCTACAATTTTTAGCTAGCACTAATTTTTAATGGAAATCTTCGCTTTACTTAATAACATATCTATAATTAAATCAGATGAAGATTTTTAAAAGAAATTAGTGATGGCTAGAACTCGTAGAATTTTGCCGTTGCATTTTGAAATTTTATTATATTATTCATTAGCATACAATATCGTCAACTGCAAAGTTTTATATTTTGTGAACAATGGATTTTTTCTCTTAAATTCTTTGTAAAATCAGTGTTATTCAACTACTCCACTTTTTTTTTTTCCCTTGAATTAAAATAGCTCTAACAGGGAATATGATTTTCCTTTTAAGGATCCACTTAAGAATGAAATGCATCAAAGAAATTGAAAATTTTGAGTCTTTCAAATGCTGCTAATTCATGGAAGAAAATGTGATATTCCCTAACAACTTTTATGTATTGTGAATAAAATTTTACACACTGAAATTTGCATTTGTTGCCAGGTGTGCAAAAAAAATATTTTACATTTTTAATAATAATAACAAACATTATTTTGAAATATCATTAAAGAAATTTAAAATGTAGTACGAGCGTGAACTTTGTTTTTCATAAGCAGACCTACTCCCTACTGCTCCATCATAATATGTAAAAAAAAAAATATCCCTAGACTGCAAGATTAACTTTCCATTACTCATGCATGGATTATTAAAAATAGTTCCATTTTATTTATTTTAGTAATTGACTTTTCACTGATTAATGTAAAAATACATACTGTATATTCTGGTATGTAACAATAATTTTTGATAGAAGAAAAATTATCAAAATTTATAGGTGCATATTATGAATCAATTTTAAAAATAAATTATAAAAAATATGATCATAAGAACTAAGATTTTTGATTTAATAAACATGCAATTTATGTTTAAAAAATGTTGCTATTAGAGTATATGAAAAATAATAGTATTGTACTTTAAAATAATTTAAATCTTATTTTTCACTATGTATCTCATGAAAGTTTTTGCGAACAATCTGCACAACATATGGCAATTATAATAAAAAATACAAAAATTAAATCTAAAAGTATATGTATGTGTTACATGTCAGAATACAATATGAGTAAGAGTACAAAATTTAGTATATGATCAAAACTTATTCATTAAAATACTGATTTTTATTTAGGTTATCACCAAACTAAGTCTTAAAAAATTAATCTGTGCTTTTAATTAAATATCATTCAATTAAATATTGAATAATTATTTATAAATGAATTTACATTTTGTACAATTAAATATGTAAATTATCAAATATATTTCAGATTAACCTGATTATTTGTAGTACATTATAAAATAACAAAAACAATACATTCAGTGTATTTAAGTAATGTTTTGAAATCAAAGTTTATTTAAAACATTGCTTAAGCATAAAAAATGAAATTTATCAAATATTTTCATGCATAAAATATGGTTAAAAATTATGTACAAACTTTTAGTTTAAAATTATTCAAAATCTTTAGTGAACAGTGTACATATATTATCATTGTTATAAAAGAATATACAATAAAGATGCAAGAAATATTTTCAAAAATGAAGTTTTATTTATTTATTTTCCAATTTGGCTCTTGTTGACAACAATATTTTCTTTTTACAATTCATATATAAAATATATTTTTCACAGAAAGGCAAAAAGGGTGCTATATTTCATTACTATAAAGTAGGCAGGATGATCCTGCGGAAACTGTTTGGAGAAAACTCTGTTCTACGTTAATGCTTCTCAGACTTATTTTCAGTATATTTAACAGACAGCAGCTTCAAAGCCTATAAATAAAAAGAATAATAATTCATTAAATAGCACATATCAATAATTCATAACGTTAGATGCAAATTAAAATTTTAGTTTTAATTTTTGCTTACAGATAGATAGCATCATCAGACATCTTGTATTATTTCATAATAAAATGAAGTTTTTTCATCCAGCTTTGAATGATATAAAAAAAACCTTTATATATTTTTAAAAATTACTAGCCAGTGTTTAATTTAATCTATTTATCAAATTTTTATTATTATTTTTTAAACAAACAACTACTGATGCAATGTTTACAAAATATATAAAAAAGTACTTTATAATGTTCAATTGTGTCCTTTATTTTGAGTATTTAAAGATCTATATTTATATAAAGTAAGGATAAGAAAAGAAAAATCAAAATTTGGTGCTTTCACGTTATAGCAGCCTCCTCATTTACAATTATGTCAAGGTAGCAGTTTCAAATTTGCAAAAGATCAACACCAAGCTTATACAGTACAACCTCGATATCTCGAATCTGTGGGGAACTGAAAATAATACGAGATATAGAGGTTTCGGGTTATCAAGGTTTTGACAAAATTTAATCTCAATTTAATCTCACAAACTGCTTTTTGCTGTAAAAAACAGGATTCATCAAAAACGGCACATAATCTATTAATAATTAACAAATTACACTTCTCAAAGCCTTAATAATTTCAAAATTGTGTTACACACAAACTTGTTTCGATTAAATAATATCCAATTTGTCATTAAGAAACGCAAGCTGTTGTTTCAGAAGAAAAAGTTCTTAATTGAAGTCTGCCGTCTCGCAGAATCTTTTTGCAATCGCACAGTCTCCTCTCACATAGCAATGGTACCAAATGCTGATGTTCTGATATTTTCATTTGATTCAAGAAATCTCTGCAGCAATTAAACTTCCGTCTCAGCTTCTTTCACTGTAATTTTTTCATGCTGTTGTTGATCATGTAAGTCTTTTAATTTCTTCATCAGAAATTTCTGCATTAATACTCGAAACAATCTCCTCATTCGTCATAGTGTCGCATGTTTCAAGCTCATTGTCTACATTCAAGAATTCTTCGAATGAAATCTCAGTGTTACACTCTTTTTTTATCGATTCCCACTGTTCTGGATTCAGTTCTCTTTCTTCAGTTGCTTGCTTAATGGAATCAACTTCCTCAGTTTCACTGAAAGTTACATATTCTAAAAATTCTGCTATTATGGAAACAATTTCTTATTGTTGTTTCTGTAACATTTTTCCATGCATAGTGAGCCATTCGCATTGACTCTAAGATGGTGATAGGTGCGCTAGAAGGTTTACCTTCACCGATATTATTCAGAAGTTTCTCACAATTTGAGCTCGATAATCAACTTTGAAGCTAAGGATTATCTCCTGGTTGATTGGTTGTCCTGGTTGAAGCTTCGAAATCTTGTTTGGCAGCAAAAATTTAAGTGATATTTTTTAGCGTTGGAAGATTAGAGTGGTCTTTACAATTGTCTATGAATAGGAGAATGCGTATTTTACTTTTAGCCATTGTTTTACGGATTCCTGTCAGCCAATCAGCAAAAATTGCGTTTGCCATACAAGACGTTATATTTGATCTGTACAGCATTAGAAATTACTTAATTTTAGCAAAGCACCTTGGATTTTAGATCGTCCTATCATAAGAGAAGGAAGCTTTCCTTTACCACTTTGATTTGCTGCCAAAAGCACAGCTACACGAAGTTTACTGTTTTCCATGTCAGATTTCTTCACCTTTAAATGCAGCCGTTTTGTTGGGAAAACATTGGTACAATAATACACTTTCATCTGCGTTGAAAACACATCATCTGCTTTATAGTCCTTTAAAAGAAAAGGAAGTTCTGAAAGCCACTCTTCACAGGTAGCTAAAAAACCTGATGCCCTTTCACAGCAAAGTTTCCAAAAAACGATGTTGTCCAGGCCTCTCACTGGTCCATTTTTTGAAAACTAATAATTTTTTAGAAAGAAATTCGTGGAGGGTTTCTGCAACAATTACAAGAAAAACGCACTTCCCGGTAGGTTGCTGCGAAATTTATAAAGAATATTTTTCTTTAAATAAAAGTGGTGTTCAAAAAACGGACTGAGTGGGAGTCCTGTGTTGTCCCTTTTTCAGTTTCAAACGCCTTCCATTCTTACACTTTAAGTTCTTTGTATCAACAAAGCGATAAAAGAATGTGAAACCAGCATCCAGATCAAATTCTACAGCTGACAATAGCCAAAAGTAAAAAGTCGAACTAATTTCTGTGGAAAAAATTTCGACATATCAAGGGTTTTGAAAAATATTTTTCGAGATAAATATGGAAAATACATAAGAATTTTGATGAAAATGCAGGGGAAATTTCTTTTTTCGAGATATTGAGGATTTCGAGATAAGGAGGTTCGAGATATCGAGGTCCGACTGTATATACATCATACAAACATCATGCACAATATGTATAAGCCAAATGCTCATATATGAGCCATATAAGTAATATTTATATCATATATCAGTCATATAGATCATTAAACAAAAACATAATTTACAGAACAAAAAAAAAAATTATTTTACACATTGTTTATGCTCGAGAAGGGATAGATACAGCAGATTCGCTCAAATCCGCACAGCTTGGGACCAAAGGTTGTGTAGATTTTAGAATTTTGTGGATTTCTGGTTTGTTTACATTTTTTAGACAATAATTTGAATGTAATAATGCAATCAAATGTATAATGAATGTTTGCAATACAGCAAAATATTAAAATAATTAAGTAATAAACTAAAATAATAAAAAATAAGATAATTTAAAAAATGATTAAATTATTAAAAGTAAAGGTCAAATAAATAGTAATTAATAATGTATAATTAAAATTGCATAATAAAAATGAGATACATTTTCCTTGAATCATTCAATGACACTTCCCTCATAAAGGTACCACCCTATTAATTAACATCAAAATCAAAAAGTAAGGAAGATTTATTTCAGGTTTGCCAGTGTTAATAACTATAGAAAAAAAATTGATTAATACATATATATATTTGGTAAAAAGGCTGATTAGCAGTGATATCAACAATATCCTTTTTTTTTTTTCAGTGATAAATTTATATTTCCTTCATGAAAAACGAGTTTAGTCTCATCATATTATCGAGAATTACATATTAAAATACATACGAAATGATATAAAACTAAAAAATCCTGTTACTTTGCCTCTACAGCTTAACTGAAATTTTCATTGTTTACATCTGCGATGATGTGCAGATTTTAGGCGGTTGCAGATTTGAGGGAGTCCTGTATTATAATTTTTCTTCAGCTGCTTCTACAGTTAATGTTAAAGTCTTGCAAAAAATATGTTTAAACCAAATGAATTTTTAAAAATAAAATTCGAACAATAGGATACTTGAACTACCCTAAAAACTTAAATTACAAAGATACATGGAAAATGCAAACCTTTAAAAAAGTTTCAGCTTTATTTCCATTTCATTCGAATGGAATGTAAGTTTTTAGATTAGTTTAAGTATCATATTGTTCGAATTTTATTTTTATTTCTTTAAGATCAATTGGTTTAAACGTATTTGTTGCAAAACTTTAACATTTACTGTAGAAGCAGCTGAAGAAAAATTCTAATATCTATCACTTCTTGGGACTATACAATGCATGAAATGAGGGGGGTTTTTTTTGTTGTTGTTGTTGTTTTGCAAATTATGTTTTTTTTTAATATGTCAAGCTTTATAACTAGTGCAATTCAGAGGAACTCATTACAAAATTAATAGAGGATGTTATAATTAGGGTTGGATATATAGGGTATTGCATCACAATTTGTGATGTAACTAAAATCCATAATAAAAACAAAAAATTCAAATTTACTTAAATTTGGTTATCCAATTTTCCACTGGTAGTGGTCTCTATGAATGCAAAAGTAAATTGTGTTGCATGTTTGCTGGTTATTTATGCTACTATGAACGGCAATTCTGCGGCATTGAAACATTTCACCTCTGAACTGGGAAGGCCGGTGAGTGAATTAATTTCTTTTCACCAGTCTCTGACAGAGGAGTTAATTAATGGTAATATTAAAGAAAGTTGAAATCTTTTTGAACTGCTTAAAAAAATATATATATAAATAAATAAATAAATAAAATAAAATAAATAAATTTATCTTGTAATCAACACCATTACATTTTAAGTTGTCCTATCAGAGCCTAACACCATTTGTCAGTTTACTGGTTCATAAATGTCAGTTATTGAATACTTGCATTATTAATAATTTAAAACATGAAAAGAGAGACACATCTATAGTATCGTATCATATATAAATAAGGTTTAAGTAATTTGTTTTTATAATAAATATTTAAAGTATTTTTAAAGCATAATTTTTTTTTTTTTTCGTCGCAAGTAAAGTGGGAAACACTGGTTCATTTTGTGTCAGTTATTGGTTTTTCAAAATGGGGTTGTGTCAGTTACTGAAGTTATTCACCATATTTATGAAAAACATTTATTTTTAATAATACAATATATAATTTTTCAAAATTTTGTCAACAGTAATTTTTAAATGTATCTCTACCACCCATTCAAAAAAAAAAAAAAAAAAAAGTGTAGAATGGATTTAAAATTTTGTAATAGTGATTTGAACACTAATTTTTAATGTGTCAGTTACTGGGGGTTTCACCCTAAATCAAGTAATAAAGAAATTTAAACAGATTATTAAATAGAACATAAATTTGTTTTTAATACTTTTTCCATTTTAAAATTTTAAACTATGTATGCATATATAACCGAAAGTTATTTTCTTTATTGGAAAAAAAACTTTGTATTCGACTGCCGAATATTTGGTTATTTGGCCAAATCACTATTTGTCCCATCCCTAATTACAAGTTCTTTGATTCATTACTGTTTATTGATTATTTTTAGATAAGGCAGGGAGGGGGGGGGGGGTTGGCACATTACAGTTACATAAAATATATTTTTGGAAACCGTTGGCATGCGAATGTGAAAAGGTTTGCCATCCCTGAACTATTATTTATAATTGCATTACATTTAACTATTCACTCTCACAATTTTAAACAATTAATTTTAATATCAACATTTTTATTAGTTTGTGGGCTAAACCTTAAAATTCAGGCACGCTACACCTGCTGAAATCCCAACCCCCAGGCATGTAAAATTGTTTTATGTTTTTAAATTTACGTATCCAAGGACTACATAAAATATTGGCATTAAAATATTATTTAAAAATGGAAATGCTTGCATTTTTTTTTTTTTTTTTTTTTTTTTTTAATATATATATATACTACCTTCCAATATATTTCAATTTAACCTTAAAAAAATATACTGTTTATTCTCCAAACAGAAATTTTTATGAGTTATAAATTATATATGTTTTCCGAAATTGAGATTACACACTGTGCTGTAAGCGGGTGATGCTGCCCGCCACAAAATTGAATAATTTGAATTTAAATAGCCCTTTCTTTAAGTATCTCAATCAAAAAATTTAAACATAATATCACATTAGAATTGATAGTAGATAGATAGATAGACACATTCACACACATATGGTGTTATACAGTAACAGAATATAAGAAAAGAGATTAGAGATAGAAAAAAATAGTTGTAAATAGAGTTGTAAATAATAAATAAAATAAAACAAAAGATTTTTTTTCACTCATCATTACAGTTGAAGTAAAAAGATTTAATAAGAAACAATAACACAAACCAAAACATTTTATTTCAATTTCTAATCGTTGTTTCTAATATTTA
The DNA here is from genome assembly GCA_963932465.1 of Maratus speciosus. NCBI lineage: Eukaryota > Metazoa > Arthropoda > Arachnida > Araneae > Salticidae > Maratus > Maratus speciosus. The sequence goes on along the minus strand of OZ010786.1, from coordinate 605,643,508 downwards.
CTATGTGGAAAAAAAAGTTGCTACTGGCAAAGAAAAAAAAAATTCTGTTAACATAATTTGCACCTGACTAACATAAAAGTACCACATTATTCATTTTTTATGCAAGCTGACAATTGTAAAATCAAATACCCACAGACATATAAATTGAAAATTTTATTTAATAACAGCATTTATGGACTTTAACTGAAAATTTACCTTACTCAAAGTTAAATCATGCTTGAAAAGAGTTGAGTCCTGCTGAGTCCAACTTTTATTCAATCAATAATGATATCTATCTACAAAACAGTTGTTTTTCCAAAGACAAGAAGCTTGTATCTACTGGGAGAAAAAGGCGGAAAAAAAATGAGTGGATCCAGTATAATCTTATTTTAAAGCGATTTTAAAATGCATGAATTTTGCAAATATTGTGATTACTTTAACTCATACACACACACATAAAAAAATAACAACATTAGATTAATTTGTCTAATTCACCATTTTTTCTTCTCTGATCGAGAATCAAGTATTGATCGATTCTCGATTGTCTTGTTCACAAAAGAAATTAGCAACGGATAAATGTGCTTTCCACAACCAATGTTTTATGTGTATTCTACTATAAAAGAACATAAAGCTACTCAGTAATGTAATGATTGTGTTGACTCTAGGCCAATTTGGCAGGGGTCGGCAGCCCTTTATGCACCTAGTGGCCCATTTTAATTATTTTATATCTATTGATTATAAGAAATATTAATTTAATTATTTGGTTGCAGGGAAGTAACGTGAAATATATCAGATGCATGAAACAAAAATCAAGATACTCATCCATAGATCTATCGCATAAAAAAAAAAAAAAACCTTGATAGTTTTGCCAGTACTAAGTCAAAGGGAAAAATTCAGAAATTCACCAACTGTTCATGTAAAAGAAAATCATGAAATTTGTGGATTAGTCGCAAGAAAGATCTGCAAAATTCTGCAAAAATGAAAAAAAAACTGTGAATTTCACCAATCGGCAGGGTTGCAAAAAACCCACCTACCCAAAAAAACCCACCCGGGTTTTTTTGGGTAAAACCCACTCTAAAAAACCCAATAAAACCCACGTTAAAGCGGGTTTTATTGGGTTTTTTACAATTCATGATAATATTACTTAATATTCAGTAACTTTTATATTAGTTTTTTAACATTTGTGTTTCAAGAGTTACACTGTCCTATTAAAACTTATTGTATAGGTGTACTGCCAAATCCAAATCTGACAAAGTCAAAATGAAATAATGTGCTTTTAAAAAAAGTCTTTTTTTTTAAAAAGCCTGTTAATATTATGAAAAAAAGAAGCCAAAATCAATATACAGAGCTAATCATAACATTTTCGCATTAGCTAAAAAATGACAAGGTCTTTTATCAAGATTTAACAATATAAAACTTCATAACATAAATTCCCAACTGGATACAAATTTAACTTATTCACTTTTGGCCAGGATTGGCAAAAAAAAAAAGGGGGGGGGGGTTAAAAACCCAAATAAACCGGTTTTTGTTTGTTTGTTTGCTTAAACCTGGGGGGTTTTTTTGGGGGGGGGGGGGGTTAAATATCATTTCCTATTACATATACAGGGTGATTCAGCTCGTCGGTGACAAACTTTAAGGATCGATAGAGCACACCTAGACGAACATTTTTGAATAGGGAATGTAGGGTCCCTGACGCGATGGTAAGGCGCTAGGCGCTTTCGAAAATTTGGGTGCCGAAATTCGAAACGTCATAAAAACTAGGGAAATGGTTAGATTTTCTTGCTTGTTGCGTCGAAATGATTCTGTTTGTTTAGACTTTCTTCAGTACCAATTTGATAAGCGTATCTCTTAAAACATGGATAGGGGGCGCTGCAGACTTTGGAGAGCTAGACAACAACTTTAAGCCCGTTATTTTGATAATTTAACACATGCTCGCCAAAGTTTATACTCTAACTTAAAGTTTGAACCCAAAAGTAGAGCCCTGCAAAAAGCGTAAGAGCCGGAATAAAATGTCAAAGTACAGGGTGGTCGAAACTCGAAGGCTCCTAAGAGATAAACAAACAGATTTCTTGACTTATGGCATGCATTTTCATGATTCTGTTTGCTGGGGCTCTCTGAAACTCAGTTGAACGGTACAAAAAGAAACATCGATAGGGGGCGCTTTGGGCAAAAAACATAATTCGTTGACATTTCGGACGCTAACTGGAAACGGGGCGCTACGATCAGTTAGTAATAATGAAAACACATTTTCTACCTCTGCTCAACACTTCTGAATAAATTTAGACCAAAAACATCAATGATACTGGAAATTTATTTACAAAAAATAACACTACAGAAGATGCTCGAAATTTCGACCTTGGGCCATGATGCAGGCTTCGCACCTCCGTCGCATTGAGGAGTGTGTGTTTCCAACAATGCCAGGAGTATCTCTGATCTGCCCTGCAGCTGCCACAATGCGCGCCACAAGTTCTTCATCACTGCTGACAGGTGTATGGTATACCTCGGCCTTCAGGTAACCCCAAAGGAAGAAATCCAAGCAGGTGAGGTCTGGTGATCGGGCAGGCCAGTGAACTGGACCCCCACGCCCGATCCACCGCTGGCCATACCTTGCGTTTAGATGGAGACGCACGTCGTTCGTGTAATGGGCCGGAGCTCCATCGTGCTGGAACCACATCTGGCGACGCGAACCTTCGGGTACGTGCGCCTCATCCAGAAGCTGCGGCAGCACTTGATCCAGGAAAATCAGGTAATTTCCACCTGTCAGCCGTTCAGGTAACAAATAAGGGCCAATGAGGCAATCCCCCAGAATGCCGGCCCACACATTTACTGAGAAACGCTCCTGGGCTGCTCGGCTTCTGGTTTCATGTGGATTTTCATCACACCACACATGACTGTTGTGGGCGTTCCACATTCCCTCCCGGCTGAAGGTGGACTCGTCCGTAAACAAAATGCTGTTTACAAAACGGGGATCCCTGGATCTCATCGCCAAGTACCATCTTGAGAATTCCACTCGAGGGCCAAAATCCTGCTCTCTGAGCAACTGCACCCGCTGGATGTGGTAGGGGTGCAGATTCCGGGAACGTAAGATGCGCCACGCAGTTGCTTGCGAAATGCCAACATGTCTGGCGATATCTCTCGTGCTAAGACCTGGGTTGTCCTCAACCAGGTTAAGCACAGCCTCTTCGTTGTCGGGGGTGCTCACTGATCGCTCCCGTTCAGGCCTGCCTCCGTCGAAAGATCCCGTTGTGGACAACCTCTGGTGTACTCGAGCGAAGAAGGCATGGCAGGGGATTTGCCTGTTGGGGTAACGCTCGGCGTACAACCGCTGAGCGGCTCGTCCATTACAACCAGCAGCGCCATACGCCAAATGCATGTCAGCCAATTCAGAGTTTGTGTACCGTTCCATCCTACTACCGATCTGCAGACAAGTAACCCGAAGCTTAAGTAGGTACCGCACGTTCAAAAGACGTGTCTGCGCATACAACTACGTCATCTCGCGTTGTCGTCTACGCATTACGTATCTTTTGCATATCGATATGGTACGATATCTTTTGCATAAATCAGCAAAAAGCACCTTATGTAAATTTTATTGCGCGCATTGTGCATGATTGAAACCAGCTATGTTTGTTAAAAAAAACAAACAAACTGCAGTTTTAAAGCTTCTTATGATAAGTAAATTACTCTCTTGTTTTGTTTCTAACTGATCGTAGCGCCCCGTTTCCAGTTAGCGTCCGAAATGTCAACGAATTATGTTTTTTGCCCAAAGCGCCCCCTATCGATGTTTCTTTTTGTACCGTTCAACTGAGTTTCAGAGAGCCCCAGCAAACAGAATCATGAAAATGCATGCCATAAGTCAAGAAATCTGTTTGTTTATCTCCTAGGAGCCTTCGAGTTTCGACCACCCTGTACTTTGACATTTTATTCCGGCTCTTACGCTTTTTGCAGGGCTCTACTTTTGGGTTCAAACTTTAAGTTAGAGTATAAACTTTGGCGAGCATGTGTTAAATTATCAAAATAACGGGCTTAAAGTTGTTGTCTAGCTCTCCAAAGTCTGCAGCGCCCCCTATCCATGTTTTAAGAGATACGCTTATCAAATTGGTACTGAAGAAAGTCTAAACAAACAGAATCATTTCGACGCAACAAGCAAGAAAATCTAACCATTTCCCTAGTTTTTATGACGTTTCGAATTTCGGCACACAAATTTTCGAAAGCGCCTAGCGCCTTACCATCGCGTCAGGGACCCTACATTCCCTATTCAAAAATGTTCGTCTAGGTGTGCTCTATCGATCCTTAAAGTTTGTCACCGACGAGCTGAATCACCCTGTAGATGCATGCTTGTTGATAAAAATAAACAGTGTTGGATATTTTCAAAATATACAATGAAACATAGTTGAAAATATTATAAAGCATTATTTGATTAATAAATAATAAAAGATTAAAGATTTGTTTCAAAAATGTGTTCTTAGTGAGAAATACAGATAAAACGTAAGCTATTAAAGTAACTTGTAAATATGTGGTTATTACATAATATTATATGATGTCAGAAGTAAAAGCTTTTTTCCAGACTTTTACACTGATTTATTTATATTTCAATTAAAATTACTTGTATATTAAATTAATCAATAAAAATATAATAAGATTTCTTATAAAAAATAAGGGACTCCCCCTACCCCCACTTCTTAAAAAAACAAGAAATTGAATAAAACCCTAAAAAACCCAAAAAGCCCAATAAAACCCGAAAAAACCCAATAAAACCCAGCTGGGTTGGGTTTTTTATAAAAAACCCGGGTTTTTTGCAACCCTGCCAATCGGTCATGAGGAAATAAAAAAAAATGCAAAATTTGACAACTGGTAGAGATAAAATATTGTGAAATTCATCAATTGGTTGCAAAAAAAAAAAAAGCGAAAATTGTCATTTACTGGTCAGAAAAAATCACGGATTTGCCAGTCGATCCTCAGAAAAAAATTGAAAAATACTTCAGTTGGTTGCTTTAAAATATTGCAAAATTTGCCAATCTGTCACAGGAAAAAAATCATGAAATTCATCAGTCTATCGTTAGAAATATTGAAAAATCGGGGGTCGATCCAGACAAAATTTGGGGGCCTATTTAGGGCCCCTTCACAAAAATAAATTTAATAAAATGGGCCCCTTCACAAAAATAAACTTAATAAAACAGGCCCCTTCACAAAATTCCTTTTAATAAAATAGTATGTAACATACGTATACTATGTAACATTCTTTTTCATAAAAACTGTTTTAAAATGTGTAATTTGTAAATAAACCACGTCACGAAAAACAAAAACTTTAGCAAAGGGATTTAAAGTATGTTTTTGTTCATAAATTCTGGGTTCGAATTTTAGAACTGGATTTCAACTTTCGTTACAAAATGTTATTTTTCACAAAAATAACTTCTACTTTACACAAAATGGGCCCCAAGAATAAAAGTCTGCATCGACCCCTGAAAATTCATCAGTTATTTGTAGAAAAAAAAATGAGAGATTGCTCGATAGGTCGTGGGGAAAATCACAAAATTCGTCAGTTGATCAGGGGGTAAGGAGAGGGATCACAAAATTCAATCGGTCACTGAAAAATATCACAAAATTCTACTGATAAAAGGTAACTTTAAACCAGTTCAATTTTTTTTTCTTTTTGACGAGCTATAAGAGTGCCTTTTTGAAAACAGTATGGCCTTTTTTAAAAATTACCACCTGATGACATTTTTTTACTAGAATCAACACCAACAGATGCCACCACTTACTCTTGTTATATAATAACAATCATATGTAACTTGATTCATGAATTTAATACTCTTTAGAAAGGGGTTATGAAAATATTGAAATAAATTATCTGCAAAATGCATGAGTGACATAACTTTACTTAATTACTTGATTGCTTATTTAATTACTAATAATGATACCTAATAATGATAATGTTGTTTAAAAAAATATACATATTAAAATTTTCTTTTAATTGCATTAAAGGCTTATAATGCTTCATAACATAATGTTACATTATTACACAAAAATAGAAAATAACAAAATTATGTTATTCAAAAGTAAACATCTATTTTTCTTGATTTAATTTTTTTATACTTTTGGGTTAAACATAATGTCCCCCGAGAATGAATCACCAACCCTGTGGCAGAATGTGCGCGACACCGCGATGAGCGTCGCAGACGTTTTAGGGCTTCTTCAGACTAAAAACATATAATACACAGTGGGAAAGAAAAAAAAAGAGGGGAAAGTATTTTTATGAAAAGCCAAACAGAATTCGCTAGGTGAGAACGGGTCTATGGCAGGGACAGTTCGTCTCTGAATTTTCTGAAAATTAAAAAAAAATCGGTTATCGGCCCGAACATTCAGAAATAAAAAAGAAATCCCTGAAAAATATAGTGAATTATGACAACTGATTGCAAAATAAAGCCTTTCTCGTCAATCATTCGCAGAAAAAATTGCCAATTTCGCCAAAGGATTGCTGGGAAAAAAGCAAATTTCGGATTGCGGAAAAAACGCAGATTTCGGCATATGACCGCGGAAAAACACAGAGTGCTGCAAACCACAGCGGGAAAACGTAGATTTTGGCAAAGGATCGCAGTAAAATGTGAATTTCAACAAAGAATCGCAGAAAAATAACAAATTTTGTCAAATGATTGCAAAAAAAAAAAAAAATGCAAATTTCTTCAAAAAATTGCGTAAAAAGGGGCAATTTCATGAAATGCAAATTTCGTTAAATTATCTCAGAAAAATGCAGATTTCATCAAATAATTGCAAAAAAAAACACGGATTTTGTCAATTAATCTCGATTAATCGCTGAATTCATCAAAGGATCACATAAAAAATGCGGATTTCGTCAAAGGATCGCAGAAAAACACGAATTTTGAAAAGGATCTAGGAAAAGCACGAATTTCATCAAAGGATTGCAGTAAAACGCAAATTTCGTCAAAAGGTTGCAATGAAAACGCAAATTTCGTCATAAAATCGCAGTAAAAACACAAATTACTTCAAATGATCACAGAAAAAATGCACAGTTCGTCAAAGGATCACGGAAAAAGTGCGAATGTCCTAAAAGACTAATAAAAAATGCCAATTTCATCAAAGAATTGCGTAAAAAATGCAATTTTCATGGAATGATCGCGGAAAGAACGTGAATTTTGTCTAAGGGTCATTAATGCAAATTTAGCTGAAGGATCGTGGGAAAAATGCAAATTTTGCAAAATGATCACAGAAAAAATGCGAATTTCGTCACAGGATCGCAGAAATCACGCGAATATTGTAAAAAGATTGTGGTAAAAACACGAATTTCGTCAAATGATTGAAGAAAAAATGCGGTTTCGTCAAAATATCACAGAAAAAACATGAAGTTCGCAAAAGTCTCGCATAAAAAATGCCGTCAAAGAATTGCATATAAAACACATTTTGAGAAATGATCACAGAAAGAACGCAAATTTCATCTAAGGGCCGTTGAAGAAAAGAAAGTTTAGTCGAAGGATCGCAAAAAAAATGCAAATTTTGTAAAATGATCGTGGGAAAAAGTGAATTTTGTCTAAGGAACATTGAAATAATTTGAATTTCATCACAGGACCACGTAAATAAGGTTAATTTCATCAAAGGATCGCAAAAAAAAAAAACACGAATTTCTTCAAAGGATCACGAGAAAACGCAAATTTCTTTAAAAGATCGTGAAAAAAAAGTGAATTTCATAAAAGGATCACAGAAGAAACACAGCGGTCTCTTTAGAAAACAGCTTATACACAAACATCTAGTTTTATTATTATAAATATATTTAATCTGAAATAATACATACTGAACTAACTTTTGAAAAATCAAGTTACCCGAACCCAACCAAACACAGAATTAACCCGACCTGCAACAAAAGTAATTAGCGCTGGGGGAGAATTCCCCCCCCCCCTTTCCTTCTGCTGAAACATTTCTGGAAATATATTATAGGTGAAAACTGGGAAATTGAGTTAGTAGCCAGTGGCCGGTAGACTCAGTTTCATTAGTAGCCACTTTTTAAAGTTAGTGGCCACTATAATGTTTCAAACTTTCTTGACATCTACATAAACTATAATTGTTGTATATATACATATTTTTCTATAAGTCAGAGTTTTATACACACCAATTATTCATGATAAGAACAGGGAAGCAGTCAAAATTCAAGAAAATTACTTTAAAACCACAGAATCTGTTATATTATTTTTTTTAGTTTCTTTGTATTTCATATATATATATACCATCAAAGCAGAATATGCTTATAAATGTGATGTACATCACAAAATATTTCAAATCCTCATTTTCAAGAAAATTCACCATTCAGTCTTAGAAAAAATTGTGAAATTTGCACTCAATGGCTGGAAAAAAAAAAAAAAAAAAAGCAAAATTCTTTAATTGTTTATTTAAAAAGATTGTGAAATGACAACTGGTCACATGCAAAACTCGTGCAATTCGTCAGTTCATCATGGAGAACAAATCATGAAATTCTTCAGCCTGTTGTGGGAAAACAAAAAATTCAACAAACAGTTGCAGGAAAAAAATCCACGATTTTCGCCAATCAGTTGCAGATAAAAAACCGTGAAATTTGTCAGTGCACCAAGGAAGAAAACTGTAAAAAAACCCATGATTTTCTCTAATCGATCTCAAGAAAAAGCCTCAAAATTTGCCTATGATACAAGGAAAAAAAATCGTGAAATTTGCAAATCGGTCGCGGTTTAAAAAATCGCGAAATTCGTCAATAGATCGTTGGAAGAAACTGCGAAATTCATAGATGAGTAGCAGAAAAAACTCATGATTTTCTCTAAGTGGTCTCAAGAAAAAGCCACAAAAATTTGCCTATTGGTTCAAGAAAAACATTGCGAAATTTAAAAATTGGTCACAGGTAAAAAAAAAAAAAAAATTCATCAGCAGATTGTCAGGAAAAATCAGAAAGTCATTGATCAGTCGTGCACCCCCCCCCCCTCCTCGAGATTTGGCCGATGAATCGCAAAAAAGCAACGAAGTTTTCCAATCGACTGAAAGAAAATGTTGCGGAATTCACTGATCTGTCGTGGGTAGAATGCAAAATTAGTCGATCAGTTGCACTCACAAAAAAATAAATAAAACGTGATTTTTACCAATCGTTCGCAAGAAAAAGCGGAAAAAATTGCTAATCAGTAGAAAGAAGCTAGTGTGAAATTCATCAGTGTCTCGTCATAAAAGCTGCAAAATTCGTTGATCAGTAGCAGAGAAAATGTACGATTTTCTAAAATTGGTTGCAAGAAGCTGCTGCAAAATTTGCTTATCGGTACAAGGAAAATTTTTCAAAATTCCCCAATCTGTGATGAAAACGGCCTGTGAAAATCGTCAAAAATTGGAAATTCATCGACCAATCATGGAAAAATCCACAATTTTTGCCAATCGGTCGCAAAAAAAACGACAAAGTTTGCCAATAAGTAGAAAGTAAATATCGCAAAATTTGCCAATCAGTCGCAGCTAAAAAATTGCAAAATCCTTTTGTTGATCTTTTAAACAAATCAGAAAATCGTTGATTCAATCAGTCGCAAGAAAAAGAGAAAAAATTTGCCAATCGATAAAAAGAAAATATAATGAAATTTGAATCAGTCACGTGTAAAAAAAAATTGTCAGAAAAATCACAAAATTCTTTGATCAGTCACGAAAAAAACAATGATTGTTTCCAATCTGTAGCAGGAAAAAGTTGAAACATTTGCCAATCAGTTATTGGTAAAAAACATGAAATTCATGGATCAGTTATGTGAAAAAAAATACGATTTTCACCAAACGGTCAAAGAAAAATATCGCAAAATTCACCCACCAGTTGCAGTTAAAAAACGCGAAATTTGTCAGTGAATTGTAGAAAATATCTCGAAATTGTTCAACCAGTTGTGGGGAAAAAAGTCCCACAATTCGATGATTGGGTCCGAGAAAAAAAACGTCAAATCTGCCAGTTGACAGAGGGAAAATTCTGAAATATTGCGAAAATCAATTGATTGTCGGAAAAAACAGTGAAATTCATCATTTGACCACAGTAAAATCACAAAATTTGCCAATAGTTTCTTTCGGTTGAGTATGTCAGCATTTTACAAAATGTATTTTGCATTCCTATAAAAGATGCCATTGCACTTCTTCATGTATTAAGAAAATCTCCCTGCAACTTTCTTTTTTTAAATTCCCACAGAACATTTCTGTTCAGATGAAGTTCGTTGCAGAACATTGCAAAGTATTCTGCTTTGGGGATATATACATTTTTGTATGAAACGACAAACAAAATCTTCACTTTGTGCCCCCCTTCGCCTTTCATTCTGGCACCCGGAGCATATACCCCCTCTGCTTCTCTGTACCCCCCTAGTTTCAGCCCTATATAATAAAAATATGATATAAGATGTATAAATGGCATCCAGGAAGTAAATAATATGCATATAATGATACATATGAGACACATATATATGAGCATTAGTAGTACTGTTTCTTTTAGGCCATCATTTAAGGGCGCAGCACCCTGCTTATTCTAAAATTGACAAAATGCATCCTGTCCTTTTTTAAAATTGTGAAATGAACCTCCAGTTGTATCTAGAACATACTAGTAAAAATTTTCCTCATACATTTTTCATGCACACAATAATAAAACAATTCATGTTGTTCAGCAAAATAGTTCAGACTTTTTTTTTTTTAAATTATTAGTATTAAGTAAATAAGTTCACATTACAATATGATAATGAATGAATAACATTTGAGTAATGATCTTTCCTTAGAGCACTAGAAAATTTAAAATATAAAAAGTCTGGTGTCTTAGTAAGAACTGGATATCACATAAATTTAAATGTCAAAAAAAGAAGTTGCTATCAAATGGGAAGTTTTTAGAAATTACGTACTTGCAACACATAATAGTATATTAATTGTCAAAGAATTATTTTTTTTAATATGCCCCTAAATCAATGTAAAATTCGTTTCAACCCAATAAATTTTTATTTACTTTTTATAAAACTGCATTATGACCGAGAAAAATCATGTAAACAAAGCATTCTTATTTACGTAATCAAACGCTGATTTCTCCTATCAAAAAGTCCAGACTAAAGTCAAAACTATTGATAAATTAAATAAATAACAAAACACAGAATCGTGACAGAAATGTTTTATGTAAAGTATGCACACAAACACAATAAATCTAGAAAACAAAGTCAATTTACTTACCAGCATTCACACTCATTTTCACTATTTCGGCATGGCTTTCATTTCCGCGATGAGATAAACAAATCTTCCACACGTTGATTGATTGATGTGGAGCGTAACTCCACAATGTGATATTCTGATAAAAATAAATGCATTAAATTCCTTACTTGTTGAAAACTGTATAAAAAATTAATAAAACAAACAAAAATAAATAATACAAGTTTCGGTCAATTAGGCCTGAGTCTGTATATGCCGCCATTTTAAGATGGCGGTTGATAGGTTAAGTTTTTGTCCAGATTATGTCCGTACATGGCGAGGTCAGGTTTTTGTCCCGGAATTAACGAAAATTAGATTAGTACTGTTTTCATCCAGTTTAAGTTATTAAAACACAAAATTGGACAAACAGGTGAAGGTTTAGTTTGGGAGTTGACGAAAATTGGATTAGTTGCGTTTTCATCCAATTTATGTTCTTAAACTGATGTCCATATTTTGTAGTTATTTCGTAGTTACGTCTATGTCAAACATTCAACAAATTCTGAACTTATTTTAGCTCGCTGTATACGTCCAAATTACATATATAGACGTATTTCGGAAATGGTGGATGAAAATTGAATATAATCTGGACGTATGTGTTGTGTGGGGTCCTAGTGTGTGAATTTTACCAATAGGCTTAAGAAAAGGACACAGTCAATGAAAACTGTAGTTAATCCTTTAAAGTCAGGTTAAAGTAAATAAATATAGAGCAATTTTTTTTTTGCATTTCCACTAGTTTTATATGTTTTCATAATTACTTGTCCTCACCACCCCGTTCTGCCCTATTCCCGGAGCAGAACGGGACAAATGACGTAATGTTCTGTTTCTGAAAAAAATATTGTTCTTTTGTTTTCATAAAATATTATTTAATTTTTGTTCATAAAAAATTCTACAGCTCTCTTAATTAAAACTTTTACATTTTTAAAACATATTTTCAACTTGGTACCCCGTTCTGCTCCGGGTTCCAATACCGAAACTGATTATTAAGTGGATTTCAAGAAAATTATTTAATCATTTTAAAGTGTTTTTTTTTTTTTTAAGATTCATGTGTAAATATATTATTGTAACGCAGAAAACCCCTTCCCGTAATAAATAGACATTCCCATCTCATCACGTAATACATACATGAGCTTCGCCGAGGTTTACACATGCAGACGAGTAGTTGCAATGTAGAAGTATAGATATTATCTCGTGCTTTTGTTACACTGCAGTATGTAATAAGTTAATAATGCCATTTTTATATTTGTGTGTCTGTGTTCTCTTATGTTCGCCTGGTGTTATGGGTTTCAGAAGAAACAAAACATCGTTAAAAAGTCATCGCCCTTGAAATTGATAATTTCGTATATGCGTGAAGGAATTCTATAAGATTATGCGAGCGACATTATTCAATTTAAAAGGGTTTGAGAAATTTTTTATTTGATCTTTTTAAATATTAACTAATTTTCACAATTAAAATATTTTTACACGTAATAATATAATTATTCCACACACTTTACATATGACGATATTTAATAATTCAGCATTTTGCATGTTACGTAACTGTCATAGTAAAATCAATTCCGCGTGTAATATTTAATTATTTTAATGTTTTCTTACTTTTTTAATATTCCCGTGGAAATACAATTTTTACAACGTATTTTTTTTCCTATTTCGTGCTTTTAACACGTGAAGATTTATTTTTTTTTCATTTGTATTTTTTACAGTCACGTGTAAATACATTTTTTATTTGAGAGGAAATATAATTTTTTGCGCTGTTTTACAAACAGGCATCAATAAAAAAAAAGCTTTTTTTCTATATAAGACAAAAATATCTATTAAAATTATGCAAATTTGAAAAAAAATATCCTAAAAAAATAGTCAAATTTAAAAAAGGCAGATGCACACCACAAGTTAATGAAGTAAATCCGTCGAAAAAATATTTAAATTCCTATGTATAGTTTTTGTTCATATAAAATTTATTAATTGAACAAATTTGACCAACTTTAACAATTAATAGCTCTTAATATAATTTCGTCGATTTAAAAACGGTCTGATTCACCTTTTTATCAAACCTTTCTCTATTATACTACCATTTTCATATTTTTGCATGCAGTATAGTTTACATAATATTAGAGAAGAAAGACCTCCGGTCGCGAAAAATTCATTTACGGCAGCGGTGGCAGCGTTAGATTCTTTTTTTAGAATAGAGAGATGCCACATTTTTCTTTTTTTGTGAGATTGATTGTAAATTTCCGTAAAATTAATTATGTGATAGGGATTAACAGTTATTTCCATATAATAGGTTGTTTAAAAATAACATATTATACTTAATTTTTTTTTTAATATTATGCAATTTTTTATATGGCATACTTTCAGTATCATGTGAGCTTGGGCCTCTATACAGATAGACCGAACTCATCTCTGATAATTTATCCCTGACTAAATTATGGGTTCCTTATGAGGAAACCGATTAACTTGAATGCTTATTTAATGTTCAACAAGAAATTGTATTTTGAAATAAAACTAAATAATATATTTAAATATATGTTTGATAATTTATGGTGTGAGTTTTAAATAATTCTTCTATTTTTCCGCTGGATACATTCTTTGTATATGCTACCATCAAAAGCTAAAATCAGATAAAATCAGTTATGATAACGCTGCTTCAATACGAGTTTTAACTGACAACGAGACGGCAAGGGTGTGGGGCATCCAAATTAAAGTAAGGTTTTGTGTGTAAATAGCTCTCAGTAATAGAACTCAGATGACCAAATCGTAGCGCACACTACTCAGTAGTTATTGAGAAAAAAAATTAAGTTGGGAATTTTTTTTCGTTCATTACGATGTGATAATTTGTTATGATTAATTTCTATTAGTGCACTTTTGAACGTTATAGAAGGAAAAATTTAATGATTAATTACTTTTTAATAATCAAAATTTAAAAAACACAAAGAAATATATAAAAGACATATATGAAATACAGAGTTATTACCATTTATTTTCCGTAAAAAAAATACATGATTAAATATAATGAAAATACGATATAATGTTTATAGCTTTAGAAATTATTGATTTAATCATTCACTCTTTGCAATACAGGGCCCTGGATGATAGTTATCATAAAAACAAGAAAACCACCGATCGATTTTGTCGACAACTAGCACAACAAATAAATGCAGATTTTTTACAAGAGCAAGGTGTCTTTAGAATTTCTTCGGGAAAACATACTTCATTTACATTCATGAATATTTCTCGATGTTCGGATAATTTTGACGCATACCAGGTATACTTTATCATTTTCGAAAAAATTAGAGAATCAAGCTGATGATGAACGATTGATTGAAATTTAATACTATCCTCACGGGAACTTATTTTCCGATTTTCTACAATTAATTGCGAACAATTTTGTTTTTTTTAATAAAATTTTTAACTTGTCTGCAAAAGTAAACATCACAAGGTTATACTAGTGGGGTACATTTTGGAGGTATTATTTTGACAGTACACATAGGCATTTTCTCGTCATCTTGAAAAATTCCATCATGCATCTCGAGATTAGTTTGTCCTACCCACGAATTGACGAGAAAAAAAAATTCTTTGCCCATGTAATATTTTATGTATTTTGTGAGAAAAGTAGAATATAAAGATGTAGTGAGTTTTCCGGATTTTGAAGATGTGACGACAACATTTTTACATTTTTTCATATAGTCATGAACCTGCTTCTGAACCCTGGGTCGAATTGTACCAGTTACTTATTGCAAGCAAAAAAATACCTGAGGCAATACATGCCCAGACTAGATAATACTGTAGTGTGCAGTATATGAATGTGTAATGTTGTTCATATCTTTTCTTTGGTCAAATACAGTTTTACTTCCCACCGCTGATAGAATTCTATTGAAAGTAGATGGATATTGACATCCTAAAATATAACATGAAAAATATTATTGCTTGTATTTACAATCAATTAAAATAGAAATTGAATGAATAAAAAAAAACATTTTGAAATGTTTTTCTAAACAAATGTTTAATAAATATATCTGTATAATCTTTAAATTATTACACATACCTGTTTGATCCGTATTTATTACATTAGTCAACATTGAATTTTTGTATCAATCGCAAAGTTTGTACACGGAAGGTTTCTGCTGAAGCTAACGTCTCTTCAATGGATACGCTTTCTTTTCTGGATACATATTTGGTAATTTTACGTTCACAAATTCCATGTTTATGCTTAAAATTTGTCACCCAACGTTCTGATGCTTTGAAATCAAAATCTTCAAATTGTGCAGCAGCAGCCAATGCCCATTGTTGTAAGTTTCTCGTTGTAACTTGGTGGTAGTTTTGTCTGACTTCAACGAAACGATCATAAGTCCATGGGTCAATTGTAGTATATTTATCTAAGATAGTTCCTCCTTTTTTAACATCCTCCTTCCACTTCGAAAGATGTTCTTTTTTTTCAAACGGCTGCAGCATTTTTTTGTAGAGTTGCCAAGCTCCATGTAGGATGTGCATCAGGAATATTAATAACTTTTGTTTTATAATCCAGTGAAATGTAAGTTTCCAATGAAATCCAATGAAATGTAAATTAATTTTTTAACACTCGGGTTCGTATTGTTGTGGTGACGAATCACCACGTAAGGAATAGGATCTCTACTTAAAGAGGAGCCAGGAAGTTCTTCGCTGGTCGCCATTTTGCTAAATAAATAATTTGATATATTATATATATCACACAAAAAACAAAACACATCCGTTCAGAGAAAACACACACAAAAAATAAAGTTAAATTTTCTTTTTTTCAATAACTACTAAGTAGGGTGCGTTACAGCTTGGTCATACGTGTTCTCTTACTCAGTACTGATTACACAGATAACCTTACATTGATTTGAATACCCCACATTCTTGCCGTCTCCTTATGAGATCATCAGTAAGATAAAAAGTCAAAGACTAGTTCCATGAGTACTTGTAGTGTAAGTCACAATCTACGATTGTTGGCTACCTGTATTTTAGAACGGAAAATGTGACTTATTCTATCGGAGCTATATCTCACTAATTGAATACAACGAAGTAAACATTTCGAAAATAACGGTGGCCAAGAAGCATAGCAAGCATAGCAAGCATAAGCTATGTGACTTACACTACAAAAACCCATGGAAATAGCCTAAAATTAGTTTTAATACTGGCCATTAACCCCTTAACGCTCCAATTAAATTATGGTTTAAAAATTCAAATTGCTTATTGGCACCACTTTTATGAAAAAGAAATATTCACCTTATTTAATGACAGGAAAACGAAACTAAAATATAGCGAATTTCACTATTTTATAAAACTGGTGGGAATCAAACAATCTGAGTAAAAGACACAGCCCGTGAATATGACGGGATCGAGAATTAAGGGGTTAAGGAAAATTAGTGTTAAGTTATCAAACTAAAATCATCTAACATGAATGAGAAAATAACTAAGAATAAAATAATATTTTTGTTAATGACGGTTATAATTAATTTAACCCCTTAACGGTCGCATAAAATTGCGGATTAAAAATTCAATTTGCTTATTGACACCACTTTTTAGAAAAAGAAATATTCACCATAGTTAATGACCTGTAAAATAATACCATAATAAAGATAATTACACTAGTTTATGAAACTGGTGTGAATCAAGCAAATCTGAATTATTTTTAAAAAAAGACACAGCCCGTGAATATGACCGGAGCGAGAATTAAGGGGTTAAAGTAGTTTTAAAATATATGTTCGAAACAAATTAAAACCAAGATTTATTAAATATAATTGGTTTTAACAGTACATTTAAAATTTATTTTAATTTGTGAAATCCAGACATCTCTCTCGTCACAATAATTTGTAATTTTCAATAAGCCTTCACGTTTATTGCTTGTAATTCTTATCTCAAAACAGCATTCTGAACATTTCTCATTTTAACAACATTCTGAAATATAACTCATCATAATTTAAATCAAAAAGAAATAATTAATAGGCCAAATGTAATGAAACAATAAAACAAAACTCTTTTTTTTTAGGTAATCACTACAGGTGTATATTTTTTAAGTAATTTTTATGTATTTTAGAAAAAAAAATTATTTCTGTAAATTTTTTTTGTTATCATTAATTCTAATGTAAGAAGACACAGAAATAACAGTTCGTGTCACTTGTTACTGCAAGAGAAACTGTGCATGTTTTTCAGTTACAAAAAATACTTTCCTTTTTACGGTCTTTACTTTTCTACTAGACTTACATGTTGTCTTGGAAACGCAATTTACAGAAATGTATGCCGAGATCGACGCTTCACTAGACGTTGTTCTCTTCGTAGTTAAATGTTGTCATGCGGCATCTTTTTTGTTATAAAGAACTTTTCATGACACATCGAATTTCGATCTATACATACATTTTAATTAAAATACTATTCCTGCTATCTAAATTGTTACAGGGAAAAAAAAGTAGTGTGTAATAAAAAATACATTTCGTACCAAGTTTATATAGAACGCCCGAAAATTCCTACATGACCCGCTTTTTAGCCATTTTTATCCCACCTATTCTACTTTGAAAATAGTTGATACTGAGAGATGAAATGTCATTTATAAAATGTAGGGTGGGTAAAAATAATTGCTTTTATTACGAAAGCAAAAACTTCGTTCTAAATATTGGTAAGAGAAAACGAATTGAACACAATACAAAATGAAGTTCAAAGTTTTCCTTGCATACTTTACGAAAATTGTATGTGACAACAGTTGGTTATAGGGGCTACATTCAAGCGGCAATCAATTATATGACAGACATTCTGAAGCATATTCAGAATAACTGATCAAATGTAACTGCATCAAATTCTGCCATAAACTATAATTTAACTTATTACGACTAACTGTTGATAACAGTTTATGCGCTTTTTTTTTAAATCACAGAACCATACTATTGAAAATTAGCGGTAAGAAAAAAAGCGTGGAAAATTTTGGGGTGTTGTTAAGAAGAAATAGCAATAATACAAGCAAAGACAAATTTGACTTGTATTACTTAAACATTGCGTCAAATTTATCCAGAGTAATTCTTAAAGATGAGATTTAGTGTAATGAGAGAAATTCAGTTGGCTTACAATGCATTAATTATCATTACTACTCGGCATCCTACATTTCGTACTTTTCTTTTTTTTCTTTTTTTTTTCTTTTTGACACACAGAACTTGAAAAAGTACTGATTTTAACAGAAACAAATGTGATGAAAATTAAGAACGGTCATCATATTTTTTTAATAGTTGAGGAATAAATAATGTTTTTTAGGTAAAATTTTCCTGAAAAACAAGAATAATTGTTTTTAAACAAATTTCTAAATTTCACACATTTACCCTCTCTACAATCAAAGAAACAGAAATAAACCAATTGCTGTTTTTAAACCAGTGCTGGATGAAAACATTAAGTATAAGCAAAATTCTTTCACTTGCGACCTTTATTTATGCGAAAGCTAATCATGAAAGAATAATATAAGACATCATAAGTAGATAATGAACACTTTCCATTATTATAAAAATATTCTTACGTTATTTTAATCTTTTACCAAAGTGAAAGGGTATCCGTAAATAAACATGATAGTTATCGCAAAAAGAAAACACTTGTCAAATGTTCAACAATGCTGACATGCCTGTAATGGAGTCTCGATGGAGATAGGTTAAAAAAATTCTAAGTTAAAAACTAGAATACATGAGTAAATATCGATACAGTTTTCAAACAAATGGCATTTGAAAGTCATTTTGTTTACCTCTACAACGGCGTAAAATTTTAAAAATGTGCAGTGTTACGCAATTTTTAAAAATGCAGCAGGGCAAATTGAAAAAACAGTATTTAATCGTCAAGTGTTGACAATCTCAAAATGACGTCAGCGCTACTCACGGACACGCTTGGCGTTTTTAATACAGATTATTTTATTTATTTATTTATTTTTCCTTCCATAAAGATTTAATTTCGTTATAGAATATCAGAGGAAACTAACGCTGAACTATTCACATAGCTCCCATTCTACGGTTTTAAGATGAATCTGTTTGGAATTAAAACAATTATTTAGCACAGTATTTGCTGCGTTTATTTGTGAAATGTGGAACATATTTTACTTTATTTACTATAAAAAGTTTCTGGTTGTAACATGTTTATTTGACTTTAATAAACGCAGATATGAATTTATAATGTTTTAAGTGCAACCAGGTTAATATTCTAAAATCAAGCTGCACACAATAGCGATAGCTTAAATTAATGGTTTGAATTTTTTTTATAATAAATCAGTAAATTTAGATACAGTGATTTTTAAACAAATTGAATTTGAAAACGTATTTTCCTATTCGATGGTGTAAAAATAAAAATTATATGATGTTTAGAGGTAATTTTATATATGAAAAAAGGGGAAGTAATTGCTTTTATCGTTTACTCTGTCGATATGATGTTAACGTATCTCACGGAGATGTTTTTGCTTATAATATGTTATAATATATACATAATGAGAGATAGACTAACAGATAAACAAATAAAGTCGGGCTGCCACTGGCAACAATTTTTTTTAATTCTGTTTCTCAACCCTTATTACAAACAAAAAAGTTATTCATTCACATCTGCAAGAGAAATATAGGACACAATTTATTTTCTTAAAATAGTGGTGCAAATTGATTATAAAAATAGTCGCTAGTGGCAGCTCTTATGTAGATAAATATTTATATATAGATATATATATAATGTTTTGCTATTCTCAGATCAGAAATTCACCAGCAGTTGCATAAATTGATAAATACCGATTCATTAAATTAAAAGTTTTCAAAATAAAATTATTTTCTATTATCCAATGCATGCGTCCATTTAATAGTAAATGAAGCACTCGGAAAACATATTTTCAAAGCTGATAACTTTTACGCTTTTCTAATACCATTGACATTTTATAGAAAATTTAGCCTTATTTTATGAATGATTTCGATGGTTAAAAAAGTCGAAAGTTACTAGTAAATATCTGTAGTGTGAAAAAAGAGTTAAAATTGGCAGTTATGATTGTTCAAGGTAATCACAAAACCAAATTTTATAAACAATGAACACACATTCACAAGAGCTTCTAAAGTAACACATTTCTTTAAAATAAGTGTCATGTGATGCAAGATCCTGAATGTGTAATTTAGCATGACCTTAATGTGAAGTATATATATGCTAATGGGTGATTCAAACATTGTTGAAATTAGAATTTTTTAGGATTTTGAAAGTGCAACATACGAATGACTGTAAAAAATAAAAAAAAATGTTTGGAAATTCAACTGACACCGGAAAAAACAAGTGGTTCAGTTAAAATAATTTTTTTAAATCATCTTGTATTTGGTTATTAGGTTTCCTTCCGTATAGTTCAAGTACGCAGTCGTCGTTAAAGATGACTGCAGAAAAATGAAATTCGTTAGTGGTGTAGAACATTCTGTTACCGGTGCCGTTCTGCTGGTGTCTGCTCTGAAGATGCTTTTAACTGAAATTATTTTAGTAACTTCTCAATAAGACACCCGTTAAGGAAATTTTGGAAAGGAAAACGACCCCCATATAGAAATGTTCGATGGAAAGGAAACGTTTTTATAAATGCTTTTTCAGTTTTTTTCCCTACAGCCTTAGCTTACAACTTTTTCTTACCACAAAAATTTAATAGAAATTTTTGCCATGTTGAATCATTAAAAAACGCTGCGTTTCATAGATTCAATTAGGCAAAATTTTCTTTTAAATTTTAGTGGTAAGAAAAATCCGTACACGTTGGCAGCTATTCTACAACTATTTTTGAACAGGGAAATTTACCCTTACTTTTTAAAGCTAATTTTTTGGCGGTAATATAAGACACAATTTTCTGTGTAAAAATAATTGAAGATAAAAAAGAGTAAAAGTTGGTAGTTATGCATTTTACATACAAATACGTCTAAAACAATTTTGGAAATGGGAACAGTGGCTAATGTCTTGTTTAAGTTGCGTACACTTCTTAAAAATATAAAGGCCTGACACCACTTTCTTAAATTAGATAGATTCTATTTAATATTAATATAGCAGAATTCGTAACCACTGTGTTTAAT
Organism: Maratus speciosus; assembly: GCA_963932465.1. Classification (NCBI taxonomy): domain Eukaryota; kingdom Metazoa; phylum Arthropoda; class Arachnida; order Araneae; family Salticidae; genus Maratus; species Maratus speciosus. Next base: position 605,622,290 of record OZ010786.1, on the reverse strand, counting down.
TGCAGGAATAATAATGTTTTTTCTAAAGTTAAATAGGGAGAAACATTTTTTTAAATTGGGGTACAAATTTATTCACACTTTCTGTAACAAAATTTCATTAATTAATGTAAATTTCTATAATTGAGTTCTCACAAGTTGTTAATACGTTAAAAATCGTCAACTTAAAAATATCGTGTAAAGCAACAGGTTTACCTGACTAAGCATTTTAAAGAGCATAGTTACAATGCGAACATTAGGGTGCTTCCTGATAGGGAACTGTGCATCGTATGCCAGTGTCTTGCTAAAATCCTATAAAGTAAGGAATAATTCGAATTAATGCAACTAAAAATCGCGGTAATATTCAACGTCTGATTTTTTTAAAGTGACAAAGCAGATATAAGATTGCATTATAGCAATTAAATTTTAAATTGTCTCGATACTTTTCATTCTGCAACAGATGATAAAAATATCAATATACAAAATTTTCTCTTAACCCTCTTGCTGCGCAACACGATATTTCCTCGGGGAACGTAAAAGTAGAAAAATTTGCGCTACCCGAGATTTCTTCGGGGATGCCTTGTTCCACCCAGTTATTATTATTATTATTTATTTATTTATTTATTTATTTTTTGTAAATTCTGCCTTATTTAATCGGAGCATTTTCTCGATTAAATTAGAAAAAAAAAATTATTTTGAAAAACCGGTGACAAAAGAATAAAAATTCTTAAAAGACGCTCGTCGCGATACACAATTTTTTAAGTCATTTTGATAAAACAATTACGCGGCGAGAGGGTTAAAATAAGTTTAGACATGCGACATATTTTATCACTAAGATCCGATATGCGAAAAAAATTATACATCTATTTCATTTTAATAGGTTCCGAGGTTCAGTCTTTAAATTTTTTTCTCAGATTTTGCGTTTTGTCAATAATTCAATACGTTGTAAGTGACAAAAGTTCAACAAACGGTTTCACTTTTTTGTGACGGTGGGAAGTTTCCTTAAAATGCATTTAATAAAAACAATGATCAGATTTTCAGTAATATAAAGTGTAAACTCAGATAGCATGAACATTAGCAGGGAGTTTGTTTTTTCTGATATTATCAGCCGTGACAAATTTGAGTTGAGAAATTCGCAGCAAATCTCCCGCAAGGTCACTCACATGCATATCACTCACTTGCATAAGTAGTTTGTTGTGAAACTGATGGCAAGACGGCCTTTAATTCAGGAAAGTGACGAAAGCAAACATTCCCTCTGTTGAGAGAATAGACAATCAGCACATACGCAGAAATGGCAGAAATTTTATTCGATTGACACCGCTTTTTTTAAACGCCATACTTCTCAAATACCAAAAAAGGCTCGGATTGAGAAGGACAAGTATTACGCTAACTTGTTTATGGTGGTAAAAATGATGCATCAATAGACCTGGTCAGGTCTCTGGACACCTTCGAAGGGGATAAGCCGATAGTGTAACAGTTGTAAACTGTTAATGTGGTTTGGATGTATTACTACTTTACAGTAAATTTCCAGCAATTTTGGTTACTTGTTTGACGTTAATTTTCAATAAATGTGATACAGCACGAATTTAACTTGCACATGAAGTTAGCTGCAAGTTCAAAGAATGGAGGTATGAATAAAGAGGAGGAGACATATAGTGTACTGTCTACCAGTTGTGAGTGAAGTAACTGAGGAGGTTGTCACAAGATGGCGGCTGCTTTTTTTAAATCGTGTCTTCAGTTTCTGATTACCGCCAAGGCAAACATCCCACCAGTAAAATTGAATAGAAAATTCCGTCTTAATTAAGCATCTTATTCTTGGAAATTTTTCTCAAAAAATATCGTAAAAATTTCTATTTGTTTTTACTGGTGTCAGTATGCCTTGTAAAACTGTCAGTTTGTTTCCCTGGTTGTCACAATATGGCGGAAACGCAGGGCCTAACTACCGCCAAAGTAAACTCCTACCAGTAAAAATGAAAACCTCTTTCTACCATTATTTATGACTGAAATTTTGTAATAACAAGGCGTTTAAATAAGTTGAAAATTTTTATATAAATCTATTGGTGGAAGATTCTACCGGCGGTAAACAACTCCTGCGATAGCGGTTACAGTTGAAGCTTCACTATTTTAAGGATATGTCAGTTCCATTTTATTAATAGTTCCATGGTTCAAAGTGTGATTACTTCGGCGTTAGCGATATCTTGCTGCAGTCTTGTTATGAACTTTCAGTCTGGTCATGCTGAGCTTGCTGCAACTTTGCAGGTTTTCAAAGCAAGACTTCTGCAAATTTTCTGCAAACTAAAAATGCTATGTGGGAATGCTTAAAAAATCAAAAATGACACTTTTATGTATTTTTTTTTTACTTTTTTGTATGCAGTATGAGTCTTATATATCGAAACAACAGCTGATTTCATAAATATTGCCCTAAGCTCCAATCGCAAAGTTTCATAAAAAAAGTGCTAATGTTATGACTCCGTAGGGAGTCTATTTAAAAAATTAAAAAAATAATTTTTTATACGGCACTCGTAGGGTAAAAATTCCAGTTAGGAAAATTGTCATTATCCAGTTTTGAATGGAACGCAAAAAAGTTCATATTCATAACTGTAAAACTCACAGAGACATTAAAATCCAAAATTCGTGACTTACACCATTTAAACATACTTATGAGTGAAGTGAAATTGATTCATTTGGAATGCAAGATAGGTATCAACCACGACTCATACGCTATTAAAAGTCGAATTAACCCTCTCGTTGCGTGTCTTTTAAGAATTTTTATTCTTTTGTCACCGGTTTTTCAAAACAAAAACTTTTGTATAAGTTAAATGGGAAAATGCTCCGATTAACCCTAGATCTACCGGGAATTTTATTCAAGTTTTAATAAAACGTTCTACACCAGAATTTTTATTTAAAACTATTTAACTTATTTATTTACCTTATTTTTGTCTGGATTATATACTTAGTTTATTTTAAAGAAATTTCTGGTTTGAATGAATATTTTATATGTACCTGTCGGGTCCAATGGACCCGTCTGGTAGACGGAGGGTTAAATAAGGCAAAATTTACAATAAGAAAATAACTGGTGGGACTAATCAAGGAAGTTTAATTAGACGAAAAAATGCATACCCGAGAAAATCTCGGATTGCGCGGCGAGAGGGTTAAGACGGTGCTACGCCATTGGAAATAAAATAGCAGCGTACAAATTTTACTTTAGACTTACATACGAAATATGCTGGAGGTCTGTACTGACCGAAATTTCCAGGTCCGAGAGCGGCCCGCCCATAAAAGTGAAAATTCGACCCGGCCTGGAAAAAAAGGAAAATCTCGGACCGGCCCGGCTCGACTAAAATTCTACAATACATGTGTTTTTAGGTACCGTTAAAAATTGTTTCGTACGAGCAATTCTGACCAAATCTACTGATATGGGCCTTTTTTCGTGTCTATAATTTTCAATGAAGCGGCCTGGACTGGGATATTTATTTTTTCGATGGATCTCTATTTGAATATATAATACGAAATTTATCACATTGCTAACGAAGCGTAGAACTAACAATGTGAAAAATGTCCAAGCCGGGAATCGAACCCGGGACCCTTGGAATAGCGCTCTAAGTGCTCTACCATTTAAGATACGAGGACGATGGTCAGTTTATCATTTCCCACATATGTTGGTAAGGCTGCAACTGCAGCCCAAGAAGGAATTGTCTTCATGATCACACAATCCTGCGGCGAAACATGAGAGTCAATCAAACCCAGCATCGGTGAACACATATATAATTTTAATTAATTTTTAGCAGTGAAATTACGCTCGAAATTATTGACTATATAATACGTGATTTATCACATTGCTAACGAAGCGTAGAACCAACAATGTGAAAAATGTCGAAGCCGAGAATAGAACCCGAACCCTTGGAATAGCGCTTCAAGTGCTCTACCATTTAAGATACGAGGACAATGCCAAGCTTAGCATTTCCCACATATGTTCTATTTGTGAATCTCTATTTGTTTGTAAACATTTAAGTTACCATTAATGTCGTTAATACATATTCCCTGAATTGGAAACTTTGAAATAAACAGTATACTAAAATCTTCAAAGACGGAATCACATAAGAAAGAAAAAAAATGCTTTATAAGATAAGTTCTTTTCTTAGATGGTGTAAATGTATTCGATTTTTTCTCACCTATTATTGTATTCATTTTGCATAGATCAACACATTTGACCGTTCAAGACAGGAATTCGACATAGCATAGTCATTTTCACGGTTTTTATTGCATTTTTATTTTATTGCATAGGAATTTCCTTTTCTTTCAATAGAATAAATTTTAAAGTGTAATTGTAGACTAGATTTTAAAGTATATGCATTTTTTGCAAAAAATTTTGGGCTGGGCCAAATTTTACAGATTTTTGCTAGAACCAGGTCACGCAGAGAACGTGATTTTTATACAGGCTGGGTAAAAACTGGGACTGAAGTTTTCGTCTCGTGCAGAGCTAGGAAAACTGTAGCCAGACCGGGCTCGAGAGGGAAAAAATATGTTACACCCGACTCTTCTCGATCCTTCAGAAAAAAGTAAGGCCTGATCCCGGCAGAGACCGGCCCATCCTGATCCTTCAGAAAAAGTAAGGTCCATGCCTAGTTCGACACGAAAAGAGTAAAGAATAGCCTGGTGCTACCCTGGCCGAGTGTCGTGAATGAAAATATGTCCAAACCCGGCGCGCGTTGGGCCAACAAAATGAAGGCGAAATTTCGAACGGGCCAAGCCGTCAGAATAAAAACCTTTCTTTTTAACGTCCTCGGCCTGGCTGACAACAAATCTGAAGTTGTGAGGGCTGGAATTATGAGAAAAAAAAAACGAAATCGGCTTGTTATAAAATACCTTGTTTTAAATCAACTGACGAGAGATTTAAACTGTATAAGAAGACGGTGTAAAGGGAAAAAGTTAAACAGAATCAGAATTTTAAACTCAGGAAGGAGTTACTTATTCTTCTGCAAGCTTTTGAATGGCATTTAAACATTCTATTAGAAGCTCATTCTTTTTTAATTTTTTGAGTGCGTTTTTCTGTATGATGAGATTTTTTCCCCCATTTCCCGTCTTTAAATTGTTATTAGCAAAGAATTGTTAAATATAAATTATTCAAACTTGGAATATGTCATTTTCGATTTTATTTTACATTAATTTTGTTTCGACAAATTTGAAAAGAAAATGACTTTTGAAAATATGATGTTTTTGAATAAGTTACATCATTTTCTAAATTTTATTTTAAATAATTAAATATTTTTAAAATTAATATTTAAAAAAAGCTGAAATAAAATTGAAATGATAGTTTTCTCTTTAATTAAATGAAAAAAAATTTGAAATTCGTCAAATAATATTTCGACTTATAACGATTTTAAATTATCACATTTTGAAACAATGAAATAATTTTTTAAATTTTGGGATTGAATTTTGTTTACAAATTACATGGTTAAACATCACAGAAAAAATTCAGAATTCTGACTCAATAAATATATTTTTTTTTTATGTTTCTTGGAATTCCCTTAAATTAACATCGTTTCTTGAATTACGATCAATTCAATTTATGTCTAATCCCTTAAAGTCTAACGAATTATTTAAACGGGTATATTTCTATGATTTTGCAGATATCAAGATGTAATTTTTTGTCTTTAATTCAGGAATTGATAAGGAATTTTTTGATAATTGGAAATTTTACACTACGGCGCCGCATAAAAATTTAGTTTTTGTATTTTCACAAATAGACTCCCGTGGAGTTACAACTTATGTCACCAAATTTTGCACAATTTTTATGAAACTTTGCAATTGGAAGTATATGTCTGGATGCAATTATTAAAAAAATAGCCAACTGTTTCTATCTTTATGAATCGCCCTGTATATCAGCATGCTTCCAAAAATCTGTGTCCATGTTACTGAAGTCAAATAAGCAGGCATTTGAACCATGAATTTTGAAACAGGCATTATATGTGATAAATAAGTTCATATAAGTTTATAGATATCATAGGGTTCGTACGCTTCAAGGATCTTTTAACCGAGTTTTCGAAAAGCAATATTTGCCTTATTTAATAAAAAAAGAAAAAAAAATTCTAACTTCAGATATACCGACCAACATTTTACGAAAATTCTGGTACTAACACACCCAAAATCCCCCGAATTCGTCGTTGCGTATGAACCCTAAGATCATAGACAAATTATACGTTTTTAGAAGTCGATTTAAGACAGTCTCAATTCTTTTGACATAAAATAGCAGCGTATAGATTTTACGCTAAAGTTGCTTCGAAATATGCTGGAGGTCTGCACTAAAGGTTTGCGCAGGCCAAAATTTCCAGATCCGGGCCCGTCCCGACCAATAAAAAAGTTTAGTCAACGAACCGGAAAAAAGTTAAAATCGTCGCCCTGCTCTACTGAATTTCTACAAGACATGTATTTATGCGTCGATATGTTTAAAAATTGTTTCATATGAGGAGTTCTGACCAAAAATACTTATTTGAGCTTTTTTCTTCTCTAGTTTATATTATTAATTTTTAAAGAAGCGCTCAGGTTGTGATGCTTATTTTTATTAATGAATCTCTATTTATATGTAAATGTTTCACTTATCATTAATATCGTTAATCCATATTCTGTGTATTGGAGACTTTGAAAATTACAATACAGTAAATTCTTCTAAGACATAATCAAATATGAAAGGAAAAAAAAAAAAGCTTTGAAGATAAGTTTCCTTCTTAGCATGTGTAAATGCATTCTATTCTTTTCTCCCGTATAATTATATCCATATTACTTGGATCAACACGTTTTTCCGTTTAAGGTAAGATTCCTTCATAGTCAAGTTATTTTTACGGGTTTTACTGTATTTTAATTTAACTGACTAGAAATCTACTATTTAAAAAGAATAAATTGTAGAATTAAATTGTAGAACAATGGCGTTTTAAAAAATATATAATTTTTTTGCAAAAATGTTTGAACCGTCCAAAATTTACTGATTTTTCACTTACATTAAGATTTTTTAATATGATATGTATTTCTCAAGTTGTTCGAGCTTTTCCAGACTTTTCGGTCTTCCTGTAATCATGTTTATGACAAATTATTATTTTTCTAAAAAATAACATTTTTGATTGGCAACGATTTAAAAAATGTAAGTGATTTTTGCTTACACATGTGTGTTTGCGTTCAAAAATGTCTTTAAAACATAAAAAAGAACTTTAAATAGTGAATTAACACAGTAAGAAAACAATGTAAAGAAAAAGTTTTTTTCGGAGAAAATAGTGAGCAATGTAAGAAATCTTCTTTTTCTTAACCCCTTGAACGGCGGTTTTATATTATATATACCACTCAATTATAATCACCAAGTGACCAATCATACCAAAGTTTTGTAATAAAATTTTGCTTTCGTAAATTTATTTATTTGATTTATTCATTTTGAAATAAATCAACTGCAATAAGTGCATTGTAATTCTTTATGTGTCTCGAATACACATGATAAAAAATATAAGAATTCTATTACCCTGTTAAGAAAAAAGAAATATTTTGTATTTCTGGACGTTTTGAATTATTCTCTGTCTGCAGCAAAGAAAAAAGGACATTTTATGCAAAACCAAATTTAAAAATATTTCCACTACTACTTCGTGAAAAACGTGCTAAATAAATAACTTTGCAGGTGGCTATCGATAACTTGTTGTAATAAGCGTATAATGCAATATTTGTTGATAATGCTATTTCAAGCAGCAGTTTTTCGACAGTATGAGTTAACGATTGTAATTACTTAGGGTGCTGAACAGGTGAGCAGCATTGAGGGGTTTCCTAGCTGATATCAGCTTAACACCCAGTCTAGGAATTGAAATATTTTATGTTTTATGAGCCATTGGGAAAAGTTTAACTGTAGTTTAGGACTACTTAAGAGGAAATAAATAAGAAATTTAAAGAAAAAATAAATAGTTAAGTATATAAACGGAAGAAGCTAAATTTTAATATGAGACTTAAGATGAGTAAAAAAGTGATACTTAAAGATTAATATAAAAGGGTCTAACTGTAGTTATAAAACTACTATAAGAAGGGTTAAAAAGAGAGAAAGAGTATGTGTTAATCACATATTATATTTATGTATATAATGCACATATCTATATCTGTATTATATTATACTGTTATATATAAATGCTTCTCCAATTGTCTTTAGCCCTGAAATCCATGACTTTTTAAATTTTCTTTCGAAAAATTTATATATCAGTCTCAGAAAAATTTACTACAGAGGAAAAATACAAAAAAAAAAAAAAAATCAGAGATACAGTTTTCGTGTAATACGTTAAACTTTTCTTATGTTGAACATCTTCCATACAAGTAAAAATTGCTGTCAAAACTAAAATATTGTAAATTAGCAAATATTGTAATAAGTATCAATCTAAATACTTTATTTTATATATCATTTTATTTTGTAAAACGCAACCCTTAAATGCATGAATTTTTCCTTTAAAATTTTGTTTTTTGTTCTTATATTAAAGACTAGACACCTGAAATTTTAAGGGGTCTAGTACCTGTTAAACGCGTCAAAAATTAACGAAAAACTTCAAAGTTTGAATTAGTCTGTCTTCAAAGCCTTTTTATGTATAAACATGAAATTTTGGATATTGATTAAACAGATTGTGCTTTGTAATAAGCTACCATTAGAAATTTATTAACCCTTTAGAGAATTTGTGTATTGCTGAAATCAAAATAGCTCTTTTTTTTACCCGATAAGTCATTGCGCGCATGATATCTCGAGAAAGTATGTATGGATTCGCATGAAATTCGGTAAGTATACTAATCATATATGTGTGTTTAAAATGATCTACTCTTAGGCTAAAATTATTTAATTAACTAGATAAAAAAAAAAGATTTTCGTAAAAAAAAATAAAAAATTTGTATTTTTAAGGAGTAAAAATAGTCATAACTAAAAATATTACCATTGTAAATACTTAAAAGTAGATCATTTTAAACACACATATCTGTTTAGTATATTTACCAAATTTCATGACAATCCATACATACTTTCTCAAGATATCATGCGCGCAATGACTTATGGGGTAAAAAAAGAGCCATTTTGATTTCAACAATACACAAATTCTGTAAAGGGTTAATAAATTTCTGTTGGTAGTATATTACAAATCACAATCTTTTTAATCAATATACAAAATTTCATGTTTATACATAAAAAGGTTTTGAAGATAGACTAATTCAAACTTTGAAGTTTTTCGTTAATTTTCGACGCGTTTAAAAGGTACAAGACCCCTTAAGATAAAGACTAAACACCAGAAATTTTAAGATAGATTTTTAATTTTATTTACCAGCATACGTCGATGCCTTTTGCCGGATTAATATTTCTATATAAACATGGCGGTCGGTAAGATGTAAATAAAAAGTGATTCAGATATGCATCACTGTGCATTTAACGGTTAATTTTTCTACTATTTAATATTAACTATAGAGTTAAAATATAGAAAGAAAGAGTTAAACCTTTCAGGAGTGGTGGCACGTTTACGACACCAATGGCATCAGAATTTCAGTAAAGAAATTTTTAGTTTATTTTATATTTTAAATTACAGCCCACTTTTTCCTATTTTCTAAATAAATTTTTGAGTGAATTCCGGTGTCAGTCATACATTTCAACATTTTAGCGATGAAAGTGATTTGCCTTTGAAAGGGTCGATACTGCAGTTACATCGTTCGTACCCCTCCTTGAATTTTGCACACCAGAAAATTTTTCGGCACAAGTATTATCTTTTAGAAAATCTCTTCTTCAAAGGAGGCAGGATTTTGCGCCTTTAACTTAGATTTTTTTTTTTCTATGAAAAGATTCTGGTACTGTTCTTCGAGAAATAACGGTATCCGTACGAACCATGAGTTAGTATTGTAGACGCCATTCTTGGCACGGCGCCGGCGTATTTACTTTGCACGGATCTTAAAAGCCAGTAAACATTAAGCATAAATATGGAATCAGTGGAATACGCAGATATAAAAAGTCCTATAATGTATCAAGAAAAGTAAGCAAAGATAAACAAAATCAAACAAAGATCGGGATCTAAAAGAAAGTTCTTGAATTTTAATCAGATTGTACGCCAAGAGTCAAAAGTGGACGATACTGACAGAAAATAAAGTTTCAAGGGAAAGTGGTCATCACAAGTGGCTTTCAAAAGTTTTATGTTTACCCAAGAATACTCGCTAAAATACTTCAAATATTGTGATGCCCGATTATGGCACATTATTAAAGGTGATTTAGGTATATTACACCGGTTAATGGTTACATTAACTATATTGGATTATGTTTTTCGGATTTATGTATTTACCCTCGATTTATTTTGCATTACGAACCCTTATAAAGTTGGCTTCATTAGGAAATATTCATATTATGTATATAAAAATTTCGAAGTAATATCTTTGGTAGTTTCTGAGAAAAGTTACATTAATTTAACATAATAGATGTAGGGCCTTCCAACGCTTCTTAAAACTTTTAAAAATTTCTCTATTAGCGAAATCCATACATCTGATAATAATGTCAGATATGCTAATCTTTCATAATCGTATCTACAGCCAATGTTAGCGTGACACAGAAAGATCTCAGCAATAATATGGTTTAGTGTAAATTTGGATATTATTAAACACTTTTCACACACAAAAAACACTTCATTGCACCACACCTATTAGCTAAAATAGACTGATTGGTGGCAGATCCAAATACGAAAGTTTACTTAAGGGCAGTTCGAAGGCAAATTCGCGAAAAGAGTATTTTTTAAAATTTTAAATCGTTTATTTTTCCCCTTTCGAATGTTATAATACTTTTGTTTCTACGAGAACGAAAAAATTAATTAAGTAATTCAGTTTATTTGCATCATCCATAAAGTTTAAACAAAAGTTTATCAAACATTCATGTACCTTTTTATAGAAATTAATATGTAATATTGTTTCTAATCTTGCCCGAATATTTAACATATATTCCTGATTAATCTGAATTATTTATATTATGTACATACATAGCTGCCAACCTTCCACTAATCTTCCGTAATGTTTGGATTAATTTAACCCAAGTTAACCACTTTTCGAACTAGAAAATTTATTTCATGAATGATTATTTATTTAATTCCAGGTTACTTCGTGGAACACATTTATTTTCATTTCTTAAAAAAATTTCTGGTTTGAAACGTATTAAACCAGGGTCAAATAAACGCAAGTATTACGGAAGATTAGTTTAAGGTTGGCAGCTATTTGTACATAAATAAAATTAGGTTATTATCTTTGGTAGTTACTGAGAAAAAGTTACTTTAATTTAACCCTTTATCTACTGCATTATGAACTACTGCAATTTTTTTCATGTATTTTTTTTCTGTTACTACAATGAATATTAAAGGATAAACATAGAAAAAGTACTCACCCGTGAGAAATTTAATTCGTTAGAGGTAATTAATTATAGTGGTACTTTAAACCACCGTCAGTACACTATGACTAAAATATCGCAACAGAAAACACACAAGGTATTTCAATTGGCACAAGAATTGTGTAAAATATTTTCGATTTAAGAAATATCTGAAAAAAACCCTTTTTGTTATTTGGAATACATTTTTTGGCAAATTCCGGTGCCAATCATTTATTTCAACATTTTAGCATTGAAAATACTTTGCCCCTGAAAAGGTTAAAAAGAACTATATTTTTTTTCAAGTTTCGATCTTGTTAATGGTCCTTTAGTTATAGCGACGGATATATACCAGAGACAACATATTTTCTCGCATCTTCCCATATGCAACATATAAATTTACATATGCCTTTTCAAACGTAGCAAAAAAGAGCTGGTGCCATAATTTTTTCGACTTCCTATAAAAAATAATAATGAAACAGAAAAGAAATACTAGTAAAATTGTTACTACACTACATTTTAATAATTACATTTTAAAGCAGATGAAAACGATGAATAACTAGACAGACAAGAAATAAACAAGAAGTTTTTCTCCAACACCCAGTGCACTGACGGTACTTATAAGTACTACCGAGTAATTCAACTGTTAAATCAAATACATACACCGTTCACCTAAAATAGCTAGCAAAATTATATTCTAAGATCATAATGAACACATTAAAAAATCCAACACTTATGTTATATCTTTTACTGACTTTGCATTAATAAAAAAGACGAGCGTGACAATCTGTACAAAATGTCGGCACAAAACACATCGACATGTTAAAGACAGCCTCCTTCCACGCTAAAATAGCTAACCTAGAACTACTGCTGCCATGCATCCGGATAAAGTAGAGTTAAAAGAGTGTTTTTGCAATGTACCATTAGAATATTAGTAATGTTCACTATGGGATGAAAGTTTAATGTGAGTGGTATTTATAAGTACCGTTAGTAGATAAAGGGTTAACATGGTAGATGCCTTCCAATTGTTATGTTTAAAAATCTCTGCATTAGCGAACGTATAGCAAATGGCAAGTAAATGGACATGAAATGAAAATGCCTAAGAAAGTTAAGCGGTTTTGTCAAGAAAGATGAAATTAGTAAGAACAAAAAAATGTCCGAAATTCTGCCATGATCGGAAACCGGTCTTGATTTATATATCCGATTATTCCGATTTGATGAAGGATTGAGCAAGTAAATTAAATTATAAATAAAAGTAACTTGTTGCAATGCTTGGCGCAAATCTAATTGGCGATAAAACTGGCATTTCGAGGCGGCTATTTCGGAAATAATAATAATAATGAATCCGTAAATAATCCTCCGGACAGCGGCCTCTCTTCCGTGACTCAGAAGGGAGTATTCTTTCTCTTTATGACTGGTTTGGAAACACGTATAGTCTTCCAAAATTGTAAACGCACAGAAAAATATGATAATAAAGTTGAAAAGAGAAATATATCGAAATATTTAGCAAAAGGTATTCAAAATGTATTTGAAATAAAACAAAATTGTCATGTTATAATGATTTCATCAGCATTATTTATTTCAAATATATGACTTTTTATTTTTGTTTAAAAAAGCACTGTTAACGCACATTATGCAAACGTTAACAAATGCTGGATTGGTTTCAACCAAACAGTCGTTCTCCCTGAGCGATTAAATAGTAGTACAATTTTCTAATCTCAAAAAGTAAGTGACGCCGAAAAATTCAAAGAAGTGCATTGGACGCCGGTCGCAAAGGAGTTAAATAGACCATTTCTTTACGCCACTTCATCCACAGAAAACAAAATCTTTTACAACTCTGAAAAAAGTCAAAGAAAAGTTACTTTATTCTATATTTACATGTCTGTTATTTGAACACCACTTTTTTCAAAGAAAAATTCCCTTTCTGCATTTCCAGAAATTTACTTGTAAGCGCGTTTTCCCTGCAATTGTTGCTAAAACCGACCACGTTTTTGTGTATTAAAAATTACTGATTTTCAAATAACGGACCAGTGGGATTTTTTTTACTAGTAGTTAGATTTCTATGTTATTTTTCTTGTTACATATAGAACAGTCTTCGACTAGAGGTCTGCACGTGCCGGAATTTCCAGGCCCGGCCCGTTGTAAAAATGGGAAGTTCGGCCCGAGCCCGGCCCGGCCCGTTGTAAAAATTGGAAGATCTGCCCGGCCCGTACAAAAATCAGTGAAAACGGGCCCGGCCCGATACAATTTCTACAAAAAAAAAAAAAAAAAAATCCGTTTTTTCTCAACATACAATTAAGATTCTTTTAATGAATACTACATACATATTTATGGGAACATTTTACAGTATATTTTACATTACTATGATGTTCGCAAAACAGAAAACGCACAATAGTAAACATTAACGATTACTTACAGTCATCGTGTCTACAGACATTTCAAAATGGAAATAAGGATTCATTAAAAGATTAATGTAGTTCAGAATAAAGGATTAAAAACAAGATAACATTTGAAGCTGTATAATAAGAAGTAGATTTGTGAAAATATTTTTCTTATTTTTAAGACTTTTCTCAAATCCAAAGGAGCTACATTTCGACACATTTATGAAGTCTTTTCTTTTCGGAAACGTGTAAGATTGGCAGGTATTCTTATTCAAAAGCTATGTAAATGTCGTTTTTTTTCATAGATAAAAGCAATATATCTTTATGAAAATACTGTCAAAGTTAGCGTTTTGAATCGAATTTCCGGAAGCGATAGCACAGGAAAGGAGAAAAACGTACAGTCACGTGACAGGAATCGCTGTTATCTCTGTAAGTAATTTATTAAATATGGAAAAAGCTATTCGTTTCCAAATGCCTTCAATAGGCAAACCTGTCAATTTTATGCCTTTATAGTTAAAGTTTTTGTCAGAAACATGTGTCTGAAAGCTTTGCATTGTTGAGCAGTGAATATGAGAACCACCTTAAGGTATATTTCCAAAGATACTGTTAAGAGAAGTGCATTATCACTATTAATATTACAAAACAAAATGACTGTTCTACACATCCTGAGATCGATTAAGACCACTTCATTCCCGGCACGAGTCTGCTGAAAAAAAATTAAACTCGGAATCAGACATCTTGTAACTGTACGATGCCGATCTCTACGATGGACACGTTACATTTCTGTATTGATGTTGTTAAACTCGCATCGGCTCGTGACGCACATTTATAATTCTCGAGAAAATCGTATTCATTGAAAATGGCTGGTATTTTATCTGCTTCGCTTAAATTCTTATATCGGGCCGATAGGCCCGATTAATTTTTTTGCCGGCCCGGCCCGTTTATTTTGTCTGTCGGCCCGGCCCGGCCCGTTGAAAAAGTTGTCCTAATTCTGCCGGCCCAGCCCGGCCCGTTTGAAAATTCGCCTTTATTCCGCCGGCCCGGCCCGGCCCGCGGGCCGGGCCGGGTACGGGCCTCGGGCCAAGCCCGGGCCCGTGCAGACCTCTAGAGGAAATGTACGAAGAGTCTTCGTACATTTCCTCTCTACAATCTCAATTTTTTTATTTCAAATATTATGAATACGTATCCTTCATTTTACCACTAACACATGGGGATATAAGAAAAAATGCTTGAATTATACATTTTTCGGAATTTTTTTCCATAAAACAAAACTTCTGTGCCAAAATTGGTTGTAACTATTTTAAAAATTAAAGTTCTCCAATTTCTATCATGTGAAGGAATCCATGGGACAAAAGATACCGCACAAAGAGCTTTATACGATGTATAATAGGACTTTTCTTTAATTGTTGCAGTACACAGAGCTGAAACCATGGTTATCGTTCGGATATATTTCACTTACTGCTCATTCGGAATGCATGTTTTATACAGGTTGTCCTCTCTCATTGATGTTCAATAGCTAATTCCTAAACATATAGTCAGAAATATATAGTCTCAGTTACAAAAATGTTTTCGGTGAGGTAAAGAAACATTTCAAAAGCGATTTGGGCCAATAAAAACATTTCTAAAAAAAATAAAATACGAAATTTATTTTTTTAGGCGGTCTCCCGGTCTTAGAAGTTATTTCTAGTAAAATTTCTCTATTACACTGACAAGTAACACGAAAAAAGTCCAATTATTGTACGATTAAAGCTGTTCGAGTATGCTCTTTAAAGTTGGAACATATTTTTTGTTTTCAAAGTGCAGATACACATGAAATAACATCTTCGAATACTTTAAGCACTTGGTATATGTCCCCTCAAAGCCAAGCCGAACTCGTTTGTTTTCTGAGCAGAAAAGTGGCATAAGTCATGCATTTTTAAAGTTTCATAACTCGCTCAATTTTAGTGTTATATGAATGGGACTTTTTTTTGTCTTACTTGTCAGTGTAATAGGAAAATTTTACTAAATAGAACTTATAGGACCGGGGGACCGTATAAAAATTTAAATTTTGTAATTTTTTAAGAAATGTTTTTATTGACCCAAATCGCTTTTCTTTACCTGATTTAAAACATTTTTGTAATTGGAACTATATGTCTATGACTAACGGTTTAGGAATTAGCCATTGGACAGCGTTGAGACCGGACACCCTGTATATAAATATTATGGTACCCCTATGTCTGTATAGTAATTTTCTTCCATTTAATCAAAGACTTTCCGTTATTAAGGTGGATACGCACAAACATTTATAAAAAAACTAGTTCTCCAGGAAGTTCTATATTAATATATTCAAGCAAAACTTTTATATTAAAATTCGTAAAATTTTAACAGTGACAAGTAAAAATATATATAGTTTTCTCAGTAAACAATCATTAAAACATAATTCTCAATGTGATGTCAAATCACATACAGTTGTGTTAATTATCTTAAGAAACATCAATTTTTAATTATTTAGCTATGATAATTTAAGATATCAATGTCTCTAAAAGTATGTAACACCAGAAAGACGGGAAACGTTATTCAAGTTTTATAAAAATATTTAGCACAGGAATTTTTATTTAAAACTGTTTAACTTATTAAATGAACCTTATTCTTCTTTGTATCTTTTAAATTTATTTTACAAAGAAATTTCTGGTACGAACAGAATAATGTTCATTTGGTACGGGCCAAAATGGCCCCTCGCCGTCATTCTAGTGATAACTCCTATCATAAATTACCCTTTTATTTTGTATATTACTTCCTTTGTCCAATCTTAAATTACAGGCGTAATAAATTATTACCTTAAATAAAACATTTCTTGGTCATGTGAAATATTTCATTAGTATGTTTCATTAGGCTATAATATTATTTTCATCTGTCAAAAATAATGCATTTATCGGTTATGTTGTATATCTCACAAATCAATGGATTTCACTTTCTTGTGAAATTCTAGAGTTTTGAGTTACATAATTATAATTTTAAATAATGTTGTAATTATTTTACTTATAAAATATATATTTTAATATATGTTTTTCCTAGTAAAAACATATTTTGTTTATTCTGTATTGGATAGATTAGAGCTTCAAAATTGTTACCTGCTTTAATCAAAATGTAATTTTCTCTTAAAAAATCCAAATCATTAATGAAAAGATAAAATGATTATGCCGTCAAAATTTATTATTACAGTGGGTATTGAAGTGATTTATTATCACGTTTTTATGTTAAACCTCTAATTCCCATAGTAGAATGACTTCTAGAAATTCCGTAATTGAGAGATTTTGAATTCATACCAGAAACTTTCAGGAATAAATTTTACTTTATTTAATGATGGTATACTTTTTCACAATATATTTTTTATCCTTCTTTATATTAGTTTTACAACTACAGTTAGACAATTTTATAATATCCGTTAAGATATTTTTTAATTTTTTACTCTTCTTACTTACACATCTTACTTACTTAACTTAATAATTAACATTAATCCTTTTTATTCTTAACTATTTATTTTCTCCGTAAATTTCTTAATTCTTCCTCTTAAGTAGTTCTAAACTACAGTTTAACTTATCCCAATGGCTCACAAAACATAAGATTTTTCATTTCCTAGATTGGGTGTTAACCTGATATCAGCTAGGAAACACCTCAAAGCTGCTCACCTCATCAGCACCTGTTACACAATAACCCGATCGGGACCATGGGTGCATATATGCGCCCTGGTAAAGTTCTTAAAACGCTTGAGTTTGATACCATTAAAACAGAAAAGTAAAACTGATTTTATTTAATTGCTACATTTTCGTGATTTATAAAGTTAATCCAAATAATAAACAAAAAGTGGTGACAAAGTAATAAAATTCGTGTAAAAGATGCCGGTCCTGAACGGGATAAAGCAAATATTGTTATTTTAAATTTCTGGTGTGAATTTGGAATATCTAATTAAAAAATACTTTAAATTAGAAATAGTGCTGGGAGCATTATATGCTATCGTGGGCATTACAGAGTTAATTCTCTTTCGGGTTTCCCTTTCAAGCCAAACTGCTTCTGTTTTTAGCATTTGGTTACAATCCTGGCGATTTTTGACAAATCAAAGTCAACACAACAAAACTGTGAAGCACTGCCGTTTTATGACAGATTATCTCTAAATTTCGACTTTGTTCTGTGAACATCTCCCTGTCCTATGTAATTCTTCCATCATTTTTCAAGAATAAAGAGTTGCTTCGCTAAGCGGCCTGTAAACTAAAACCTGTTTCTTCTGATTCTCCTTAATTAGATTCTATATGTTCCAGATCAATTTACGAGTGTTGATTGTTATTAATCCTAAACCCTTTGAGGGGCAAGTAATTGTGTTTCTGTAATGTCGAAATCACACCGGAATCTTCAAAAAAATTTATTGCAAAATAAGGAAAAGCAATTTTACGACTTTTCCCCACCAAAGTTAGAAAAGTAAAATTTAATAAAAATTTTTTGGTGCAAATCTTTCTTAATCTTAAGTGGGATAAAATATATCCCATCGCCCCTCAAGGGGTTAAATGCATATTGATGCATATCTGCGTCACTTTTTATTTAACTCTTAGCAACCACTATATTTATATTAACCTTTAACTGATGTGACTAAAATTTGTCACACAACTGATGTGATCATGTCTCTCAAACCCCTCGAATAAAATGAATAAAAACAATAACTCAAATGGTTGAATTTACTTAAATTTTGTCCTAACAATATCTTTGTACTTCTCTTAGGAGCATGTGAATTAAATTGCATGAAAAACTATTTTATTCATGTTATTTAACTTCAGTACAGAAAAGTAAAAAGCTGTAAAAGTGTTTACAGCTGGGAGTCGCGGGGTCTGGGAGACCGCGTGACATCAGTTAAAGGTTAATCGCATAAAAATTACAAACATATGCTACTAGATAAAATTAAAAATCTATCTTAACCTCTTCGGTCCCTGGGTACCCAAACGGGGACCTGTGTTCATATCCTTATAAAAACTAAAATGTCCGATTTTTTTTACATTTTCACTTCTTCATTTTCATAGCTGAATGTTTTTTTGCGTTCAAAGCAAACGAATAAATGGCAGCTCCTATCCTGATTTCCACATAAAATAAATGTTATTTTTATGTGAGTTTGCAAAATGCCTAAAAATGCCCAAAAGACAGTATGACTAAGAAAGTGAGAAATTTTCATATGTATTTAACTCAAAACTTTTTCACTAAAAATTTTGAGGATTTGTAGATTATTTACTTGTGTAAAGCTCTTAAATTTGTGATTGCGTTAATTTAGGTTAATAGTTATTAAATTGATGTTTTAAGGGGGTTTGCAGTTTTAGATTCATGTTTTTGTACATAAATTACTAAGCGCCTAAGGATCAATTTCAGTAAAGGTATTTTTTCTGTCATTTACGATGTCATTTTGTTGGGAAAAACCAACGAATAAGCATTTGTATTATTGTTTTAGCTTCGGAACTGAAGAGATTAAAATTTCTGGAGTCAAATATTTAATATAAGAATAAAAATCATAATTCTAAAAATATACTTCATGCATTAAAGGGTTAAATTTTCTAAAATAAAAAATTGTATAAAATGAGATATTTAGATTCATATTTATTAAAATATTAACTAATTTGCAATATTTAAGTGATGACAGTAGTTTTTATTTGTATTGCAGATTTGCAACATAATGAAATGTTGACGTATTATACAAAAAATGTATCTCTAATTTTTTCCATTATTTTTCCTGAGTAATAAACCTTTCTGAGAATCATATATAATGTTTTCGAAAAAAATTTTAAAATCATGCATTTACGAGATAATAAATTTCTAAGGATTGATGTTCCAGCAAAATCAAGATATCTTTAAATACTAATAAAGAAATGTGTCCTTCAATGCCACCTTCACTAAGGGATCACAGAACGGAAAGACTCAGTTGAGTTTCTCTCGTGGCCTCATTCTGAGCTCTGTGGCTACATTTCAATTTCGAAGGGAAACTTTCCTTTCTAAGACGACATTTCTTCACTATTTTATGTATAATCACCAATCTAAACATATCTCTGAATCAATAGCTTTACATACCTGATTATTCTCTAAAGCCTTTGTAAGCTTTTGACAAGAAATGCATTCATATATACATCATATTATATATTTGACCACATTTTATTAGACCGGGAGCAATTATTTTTATTAAATCCATATATTGTGGTAGTGTACGTTTTAATTTTCTTCTATCATTACAAGAAGAAAGTGTTACATTCGTGAAAAAATTTCGACGGATTTCAACGTTTTAGAAGGTCTTGAATACGATTCGACAGTTTTTAGAAAATGTCTGTCTGTCAGTCTGCCAGTCTGTTTGTGACAAAATTTTGTGAGCTCTCTATCTCAGGAACTAATGTACTTAATTTAATAAAACTTTAGATTTAGTCATTGATATAAATTAGTTCTGAATAGTTTTTGGTGTAAATCAAGTATTTTAAATAAAGCAGGTAGCGCTGCCATGCTGCATTTTTCTGCAATAGCTCTATCTCAAGACCTAATGCATGGATGTTTATAAAACTTTAAAAAAGACAGAAGCTGGCATAAGTTGTTGCTGATTAGGTTTTGTTGTAAATCGCTTTACCCTTTCAGGGGCAAGTAATTGTGTTTCTATAATGTCGAACTCACACCGGGATTTACGAAAGAATTTATTTCAAGGTAAGGAAAGGCAATTTTTCTAAATTTTTTCCATCAAAGTTACAAAAGTAAAATTTAATCAAAAGTTTCTGGTGCGAATGATGATTAAAATTAAACGGTGTGTAATATATCCCACCGCCCTTCAAGAAGCTAATAGCTAGCACTTCTATGCTGCAGTTTGCACAATTTACTCGAGTTCAGTGATTGTCATATCTCAAGATCTAATGCACAAAATTTCATCAAACTTCATATTCTCTTTGACTTTGACATATGATTGTGATGATTTGGTTTTCATGTACCAAATCGTATAACAGGTGGCGCTGCTATGCTGTATTTTTCATGATTTTTGCGATAGCTATATTTCAAAACATAATGTGCGGAATTTAATCAATCTTCTGTTACACATTCATATAAACATTTCCTTAGGAGGCTTGGGTGTATACTCCTCAACCGGTGTCGCTTTTATGCTCTATGGATTAGGAGGTTTCTTTGCAGACATATAAAATGTTGGATATCGAAATTCAATAATAAGTTTGAAAAATCCGATGCTTACATCTCTTTTTTAAATGCACAGAAATCAACGAACCTACAAATTTAGAATCATCATGATGGGCCCAGATTGTCATTTAATTTTAGCACTGTGGTAGCAAATATTGAAGAATTAACATGTGTGAGATAGAAGAAAGTTTTGGGATTGGAACATATAACTAGATTATTAATGCCTCAACCAGCGGAGCATATCTAAATTTATAATGTTCGAGAAAGAGCGCTATTATTTTACAGAAACTTACCGGCCAATAGCGTTTCACGTGACATAGCTGTAGAATTTCTTCGTGTTTTTAAAAAATATATTGTTTATAGATTATATATTTTTCATCAACTCAAAAATAATTCAATACAAGTATAATACCGCATTAAAAATACTTCAAGTTTAAAAAACAAACATACAATAACACTTTGGCAACAGTCCCAGTGGACAATTTATTATTCTATTCTTACGTAATTTAAAAAATAATTAATACCATACACTTATACAAGGATATATTCAAGGGTAATGTGCTGCAAAAAAAATTGTTTTTAAATTGTGGTATGATTGAATATAAGAAAAGTCGCGGTGAAGACCTGCAATTAATGATGATTTATCCACCGCCCTCTGAATACAAGGCCTGATCGCTTACAAAAAAAATGCGACTGTCGTAAGCGAGGTGTTTTAACCGTTTGTGCGGAGAGGTGAAATTAAACTCCAGTATGTTCTAAAATATTTCTTGTACTTTTTTATTCCCTGATGAGTGAGATTGAAAAATTTTTTAGGAATCATTGGTATTAAAAAACAAGGTACCGGACAAACGCTTAACTAAATCCGCCTGCGACAGCCACCTTTTGTCACAAAATGAAGTGTTTCTGCATCATTGGAAAGCTATCTCTAGAAATAGTTGCTTTTTATACAAGACTTTTTTTAAGCACCTTACATTATGTCCCTGCATTAAGACGAAATCTGAACGATTCACCTAAATCACCTACAAAAGAAAGAAATGCACACGTAAATTCCGAAACAACAGTATACAATACATTCAACACTATTTGAAGTGTATAAAGATTGCAAGAATGCATGTTTCAGTTCTGTCTTTAGGTATAGACACAATCTATAAATCCGTGAAGATTTGCAATACATATGTTCAAGAAAAATCTTGCATGCAAATTATTAATAGCACATTTTCAACATTTTGAAATAGAGGAGTGTGTATTATGATTTTAACCCCTTAAGAGCCAACTTCAGTCACAAAACGCTATTCTTGTGTCTATGGGAGCTTTATTTTGAAATTTTTCTCTATTATTTTTATATTTTTTAATGATTTTTTTTTTCAGGGATAGTTGAGGACAATCTACAATCGGGCAAGTTTTTACTTTTTTGATCTTTGGTTTCGGAACCGGTTGTTGAATTAAAACTACCCTAATATAAGAAAAAACTATAACCAAAATCGAAAAATCGAAAACTAGCCCGTCTGTAGATAGTCCTCAGCTATCCTAAGCGGAAAAAAACATTCAAAAATATTAAGAATAAAGGCGAGAAATTTGAAAATATTGCCCCTATACACCTTAGCCAGAACTGCCAAGCCTTTTTGGATACCAGAAATTTAAAACAGAAAATATCCCTTTATTTAATTAGAATATTTAAGCGATTTAAAAGAACAACATTTTCTCTAAGATAGTAGAGGTGTGCAAAAAGTCGGGAAATTAGCGACTGTGCGTTTCTCCCGTGACTGAACTGGGCTCTTAACCCACTCAAGCTCAATGATCCCACGGCGGGACTACCCAATTTTAATGCCAAATTTACAAACGGCACTAAGAATATTTTAATAAAATTTTGCTTTTATAATTGCTTAAAAATACAAACTTCCTATTTCGGAGAAGCTCGTTTGTAAATTCTAGTTTCAGTCAATCATTTAATCGTTTTATAAACATATATATATATATTTTTTTTTTGCCAGTAATTGTTAAGCGTCAGGCCTTATAAGTGTAAGCTAGCTTTTATATAATTAAATTGTTTGATTGCCACAACTTTTTCGAAGTACAAATATTCACCATCTTTAATGGTAGATAATGGCGTGTGAGAGAATAACACGATTTTAAAATCTGTTGCGAATCAAACAATCTGAATTAATGGAAAGTAGCTTACACTACCGTTGAATGTCATGGGCGCGAGAATTAAGATGTTAAACATTTCTTACCTAGGGATCAGCTGATATTTTTCAATTAATAAAAAGCGTAACTCGGAATTGTTAAGCAGTTTATTTTAAAATGCACAGGAAACATTTCTCTAATTATATATAACCTGTTCCAAGAAAAATCTAATTTTTTGAACACTCAAAAGTAGTATTCTACGCTTTCTCAAGTAGAATAAAATTTGCTGTGTAATTATGTTTTATTAAAAATGGAATTACTTAGTAAATCTGGCTGGAAATATTGGCATATACGCTATATGGCCATTGATGACCGGACACTTTCAATTTTAGACATTTTGTCGAATATTTAAAGATATATTTGTCGGATTTTTCTGGAACTGTAGGATTATGAAGAATATGTTCTACTTCATATTTAGAAGAAGATTTATTCATATTCATCATTGATCAGAAAGACAATTAGGTGGTCAATAAAATTTAATAAAAAAAATAATGTTTTAATAAAATGCACGTAAAATAAAACGCCCTGTAAAATAAAATGCACGAAATGGTCTATTGCTATAGCTTACGAATATATGAATATTGTCAAATATCTGTATTCATTTGTGGAAGAATAGAACGTATTTTCATGGAGAAAAACGATTTGTTTAAAAAGTTAAAAAAAAAAATTGTTAAATTTCGTACAAAACTCTGCATGATATAAACAAAAAACATACACATTTTCTTTCAATAGAAAAATCTATATATCTCCTTGAATATACTTTTTATTCTTACAAAAACGAATACATATATTGTACAATATCCATATATGTGTAAGCTATAGCTATGGGCCATTTTGTGAATTTTATTTTACAGGGTGATCCCAAACATTATTATTCTTATTTCATTTCTTTTTGCCCCCCACCCCCCTAATTCTTCCTCTGATCAATTCGCCGTTAATAAATATGAAGTCGCAAATGCTCATCATAATCCTAGACTTACAGGAAAATCCGACAAATATATCTTTAAATATTCGACAAAATGTCTAAAATTGAAAGTGCCCGGTCATTAATGGACATATAGTGTATCTCCTTCATTGCCAGCGCAGTATGTTGCTTTTAGGGCTATTGATGGAAATATAGTCAACTTCTTCCTTTATAAAGATTCAGAGCTTTAGCCACTCAATCTTTGCAATCCTTGATCCACTGAATCACATTACTACCATTGCGTTACATCTTCTGTCATGCATTCGCAATACAAAACTGTCAACTGTTACTCACCACATTTTCTGAAAAAATATCTTCGCCATATGTAACCCAAGAATCATGAAAAGAAGATAAAAAGAAAATATATTTATACTAAAATAATGGTACCATAACAGTATAAATTTAAGACATAAATTTTAACGATGATATTCCGTATGTTTCAAATTAAAAAAATGCGGTAGAAGAAGGTAATAAGTGATAAAAATTAAAATATAAATAAATTAACACGACAGCTTTTTATTGTACATTATTTGTTTTATTTCTGTTAGAAGCCGATGTTTAAAATTCCAACAGATAGCCAAACGCTCTCAGAAGCTAATGGCTGCTTGAGGGAGCTGCTATTTTCAACATTGCGAAATTTTTTCCATTTATTTGATAAGGTTCGGGACCAAGGGCACATATATACACCCTCAAAAAAAGCATGCAACATTTGTTTTAGGCACCATTGAAAAATAAAAATAAAATTTAGTTTCTTTAATTAGACAATTTTCGTGATTGTTTCAGTAAAGATGACATTGAAAAAAAAAAGTGGTGCCAACCGAATAAAATTTGCGTAAAAGCCGCCGGTCCCGAAGGGGTTAATCTAATGGCTTTTTATGTAGCATAGTGACCGGACGATGGTTATCGAGAAAAAGTGCTGTTTATATTAGTAATTGTACCAATTAAAATATTATACACTTGATTTAAACCAACTGCATCACTGACGGTCATCATGCACATATATTCACGTTTCACAGATTTCAGTAAACAGAATTTATCAAGGACAATCGTTAAAAATATTCATTTCTGCTTAAAAATGAAACTGAAACACACACGTTTAAATGAAATCAATGATAAATTAAGGTAAAATAGAATTCTAACTTATTTTAGTTTCGCATAAAAGTGTTGATTTCAAGTTATTTGTATAAAATAACTATGCAGATGTATATTTTACATCAAATAGTTATGAAATAGAATCATTTTGAAATAATTGAAATAATAATGCATTCTTAATAAGTAAAGGTAGAGTTCTTTCACAACACACCTTCGAAATTCAATAATAAAAATTATTTTATTTAATGTTTGACACCAGTATTTATTAAAGAAACTTTAGTATTTAGGATTTGATTTCCAAATCTCAGTATTGCGCTCTAAATCGTTTCAGACTAAAGCTAAGAGAAATCACTGCTTGCAACAGCAGTAGAGATAAATAAAGTATTAAACCTTTCGGGACGAGCATCTGTTACAGAATTTTTAACCTTTAAAGAACTGTTTGTGAGCTTGCTTTATTTTGTGTACAGTATAATGGTATAGCAAGACATCATGAAAATGCACAGAATAAATAATATGTGAAAAATAAACAGATGCTTCGAACTGGCCACCTACAATAATAACATATTACATGGGACACTACTATGGCTATATAGTATCTTTGAGCCGCCGTATTTTCTTTTAGGATCAAAGACTTCACATTGTTGATATTTTCCTGCGTTTCAGCGGACTTCTGAAAAGGTTTTGCGGTCATAATTTCATTTCTACTTTCACTTAGATGTTTTTCCTTTCAAAAATAATCTACTTATAATAAAATCTGAGTGCAGAAAATTGTCGGTAACTATGCCGATGTGGACCACTCCAGTATGCGAATCAACCGTAGCTAAACTCCATGTTAGGCTTAATGAAAAACATATATTAACATATGACAGCTAAATGATAATTTTTTCTATTTGAAATCATGTCTGTTCAGCATATTTTCACACAAAACTTGTGTGTCATTTCTATTTATAATGTATTAAGTTCTAAATTAAAATTAAGCTACTATAAACATAGAAATCAGATGTAAATAATCGACACTGTTGCCATTCAGATTCAAATTCCAGCAAATCTACAAACAAATGAATGACTCTTTGAACGCTTCAATAAAAAAAAAGAAATACAGGTTAACGCCGATGCTGACATTTTAACACCTAGGCCTCTGAAATTTTTGGCATGTGTAGATGTTTCACACGAAAGAGAAATTCGCAGCCGGATTTTAAATTTAAATTTAGATTTTTTTAAATTAAAACTCTATGGGTCAGCGGCTATTTACAGCTCTCCCAGTGGTGGAAAATTGGCGAACAGGTGGAGCCTATTGACACCACTAAATTTTAGTAGTTTTTTCCGACTTATCTAATGACAGAATTTCTGAGTTTTTATTAAGGTGAATATTACTATAAAAAATTTGTGATGTCAATGGGCTCCTCCTCTGCGCCAATTTTCCATCACTGCTCTCCGCCAATCCGCTGCAATGAACAAGCCAGCCAATGAGAGCAGGCGTTAATATGAGATCCAGCGACCGCATTTCCGAACTTGTAGCTAGTGAAGCGAGAAATTATACTGTTTGTTTACATTATTTCACGTTTTTATTTGCCAATTCACAATTCACTTAAGTTACATTTGCAATTGTATTTGTTCTTCGTGTTAATGGCTATTTACATACGCGTATTCGCCCAAGAATTGAATATCTACTTTACTTTCTATAAACTACTACCAGCCAATGAGAGCAGGCGTTAATATGAGATCCAGCGACCGCATTTCCGAACTTGTAGCTAGTGAAGCGAGAAATTATACTGTTTGTTTACATTATTTCACGTTTTTATTTGCCAATTCACAATTCACTTAAGTTACATTTGCAATTGTATTTGTTCTTCGTGTTAATGGCTATTTACATACGCGTATTCGCCCAAGAATTGAATATCTACTTTACTTTCTATGAAGCAAATAATTTTCGTTCTTGGGCGAAAGCCTCTCGAAATATTACATGTAGAATTTCAACTTTTTTTCATTTAAATAAACAGAAATATAAATTAATTTTGATTCTGCTTTTTTAAATTTGTTATTGAACTTAATTTGCTTCATATACAAATCTTCAAGGTTTTGATTGATTAGTGTCTCCATTATTGGGCGATGACAACGTACATTTTATAAAATGGTTTTATGACAATATAAATCTTTGCCCAAGAACAGACGTGACGTCTGGTATAAGATGTAGTCATCGCCCATGAATTGAAAAAAAAAATAATTTTTGACTTCAGGGGAAATTAATGACGTTATTTGTGTTTTTCTTATGTTAATATTTTTTTTGCCACTTCCCCATACATCCTGAGTTTCATTAGAAATCCCAAGAAAACATATTATATTTTACAACATGCGATAAATTGTAGAACTGTACATTTTATAGTAAAGTGTAAGATGTATGTTTTCATTAAGATTTGTTATTAAACTCTGTTTGTTTCATTTAAGAACATTCTTAGTCGCCCAAGAATTGAATGTTTTTTTTAAACTACTTTCTATGAAATGAAACATTCAGTCAATAATTTCTGTTCTTGGGCGATTAACGCTAGAACGGCGAGAAATTTTGCTCAAGTTTTATAAAAAATATTTCACATCAGAATTTTTATTTAGAACTATTTAACTTATTTATTTAAGTTATTTTTGTGCAGCATATATTAATCTTATATTATAAAAAAATTCTGGTTCGAATCGAAATGTATTCATTCGGCAAGGGTCAAAATGACCCCTCGCCGCCGTTCTAGTGTTAAGAGTTCATTCATTTGCGATTCTTATGAAACTCGTATCATAAAATGCACATCATAACTATTTCACGCACTCGGGATTTTCCATGCAGTTATTTTCCTTTAGTTAATCTTTTTTCTCCACTTTCCCGTACATTATGAGTTTGATAAGAAATCGTACTGAAAATATATCTTACACTTTACTAATTCTTTCATAGTTCCCGGCCCAGTAGCAGAAAATTCAAGATGGGAGATTGATGTCGCAGATTTTCTTTTCTCTTTTGCAGATTATTTTTCCATCAAGCCTTTATTTCACTTTGTAATTATGTTTAGTTCTATATTACGTAATACAAAAATAAGATTATTATTAATAAAAATGAATAAAATGCATGAAGACATTGCAGGTAAGTGGTTGTTTGATTAATTAATGCTTCAATTGTAAAATATTTCTCTAGCAGATTATTTTCTGTCCCTGAAGTATCTGTCGCAGACACTTTGAGAATTTTCCGCAACTGTGGTGCCATTATACCAGTTTAAAGTTTAGGTGTAATCCATTGAAGCAAAAAAAAAATTTTGTGACCGTTTGCCAAAGTTCCCGATATTTCTCAGCGACAGATTGGCAAAATTAAGCATGTATTTTTCTATGCATTTCTGTGGTCTTTTGAGGGAATTTGCAATATTTTTCTTCGATTCTTTACTGAAATGTGCGAGTTTTTTTTAGCGATTGTTTCACTAAAACCATGATTTTTTTTTCAAGACCGTTTGACGAAATTCAAGCCCCCCCCCCCACCCCAAGATTTTTTTGAACCATCTGTGATTATTTTTCCGCGGCCATTTGTAAAAGTTCCTGATATTTCTCAGCGACAGATTTGCAAAATTCGACATGGCTTCTGCACTCTTTTGACAAACTTTGCTATGCATTTCTGTGATCTTTTGATGAAATTTGCAATATTTTTTTTCGATTGTTTACTGAAATTCATGTTTTTTTCAGCGATTGTTTCAAAAAACTCACGATTTTTTCCAGGATCGTTTGACGAAATTTGTAATTTTTTTTCAACGATCTGTGACGAATTTGTGATTTTTTTTCTGCGACCATTTGTCGAAGTTCCCGAAATTTTTCAGAAACAGAGTGGCTAAATTTGGCATGTGCCTCTGCACTTTTTTGACAAAATTTGTTATGCATTTCCACGATCTTTTGATGAAATTCACAATATTTTTCTTCAATTGTTTACTAAAATTCACGTTTTTTTTTTTCTTATTGATCGTTTCACAAAATTGCCACTTTTCAAAGATCGTTTGACTAAATCATTTTTTTTTCAAACGATCTATGACAAAATTTGCGATTATTTTACACTGCCATTTGTTGAAGTTCACAATATTTTTCAGCATCAAATTGCCAAAAGTCTATCTTTTATCAAAATTTGCAGTATTTTTCCTCGATAGTTAACTAAAATTCGTCTTTTTTCCGCTATCATTTTTCGTAGGTCATGATATTTTTCAACAACATATTGGCAAAAGTTTTCGGACGAAATTTGCTATGTGTTTTTGAGACTTTTTCAGCTATCGTTTTACGAAATTAGCAATTTTTTCCACTATCGTTTGTCGAAGTTTACAATATTTTTCAGTGACAGATTTGCAAAATTCATGATATTTACTTTTGCTAAGCACCACAGATTATAGAAAACTGCAGATAATTGGTGAGCGTATTACCGATCCTTGACTGTATATTGTCATTGTTCAAGAATTGAGAAAAAAAAAAGAAAAAAAACAATTTTTGACTTCAGGGGAAGTTAATGATGTTATTTGGATTTTCCTTTTGTTAATCTTTTTTCGACACTTCCCCATATATTGTGGGTTTCATAAGAAATCCCAATGAAAACATATATCACACTTTACTGGAATTTTTTTTTATTTCTTATCAAAGTCAGGATATGTAACATGCGAAATATTGTAGAAGTTTTTAGTCGCCCAAGAATGGGGAGTTTCATATGAAATGAAAACATTCTGTAAATAATAATTAAAGTCTTTCTTTCCATTCTTGCCCGATTAAACGTTTTCTTAATAAAATGTACAGTTCTACAATTTATCGTATGAATTCACCGTTCTTGGGTGTCTATAAATGTAGTCAACAACATTACCAGGAAGAAAGATTATAAATAACAATAAACACTCAAATTTTTTGCTTCATTGAATTACGCCTAATCTTTACACTGGCCTTTCAATATGAAAACAGTCAATAAAGTGTAATATATGTTTTTCATTAGGATGAGAGAAGATTAACTAAAGGATCAGAACTGAGTGAAAAATCCTGAGTGCGTAAAATGCTTAATATGGTATGCATTTTGTGATATGAGTTTCATAAGAATTGCACATGAATGGACTCTTAATCACTCAAGAACGGAAATTTACTTCATAGACAGTAAAGTTCAAGAAACAAATTACATTTTTTTGCGACTATGCATATGTAAATTGCCATTAATACG
Organism: Maratus speciosus; assembly: GCA_963932465.1. NCBI lineage: Eukaryota > Metazoa > Arthropoda > Arachnida > Araneae > Salticidae > Maratus > Maratus speciosus. Next base: position 605,591,946 of record OZ010786.1, on the reverse strand, counting down.
AAGAACGAATACAATTGAAACTTAACTTACGCGAATGAGATACTTGATAACACTTTAAAAATTTAAAGTAGGTGGGAAAGCGGTTACGTATAAAGGTTTTAAGGGTAAAGATAGGTATGTAAACAGTGAAAATATGAGACCGAGGGAGGATAGTAAAGTTAGTGGTAATTAGAGTCAAAACGGGAGTAATGAGATTACTTCTTTTTCGGGTAGAAAAACCGAGTTTAAGAGATATAGCCCTTAGATGCTTCAAATGTGGTGTAAGAGGTCATTACCAACTTTTTTGTAATAAAGTGATTAATGAGGGAAATAATAATAATATCGAATGTCGAGAACAGAAAGCGGGTGTAAATAAGATTGTCGTGAAAGGAAACAAAGAGTTGCCTAAAGGAGCTATTGTGGCGAGGATATCGGAAACGCCAAACAGAGAACTAGTGTTATTGGTGAGAAATTAAATAAACTCGAGAAAATTGAAGTTAGTGTAAATGGGCAGAAAGCAAAAGGATTGGTTGATTCTGGATGCGAAATTAGTGTTATTCATAAAGATTTGATACCGGAAGAGAAATTAAAAGGAGCGGGTAGTATTTATTTACAAGGATTATTTGGTGAAGCAGTTAAATCACCTTTGGTTAAATAACATTAGCTATTCCGCAATTCGGATAAACTAATATAATTCATCAGGAAGTACTTTGCGCGGTGACCGATAATATTAATGAGCAGGTAATCTTACATCCCGAAGTGATTAATGAGTTGTCAGGGGTCAATCGCGAGGAGCCATTACTAGAGTACCAAGAATTAGAAAATTTGGGAATTAGTATTGATAACTCGAGTGAAAAGAAAGATGTGAGTAGCGATAATTGCAATATTTACGCAATAGAAACGAGATCGGGAAATTTACAAAGTCAAAATGACGAAAAAACGGAAGTAGAGGAAAATAATAAAGTTATCGTTAGTAATTCAGATATGTTTAAGAAATCCCAATTGGAATGCAAAAATTTAGAGAGAGTTTGGGAATTAGCTAAAATGGATAAAGGAAATTATTATATTGTAAATGGTTTATTGTATCATAAAGAGAAATTGTTAGGCGAAACTATAGCGCAATTAGTAGTACCCAAGGTAAGAAGAGAAGAAATCCTAAATTTAGCACATACTTCGGTATTTCGAGGCCATTATGCAGCCAAGAAAACGTTACAGAGAATCAGGTATTCGTTTTATTGGGAGGAGATGGCGAAAGAAACTAAACAATTTTGTGAGCAATGTTTAGAATGCAAATTGACTAGAGGGGTTAAAGTGAATGATAGAGCCCCTATTTATCCAGTATCGCGGCCAGAACATTCATTTCAAGTGGTTAATGTTGATTTAATTGGGCTTATTGATCCTAAAAGTTCACAAGGGCATCAATATATACTAAACTTAATTGATCAGCATACCAGGTGGGCAGAAGCAATACCCGTAAAAAATTTAACTACTAAAACAGCGTGTGATGCATTACTTCAAATATTTACAAAGACAGGTATTCTAAATATAATCGCCTGTGATAATGGAACCAATTTCACTGCCCGCTTAACGAAAGAATTTGAGAGAAAGTTAGGTGCTAGTCCACGATTTTCGACCCCACAGTACCCACAGTCTAACGGTCTTGTGGAACGTTTTAATCAGACGCTTAAACGTATGTTGCATCATACGATTAGGGAAGAAGGGAAAAGATAGCATGAACAAATACCATTTATATTATGGGCGTATAGGGAAATCCCGAATTCTACGACAGGATTCGCACCTTTTGAATTATTATATGGTAGAGCGTCGGAGGGCCTTTATTAGTTCTCAAATCATCCTGGGCAGAAGAAAATAAGGGGACACAGTTAGATACTATGCCGATTCATGAATATTTGAATAAACTTAGGGGATGCTTAGAAAGAGCTGCAAATGAGGCAAAATTATCATCCGAGGTGCAACAAGGCAGAATGGCCAATCATTATAACTTAAGGTCGAAAGAAAAAAGTTTGAAATAGGCGCTAAAGTAATACTATTAATCCCCGATTCAACTAATAAGTTATATTCTAGGTGGCAAGGGCAGCAACTATTGTCGAAAAACGAAACCAGCATTCGTTTATGGTTGAGTTAGCCGACGGGAGTAGGAATCACGTGCACCAAAATAAAATAAAGGGGAATATATTGCTAAGTGTAATATAGTTAATATTGTTTTTAATGTGATGAGGAAATTGGAGAAGTTGAGGAAATTCCTATTTTAAACCGGGAACAAGAGGTAGAACGGGACATAGAAAAGTTCGAAATAAAAGGGTTATCTAATAGTCAAATCAAGGATATAAAGGACATTTTGAGGGAAAATAAAGAGGTACGTATGGTTTCTGTGCGACCAGCGAAAGTAGTGGAGCACCGTATTGATTTGAAACCGGATGTGGCAAGGAAAATTCCAAAGTTATGTAGTGTACCTGTTGCTTATAAAGAGGAACTGGATAGACAGATTCAGGAGTTATTAGAATTAAATCTAATCGAAGTGTCAAATGCAGAAATGAGTCATCCAATTGTTTGCGTGGCGAAAAAAGACGCAACTGTTAGGCTTTGTATAGATTATAGAGCTTTAAATTCAGTAACGCAGGTCCCAACCTTTCCTATGAAAGATTCGCAAGAAATCATGTATACTGCGGGGGCAGCTAAATATTTATCTTCGATTAATTTATTGAGGATTTATTGGCAGATTAAAATGGCTGGGGAATGTAAACCTTTGACAGCTTTTACAACTCATAATGGGGCGTATCAGTGGCGTACTATGCCTTTTGGTTTATCAGGGGCGGCTGCTACGTTCCAAAAAGATATGAATGAGGTTCTTCAAGGTCATCGGAGGTATGCACAAGCATATATTGATGATGTCATCATTTTCTCCGACACTTGGGAAGAGCCTTGTGAGCATGTTAGGGCTGTCATAGAAGAACTTAAAAATCGAAATTTTACGATTAGGATGGATAAATGTAAATTTGGAGAGAAATTGACTAAGTTTTTAGGTCATGTAATTGGGGGGGAACGCATGCACCTGATGAGGAGAAAATAGGAGCAATAAGAGACTTAAAGAGACCGAAAATTAAAAAGGAGGTTAGATCAGTTTTGGGACTAATGGGATTTTACCGATCTTATATTTCAAATTATGCAGAAATTGCCATACCTTTAACTGAACTAACTAAAGGGAAGGTTAAAAATACTGTACCATGGGGTGAAAGGGCAGAAGAAGAATTTAATACCCTTAAAGATGAGTTATGTAACGTGACGCGTTCGGCTATACCTACCGTAGGCATGGAATATCAGCTTCACGCCGATCCTTCAAACCTGGCAGTAGGATGTTGTCTTACTCAAAAAGATGAAAAGAGGCAGTTTAAGCCGATAGCTTTAGCCAGTCAGAAATTATCAGGGGCTCAGCGTGCTTGGCCGAGTACAGAGAAAGAGGCTTGGAGTGTTCTCTTCGGGTTGCGGAAGTTTGAAAAATGGACATATGGATCTCAAATTGAGATCATAACGGATCATAATACATTAAAATTTTTCACTTAAACAACTGCAAGGTCCCCAAAACTCACTAGATGGGCTCTTGCCTTGCAACGCTGGAGCCTGAGTATTTCTCATTGTCCAGGAGCGAAATATTTGAATGCTGATGCAATTTCTAGGCTACGTAGGAAGAGCGGGGAAGAACAGCCAGTTGCTAGTCCATCGGCATCAGTGACTAAATAGTGGACAAACCTTAAAGGGGTGATATCACGTTTTAAATTATTTTTGGTGTATGTGTAATTGTATTTGAATCTTGTGTTTATAATAGTGTGATAGCATGTGTAGTTTTTATGTAATAATAATATTAGTACACGGTTCATTAGAGATGTCAGTAGATAATGTTCAGATATCTTGAAATATATATGCAATAATAATAAAGAAGAAATCTGAAAAGAGACTATTGAACTCTTCTGTGATGTTACTATATGTTCGGGGAAAATTAGCCCCTAAATGGCATATTTTTCACTAAGGTGGGGGGTGTCAAATTCTGAGAAATATCTGCTATTGGAACTGGGATTATATATTATTCTTTTTACTTGTATATTGTATTCATGTCACTTGGCCTGTATACTGGAAATTTCAAAGTAACATTCTTTTCTTATCTACACTTAATCCGAGCTGGTGAGTTAGACAGAGTGGGTGAAGGGAAATAATCCTCTCAGAGCGTGACCGATATCACGTAATCATATCGGTGGTGGCAGCACATAAATACCAAAGGATTTTCTTCAAAGTTGTGTGGATTAAGAGGAAACTCCGACATCTTACTTATTTATTCTTTATTTGTTATTTCGTGTTTGTCTAATATAAAGTAATGCATTAAACATTAAATTACTGAAATAAATTTAAAAATAAAACATTTGTTTTTTCTTCTTCTTTCTTTCCAGCTAAAATTTGAACTTTACTTTACCAAATCAATTAATTAAAATCGGATCTTCGGAACATTTGTCCTATCTTTTTATCAACAAAAGATCAAAATAAAACGAAAACTATCAATTTAGTTTTCAACTATCTAAATATTAAAACAATGTCAACATATGTCTCCATTCATATGTCTCAATGTACAATGTATATTTACGACATATGTCTCAATACGTCAGGAAACCGATTTTACATACTAAAGTATGTACGAAAATGTTCGCATGCATTTGTAGAGGACGCTGTGTGTACCCAAACTTCCATTGCATCCTAATCATAGTTTTAACTCTCCTAAAGCTAGTATTATTTCTTCTCCTATTTCCACTTCTCATTTCTATTTCCACGAATCCTTTTACATCTTTAAAAACTCCGAAAATATCGTTAATTCGCCCAAAAATCTCGTAAGTTGTAGGTCGTAATCTCTAGAACTACAGAACCGATTTGAAAAACATAAGCGTCAGAATGATGTGGTTAGTCCATGTTCCTACATAGGCAATGTCTTATGTCGATTGTAGTAACCCAAAGAGGGGGGGGGGGGGGGTGCAGGAGCAAAAATTTATAGAAATGCGATTTTTAGGCTAGTAAAGGGACTAGAAACATGAAATTTGACACGGTAATTACTTGTAAGATATAAATGAACTCTAAGAACATTTCCTAAAAAATGCGAAATTTAAAAGACGTGAAAATGTGCGAAACGCGTTCTAAAAACGTTCTAAATTGCGATTTCAACGCAATCTTCAAGAAGTACCGAATCGATTTTAAAAATAATGGTGTCAAAATAAAGGTGATAACCCTTGCTCTAACATCGGCTCTATTTTATGTCGGTGCCACAACTCGAAAGGGGGTGCAAGAGCAAAAATCGTTCTAAAAATGCGATTTTTGTGTTACGGAAGGGACTAGATACATGAAATTTTCCATTGTGCTTACTTGTAAGATATGAATGATCTCTAACAATACTTCTTTAAAAATTCGAAATTTAAAAGGGGAGAAATGCCCAAAAAGTTTTTTAAAACGTTCTAAATTGCGGTTTCAACGCAATCTCAGGAAGTATCAAAACGAATTCAAATGTAATGGTTGAAAAATGATGGTGACAGCACTTTTTCTAACATAGGCTCTATTTTATGTTAGTGTCACTACCACCCGGGTATTGCAGGAACAAAAAACATTCTAAATTGCGACTTTTTGATACTGCAGGGCTAGCCACTTGAAATTAGGCATGGCAGTTACTTATAAAATGTAAATGCTCACAAGAACAGGTTCTAAAAAATCGAAATTTTAAAGAGATGAAATTGCGTGAAAAGCTTTCTAAAAACGTTCTTAAATTTCGACTTCTACGCTATCTTAGGAAATATCGAACCGATTTCAAAAGTAATGGTGGCAAATTGATGGTGATAGTCCCTGCTCCAACATAGGCTTTATTTGATGTTGTTGTCATTACGACCTATGTGTTTAAGGAACAAAAAATTTTCGAAAATGCGTATTTTGTGATACTGAGAGATCTAACATTTTGGCATGGTAATTACTTAAAAGATGCAAATGCTTTCTAAGAACCGTCGTATAAAAATACAGTACACGCTCGATTTTACGAACCAGAGCGGACTCACATAATTTGTTCGTAAAATCGAAAGTTCGTAAATGGGAGTATTATTAGTTCGATGGGATGCTGGTTGGGACCAGAACATCAGTTCGTAAAAGCGAATAATTCGTAAAAAAGAGGTACATATTATCGAGCGTGTACTGTACCAAATTTAAGAGGTTGAAGTGAGCGAAAAGCGTTCTAAAACGTTCTAAATTACGATTTTAATGAAATCATGAAATACCGAACCGAATTTTTAAAAAATGTTTACAAATTGATGATGATTGAACATGCTGAAACATAAGCTATATTTTAAGCAGGTGTCACTACCACCATTGGGTTGTACGAGCAAAATACTATGTAAATTGTGATTTGTGTGATGCTCAAGAGACTAAAAATATGAAATATGCTTTATAGTATTAAATGTAAATGGCCTGTAAGAACAGTCGAAAATAAATTTGAAATTTTAAAGGCGCGCTTAGACAACACTTATGAACGAAAGGCGCGCTAAGACAACACTTATGAACAAAATAATGAATGAAACGATTTTATTTAATGTTTCACACCAGTATTGTTTAACAAAATCAGTTTAATTATATTTTCTTTCTTGACCGAAACCTGTGCCTTTATACTGTTTATTGACCTATTCGATAACCATCTGCTTATAATAGCAGTTGAAATAATTAAAGCTGTAATCTTTAACCCTTTGAGGGGCAAGCAATTGCGTTAGTGTAATGCTCAATTACCACCGGAAATTTGGGATAAAAATATTATGTAAATAAGAAGAAGCAATTTTTTCAACTTTTTCCCTTCAAAGTTATAGAAGAAAAAATTAGAAAAAAATTTCTGGTGCTAAACTTAATTTAACGTAAGTGGGATATATCTCATCTTCCCTCAAGAGGTTAAACTGTTGTGACAGAAATCGCAGTTTAGCTATTGTGGGTGGTCTCTAAAAAAAGGTCAAGTCAAGTATAAAGAAAAGGATTAATTGAATTATAGGATCAAAGTTGCCGGTCAAGCTACTTAAGAAAAAAATCAGATTACTTAATTGTTACCATTTTTTAAGTTTTCTAAATGACATTATTTTCGCATTATTTAACCTGTCATTAACACATCAAACACTATGACTTTTTAAAAAAGTATCAGATTGGCCGCAATGCCTCTGAAAGAACTTAAAAGTACAAATTTATTCCAAATAATCATGTGCTGCTATTGATGACAGACGTTGTGTTATTTTTATCTAAATTACTAAAATATCTGTTAATTGTCCAAAAAATTCAATTGTTTGAGGAACAGCAACATTTGCTGCGTATTTAAAAAGAAAACGCAGTAAAAAAATCCTATGATTACGCTAGTTATGACTAGAATCATATGCGATTATCTCTTACGCTTAAAAGATTAAAGTCGTTTATTTCAGAATATTACAATGTACTACTTTAACCCTCCGTCTACCAGACGGGTCCATTGGACCCGACAGGTACATACAAAATATTCATTCAAACCAGAAATTTCTTTAAAATAAACTAAGTATATAAACCAGACAAAAATAAGGTAAATAAATAAGTTAAATAGTTTTAAATAAAAATTCTGGTGTAGAACGTTTTATTAAAACTTGAATAAAATTCCCGGTAGATCTATGGTTAAACTTTCGCCCAAGATTTCCCTTTAACCATTTAATATTTTTACGTACAATCTTTACATATTTATGGAACGCACATCCATCTTACAAACGGAACTTAAACATTTATATATTTTAGCAAAATTTGTATTCAATCCTACGTCTACCTGGCGAGTCCAATGGACCCGATAGTTACATTCAAACATGTTTGTAGGCATTCCTTGCGCTCGTTTCTAAAAAAAGTTGATTTTGAGATAAATCATTAAGGTATACTTTTTCAAATATTTAAAATATCTAATATTATAGTATATTTTTATTGGATTACTTTTAAGAAAATAAAAAATATATATTTTATTAAACAGAATTAATATATATATATATATATATATATAGGAATTACACACATATAAGAAATGAAATATTTTCAAAAACCGTTTTAAATGAAATCAATAGAAGCCCAACCTCTTTTTTTTAGCATTATGAGCTTAGAGAGGATTTCCAAATTCACACATTAAAAGAAATGTACCACTATATAGATTTAATGTAATTTTTGCTATAAGTCAAATTAAATATGTTGAATTATATAATATAAATACATTTATTTTCTGTTTTATGCAGTAAAAAGAAAAATAAGAAAGGATTATACTAAAGTTTATTACGTACTAAGAATTCAAAGAGCGCATTGGCAGATAATTGTTATGGTAGAATCCAATAGTCTTCTCTCGTCCATATCGAAATGTAACGATAGGGTTTAAACCAAGCCCTAAAAAAACACACTCCAACAAACAAATGTTCCTCCAAAAATATGATTATATAAAGATTTATGTTAAGATTGAAGGATTTAATGAATTTTGACGTCATAATCAGGGATAAGAGCGCTCCGACCCAAATGGTTGATTTTCGCCACTAAATTTTAACAGTATTCTTTGCTTTATTACTTCTCAGAAATTCTGTCCTTACATGCGGCGAGAAATACTATTAAAATTTAGTGGTAGCAATCGGTCATTTGGGTCGGAACGCTCTCATCCCTGCTTAATGAGTCTCACTAAATCGTAATCATAATTTTTTATGACTGAATAAAAATGTTAACCATAACTTATTAAATGGAGAAATGAAAAAATAAAAAGATACGTGTCTATAAGTTGCGAGTTTAGTAACGGAGAAAATAGTCAGAAAATGACTGTTATTGTTTGTTTACATCAGATGAGGACATTTAAACACCGCGTAAAACTTCCACCAGTAAAATCGAATACATGTTTTTGTCCTATGTAGAATGAAGTTCTGCTTGAATATGGCGCTGACACCAGGCGAAAATATCTATTTAAATTTACTCTTGAAAGTTTTCCCGGGTGGTTATCAAATTCACTTGCGTAGACTAGATGTTTGTTTATTTTGTCACAATTTGGAAGAACCGCATTGATTGGCTATCGCCAGAGCAAACTTCCACCAGTAAAATCGAATAGATACTATTAGTGTTATTATGACAGAAAATTTGCATGAATAAGGAGTTCATTAACTGAATTGAATTTTAAGATGTATGCCAAATTAAGGTGCATGAAAAGTATTTTAGAAAGGAACAGGGAAACAAAATATAAATTAAAAATTAGTTTTATAAGCATTTTTATGAAAAAGCAGAAAAGCCTACAGGTGCTCAGAATGTTAAATAAGGAGGAAATTCAGATTTAAATTTACTGGTGGAAACTTGTCTGGTGGTTATTAAGAGCTGCATAATCCATTACAGCTGACGCTTCATGATTTTGAGGATATGTCAACTCCCCTTAATTCATAATTTTATGATTTATATGTATAAATGTTGTTCATTTGCATAGATAGAAAAGTAATTTTAAGTAAGTAAATAGAAATTAGAAGTAAATAGTAAGTAAATAGATGTAATAGAAAAATACTCTTCTAGTAATAATTTCTTTTCTTTTTCTAGCTTAGTGAAAAATAATTTGATTGACTTTATGACACATATAATTAATTTTTTTTATAATTTATCAAATGAGTAGTCATCTCAACATACAATCGTTTATTGAATTTTATATTTTTATATTTTACTTTGATATAAGGATGGTTTATTCTGTCGCAGATACATTTTTTTAATTATTTTCGTTTAAGCATATTTCTAAAATAAATATATTTATAATCAAAGTACATATTATAAAACTCTTTCGCAATAATTTCAAGTGATATTTTCAGGGTGTTTGGCGCGTTCACTATTTTGAAAAACTAATCTTCATGGATTTTTTTTTCTTTTCTTTTTTTTTCTTTTTTCTTTTTTTCTTTTTTTTTTTTTCAAATATTGTAAAAATTTAGAATCGACATTATTATTTCGAAATAATGGTAGCCCAAAAAAGGACCTTTACGACCTAAGTATTAAATGTTATGAAGAGAACTATTTTCTAGATCATTGCAGAGATATCGTGAAAAAAGCACCACAAAGAGAGGAAGCGATTCATAGTTTCGCTGTTGAACAATGCTTTGCTATAGGTTGTATACGAATTAGATATTCCATTTTATTTTAATTTTTTTTTTGTTGTTGTTGTTGCTGCTGGAACTTTTTAATAGCGCGATCACACTCGCTGTATTGGTGAATCTTCAAGCTCAACACTAATCTTTATTTGCAACTTTCGTTCAGAACACGCTGTGTGATTAGGTTTTCGAACGTGAAGCATTAACTGTAACTTTTCTAACTAAAAAAGGTAAACATTATGTTCTGAATGTAAAGTGACCAATGCGTAGTTACTGATTGTTTGCTCTTCACTCTTTCAAATTCAGATTAGCTTACTTCGAAAAATCTTAAAATATTTAAAGTTTATACTTTTTTCCTGTTAAGAAGATTATAAGCAGAAATTTTGGGAGATGTGTAATTTGTAAGTTTCGCTATTTATTATTACAACAAAATAATTAAATAAGTGTTGAGGGGAGGTAGATCATGATTATAAATTACTAATATAACAAGTGTATAATAACAACAGGAGAAAATTTCTAAAAAATTATGATTTAACTTTGTTTAACACGTTCACGCCGGCGCCTATATTCATGTTTTCCGCTATGAGGCGGCTCTCGAATTCATATGTTGCTTCATCTGGCGGTATTTTTGCTTATTCAGACGCTGTATGTAATGACACGCCCCTCTCTTATTTATTAAATTGAACTCGAAATAACAAGCAGAATTGATTGTGAATGTCTGAACGTTTATAAGGAGTAAGCAAATTACTTAGAGACATGATTTTATTGACTGCATATGTACGAATTTAATATAAATGTCTTAAAATCTAAAGAAATATGGACAGCATGATATAAATGTATTTTCTGCAAGGTAGAAGCCACGCCCTTAGTCAATGATATTTTTTGAATGAAAACGAGAATTCTCGCTTCCCGTCGTGAATGTATTCTGTTTATAATATTGAATTGTTTTTATTACTGAATTTTCGAATATTCAAGTGTGCCCCACCTGTTGTGCGCGCCGTCTATGGCATAATGGAGTGTGACACACCTGCAGTGCACGCCTTCTATTTAACAATGGAGTGTGACCCACCGGTGATGCACGCCGCCCGATGCGACAGACAAGCGTGACCCACCGGTGATGCACGCCGCCCGATGCGGCAATCAAATGTGACCCACCGGTGATTCACGCCGGCGTGAATGTGTTAATGAAGAGAAAGTGGAATTTTAGGATAATGCTTTTTTTTTAAGAAAATAAAAAAATCGATCGAAAGGCGAACGATTTTCACCCATGATGTATAATTACAGAAAATCTATCCAATATATCACATTTGACGAAAGATACTAAAAAATGTTTAGGAATATGACAGGAATGTTTTATGGACGAACTGAAGTAAACCAATTCAGAATTATAGAATCAATTTCAAAGAATTAGTCTTCCTCAATTTCACATTTTTGTTATTCTGGTTAGAGTTAGTAATCCATGAATATTTTATTTCTTCTTTATTTCGTAAAATCTCTCCCACCAGTGTTTTACCTATTTTAAAACGATCGCAAATTACCGTAAACTCGATTTCTCTTTCTCAGATACACTTACAATTTCAAATTTTTCTTTTAAGTTTAATCATTTTCTTTTTGAGGCCATTCTCGAAATATTAATCACTAACAAGAATCAAACAGTAATCCACAGTGCGAAATAGTTTTTTTTTTCTGCTCTCGTCGTATTTTTGCCGTCTTTAATTCCAAAAAATCAGTACGCAATTTCCCAATAAAAAAATAAATAAAATAGAGTAATTCTTTTCTTTGTTTTATAAAATAGTAAAAATAAATAAATAAAATAGTATTCTAGATTTTCAGTGATTATTTTTCTTTTTCTCAGATTATATCATGCCATGTGACGTCTCTGATTTCTCTCTTCTATGTTATGCAATGGTACTATCAAGTTAATTTTTGAATTTTACGAATGAGCCCTAATAAGATAAATTCTTTGTTTTTCCTTTGTTTCTTGACACTGTATAAGATTATTTGAGCTTGGGTATAATGAAACAAAAATACTTGTCAGCGTATTATCTATTCAGAAGTTTCATGCCAATAGTAAACGAAGTTTATCTTACGCGCATTTTAAACAAAAGAGAAAACAATGTATGTTTATGGAATTCTGCGGATCAAGAAATTTGTACTTCTAGACATTAATTGCAGAAAATACTAAATCTTTCAAGGAAGGACGTATTCTTTCTCGGTCGTGGGTAGTGTTAATTGAGACATTTTTATGCGGAAGGGATTTCTGTGGCTCCGTAGGGGACATTATAATGAAGAAATTGCACTCTTTGACCATTAAAAACATAAATTCTCAAATCTTCCGGAGGGGGGAGGGGTTCAATGCTCGTAAGGGAAATGTCCCTCCCAGGGCACTCCCGGAATTCCCTAGCCCCCCACCCCCTACATTTATCTGTAATCATAAAATTCGTGACACATTTCCCTGATAAATTTAGAGGCTTTTTATTTTTTTTTCCATTTTTGTTTTTTGGTTAAAAAATAATTTTTCATCCTTTATCGCCAAAATTACTGTCCGTTATTCACAGGTTAAACATACAAAAATTTAGGTTTGTGGAGTGGGGATTGGAAAACTGTCCGTAAAATAGAGGTGCCCGCTATGGAGGTTTTACTGTATTAATGTTATTTTACTAATCTCAGATCAGGATTGCACCAGTATTTGCTTAAATTGATCTCTACCAATTTATTAAATGAAACCTTTTCTAAATAAGATTATTTTGCATTATTCAGTGTATGCGCCTTTCCAATTTTAGGAGAGTAAACTTTCATTTCATAGTAAATGTTGCACTCTGAAATATTATTTGCATAGCTGATAATTTTTACGCTTTTCTAATACCGCTAACATTTAACAGAATTTTTAGTCTTATCTGATCTATGATTTCGATGTAACCATCGAATAAGTCGAAAGTTACTACTAATTTTCAGTAGTATGAAAAAAGAGTAAAAGTTGGTAATTATGACTGTACAACAGATTCACAAAACCAAAGATAACTAATAATTAACAGAAATTGCCAAAATATTCTAAAGTGGGACATTCTTTGAAATGAGCGTAATGGAGATGTATGATCCTAAATATTTAATGTAGCGTGGTCTTGATATGACGCATATATGTTTTAATGTGCGATTTATTAGAATTTTTGGAGATTTTGAAACATAGACTATAGGAGATATGTAATATGTACACTCATTGCCATAAAAATTTGCGCACCAAGAAAAAGACGTCCAAATGAAACGAAATTTTACACGCGTAAGTACTACTGTGATATAAGTAAGTGAGTAGAAAACCAAAGAAAAAGGATAATTTTTTGCTGAAAAAAGTACAAATGAACGGAAATTTTAGTATTCTGTTGGACCCCTTTGCCGCGAATGCACGATGCGATACGAGTGGCCATTGAGGCATACAAGTTCCGTATGATGTCCTGAGACATCTCATTCCACAGTTGCTGTAAACGCGTCTATAGCTCAACCAAACTCGTAGGGTGTCCAACTTGCCGTCCCAAATGATCCCAGATATGCTCGATTGGTGACAAATCCGGGGATCAAGCAGGACAGGGAAGGGTAATAATGTGGCAGAGGCAGGCTTGTGACACCCTTGCTGTGTGTGGCCAAGCATTGTCTTGCTGAAAAATGGCTCCTGGGAGCCCTTCCACGAGTGGCAACACATGTGGCTGAAGAATGTCCTGGACGTACCACTGGGCTGTCATTGTGACACGGATCAATATTAGGGGCGACCGTGTATCGTAAGCAATGGCACCCCATACCATCACACCAGCTCTGGGAGCGTTGTGTCGCTGTAAAGCGAAGGCAGGATTGAGGCGTTCAACACGGGGCCTCCACACACAAACACGATTGTCATCGCTGCTCAAATTGAATCTAGACCCGTCGCTGAAGACGACCTGGATTCATTCCGTTGCAGTCCAATCCCGTCGTGTGCGACACTACTCCAAACGGAGGCGTCGGTGGGTGGGTATCATTGGCAGCACACGTAATGGTCGCCGCGATACCAGATGTCCTTTAGCCAAGCGCCTTGCAATGGTTCGGGAAAACACAGGGGTCCGTAGAGAAGGTGCTGTCTGTATCTGGATAGCGGCCAATGAGGCAGTTGGCTCTACGCGTGCGTTTCGTATGATGTGACGGTCTTCTCGACGACTGGTCGGTCGAGGGCGTCCCGAGCCTGTCGCCGTGTAAATGACGTCTCTTCAGTCAACTGGTCCCAACACCTCCTCACAGTGAAATCAGAACGGCCTACTTAACGAGATACTCACCAAGCTGACCACCCTGCTTTCATCATTCCGATGATTCTTCCTCTCTCGAACTCTGACAGCTGCTCATATTGTCTTCGTTGGCTGCGTAACGGCATTTCTACACTGCTCAGCAAAAGTTTAGACAATGATCGATTATGCTTCTCTACTGAGAAGTATGTAACGAATTGTTGTAATTCAACTGTCATATATTGCTGGGGACTTATCTTTCATACACAAACAATAAATTTTAATCTATACACTTTACATAATATATAATGACAAAAAAACAAATTTAACATTGTGGCAAAAGTATAGACAATCTGCCTGTTAACAGAAAAATAACCATTAATTAAAATCGAACTTGACCTACATTGTCTGCTATGAATGCAAAAATGTGAGTTCCCATCGATGAAACTAAATCCTGCATCACTTGGGGTTCTATATCGTACCAAATACGTTCAAAAGCAGATCGAAGTTCATTTGCAGAGGAGTATTGTCAAAAAATTGCATAAACCGTATGAGATATGATGTCACAAAAGTTTTCGATTGGATTCAGATCAGGACTGCACGCGGGCCAGTCAAGAACAGTAATATTTTGAGAGTTAAACTAATTTTTTGATTTGTATGCAACATGAATAGACGCATTATCTTGCAAAAATACATACTTTGGAAGAGCTAAAAGTTCGCCAAATTTCTGTAAATTGTTTTCCACTGTATGTATGTAGTCTTACACTGCTTGGCGAACATTGAGAAAATCCAGAGATGCTCGAGAATTAAAAACAAAGTGAGGCTCAAAACATTAACTCTTTCGAGGGCGGTGTCCATAAAAAGGACACCTAATTTTAATTCCAAAACTGACAGTCGGCAGCAAGAAGATTTAACCCTCTGTCTACCAGAAGGATCCAATGGACCCGACATGTATATTCAAAGTATCTATTCAAACCAGAAATTTCTTCAAAACAAACTAAATGTATAAATCAGACAATAATAAGTTAAATAAACAAATTAAATAGTTTTAAGTAAAAATTCTGGTGTAGAATGTTTTTATAAAACTTGAGTAAAATTTCCGGTAGTTCTAGGGTTAATTAAAATTTTCCTTTTGTAATGTACGTACAAGTTCGATTTTCCTAATAAATTAATTTATAAATTCTGGGTTAAGTCAATTATTCCATCAGTTTTATAAATTGAGCTACTCCGTAACGGAAAGGGGTCAATTTGTTGTGAGATTTCATGGCTGGTTGTTTTATCATTTTCATATAAACTAATGTACATCTCTCTATAATTCATCTACGAAAGTATCCGTTAACACAGGAAGCTCTGACTCACTTTTAATGCGATAAGCAGCCATCATTTGTCTAGATACCAGTTTATGGTTCCTTCTATAATCTCGTTTTCTGGCCACATGCGGCCTTCCAGATTTATGTTTTGCTTTGAAAGAGTCACCCATAGATAGTACTTAATAGAAATACCTCTTTGGACGATTTAAAGTAGCTGACATTTCTGCAACAGTTTTCCCTTTCGATTTCAGCTTCCATGCTTTAATTACTTCATTTGACTGAAAATTTCTATCTCGTGGCATCTTCACTAACCGATACTATTGCGAGGTTCACTTAAATACTTCATGCATATGACGTTGTAAGTTTGAAATTTGCGTGTTTCCGCGAACAGTTGCCTAAAAATCACAAAAGTGTCTAAACTTTTGCAATATGCAAATTTCACTTTTTTCAGTTAAATTAAGTAATATCCCACATTAAAACCGTTATTTTTATCCTAGAACGTTTAAAATATATTAAAAAATAAGTACAGCCATTTTTATAACCCAAGAGCTCGTATTTTTTATTTAAAGGTTAAAAATCATCAGTGTCTAAACTTTTGCTGAGCAGTGTACCTCAGCGTTTCTTTTGCAAAATAAAGGTACACTCAGATAAGTTCTGCTTACCAGTTTTATACTCCAAGGAGGACGAAGCTCAACGCCCTCTAGTGGCATTATACAATGCGCAATCACGCTGCATTTCTAGTCATTTGCATATCTGCCTGATATGTATCTTCATGCCAAGTTTCGTTGCGATCTCACAATTATTTCTTGGTGCGCAAATTTTTATGGCAATGAGTGTATATAAATAAATGTTTGGAAATTCAACTAACACCTGAAAAAATAATTAGTTTAGTTGAAATATAGTTTTAAACATGGCAGGTAGAGCACTTTTAAATGTTTTGTCGACAAAGTTCAGGAAACGCGGCCGTCGTTAAAGATGACTGCGGCAAAATATTAGGTTGGCAACTAAGTTCCCGCAGTTTTTTTTAATAGGAGTTTTCTACCGGAATCTATATTTTGTTTTCTGGATAGAGTTAATTTGTGTAAATATTTAGATCTGTTAAAAGGAGTGACACGTTGAGAAAAGAGAGCGTTTACGACATCTCCTCCTCTTTGCATTTAATCGAGGTTGCGAGGCCGCCAAAGCTGCTCGCGAGAGCTGTGCTGTATATAGTGAGGGTGACATAGCTGAAAGAACTGCTTGTGATTGGTATGAGAAATTCAAAAAGGGAAATTTTGCTATCAAAAACGCACTTCGATCTGGCAGTCCAGTTCAGATCGATGAAGAGCGATTAAATCAACATTTGCACGAAAATTCGCGTCAAAGGACAAGGAAACTCGCAGAGAAAATGAAATTATCCCACACTGCTATAGAGAAGCATCTTCACTCGATGGGAAAGGTTCAGAAGTGTGGATTCCGCATGCTTTAAGTGACAACAACAAAAATCAACGAGCCACAATATCCGCTGGCTTGCTTGCTCGTGACCGCTCAACTCATGGACACAAGCAATGATTTATTTACCGAATCGTTACTGGCGACGAAAAATGGTGCCTGTACATTAATATGAAGCAGCGCAAGTATAGTATTAGCCCGGTAAATTACCAACACCGCGCCTGAAACAAGATCTTCATCCACGTAAAACGATGTTGTGCGTATGGTGGGTAAGGGAAGGGATTATCCATTACGAATTGCTTGAACGGAACCAAACAGTCAACGTGGAACTCTATGTTTGACAAATGAAACGATTCAACACGGCTATTCAAGAGAAAAGACCTAATCGGCAGCGTGGAGTTCCTTTGCTGCACGACAACGCCCGCCCTCATATCGCCAATATGACCAAGGAAGCCATTCAAACGCATGGCTGGGAAGTGCTGCCGCACCCGTTGTACTCTCTCGATTTGGCACCAACGGATTTCCACCTCTTTCGATCTCTAGCAAATGCTATGCGCTTTGAATCGTTCAATACTAATGCAGAATTGAGAGCTTGGTTGGATGAATTTTTCGAGTCGAAACCGGGGGATTTCTACCACCGAGGTAATGAAAATTTTGAACGTTGGGAAGAAGTTGTAAATAAAAAGGGACATACATTGTTGATTAATTATTTGTTATTTTTTATTGTAAAATAAACTTTTAAAAATTAAAAAAAAACGGCGTAGACTTAGTTGCCAACCCAGTTGGCATACCATAGTTGACATTCCATTTCGACTCGGTCGTCTCTTACACAAGTTTTATTCGGTTTATACCACTTTTTAAAAAAGTTTCCTTCAAGTACACAATTTCAAAAATGTTGTAATTAAATAAAGCAAATTTTATTTTCCTTTATTACTGGTGCCAAAAACAAATTTTGCAAAGAAAAATTATGTCCAGTCAGATTAGACGTAAGAGTGCAAAGAGTTAACGATCTGAAATTTAACATAAATTAACTCGATCAAAAAAAGGTAGACTCGTCAAAAAACACGCATTTAAAAACACGGCGGGAACTTAGTCGACAACCCTCTTGGAACTGCTAAAGTAATCTATGATATGAAGTATTCTATAATTGACATTACATTTTACCAAAAAGTACTTTCACATAAATTAACACGATCAGAAAAACAGAATATAGATTCCGGTAGAAAAAGTTTATTTAATGAAACTGCGGGAACTTAGTTGCCAAGGTAGAATTGCGTATAGGTGTAGTATTTGTGTTTTCGTTATAGTTGTGCTCGTCTCAATACTTGCCCGTTGCAGGTCGTTTCCCTGAAGAGGCTTTAACCCGTTAGTCAACAGCTTTGCATATCTGTATCTTGGAACAAAAAGGGCCAATGTCTAAAATTGAGAAATTTGAGTTAAATGCACGAATGAATTCAGGATGAGATGTAAAGTAATTGTTGAAAGGGCCAAAGTCCTCCCAATATTAGATCATTGAAAACAAAATATTATGTCGAGGCCAATGTTACTTACAGTTAATGTAACGCGTCAAACTTAAATTGAATTTCCCGCTATTTGAGAAAACTGCACATTGCCCCTTAATTAACCATTGAAACTTTCTGATGTAAAGTCAGATTCTCTGAACTACATAATTTCTGGAACGTATTCTATCATGGGAATTACAGGTTAAGTTCATAAAATAAATAATTATATAAAATAAGGTATTTGTAGACATACTTATTAAATATTTATTAATTTGCAATATTTTAGCATAAAACAGCCACATGGTAGTAGATTTTACTTGTATTGCAGATGTGCAACAGAAGAAAAGATTGAGGTATTATATGAAAAATGTATCTCTGATTTAGTTCATTTTGTTTCCTGTGTAATAAACCTTTCAGAGAATCATATATAATATTTTCAAAACAAAATTAAAAATCGCGCAGTTAAGGGTTATTGCTACTCAAGGTAATAACTGGAATTCTTTTAGCTGCTTCCCAATAAGACACTCGATAATGAACTCTTGAATAGGAAAACCAGTCACTCGTATATAGAAATGTTTAATAGAAAGGAAACGTTTTCATATCTGCCAATTCTTTCTTTTTTTCCCCATTCCCTTTCTAGAGCAGAAAAATTTGCCCTATACTGTTTAAGGCTAAATTTTTGCCGGTAACATAAGACACAATTTTCAGTTTAAAAATGATGTAAGATAAATGATGGATAAAAGAGTAAATGTTGGTAGCTATGCCTTTTACAATACAATCATATCTAAAACATTTTTGAAAATGGGAACAGCGTTTAATGTCTTTTGTAAGTTGCGCACACTTCTTAGAAATATCAAAGCCTGGCACCAATTTCTTAAATTGTAAAATTTCTATTTAATGTTTATATAGCAGAATTCTCTAACCACCGCGTTTAATTGCAGGAATTATAATGTGTTTTCTAAGATTAAACAGGAGAAACATTTTTTTTTTCAATTGGAGTACTAATTTATTCACTCTGCCTGTAAAACATTTTTACTACATAATATAACTTTTAATATTTTAGATTTTACAAATTGTTTATACCGTAAACATCGACGTAGAAATATATCGTACAAAGCAACAGAAACCGACTAAGCATTTTAAAAGTCACAGTTACGACTAGGGCTTAATCTTTTCACGCTCGAATTAAATTACGGTTAAAAAATTCAAATTGCTTATTGGCACCTACTAAAATATAGCCAATTTCACTATTTTATAAAACTGGTGGGAACCAAACAATCTGAGTGAAAGACGCAGCCCGAGAATATGACGGGAGCGAGAATTAAGGGGTTAATTTGCGGCGGACCCCAGCTCCGGTGTTTCTCTGTTTTTAGTAAATATAAATATTTGTTGGAAATATAGGGCTCCGGAGCCCAGTGTAATAGCACTTCCGAAAAACTGAAGCCTAAATTACCCTTTCCTTTCAGTCCCAATTTTTCGTATTATTTTTTTATAAGATCACTTATGTGTGACGTAATGTGCCGCGCCCATAGGAGAAGAAGATAAAACTGGTTCAATTTTTACATCAGTTTTTGGGCTTGGACTGCCTTGAGCTTAACCATGTCTTACAATCAAAATTTTATTTATTCATGTGTAGAAAAAGAAATTCCTCCCTCAAAATTACGTATTATATTCTATTTCAAATCATTTTAATACTATTTGGATCAGAATGAAGGTATATCAGAAATCGTGTTTTTCTATTCTACTGATATTTGCAAAGGGCATAGTCGGATAAGCATTGGAAAAACGCTTTTCAATCAAATTTTCTGATTTTTTCCCTAGATGTGGCTACCTATCTAGCAATGTATTTCCCCTGTTATCACCCTATAAATATTGATATTTTATGAGATAAAAATGTTTTTTCGAATTTCTTAAAAACCTATTTTCTCAAAAACTACTGCACCGAATTTGATGCTATTAATTGAGGTTATATAGATACCAGAGATGCATAACTGGGAATTTTTGTATAATTTTCTGTTTATTAAAACTGTGGGAAATAGCGATAAAATATTTACAAAAATAAAAATCATATATTATTGTTATATGAAAATTACCATTTTCTTTTAAAAAATTCCTTATATGTGCACGTATATTGTAGATAAATGCCGAAAGTGTGCGTTGTGTATAACATATAAATATTTAAAAAAATATGTGTAAAAACAATGAAATCCATTTAACGGCATTATTTGGGGGCGGAGCTACTCAAATTTGACGTCCGAAGAAAGTTTAGAATAAACACTTACAGAATTTAACTTTAACCTTCCGTCTACCAGACGGGTCCATTGGACCCGACATGTACATTCAAAATATTTATTCAAACCAGAAATTTCTTCAAAACAAACTAAATGTATAAATCAGACAATAATAAGTTAAATAAACAAATTAAATAGTTTTAAGTAAAAATTCTGGTGTAGAATGTTTTTATAAAACTTGAGTAAAATTTCCGGTAGTTCTAGGGTTAAATCAACATACGGGCATCCTTCTTAATGCTGTCGATACTGCTCCGATATCAAAAATTGCTGTTAGTGTCGGAGACAACAATAGAGAAGTATATTTTTGGCACGGAAGCGAATTCGATATCGAAATATAAACGACAGTAACCACAATCAATTTAAATGAAAATCTTCTCCTTCACCTGTTTTAATGAAGAGAAGTTTAGTTTAGTTTCAACCTTTTGAAAATAGCAATTTGCTTTGGTTTCTACCATGTTTAATACTTTTGTCTAACTGATGTTAACCGCTGCTCCTTGAAATTGATTCGTTGTAATGATTATATTCGATTTGGTATGATGTCACCTGATAATCGTAATCCAAAATGCGATTGTTGTGGAAGGTTCATGAATAAAACTTGTGGTTACAGAAAAAATTGAAAACAGACAAAAAATGCATATTCGTTTCAATGCCGACTGGCACTATGTTATTAGTTGGAAAATATACTAAACTGTTTTCTCATAACAAACACTTTTTCATGAAACTGAGAACTGAATCCTTGAACCCGACTATGTATTTGTATATATGTTTATAAATATATTTACAAAAAATTGCTGTGTCTTTACAGTACGTTTTACTCTCTTGATGTTCCATTTTAGATTAATTTTTATTTATTTATAAAAACATCTTTATCTCATCAAAAATTAAACGACGCAAAATTAAGGAAACATATTTTTAAATACAAAGCATTATCGAGTGTTGATGGCTTTGGATTTTTTTTAAACTGAAAATATGTACCAATTTTCCCTAATAATTTATTTCGATTCAAATAGCCACAAAAACCTACCATTAAATAAATCTAAAATTGAGAGTTCTGTATTTCTTGAATTAAAAAAAAAAATGTGTATTACTACCCAAACCTGGTTAATTTTCCATATTGAAAGAGTATCGACAATGTTGCAAAAGATGGACTACATACTTATTGAAATCCAAAATGCAGAAGTTGACACGTTGTCCGCGGACTTTGTTCCAAAAATTCTTCGAATGTCGAATTTGAGTAGCTCCGCCAAAAATAACGCCTTTAAATGAATTTTACGTATTTTTACACATATTTTTGTAAATATATATATGTTATATCGAACGCACATTTTCAGAATTTGTATATAATATGCGTGCACACATGAGGAATTATTTACAAGAACATGGTAATTTTCATATATCCAAAAGATTTTATTTTTATTTTTGTAATTTTTTTATCGCTATTTCACGCAGTTTTAATAAACAGAAAGTTATACAAAAATTCGCAGTTATGCACCTTTGGTACCTATATAACCTCAATTAACAGCATGAAATTCGGTGCAGTATTTTTTGAGAAGATCGGTTTTTAAAAAAATCGAAAAAACATTTTTATTTTATAAAATATCAATATTTGTACGGTGATAATAGGGAAAATATATTGTCAGACATGTAGCCATAGCTGAGAAAAAAATCAGAACATTTCATTGAAAGGCATGTTTCCAATGCTTATCCGGTTATGTCCTTTATGTCAGCGACGCATTGATATGGCGCCACTCAAGAGACTGAACAATGATTTTTCTTTCAGTTCGATTTTTCTTTTGTGACAGTAGGATAATTTCTTATTAGTTTTTTTAGGTATCTAACCTGAAAAGAATATTTTCTGTTTTATCCAAGGAGCATTAGCTTGAGGTTTTGTTTGTCTGAGGTTTTTTGTTTTCTATTGCGTATGAGTATAAAATACACGTTACTGATTTTTCTATTTATTTTTTATCATGAATGCTGCCGATTCTAAGGCTCTGTTCTACACATTTATGAAGTCACTTTCATTTGTAAGTAGATATATTGCTATGCATTGTTATTTTGATAGAAAGCAATCGAGCAGTGTTTCCCTTTTCTGTAAAAGCATTGAATCTTCCCGATAACGGTGTCAAATTTTTAATTTAATCTGAATTTCAGGGACTCACCACAAAAGATTATTCTGCTGAAGTGATCAATTATAGTAACATATGTATCTTTTATAGGAAATTGAAAAATATTGTTCCATTCTTCAACATATAAATATTAATTTCTGTAAATATCATTCATTTGTTTTAAAGCATAGCTGCGAACTATCCCTTTTTTATGTTAACACTATTCCCGAATCATAATCATCACCATATTTAATCGCATAATTAACAAAAAATCGCAATTAACAGTATAATTAGGCAAAGATTGCTATTTGGAAGGAGTGATAACCAAAAAGTGGAATAGTTGACCGCTAGGCATAGCTGCCAACTTTTACGCTTTGTTCTTACCTCTAAAATGTTATAGAAAGTATTGTTTTATTTAATCGTCGAAATCTGACGATTAAATAAGGGGAAAATTTCTGTTAAATTTTAGCGGTAGCAAAAACGCGTAAAAGCTGGCAGCTATGCCGCCAGGTGTATGCTTATAGATCTATTTAAAATTTTTATTTTGCTAAAGAAAAAAAAAAGGCTTTAAATTTTGCTAATATTGTTCAAAATATTAATATGCAGATTGGAGTGACGGGGGAGTGATGGAACATTTGTTAGTACCGGTACCTCAGAATATTAGTGCTCCGGTTCCTTTTTTGTTAGAAATTAAGCCCTTGTTACGATTACTATTCGAACTTTATGGTGCTACCTGACAGATAACTCCTATACCAGTTACTTAGTTAATCCTGTAAAGGAACAGTTTATTCGAAATAATGCAACTACAAATCGATGTAATATGCAACGCGTGTTTCTTTTAAAAAGTGACCAATCAGATATAAGATTTCAATAGAGTATAGCATAGCTATACTGTAATGTTAAAATTAATTGCAAAATGTAATGAAAATATCATTATTAAATTTTTTTTCATAAAATAAGTTTAGCTATCTGACATGTTTTTTCACGGAGATCCCATATTCGCTCTTAATGATGCTATATTTACTTCCGGGGTGAATTCATCCTGATCCCGATAATCTGACGTTAAAATCACACATTTTATTTTAATTTTGAGAGATTTAATTTTTTCAATAAAGCTGCGTAAGATTAACCTCTTTAGAAAGATTGTGTAAAATAAAACAACTTTAGTTATGACAAGAGCTGAATCGAAATCTACATGTTTTCCACATATCTTGCGTTTAAAATCGTATCACCCAACAATCAGAGATAGCAAACAAAATGGGATTCATTCCTTTGAGATTCATTAAAATATAGACCATGCGTGCAATAATTTTGCTCAATGGCAATGTAAAACGAATAAAACTAAAAGTATTTCACTGTTTTGTTTTTTTTTAATCATTTGATGATTCCAAAAACGATGTTTAATTTTGAATGTTTCCGATTAAAATACAGCTCATGGGGCTCATAGGCAATATAGCGATCTGAATGAACTCCATGTATTTAAACTTTCTTAAAAAATATCAATTTAAGGCAAGCGAAGGTGTATATTAAATGCAATATTGTAAGATATTTTATATTCGAGCTGTTTTATTTTTTCGTTCACAGCATGAATGTCTTTATTGTCATTCCTAAAAAAATATAGTCTTTCAAATGACATCACGAGTGAAAGTTTACCGTTTAGATTTGATTTTTTAATCTTATAACGTGTGTTCTTTTTTTACTTTTGGTTAATAAATTGGCTAACAACTCAAAATTTATTAGTCTTATAGTTTTTTTTTATTTAACCCCTTGAGGGGCGATGGTATATATTATATCGCTCTTAATTTTAATTAAGATTTGCACCAGAAACGTTTAATAAAGTTTTACTATTATATATCTGGTGAAAAAAATGCTGAGAAAATGCTTTTCTTATTTTGAAATAAAATTTTTCCAAATTTCCAGTGGGAATTCAACATTACAGATACACAATTGCTTGCCCCTGAAAGGGTTAAGAGAAATTGAAGGTTATTTACTGTAATACATTTAATCTACTATACAGGGTGGCTCATAACTACATATCAAAAATCTAAAGTCAAATAGAGGGGATTTAAATAAGGAGATTTCGTATGGGAATGTGGGTGCAAAAATGCAGCGTTGAGCTTGAATCGCCATTCCCTCATGGATTTCGAGGAACGTACATCGTTACATCCAGTAGCTTTTGAGCTTGTCGAAGGACTATCCTCTATTGTGAGTAATACTGCTTTTTCCACTGAAGGGATTCTGCGATATCTTACAGTGCGCTTATCACGCCTTGGAGCATAAAACGATCCATTCACGCACAACTCCTAATGAAGACGTTCAAATGTACAGGGATCCGGCAGAATCCTACCCGGAATAGTTCAATGTAAATCCTTCGAGCAGCCAGTCCATTTCCTTGAGCAATGCCATTTATGAAATGCATCTCGGCAAGCTTCGATTTGGTGTAATGATCCGTGTTGCTAGAAATTCGTGCGGGAAATGACGAGCCAAACAGAGTAGGATCATTCAACAGTGCCCTCCACTGCCTTTCCGCACCATTATTCCTAAACGAAATCTTCTTATTTAGGTCCCCTCTACCTGCATTTAGAATTTGAAATGTAGTTCTGAATAACACTGTATAATAATTTTAGTAAATTTAAAATATATTTTTTCTTTGATTTATGTTTAAGTACCATCTTAATTAAAGATATAGTGAGCTTTCACAGAGAATGCGTATTTTGCCCCATACCATAGGGTAAAATAATTAATTGGCAGTATGTTTTAAACTAGCAATATGAGTACAAATTTGCATGTTTTTTGTAAAATAGTTCTTCAAATTTTGTGAGTAAAGTTCATTTGCATATCAAATGTCATTATTTTACCAAGTCAGTTAATAATTTTCTTGCAATTTAAGTTTGAATGAAAAATTGGATATTTTTATAACTATTTTATCTGACCCTATTAGTCAGATAAGAAAAAATTTAATACTTCATAATTCTTTTTATAATGCAATGCTATATCATTCTTTTAAAAATGCAAGCACGTCATTCATTCGGCCTATCGTCTAGTTCAGCGTTTTTTAAACTTTAGGATCACACTTCCCTTTGATATGATATGCATTTCGGGGACCCCCAACAATTTTTTTCTTAATGTCAGATTAAAAAAATATTTTAATGGTATACACTTTATTTATTGTTCCTTACAGATATTCCGTGTTTAGTTGTTGAAAAAGTCAGTTGCATTAATAAAAAAAATGGCACACATTTTAAGGCAGTTAAAATATACATACTACTATTTCCCATGAGAAAGATGCTGCTGTATGTTTTCTAAGAGACGTGCAATGTCTCGTGCAAAGTTCGAAACATGTATTTGCACGTCTGGTTCGACATTCAATCAATTTCTATATTAGTTTTTCATGTGCACAAGGTTAGAGTAAATTTTTTCACACAAATATGTTGTACAGAAGGTAAGTAAATGCTGATAGCCTTTATCTGCTAGTTCTGCGACGTATTTCTCACGCACAAATAAAAATTAGAAAGGCTATGCACTTGGAAAGTAATTTTCATGGAACCATCGGAGGATGATTACGCAAATTGTTCCTGCTCGAAGAATGTTAAGGATTCCATTTCACTTATGTCTTGGAAATTAAATGGATCCCTCATCCACTCATTTTCTAACTTTGAGGGAGGGAAATAAAGTCGGAAATCTTCTTTCAATTTCTTCAGATGTACCACGAAATTTTCGACAATACCATGGGAAATCGTATAGCGAGAGGTTTATAAGAAATCGAATAATATTCAGAATGATTCAAAAATATTATTTTCAAGTCGATTTGGCCACAAATCCATTTTTTATTGTTTCTTCTACTTTGTCCTGGACTTTAAAAATATGTACCAATGTTCCTTGTAAGCATAAATTCTGCTCGTTCAGAAAATTAAAAATATCTGTCAAATATGCGACGTTGATAAGCCAGGAGAAATCATTAAAAGAATCCTTCAAATGGCATTTGGAATCCAATGAAAATAGCCTTACTTCATTACGCAGTGCAATACTGCGATTTAAAACTTTTCCTCGTCACAACCACCTAATTTCTGTATGCAAAAGTCATTCTTTATTATTAATATAGGTGCTCGTAAATCCCAATGTTAAGTATTTTCAGAGTACTTTTGTTTTTTCTTTTGTAGTAATTTCTTCTCTGTTAAATTGTGAGGTAATAAATCATCGTCATCTATATGACTCCATCTCTTCTTTACGTTTTATTTTACCGGTCTTTAACCACTTATTCATATCCTCTTTTTAAATGTAAGTGTTTAACAAAAGACTAAAATACGAGCAGTGCGCTTAAAAACAGCAATGGTGGAATTCGCTCACTACCGTTTTCACCTTGCTTTCGCGTTTCTTGATATGATGACATATGGTCAGGCTATTGCTACTATGACAGCACGAAACAAAATGCATATGTAAAGCGCACTGACGAGGAAAAAACTTCGAGTAAAAATTTTTTTTCGCAGAGATGAATTCAGAGGGTGAAGCGGACAGTGTTCCCTTCACCAATATTGAAATGTCTCCCTGGAAAGATTTAAATTTATGTGTCTTTTATATGCTTATTAATAGTCCAAGATTAGAAATTCTAGTTCTGCATTTATCCACAGCTACCGCTACAGAAATTCCTACCGAAGGAAAAATGTCTGATTTCAAAAACAAGCTTGAGGACCCCTGTCTGTAAACTCGCGGACACCCAGGGGTCCTCGGACCACAGTTTAAGAAACGCTGGTCTAGTTAGAAAATGCAGGGTGTCCATAAAAGAAGTTAAAAATTCACCACAAAAGCACCAGTTAAAAATTTTAATAGTATTAACTAAAAGCCATGCGTTGGTTCAACTTCACAAATAAGGATTAGCTCAAACATATTTAGGTAAATGGATGCGCGAGTACTGCTTAGCAAAATGCAAAATTTTGTCTCCTGAGAGTAAAGCGTTATCGCTGGGCTGAAGACTTAAAGGCTGTTAGAGACATGCGATTTTTTCTTTTTGGGTTTTATAAAAGATCGTGTGTGGGTTCCGCCACTAGCTTTTAATTTTCCTCAGTTCAGACACATAATTAAGAGGATAATGCTTCTATTACTTCGAATTTGTTAAACGAAGTGAGGGAAAAATTGGACTTTAGATTGGCTGTGTGCCGTATAACTCAAGGTGAGCTTATTGAACAATTGTAAGAAAAAATGGTACTTACGTATTAACGCCACCGAAGCGTATATATATACACTGCTCAAAACAATTAGGGAGCACATGGTTTCAACAAAATTACGCAAATATTTACACCGATAAGTAACGTAAAATATAACATCCATAATTTAAAGCTTAATATAAAACAGATAAATAAAACTTCACATACCAATTAAAGTTTATGACGTCAAAAACTGGGAAAAGGAGATAAGTGCAGAAATCGTGATTTTGCAGAAACGTCTTTTTCACTGTCTCAGTTGTAAAATTGAATTGCTCCGCTTGTATTTTGAGAAAAGGTAATTTGAAAATACCATAAGAACGTGATTTACCGGAATCCATGGCTTGGCGTATTATCGGGACAGTTGAATCGGAGCAAACACAACGAAGTGTACCGGACACTGTTGGATTCGCAAGAAGTGTCAATGCAAGGTTGTGGAATCAATTCAAAGACACAAGGAGTGTCAGATGGGAAAGGTTGGCCATGTGCTACCACACAAATTTATGACCGATATATCCTGTTAATAGCTCGTCAAGACGGAACAGTTAATGCTACTCAGCTGCAGACACAGTTGTTCTTGGCCACAAGACGAAGAGTGTTTAGCCAAAGAGCCAGAATGGGCTTCATCAGAGTGGTCTAAATGCAATTAAACCAATGGTCTGTATTCCGTTGTCCTCAAGCAACTATGAGGCCCAAAGAAGGTGAGCAACTGAACATTGAGTTTAGAGGCAACTTTGTTGGAGTCAAATTGTGTTTATAGATGAGTCAAGTTTCAGTCTGGATGTGGCATTCGATGTGTGTTGGCGTAGAAGGAAATGGGGCACTCAAAATAATCCCACATTCCTTAGTGAAAGATAACATTACAGGCGAGGTGGGTTGATGCTATAGCCTGGAATCAGCATAGGTGGACGTACGGGCCTGCATAACTTTCGGAATGTTATTTAAGTTATACAGACGAGATACTGAGACATCATGTCACATTTTTTGATGCAGCAATTGGTGATTTCTTTTTTTATGCATGATAATGACAGACTGCATACAGCACTTCTTGCGAAGAACATTATTAAAGTTGAAACAATACAGCATAGGGAATAGCCAACGTGCTCTCCTGAACTGTATCCGATCGAGCATGTGTGAGACACATTCGGACGACGCATTGCAGCGAGACTGAGGCCTCCTATTATTGTCCGGTACTTTGAGATTGCAATTCTTGATGAGTGGAACCGCACTCGCCGAAAATTTATCGATAATGTCAATCCATGGAAAACAGTTACGACAGATTTACGACAAATACGACAGTTTTATCTATTCGAAGGGACCATACGTCATATTAAATACCTTGAATCATTCCTAAACAGTACTTTTTTTGTCATTTACATGTAACCAAATTGTTGCCCTAAACCATCTTTTCACGTTCTATGCCTCGTTTCAAAGAACTAAAGCTCTTATGGAATTTTTTTCCGTCTTTTTCCCTGTATTGCACATTGATACACGTGTTACTCTAGATTTTATGCTCATGCATGGCTGTCTCGCACTGTTCTCTTCACTTTTTACCTTGCTCCCCTAATTTTTTTGATATAATTACATATATATATATATATATACTAGGGGACCTGCCCCCAGCAAGCTACGCTCGCCAACCCCCGTTCAGACACCGCAGAATCTAAAAACACGCTAATCTGTCGGTTTAAAAATATTATAGAAGATTGAATTATACTGAAAAAAAAAAGCTGTACAGATCTCCCTGTAAACGGGTTTCCATTCAATTTCCTTTGATTTCAAAAATTTAAGGCCGAATCAGTTGCTGTTAAGACATCCAATGTTTGTTTTCGTGTTTGATTAAAGAGGATCAATTAAACATTTGAAAAGAAGCTAAAAAGGTGAACTAAGTGTACAGAGTCTTTGTCTCCCGGTATTTTAAAACAATTTCTATAACAATAGCCTAAGTCGTGTGACTATCATCAACAATTCCGGGCGAACCACTTCGCTTTTTATATTCCTGGTGCAAATTGGTACTTTAATGTTAGCCAGGTACAGGTGATAAGTCGCCAAATATTATTCTATCGCCATCATTTCATCTGTATTATAATAGTCGAAGTCATGTAACTGCCATAAATAAATACGCTCTGATCCCTCCGCTTTTCATGTGAAAGTTTGGCTCAGGTATCACATACTTGATCACATTGCCCCATAGTGGAGCAATTTTTTCCGACGCTAATTTGGGGGAAAACATCAACAGCATAAACAACTACATCCGGCTTACCAAAATAACTATACTATGGCGCCAGTTAGTTACCCGTTGCGTATATGACATTGGTGTAAAAAAAAAATCGCGCTAATATGGGTACGTATATGATATCTGTGCCGAAAGTTTTTCCTTTTGATTAAAAAATCAAATTTCTTTTTCGAATAAAACTACATAAAAGTTTCCATGGTATAATTTGGCGAGTGGTATGGTGATTTATATAATTTGGCGAAATGGGTTGATGGAATAGCTAAGTAGTACCGTATTTTTTAATAATTTTCTATTATTTTTAAAGGAAAATAACCAAAAAATATAATTAAGTATAGAAGAAAACAATTTATGTAATCAAAAAAAAAAAAAGAAAAGAAAGTAAATAAACATTTATTATTAAATAAACAACAATAGACGGGTTACCATGTCAACCAAAATAATGCCATTTTGGCGCCAGTTAGGTACCCCGGTGCGTATATGACATCTGTGCCTAATATTTTTCTTTTCATTTCTTTAAAAAAATAAAGAAGTGAAAGCCATTTATTTTAAATGTTTCAGTTTGTATTAAATAAAATGATAATGAAATACAAATTGAATTAATAATAAAAGTAACATGATACATTTCTTAGCATACATTTAAGGGAGGCCAATCTTCTCGCCAAATTAGTTTAAAATTGTAACCTTTTCTAAAATCTGAAAAATATATCTGTTTGATTAAAATTTGAGTTGCCATCATTAGAAAAATGTATATAAAATTAGAAAAAAATTAATATTTCGAAAACTAATTCAAATTCAAAAACTCTAATACCAGTTTTGAAATCTGGGGATCAATATTGATTTTTGGTGTTAATTTCATTGCAAAGTATTCCGTATTTTAGGAGAAATCGCCGTGAAACATAATCAGTTGTTTAATCAGTCGATGCATACTTTCGTTCCATACTTCCGTTTCATAAATTCGTTTCATTAGGATTTTATATATATAGGGTATATATATATATATATATATATATATATAGTAGATTTCCGTTACAACGAATTCCATTACAACGGAAAATCCTGTTATAACGAATTTTGACAAATCCCCTTTTCAAATTGCTTTAACCTTAATGTATTAAAAATTCCGATTTAACGAAGTGTATTTTTTTAGGAATTCCGTTACAACGAAAAATCTTCATCGAACTCGTTTTTTTTTTCATTTTTGAAATGATCTCTGGTTCGTGGCAAGAAATCAGCCAGAAAACAAGCAAAAATATCAGGGTCTGTATCCAAATATATTAGCAAGTGCAATATTGTGTGCGCTATCTTGGCACTAATCAACAGATATTTGATATAACCCCTGATCGTTTTGCTTGTTTTTTGGGAACAACGGATTTCGAGCTTATTCTATCGACGATTATTTTCATAATATTCAAGCTATGATTTTGAGACTTTCACAAACGTTGCTCTATATACTTAGCTAATACATTATATTTTGGTTGCATTCGCACATGCGCTGTGAAACATTTTTTAGTAAATATGCTAATGTTTCATCCAATTTTTATTATTTTTTAATTCTGATTGCAAGGTATTGTGTAGAATATTGTTTGTCATATTTTCTGAAAAAAACTTTTTTTTTATATTAAGATCTCTGCAAATTATAAGCAAAAAAAACTTGGCGAAATTTGGAGCTGTTTTTATAAAAACCTTAATTTCTCTACGAGTATACATGCTATCCTCATAAAAATGTACACAGTATATTACAATAAGCCTCTTATTAATAGTCTCGTGTTTGAACGCTTTTGCTAGATTAGTTTGTACAGGGTTATCCAAAAGATATTCGTTCTTTTTCCATTTGTTGACGGTTCCCGATGGGGTTTCATGAAAACATCTTCGCGGAAATATATGACTTATACTATACTTTTTACACACCTGCAGTTTCAGGTTGATTCCTCATGTATTTTTCTAGATATTTAACAACACATCTAAAATCGCAAGTGATCGGTCACCTTCGGCCATATAGTGTACATTAAATAGAAAAACAATCTCTGCACAGTTAAGTTTGGTTTAGTGATAAAACAGTGACGCAGCAGTTGGGCGATTGCAACCACTATTTCTTTTTTTATATTGTGCGCCTTCAAAAATCTCAGAAATATTATCCTGGAATAAGACGATGAATAAATACTATTAAAATTTACCAGTGTAAAATGATTCTCTCGTGCTGCACTGTTCTATCACTTTTGGTTAGAAAAAGTGTTAACTTTCGATTTCTGGTGGAAATATCCGCATCTATCTCTTTCACTTCCAGAGCAGCATGTTGCTTTTCGGAAGATCGAAGCTGTGTCGTCAACTTCTTTATACATTTAATTAGATTCAGTACTTTAGTCAATCAATTTTTGTAATCCTGCATCCATTAAATAACACTGCTATCAATGCGTTACACCTTCCGTTACATTAGTAACACAAAACTGTCAGCTACTACGCACTATATTTTCCCAATAAATACCTTCAACATGTATAAGCGAACAATTCGGCGTAGAAGATAAAGCGAATATCTTTGTACTAAAATAATGCTACCATAAATCATAGATGTTGGCAGCTGTGGGATAAGCCATAAAATTCCAGAATGCTGTTCCGCATGTTCCAACTGCTAATCGGAAAACTTGGTAGTAAAAGGTAATATGTGACAAAAATTTAAATACAAGTAAATAAAAATGAAAGACTTTTATTGTAAATTATTTTTATTTGTTTTCTGTTAGTAGAGAATGTTTAAAATCCTAACAGGTGGTACTAAATGGTCTTAGAAGCTAACGGCTGCTTAAGGGAGCTGCGATTTTTAGAATTGCTAAATATGTTAGATTCATCTGATAAGGTTTAATATAATTGTTTTCGATATATAAGTATACCAAACGATGGCCATAAAGGTATTGAGATACAGTGCTGCTTACAGTAGTAGTTATATCAAATGAAATATTATACACCTATTTCAAGAACTATCTCCCTTATGGTTAGCATTCAAATATATTTATGCATCGTAGATTTCACTAAACAGAACATACCAGGAACAGTCGTTAAAAAGAATCTTTCCTCCTGTAAAAATAAAATTGAATAACACGTTTTTAAAATAAATTAAAGATAAATGAAGAAAAATAAAATTGTAACTTATTTTAGTTTCATATAAAAGTGCGATTTCAATTTATTTTTATAAAATAATTATGCATATATATTTTTTACATCAAATCGTTATGAAATAGAGTGATTTTGAAATGTTTGAAATAATAATGCATTTGTAATAAGCTAAAGTATTAGAGTTCTTTTAAAAAACACTTTGGAAATAAAATAAAATTAAAGATAAATGAAGAAAAATAAAGATGTAACTTATTTTAGTTTCATATAAAAGTGCTATTTCAAGTTATTTTTATAAAATAATCATGCAGATATACTTTTTACATCAAATCGTTATGAAATAGAGTGATTTTGAAATGTAATAGGCTAAAGTATTAGAGTTCTTTTAGAAAACACTTTAAAAAGAAAATAAATTTATTTAAAGTTTCACACCAGTATTTATCTGAAAATCTTTTTTATTTAAAAAATACTTTTACAAAACCTTACAGAGGTCGCGTTTGGACTAAAAACCAAACATATCGAGAAGCCAAACGTTAAGAGCTCACTGCAGTCACGGATAAAAAGAATTCAAGATGGCTGCTGGCATTTTAACTGAATTGAAAGGATGGTCTAAATTCAAATGATTGACAAGCTAACTCTTCCAATCAGCAAATGGCCAATTATCTGGCACGATTCCAACCCCCCACTCCCTTCGGCTGAGCGCTACATGTGATAATTTCCAGTAGGTTTCAGGTCTAAGGGATTTTTTTTGCAATTGTCTTCGCTTTACTAGTGTAGATCAAAGTCGTACTCGATAACGTTAAAAGCGGTAAAAAGAATTTTAATCTGTTTATGACAAGAGTGCAAAAATTAAAACATTTGACTTTCAGAAAATAAATGAATATTTTATTTAGATATGTTTCTTTTTTTTCATTTTTAGGTTCATTTTACAGCTTTTACAAACATAAAATTGAAATTAGTGCAGTATAAAAACTATTTTATTTCACATAATGCAATTTCATTTAAAATCAAGGGAGAGATACTGAATAAGGGGGAAAATATATCAGGAACAAATATTCTAAAATAACTATCTTTTGTGGGAATTCTTTTTAGAACATGAATTTTTCAAGAGATTTATAAAAGCTAAATAATATTGAATGTTAAAAATAAGATGTTCATAAAATTAGGAGAGAAAAAGTTAAACAAATAAACTGTATATTTTGTACTGTAGAGGGGTGGGGGGGGGGGAGAACGGGAAATACAAATTTTGAGGAGAGGGGGTACACATCTAAATCCCAGCGTAATCATTTATAGATATAGTACACAATTTATTGTTGTTAGCACTAAAAAATGAGACAGAAAAAATAAAGTTTTCCAAATATTCAAAACTTTGTGAGATGTTAGTAGTAAGGAGGAGGGAAAAAAGTTTGGTGAAATTTTCAGGCGGAAGAAAATTTATATTATGGATTATTTTTACAAGCATGTTATAAAACATAAAGGAGTTTTAACAATTTGAAATTTTAAGTGCATAGGAGTAAATTCATGTGTGTGTGTAGGGGGGGGGGATTTCTGCACACTAAATATTTTTTAAATGATACAGTCAGATAACAATTTTTTTGTAGCTGTTCGTAATCTAAATAACACTAAAATACTTTTATTTTCATTGCATTTTTTCAATTTTAACACTTTCCAAGAAAGTTGTAAAGTGTTTATGAGTTGGGTTTGTGCTTCCGTCTGTCTGTCCGTGTTCTAACTAGCGTAAATGTAGTCGGATTGCCATGTAATTTATATACGATATTCAAAATCATCATGGTATGTTCGGTATTTAAAATGAAGTATGTATCATTCAGGGTTCATTTACGGATGCACTCAAAAGTATTCCGTTACATTATGGTCTATGGGGGGGGGGGGGATCATTTAGGGTGTATTTTAATAATGTTACACAATCTTAAACATAATTAAATTTATGTACATTGAGATACACTTTAAAATGGTTACTATAGACTATGTTATGTGTAACGCTTAAAGTACAAGTATAGGGGACTCAAAAGTATTCCGTTATGTTATAGCCCATGAAGAAATATCGTTTGCGGCGTATTTGATTGATATTACTCTGTCACAAATATAATGAAATCGATATGAATTCTGAGGTGTCCTAAGCCTACTTTCTGTACAACATGAGCATTTAACAATTATTTACGGAGTCAGACAACATAGCTTGGTTATATATGGTCTACGAGGAAAAACTGTTTGTAGCGTATTTCGATTAAATTATATTATTTCAAACATGACGAAATAGATACAGATTAATTCGATTTACTGCAAGATGCTTGCATTCGAATATGGTTTTCATTTCATTTAGCGCTCATTTACAGGGACACATAAAATATTTTGATACAATACTGTATCCGACGTGTTAGCTATTAAAAATTAATGCTGAAAGTGCATTTTCAGTTATAGAATGCGTTTTTAAGTTTAAGTAAATTTTTGCGTACTACATGGTGTGCATAAATTTTACAGACCCTATACAGGACTACACAAAAGAATTCATAACCATTACTGAGAATGAGTATGAATTGCTTAAAGATGTTTGGTTTTTTTAGTTATAAATGTACAAGCTCAACTACATTTAGTATGCTAA
Source organism: Maratus speciosus (assembly GCA_963932465.1). Lineage (NCBI taxonomy): Eukaryota > Metazoa > Arthropoda > Arachnida > Araneae > Salticidae > Maratus > Maratus speciosus. The sequence goes on along the minus strand of OZ010786.1, from coordinate 605,555,774 downwards.
GAGATGTTTGTATCATACAAATAAAATCCTATACAGGGATATTAAAAAAACTGGATACATGGCCGCTATGGAAAATAATTCCTGGAAGTGTGATTTCAGTAATTTTAAGCATGTTTTTGCTTGAATTAGATTTCAGCTTAATATTTGACGTGTATAAAAATCTGTATGCTTATGTAGCATACAGATATATAGGGCTGCATAAAAGAAATCAAGTATGTTTCCGTCTATTGGTAGAAATTGCCGACGGTGAATTTTCAACTGTTTTATGTATTTTCTTACAAAACTAAATTTTAACACAGTATGTAGAATCTGTACAAATATATGCAGTACAAAAAAATCATATACAGATCTGCACAAAACAATTGGAGTACCTTCCGGGTTATGGACGCAATTGTTGAAACCTGCTTTTCAAATGTGTGATACGTTTTATAAATGCTTAGTTAGATATCTTCTTTACTTTATTAAACGGCGAAGTTTTTTTACAGTGTTCTGGAAGTTTGGAAAGTGTCGATGTTGATGCATGATTTTTCTTTTTTGTTTATGGATCAGTCGATAACTCAGGCACATTTGGCATCTATGTTTGGTGGTTCTCTCTGAGCTAGTCGGAATGAAATGATTTCGGAAGGTTCTGACAATTTACTTGCACGTTGACGAGAAACCACAATATTTTCCTTAGAAATATCTCTCTAAAGACATTTTGCTTTGAAAAATACAGTAAAATGTTTTTTATGCACAATTAAATGTATACCTATCGCTTTATTGTTAACACTTTCGTACATAGTTGAAAAGATTTAGTTAATTTTATAGATAGTAAGGATTTATAATTAGGACCAAAAAAAGTGTAAATTAAAAAGTTTTAAAATCTTTAAATTAGATTTTTTAACTTCATGGGTTGAGGGTAAGACAAGGGAAGAAACAGATTTTTTCTTATTTTTTGTTGGGGGGGGGGGGGGTTAATAGATGACTGATTATGTAACTTATAAAAGGTTTACAAATAGGACAAAAACATTGAAATTAAGAGTTTTAGAGACATTAAATTTTGTGTACATGGAAATAATGGGGGGAAGAAAGAAAACGTCAAATTTATATGGGGGTGGAAGAAATTATATAATCGATTATTTATTGTTGAATAAGAAACAGATAAAGCTGAAAATGTGTTAAAAAAGATTTTCAAAGATTTTAAACTTAGTTAAGCGAAAGAAGGAAAAAGGGGAGGGGGGGATTTTATTAGATGACTTATTTATTTACCTTACTAAGGACTATCAAATCGGACAAAAACAGACTAAATTTTGTGTGCGTGGTAAGGAGAGAGACAGAGCAAACGTCAATTTTGGTGGGGGAGGAGTATAGTTATATGATTGATTATTTATGATATCAATAAATTAAGAGATAGAGTACAAAATGTTTTAGAAAAAGCATTGACTTTTAAGGTTTAAATTTTGTGACCTGAAGGAAAAAAGAGGAATAAGCATAATTATTCCTTTTTTTTGGGGGGGGGCGAAAGTTTATTGGATGTCTTATTATTAATTTACCGTAGAAAATATTTACAAATAGGTTACAAAAATAATAAACGAAAAAGTTTTAAGGATTTTAAATTTCTGATACTTGGTAAGAGGGAGAGGCGAGGGGGGGATACCAATTTTAGTTGGGGGCCGGAGAGAAATTTTTATGATCGTTTCGTTATTGTTAAAATAAACTGGCAAATTGAGCAGAAATATTTTTTAAATTTTAAAGAGTTTTAAAGGGTTTTTATTTTAAAATATGGGTACTGTGGGGGAGGGAGCAAAAGGGAGAAATTACATTTTCGGAAGGGGCAATTTACAAGAACTTTTAATGAAATGAATACGGTGAAATAAATCGATAATAAAATTTATGACTGATCATTTATTGTTACTTTGAAGTAACAAATAAAACAGAAAATTAAAGAAAAAATTAAGGAGTTTTAAACCTTGACAATTTAAGGCGAGCAAAAGGGGAAGCGAAATTTCGGAAGAAGAGGGGGGGGGGGGCAAAAGGTAATTTACATTATTATTTTTTAAAATCAGAATTTCAAAGAAATTGGGAAGAGTTTCACCTTTGATTACGAAACAGTACAAGAGCAAAATTAAGAACTTTTAAGGCACTTTTTGCAGATTTTGCCTAAAAATATATACTTTTATGAACCAAAAATTACTTTTGAAAAATTTAAACATCTTTAACGACTAACAAGGACCCATTGCAGGGTCACTCAAAAGCATTTTGTTATATTATGGTCTATGTGGAAAAATCATTTGGTGGTGTGTTTTAATAGCGTTATGCAAATTTATACATAATGAAATTCATTTACATTATTAAGGTGCACTGGAAAATTGTTATTACACAAAAGAGTCATAGAACAGAGTTCGGTTTTATAAAGTTCTTCGTAGAAAAGCTGTTCGCAGCGTATTTTAATTATGTTGCACTACTTCAAACATAATGAAATTTCTGATGGTTTTACTGCAAGATGTTTGGATAAGAGTATGGTGTGCATCGCATTTATCGTTCATTTACAGGGAAAGATTAGGGATGATTGGTGAAAGTGAGTTTTAAATTATGATATGTTTTATTTACGATAAGTTATGGTATAAATTAAGTTAAACTAATTTTTTTGCACTGGCATATAGGTGGTGTATATGAATTGCATAGACGCTACATAAAAGATTTCATGAGTATTACCGAGAATGACATGAATTACTTAAAAGTGTTTTATAATTTGAGTTATTCATTTTCAAGCTCAACTACATTTAGTTTACTAAGAGATGTTTGACCCGTAGCCGGTCGCAGACATCTAGCCGACAACCAAATAGCCGTCAAGACATTTAGCAGACAGCAGTTAGCTGATACGTGCATTAAGCCGATACGTACATATAGTCAACAACACAATTAGCTGAAATTTACATACAGCATACGGACATATAGCAATAATTTTAGCAACATAGACAATTGGCCGACAGGCAACTGGCCGAACGTGGCAATTAGACGGGAGGACATTTAGCCGAAAAGACGATTAGCCGACAGGACATTTAACCGACAAGACGATTAGCCGACAGGACATTTAGCCGATAGGATAATTGGCCGGCACTTTTCTAACTTTTTTCGACACCCCTCATGAGATATATCGCATTGGAGCCCTTTGATCACTCTTTCATTTTATGTACCTCCCGTTCCCTCTCCCCCAATTTGTATCACCGGAAGCATTTTTCTGACTTTTCCGACATCCCTCAAGTGACATATCATTGGAATGGGCAGCCCTTTGATCACTCTTTCATATCATGCACCTCTCGTTAGGTTACAGTTAATTCGCAGTTTGGTTACAGTTAGGATACAGTTGCGATTAGTTACTCTTGGATTACGGTTAGGTACCGGTTAGGTTATAATTAGGTTACGTTTAGGTGATAATTAGATTTGCTTAGGTTACAGCTACGTCATGGTAAAGTTATGTTACAGTTACATTACAGTTAGCATACGATTATGTTATAATTAGGCAAACGTTAGTTACAATGTGAGATTACGGTTACGTCCCAGTAGGTTACATTTAGGCTACAATTAGGTTACTGTTAGGTTGCAGTTAGGTTACGGTTACTTTATAATTAGGTTACACTTAGGTTACGGTTACGTTACACTTAAATTACATTTAGATTACGGTTAGGTAACTGTTAGGTTATAATTAGGTTACGTTTAGGTGATAATTAGATTACGCTTAGGATACAGCTTGGTCATGGTAAAGTTATGTTACAGTTACATTACAGTTAGCATACGATTAGGTTATAATTATGTAAACGTTAGTTACAGATAGATTACGGTTACGTCCTAGTTAGGTTACATTTAGGCTACAATTAGGTTACTGTTAGGTTGCAGTTAGGTTACGGTTATTTTATAATTAGGTTACACTTCGGTTACGGTTACTTTATACTTAGGTTACGTTTATGTTACAGTTACGTTACAGTTAGGTATGGTTGGGTTACGATTATGTTCCGGATAGGTTAAAGTTACGCTAAAGTTAGGATACGCTTAGGTTATAATTAGGTTAAGGTTAGGTTAGAGTTAAGTTACAGTTAAGGATAGGCTACAGCTACGTTATGATTATGTTACAGTTAGGTTACGGTTAGGTGATATTTAGATAGGTTACAGTTAGGTCATGGTAACTTTACGGTTATGCTACAGTTAGGTTAGGTTATAATTTGGTTAACGTTAGTTTACAGTAAGGTTAGAGTTAGGTCACGGTTAGGTGGCATTTAGATTACGGTTACGTCACAATTAGGAAATGTTTAGGTTACAATTAGGCCGGTAGCACATTGAGGCGACTCATGGAACATGTTGCTTGATTTCGGAGAAAAAACCGCTTTAAAACATGTTTGAAACAGCTTTCTTCTATGTTTCGATATTTTATTTCTCCTAAATCGTACTTTGCCCCACCAGTGACTGAGAGGTTCTGCTCTCGAAGCTGGTAGACGGGAGGTGCTGTGTTTGATCCCAATCGCACCCGTCGGCCTAATCTTTCGGAGTTTTCGTGGTTTTCTTCGAGCCATGGATTTCCATGCGTAAGTACGGGTTAGGATCCCTTAGAAAGACCCCCCCCTCGGGCCTATATCTCTAGTGTAGATAATCGGCCGTCAAAAATCAACCAACCAACCAACCAACTTAAATCGTACTTCATGTTGCTCGTGTTGGGTCAGTGTGCGGCCTACCTTAGGTTACGGTTAGGTTGCGGTTAGGTTGCAGTTAGGTTAAGGTTACGTTACAATTAGGCTACAAATAGGTTACAGTTACGTTACAGTAGGTTACAGTTAGGTGATAATTTGGTTACACTTATGTTACGGTTAGGTTACCGTTAGGTTATAATTAGGTAACAGTTAGGTTACGGCTTGGATACGGTTAGGTTACGTTTATGGAACAGTTAGGTTACAGTTACATTATAATTATTATCACGGTTACTTATTTTGCAGCGCGTGCACGCCCACTATACACATGAGGGGTAACGGCAAAATTTTAAAAATTGTCCCTCGCGAGAACCAAAGGGGCAGGAGAGACGCGGAAGCTGCATAATATGAAATAGTGGTCACAGTGCTTTATAAACGATATGGCCCATGAGGGGTGTCGGCAAAATCTAGAAAAGTGCCTCCCACCGTGAGGGCAAAGTGGGGGAGGGCCGCGGGAGGTGCATAACATGAACAAGTGATCACAGGCCTTTCTAATGATATGTTGTATGAGGGCTGTCGAAAAAATTTAGAAAAGTACCCCCCGGAGACAAAGTGAGGGGAGGGGGTACAGGATATGCATAATATAAATGGTCACGGGGCTTTGCACCGATAAGTCTCATGAGGCGTGTTGGCTAAATTTAGAAAAGTCCCTCCCATTGGATGGGCAATTGTGGCTGGGGTGCGGGAGGCGCATAACATGAATAAGTGATCACAGGTTTTCCAAACTATGATATCTGCATAGCATTTTGGTCATGTGACACACGTGACGTGCGAGCAAATAAGAGAAGGGAAGGAGATTTCCTTTTTAGAGAGTGAAGGTTGGAGGTTTTTATGCCGTGCATGTGTGCCGGGTTTTTTTTTTGAAAAACCGAAAGTTAGATATAAAATTACACAGGTGCTACGGGCAATGGTATGTAAAAAGTTTGTATTGTAGGTGAAGCGAAATTGTGTAGTATTATAACGTGTGTAATTATGGAATATTATAGTGTGTTCCACTGGATATAATTCATATATACTTTGTATGCGTATTATCGTCTTGTCCTCGTCGAATATCTTTACTGTCTTTCTGCATTTTTATAAATAAACTTAGTTTTGTCTTAAAAAAAAACTTGTGATCTACGATCTAGGAGTATACATCTGACATCAAAGGGGGAACGTGTACTACACAAACAATATATCATATGAGGGATGTCAACAAAATTTTAAAAAGTGCCGCCCGGGGAAAAAGTGCAGAAGACGCACGGAAGATGCATAATATGTATAAGAGGTCATAGGGCTTTCCAAGGATATATCACGTAAGGGGTGTCGGCAAAAGTTAGAAAAGTGCCTGCGGGGAGCAAACTGGGGGGGGGGGAGCGGCGTGGAAGGTATATATTTGAATATGTTATGAAATTTGGTGTCACACTGCCTTTCCAACTATACATCACATGAAGCGTGGCGGCAAAAGATATAAAAGTACCCCCACCTCTTTGAAATTTGTATATAGTATTATAAACAATATTTCTTAAAGGGCTTCGTACAAAAAATCGGATCTAAAATGATGAAAACTCTACGATTTCGAAAAAATCGAAAAATGCCCTCTTGGAGGGGTGGCGAATAGGGGGAGATGAGAAGAAAGGGTCACAATATGAAAGAGTGGTCCGAGGACTTTCCGATGATATATCACATGACAGATACGAAAAAAGTTTAAAAATTGCCACACCGTGGGTCCTGTCTTTTGTTCCCGGAATTCACGCACTCCTTTATTTTAAATTCTTATATTTATTAAATAATATTTATCGAAGGGATCCATCAAAAACAGCATTTTAAACCATATTTATTGTAGAAAACGTTATTTTTAAAAAAAATTATTGGCTCCTCTCCGAGTTATCGAATTTATAGTGTGTTATAAATATAACTATATTTGTAAAATATAATGGCAGTTTAAGAAAATGAAGAGTTATTAAGGTATAATGAATAATTAAAATGAATTATTTCCATTTTATTTCATAAATTTCTTACTTAATGAGTATAATGAGCGATCGAGAGTCGAAGGCTTAAACATAAGTAAATATTTATGGGAGGGATCCGTCTAAAATCCGCATTTCAAACAATAATTTTTGTAGAAATGTTACTTTTCTATATAATTTTGTTCAAATGAACAAAAGAATATTACGAAGGTTAGTTAATGATGTTTTATTGAAAAGCTTTACAGAATAACAGTGATTGAAGAAAAAAATTACTTTATGAGAGTGACGAAATTTCGATGTTTAATTGTATATCATAAACAAAAACGCTGAAACAATAAAAAAGCTGATTTATGATGGTGACGAGCTACTGAGGTTTACATTGTTGATGTAAAACCGAGTCTTCTAAATTCTTTCGGAAAAATGTATGTGTCAGCTAAATTTCGTGTCAGATAATTCACATATCGGCTATTTGCTCTGTTGGCTAAATGTCCTTTCGGATGAAAGTCCATGTCGAATAATTGTCCTCTGTATGCTAACTGTCTTGTCGGCTAATTGTCGCTGTCCCCTAATTGCCATGTTGGCTAAACATCCTGTCGCCTAATTGCTGTCTGCTAAATGTCTTGTCGGCTAAATGACATTGTAGAATATAAATATATAGGGCTATGGCAAAAAACTGGGTACATGGCCGTCCATGGATAGCAATTCTTAGGCTAATGTCGGACGGACGTCTTTTTGCACGCTTTTTTCCTTATGTATTATTCCTACACAATGCTAGCGGCATTATGTAGGGATAAAACGTAAGGAAAAAAGCGTGCAAAAAGACGTCCGTCTTACATTAGCCTTAGAAGTGTGATTTCAGTAATTTTCAGCGTATTTATTATTGAATTAAATTTCAGCTCAGTATGTGGCGTGTATAAAAATTTATAAGGAACACACAGGGCTTCACAAAACAATTGAATTACGTTTCCTGCTATTGTTAGAAATTAATAAATGTGTAGTTTCAAATGTGTTATGCTTTTCTAACTAAACTAAAAATGTAGGAAAGGGTTCATAATCCATACTTGGCACATGGTTTTCCTTTCTTGTTTTATTTATTGTCAATAATTCATCTTCTTATGTTTTTGTATTTCTCAGTTGCAATAATCATGATTTTACGGTTCCGTACTTAAAAAGTAAAAACGGAACCATTATAAGATCACTCCTGTGTCTGTCTGTCTGTCACAGCCATTTTACTCGCAAACTATGGAACGTTGAAAGTTCAAATTGGGGGATGTAATAAAGACTATTGACTGACATATTTACAGATTTTTAAACATTCACAAATAAATTTGGGAAAAAACGTAGAGGGGCTAATTACGTTATTTGAAAGAAAATATTTTTTTTTGTATATCATCTGTGGTATCGGTTAAAAGATTTCGTAACGCCGTAATCTAAAATACATTTCGTTTAATTTTAGGTATTATATTTTCAGAGATATCGTCGAAAATGTAGTGCAAAAATATGTCCCCCCCTCCCATCTGTTTCCGAATCTACTGAAACTAAAATTATGAAAAAAATTAGAGGTAGTAGAGGTTAATTTAAGCCTTGCAGGAAAATTATAGTGATTATACCCTATGTCGCATAGTTTTTCATAAAAACGTATTTTTCTGTTACACATAGATTCCGATTTGCGAGCATTCAGCAAAGGTATCGAGGAACGCTAAAGGTACCTATCGTATCAAAATTATAAAAGCATTGTTTATAATGATTTTCAAAAAAATCGTCGGTAATTAGCCGAGATGTTAATGCTCCTGTCCCTGCCGGCGAAGACACTCACGAGCTAATATTAATCGTATGGGGAGGGATTTTTCTAATATCTCGTTTGCATTTCGACATTTTTAAATATATATATATTTTTTGCATTGGATAGCCGAGGTTCGTCTCTACATCGCACCTTTTTTACTTTTTCGATTTTGGTTCCAGATTAGACCTACGCTCCGATGGATTGATCAATGGAGCCGGAACAGGCTGATTTAGCATAACCCATGATGAAGATGATGATGATGATGATGATATTTTTTATAAAGTTACTTTCACTTTCAAAACTGGTTCTGAAAATGAAAGTGTCATTTAAAAAAAATATCTACAACCAAAATCGAAAAAGTAAAGAAAGGTGCGATGTAGAGACGGATCTCGGCTATCAAATGCAAGAAAAATATTTAAAAATGTCGAAATGCAAACGAGATATTAGAAAAATCCGTTCCCATACGATTGGCATTAGCTCGTGAGTGCCTTTGCCGGCAGGGACGGGAGCCTTAACCCTTAAAGATACGGGTGGTTTGGCCATACATAATGGCAGAGACGGCGTACTCTATATACCATCGATTTTTAAATACTAGATAACGACTTTTAATGATATATTTGTGTAATGCAATACCCAGTAGCAGCATAAAAGCAATAAACGTCAAATTATTAAAAACAGACCAATTTAATTAGAATTAATCACATAAATATTATTTGATTCGCAACTAGTTTGCGTTGAGTGGATCTCTTAATATACCTCCCGTGTCTTTAAAAGTTAATTAAAAACCTATCTGGAAAAACGCGGCACGGACAAAGACGAGTTGCATCTTTGCGACCTCCATGCGCGCTTAGTACAACGCCAAGTTTAAACTTTGAACAAGGATTTTGTTTCAGCTACACTGTAAAAAGAAAAATATTACTATGTTGAATTTAGTTTTATGAAATGCCAAATGAAATTTAAATATGCAGTACTTTTATTGTCAGTACCGAATTAAGTTCATCATATGTAGATTAAGATAAGATTAAAAAAAAAGAGTTATACAAAATAGCAATATTTAATTTTATTTGGGCTTCATATCTCTTTGAACTTTTGTGGTATACTCATTCATATTTTTTTAATATATACAGCTATACTCAACTCTACGTTGTATAGGTTTTTACAAAGTTTAATTACTCTTTTAAATAATACAGTTAATAATTCATATATTTATTGTACGGAACCCTCTGAGCGCGAGTAATACTCATACTTGACTGTTTATTTTATATAAAACTTATATGCATTGGTCTGCTAAGTCGTATCTTGGTGGAAACCATCTGCAGAACCTCAATTTAGTGGTTGATCTGCTGGTTTATCATTGTGTTTTCATCCACACAAACTTCAATGTTTTCTTACATTTGGGTGCAGGAAAATACAATGGTAAACCAATCGATCAAATACTAAACTCCGGCCTTCAGGTGTTTTCTATCAAGATATGACTTGGCAGACCATTTGCATTTTAATATGCTTGTTAAGGTCTATATAATCCTAAAATTTCAGCCTTGAACTTGATGAGCTGATAGTCTGTGCAATTGCCACCCGTCGAACAAATCCCTTCCTATGAAATCTTGTATCATTTTTTAGGAATCTGTGGAAAGGCACAAAAACATTCTGTGTTTTTATACCTAGATAGTGTATAAAAACATTTTTTAATTCATTAGTATCAATTTGGAGTTTTTTGTAACAAGTACAGCTGTAATTTTTTTTTTATAATTGTTTGAGAAAGACTTTGTTTTTATTTTCTCTGAAAACTGCATGGATTTTTCATTACATTGATATGTAATTCTGATAATGAATTTCTTAGAATTCCATTTCAAAGCAAAATTTCGAATTTCCTCCAATTTTACCACAGCATTCTTTTTCTTTATCAGAAGTCAGAGGAAATAAATTTATTTTTCTCTCCATCTTTACCTTTAGATTAAGTTATAATTTTATTTTCCCCACATTGCTGATAGATTTTTTTTTTTTACTTTGTCAGTTGCAAGCTCACTGTCACATGTCTCCAGAAATTCTCAATCTTCTTCCTCTATTTCCAAGTTAATAATCAGGAAGAGTTGCCGTAATATCCTTTACCAATCTATTTTTTATTTATATTTTAAAGGATGTATTATTATATTATTACTTATTATGTATTTATATTACCACTAATTTACCAATTCTATATCGGAATTTGGTAAATTAGCAGTGCTTTTAGTTTATAGTCTCTACTTGGACTTGCCGATCAAGATAGTGTTAAGCTATCATTCGTTGTCGCTCAGAAACTGTTTTTATTAGTTTATAAATTAATTTGGTAAATTAGCAGTGGCTTTAATTTGCAGCCTCTACTTGAACTTGCCGATCAAGACAATGTTAAGCTATCATTCATTCATTCCCATAAAATGTTTTTATCAGTTTTTAAAAATGTCCTACTGACACTTTCTATGTAAATAACGCAGTCTTTCAAAGTGACAGACTGGTTGATGACGGTATTATCCTTCTCGTATATTTCTTGAAAAGCTAATGACAAATTTACTAACTGTTGCTTTGTGAGCCTTAATTTCCTCTCTACTCATTTTATAAAACTCTGTCATTGAATAATGAATTTTAGTAAACGAAAGTATGTGCCATTACAAATACAACATGAAATAAAAATGTTAACTAAGGCAATCTTTAACCAGGATACCAATGTAAATTGAAAGTAAAGATGGAGTGTTATTAAAATTCATAGATAAAGACCAGAGAAGAATCCGTAACCAAATTCAGATTTTTGGGACTGATGTAAAAGTTTGTCGCATATTGTTGATGGAAATTAAAGAAAATGTATTTCATGAAAATTTCAATTCCTAGCAGTTACATAATTAGAGCTCATCTGGCTAAAGAATCGATGTATTTTCTCAAATCTTCCAAAATACAAAATACTTTATCCTCAAAATGTTTTGAAGTGATTTAAATAAACGGTCATTCGACGAAGTAAGTTTTGGAGATTGGTACTTGGATTGAAACATTTGATCTCAATTATAATATTTTGTGTCTACAGTGGGCAAAGATACGTGTGGTCTTGTTGGAAAACAATGCCTAATTGTTGATTATTTGAAGCTGCTTCTATTGCTTGATTTAATTCACTTAATTATAAACAGTATTTCTGCAAACTAATGCTATAGTTTCTAAGTAACATCTATTAATATACAATTTTCTTGTCTCACTGAATGCGAAGAAAAATCTTCTGTGGGTAAGAAACTCACTTTTGCTTTGATTAAAAGGCCTCTTCGAAGTAGTCATCAATGTAGTCTAAATAAATACTAATATTGTTATTATTCCTTATATTCCATGAATTACGAATATAATCTGAAAATAAAAACTATGCGTAAATCTGGTTTTTGAACAATGTAGAATAACGTTGTTTTAAAAATATCGACATATTCTGTAGAAATTGGGTTGGGCCAAAGTTTTAGCTTCATAATACGTAATTTTTTTGTACTGCTAATTGTACTGTCCGGTTCCGGGAACAAGAAATTTCCGTACGAGGAGACCTGTAAATTCAAATTTTTAGACAACAAAGGCTTAGAAACTGATACAATCAATTATGACTCGTATTCAATCATAGAGCCTCGCTTATAGAAAAAATTTCAGGCCGAAACGTGCTGGATCGAACCGTAGGTTCCGACTTCACGAGGATGAAGTAGGCAGACTTCTATTAAAAATTGTTACTTTTTTTATCCTATTTAATAACTTCAGTTAATTAAGACAATAATACACTCTAAATTAAAATGTCTGAAATTCAGACACTTAAGTGTCTGAAATGGAGTGTTCAATTTTCAGACATTTTAAAATGTCTGAATTTTTTCAGACACTTTTTGCGTCTGAATTTCAGACACTTCAAACGTCTGAATCGCATCCATTTTTTTTGTAAGCATCATACGTAGCCATGTTTGACCACGTTGAATCCTGGAAAAATATTTGGCTGTGATCCTGCCCCTCCCCCCCCCCCCCCCCAATACAGCCTGATTTTTTTGGTGCTCTCAGTTTTGGTATACAATTTTCGTTACGTTGATAATTTAAATCTTTTACGACATTGTACTGATTATAATCAATATCTTGAACTTCAGGAGTAGAACAAGATTAAAAAACAAAAAATATTTATCTAAATATTAGATTTTTTTAAATTTATTTTGTTTTTAACCTTATTTTACTTTAAAAGTTCAAAATATTGATTAGAATCAGTACAATTTCGAAACAGATTTAAAATATAAGCTTTACAAATATTGCACATCAAATTTGGGGGCACTACAGTCGTAGGGGGACGGGGCACTTCCCAGTTTGCCCTTCCTTTAATCAAGAAGTACTTTTGCAAAAAACGCAACCCTGCATTATAGTTGTCTAAATTGAGATGTCCGATATTCGGGAGTATCCGTTGTGGAGGTTAATGAACATTCTCGAATAGCGAACACCTCTATTTAACGAATACTTTTTTAATCAGCAGACATACATATTTGTATATTTTTACCTCAAAAAAGTAGACATCTCCAATTATCGGACAAATTCCGCGTTCCCGAAGTGTTCGCTATTAAGGGCTTTTAAGGTACATGGATAAATATATATATATATATTTTATAATCTTGTCCTACTCTAAAAGTTCAAAATATTTATTATACTCGGTTGAATGTGGAAAAAGATTTAAAATATCAGATGTACGAAAATTGCAAAAATCCCCCCCCCCCCCCAAAAAAAAGAAAATATAAAAAAATATATTGCCACATAGGCAATTTTACATATACATCACTTGATAATCACAACAGCCATTTAACTATGAATAATGAAAATAAATAAATAAATATTCTACTTTAATAACATTGGGGAAAAAATGACTTTGGTATTTTGTTAAATATATTTGCGTTTTTAAACTTGTCCTACTCTAAAAGTTCAAAACTTTCATTATAATCAGTGCAAGATTTAAGATATCAGCTTTACAAAAATTCATGCAAAATCCCCCCCCCTCCCCCCCCAAAAATGAAAATACTTATTTAAAAATTATGATTTTAAAAAATTTATATTTCCACATGGGCAAGTTTTTATGTAGATCAGAGGGTACTCACAAAAGCTATTCAACTATCAATAAAAACAAATAAGTACATATTCTATATTAAAAACATGAGGAAAAAATAACTTATGATTTCCAAACTTCTTTCGTCTTAAATATATACAGTAACATCTGTCATTTTTGTATTTTTCGTATAAGTGCATATAAATAAAGTTACCACAATTTTAAATACGAAATCTAGTTAGAGGTTTTTACTTTTTCCCATTATAAATTTCAAATTACTTTTTTATTAAAAATAATAAAAAAATCAGTATTAGAGTTGATTGCAAATCAAATACATATGTATATTTTTACAGGCAGATTCATATAATAGACGAGTCTCATTTACTTTATTTATCTTTTTTTAATCTGCGGTTTTATGCCAGGAAGTAAGAAAGCATTAGGTCATCTTTCAAAGTTTTTTTTTATCTTTACTTCCTTGTGGCCGTCATTTACTGCGAGATAAAAATTATTCATTGAAACTAAGAACTGACATTGAATATATAATTCGTAATAAAAAAGAACGTCATAAGTTTAAAAATATAGACTTCTAGAATTAGTGGGGTTTTTTGCGAACAGATTCAAAACTAATTAAATTTCATGCAGGATTTTGTTTAGTACAATAAATAAAATCATAAAATACACTAATTTTACTACTATAAAGAAACTTACTTGAGTTGCTGCAAGAGGTAAGAAATATTCCTCGATTTGAAATTTTAAAAACTACCACAACCACAGTGAGGGAGAAAGACTTTCATCAGTTTAAAAGGTAATCCATAATACATCCGACTAGCCATATTTAAAGGATGAGATGTTTCATCCTAAAAACAGGACCCGCCAGACAAAAGTTTCTTTTTTTTTGCCAGCTTCGACAGGACGAAGATGAATAACACAATATTATTGATATAAATTGATACGAGTTAACACTAAGCCCATTGCACACGCTTTGTAGAATTTCCGGGTGTAATCTTCAACCGTCGTCTACTTCTGTTCTGTGTCTATCCCGCCCTTGTATCGACGACAGCTTCTAAGAGACATTTGATGCCGAGCACACACGTCAGATGTATGTATTCAATAAATACATAATCCAAGTTAATACGAATTAAAATCACAGTACTTCACATTTCGCAAAAAACGAATTAAAATACACGCGTACATAAAAACAAACTTTGTTTGAATTACAACGTATACCACTTCGAACGAAGACATCTAAAACGCATGCGCAACTGGGAGTGCTAGTGCCCCCTGGTGGTTATTGCGTCGGAAGAATAAAAAATTAAGACACGTTTAAAGCAATGAAGTGTCTTAAAATAAGACGTTTGCGGATATTTTAGACATTATTCTCAGTTCGTTTACACCATGGTCATAGTAAGACGCTTATGTATCTTAAATTAAGACATCTATAGTGTCTTAATTTTCAGATTAAGACACTTAAGTGTCTAAAATTCTTTTTCAGTCACATATGTGTCTAAATTTAAGACGCTTCTATTTGCAGTGTAGCATTTTAAAATAAGTGGTAGAAATTTGCTTGATTTGCCTCCGTTAGAATATTTCTTATAGATCGAATTTAAAAAGCAAAAAAGTGGAGGTTCTATTATGATTTTATGAGACATATACTTTGCAATGAAATGCTGATTTGGGTGGACTTTCTGCAGAAAATTCCTTCCTGAAAATATTTCATTTATTAACATAATCAAATTAAACCTCGTGAATTTGGTCTCCTTATTCACCAACCCTCCTTTCTTTAGCATTTTATGAGTTTCTCCATCTTCAGTGTGTTTTTTTTTTGTATGAAGATAGTGCAGATGGCCCAGTGCCTTTAGTAATGTGGACTATGGTGATCTCGAGTTAAGTTAGAAAACTTAAACAATCGGCTGATTTTCGTCAATGTTTTATAACGGTGGATGAAACATGAATTCGCCATTATTCCCCAGAGATTAAACAGCAATCTAAACAATGTGAAAGAGCTGCTGAAATTGCACCAAAGGAAGTGAAAACGGTTCCACCTGCTCGAAAAGCCATGGATACGGTTTTCAGGAATTCACAAGATGTGGTGATCATAGACCACCGGCAAAAAGGCAGAATCGTCACCGGACAGTGTTATTCTTCTCTACAGGACCAATTGAAGAATGCTTATTCCGACAAAATGTCCATACCTGAGCAAAAAGAAGGTGTTTGTTCACCACAGCATTGTTTTCGCTACGTAACAACGTTACGTTCAACATGTAGTTTTCGCTACGAAAGTCAGTCACCTACGCTCTGTAGTACTTCCACATGCACCGGATTTTGCTCCCAGCGATTATTTCCTCTTCCCAAGCCTGAAGAAATGGCTCTGTAGTCGGAAATTCACTTCAAAATATGGGGTTAAACAGACACCACCACTTCATTTCCAAAGATAGATAAGGCTTATTATACTAAAGATAATAAAATTCGGAAACTCGTTGGTTTAAATTTTATAAGTTGTAAGGAACTACGTTAAAAAAATGAAATATTGTCAAAACATTTCTATTTTCATTGTCGGGCTGATAACCTTTCGAAACACACTCGTATCGACATCAAATTTTATTTTCCCTCCAAAAAAACGCGGTGTTCATGAAAAATGCGGGTCCTAGTTGTAATTAAAATTCGACCCCCTCATGCTAAAAACATGACACTATAAAACCTGGTAAGACGGAAACATAAACAATATATACGAAATACCGTTTTAGATGGGTTATTTGCGTCTTTGCAGATACACTTGCCAGGTATTTTTAGGGAAATAATGAAAAAATTCCGTTTAAATCAAGATTCCGTTACAGCTGCATATCAGAAAATAAATTTGTTAGCTAGTAGACTTTCCTCTCTCTTTGTCTCTCATTCTGTCCTTGATTCTCGGCAGTATTGATGGGAGTTATCGACACTCTCTATCACAGTAGTGTTTCACTACACTTAGACTAACATTTCCTGTTTTTTCTATGATGTGCTATGTACCAACTCATCGACAGGGCGTGGATTTGATCTTCAAATAGGTAGCCCCTGGAACTACGCTGCTGTTTACTGTTCAGACATTTATAAAATGTAATATTTTACCTTACAGTCTCAATATTTTCAGATTTACATTATTATAGTTAACGATAAATTTTCGCGTTTCCTTACCGTTACAAAAAATGTCTTTCCGTTACCTTTGAGAATATACACTAGTAACGGGGGGAAAATGTAAGCGCTAATGTTAAGTCTATGGGAGCGTTATTTTCAAATATCTCGCTTTCTTTTTAATATTTTAAAATGAATTTTTTTGCATAGGATTGCTGAGGGCGATCTACAACCGGGCTGTTTTTTATTTTTCGATTTTTGGTAAAATTTTTGGTTTTTATTTAAAAAACATACTTTTATTTTCGGAACCGGTGGAATCGTTTCTGAATTTTAAACTATCCTAATAAAAAGAAAAACTATAACTAAAATCGAAAAAGTAAAACCTAGCTTGGTTGTCGATCGCCCTCAGCTATCCTATGCAAAAAAAAAGATCATTCAAAAATATTAAAATCAAAGCGAGAAATTTGAAAATAACGCCCCATAGACTAAAAATTAGCATTTTCATTTCTTCCCGTGTCTAAAGTGGGCTCTTAAATTAAGATGTGTTACACAGGACAAATTTCGCATTTTCTGCGACTTTTAAAAGTGTACTGCCCCCTTAAAAAGGACAAATATTAAAAATAATAAATATTAAATTATTTTTTTAAAGTTTCGAACAAATTCATTAACCCTTTTAAAGTTAACAATCTTTAAAACTTACGAATTTTAAGTTCTTGTTAAATCTTAGTAAATTTAAATTGTTCAAATTATGATAAATTAAAATGATAAAGTCATCAATGAAAGTTCTTAGGCATGTTTTAACGGCATGGAAAATATGCTAAAAATTAATATAATAAGGAAACAAATAATGCAGATGAAAATCAACTTTCAAGAATTTCTACAAATTAACCGAAATATATTTGCATTCTTTTGTACAGCCCTTACATTAGCAACAAGTTTTTATACACGCCACATGTTAAGATAAAATTTATTCCAATATAAACTTGCTTAAAACTACTTAAATCGCACTTCCAGAAATTATCATCCATGGCGTGCATGCATACAGTTCTCTGGATAGCCTTGTATATTATTATATTTATATTTTCCAAACATATCATTCTAAATATAGTTGAACTTGAAAATGTAGGATTTAATTTAAAAAAAAATTAAGCAATTCACTCTCATTCTCAGCAATTCTTCCTAGTTCTTTTGCATAGCCCTATACATGATGTATAGAATTTATATATATAACCTTGTATGCAGAAATTTAGTTAAAAACGTAAATCATAGCTGAAAACTCAATTTCAACAATCATCCATAATAGACAATAATTCATGTACAGTATTTTATCCAATATATTTTATGTGCCCTGTAAATGAAATAAAATGTGATCAAAATCATATTCTAATGTAAGCATCTTGCAATAAACCTCAGTAACATATATGAATTCCATCATGTTTAAAGTAGTAAAACATAACTAAAACACGCTACAAGCAGTTTTTTCTGTAATTAAACTGAACTCTTTTCTGTGACCCTGTAAATGAATGAAAAATGCTTTGCAACCCCTTCAGGGAGTATGTTTTATTGCACCTCATAAATTCATATCAATTGCATTATGTTCGTAACAGAGAAACATTAAAATACGCCGCAAACGTTTTTTCTTCATAGTCCTTAATATAACGAAATGTACGTTTGAATTCCCCTGTACACGTACCTGTGCACTTCAATAAGGTGCATAAATTTTATGTTTAAACTGTTTTACATCATTAAAATACACCGCAAATGATTTTTCTCACATAGGCCATAATATAAAAGAATACTTTTGAAAGTCCATGTAAGTGAAGTATAAATGATTACACGCTTTATTATCAGTGCCATGTATCCCATGATAAACTTCAACAATTACATCACAATTCAATTACATCACAATTCAAGTATATGTACGCTAGTTAGACCACGGACAGACGGGCAGTGAAGCCAATTCATAAACATTTTCCAACTATGTTGTAATGTGTTAAAAATCTGAGTACACGTCCAAACGTTTTGTGTTGGATATACATATAGAAAATATAGAGGTTGTAGAGAAAAACGCGGGACCTGGTAGTAATTGACACTATATAACCTGGTAAGACGGAAACACAAACAATATGTGCGAAATATCGTTTCAGATGGGCAGTTTCCGTCTTTGCAGATACAATTACAGTAGAGCGCCGATTATCCGAACTCCAATTAACTGAACTTCCAATTATACGAACAACCTATTTCTTTCAAAAAAAATTTTTATCCGAACAACCTATTTCTATCAAAAAAAATTTTTTTAATGATGATGAGATTGTGGATGAGATTTAAGATGCAAAAGAAATTGAAGAAATGAAAACGAATGCCCTGAAAATGACCCAGGTCCATCCCATAACGAAGCCTTTGAGTGTTTGGAAACAGCTATGAAATGGCTTGAACGGCAGAAGAACTCTGATCCTATTCAAATAACGTATTTAAGAAGAATTCGAGATATGGCAACATTGGAAAGAACGTCTTATTTGAAGCAAGCAACAATCGAAAGCTTTTTTGTTTAAATTATAATCTCTGGAGTTCAGAAAATGATAAAAAGAGAAAAAGAAAATTTTAAATGATAAAAAAGTAAACAAAAAGACAGTTTTTAAACATGCTAGCAATAACTGGCGCTACCAGTCCTAAGCCTGGATAAAGTGTGACGGTTTTAGTATAGTGAGAAACACCCCTTAAATTGTCTGTCCATTTATCCGAACTTTTGCTTATCCGAACTAGGTTCGGTCCCGACTTGTTCGGATAATCGTCGCTCTACTGTATAAGATATATTAAGGGGAATCAGGGAAATATTCCGTTTAAACCAGGATTCCGTTACAGCTGCGTATTAGAAAATAAATTTGCTAGCTAGCAGATTTTATAAAATGTTATATTTTACCTTACAGTCTTTTTTTAGTTTTACATTATTATAGTTAATGATAAATTTTCGCGTTTTCTTACCGTTACAAAAAATACCTTTACGTTACATTTGAGGACCCACATTAGAAACGGCAAAAAAATGTAAGCGCTAATGTTAAGTCTACCGGAGCGTTATTTTCAAACATCTCGCTTCCTCTTTAATATTTCAAAATCCGGTTGGAATCCGTTTTGAAATTGATACTATCCTAATATTAAAAAAAATTAAAAACAAAATCGAAAAAGTAAAAACTATTCTGGTTTTCGATCGTCCTCAGCTATCCCATGTAGAAAAAACAAAAAAAAAATCTATTAAAAGAAAGCGAGAAATTTGAAATTAACGCCCCCATAGACTTAAAATTAGCGTTTTTATTTCTTCCCGTGTCTGAAGTGGGCTCTTAAAGAAAGATGTGTAATACAGGACAAATTTCGCATTTTCTGCGGCTGTTAAAGGTATATTTTTTCGTTAAAAATAACAAACATTAAAAGTAATAAATATTAACAATATTGCTTTAAAGTTTCAAACAAGTTGATCAAAACTTTCAAAGTAAACATTCTTTAATACTTACTAACTTTAAGTTTTTGTTAAATCTTAGTAAATTTAAATTGTTCAAATTACTGAAAAATTAAAATGATAAAGTTATCAATGGATGTTCTTAGGCTTGCTTTAACGGCATGAAAAATATCATAAAATTTAATATAATAAGAAAACGAATAATGCAGATGAAAGTAAACTTTCAGCAATTTCTACCAATTAACGGCAGTATATTTGCATTATTTTGTACAGCCCTTGCATTAGAACAAGTTTATATACACGCCACATGGTAAGATCAAAATTATTGCAGTTTAAACATGCTGTAAACAACTGAAATCGTACTTCCAGAAATTATTATTCATAGGCGTGCGCATGCATCCAATTCCTTGAATAGCCTTGTATATTATTATATTTATATTTTACAAACACATCTTTCTAAATATAGTTGAACGTGAAAATGTAGAATTTAATTTAAAAGAAAAGCAATTCACTATCATTATCAGCAATTCTTCCTAGCTCTTTTGCGTAGCCCTATACATGCTCTATAGAAATCATATATATAATCTAGGATGCAGAAATTTAGTTAAAAAAGGATATCATAGCTGAAAACTCACTTTTAGCAATCGTCCCTAATAGACAATACTTCGTATACAGTATTGTATCCAGCAACTTTTATGTGCCCCTGTAAATGAAATAAAATGTGATTCACATCATATTCTAATGTAAGCATCTTGTAGTAAACCTCAGTAACGTAGACGAATTTCATCTTGTTTAAAATATTGAAACAGAATTAAAACACGCTGCGAGCAGTTTTTTCTGTAATAAAACTGAATTCTTTTCTGTGATCCTGTAAATGAATGATAAATGCTTTGTAACACCCTTAAAAAGCATGTTTCAGTGCACCTCATAAATTCATATCAATTTCGTTATGTTTGCAACAGAGAAACATTATTAAAATACGCCGCAAACGTTTTTTCTTTATAGTCCATAATATAATGAAATGTACTTTTGAATTCCCCTGTACACGTATCTGTGCACTTCAATAATGTGCATAAATTTTATGTTTAAATTGTTTTACATCATTAAAATACACCGCAAATGATTTTTCCCACATAGGCCATAATATAAAAGAATGCTTTTCAATGTCCATGTAAGTGAAGTATAAATTATTACACGCTTCATTATCAATGTCATTTATGCCATGATAAACATCAACAACGTATTTCTATTACATCACAATCCGAGTATATGTACGCTAGTTAGAGTACTGACAGACGAGCAGCCAAGCCCCACTCATAAACATTTTTCAACTATGTTGGAGAGTGCTAAACATCTGAGTACCCTTCCAAAAGTTTTGTGTTGGATATACATATAGAAAATATAGAGGGCGTAGAGGAAAACGCGGTACTTGGTAGTAATTAAAATTCAACCACCTCATGCTAAAAACATGACACTATAAAACCTGGTAAGATGGAAACATAAACAATAAGTCCGAGATACCGTTTTAGGTGGGTTGTTTCCGTCTTTGCAGATACAATTGTAAGGTATTTTTAGGGGAATCATGAAAATATTCCGTTTAAACCAGGATTCCGTTACAATTACGTATTGAAAAATAAATTTGCTAGCTGACAGACTTTTATAAAATGCTATATTTTACCTTACAGTCTCATTACTTTTAGTTTTACATCATTATAGTTAATGATAAATTTTCTTGTTTCCTAACTGTTACAAATAATACCTTTACGTTACATTTGAGAACCCACACTAGTAACGGGAAAAAATGAGAGCGCTAATGGGAGTCTCTGGGAGTGTTATATTCAAGTATCTTGCTTCCTTTTTAATATTTTAAAATGAATTTTTTTTGCATAGGATAGCCGAGGATACTCTATAACCGGGCTAGT
Organism: Maratus speciosus; assembly: GCA_963932465.1. Taxonomy (NCBI): domain Eukaryota; kingdom Metazoa; phylum Arthropoda; class Arachnida; order Araneae; family Salticidae; genus Maratus; species Maratus speciosus. The sequence goes on along the minus strand of OZ010786.1, from coordinate 605,533,787 downwards.
TTTACTTTTTCGATTTTGGTTTCAGATATTTAAAAAAAAATACTTTTACGTTCATAATCGGTTGGAATCCGTTCGGAAACTTAAACAATCCTAATATAAAAAAAACTATAACCAAAATCGAGAAAGTAAAAACTAGCCTGGTTGTCGATCGTCCTCAGCTATCCTATCAAAAAAATTAAACTAAAGTAAGAAATTTGAAAATGATGCCCCCATAGATTTAAAATTAACGTTTTCATTTCTTCCCGTGTCTGAAATAGGCGTGCATGCGTCCAATTCTTTGAGTAGCCTTGTATATTATTATATTTGTTTTCCAAACATATCTTTCTAAATATAGTTGAACTTGAAAATAAAATTAATCAATTCACTCTCATTCTCAACAATTCTTCCTAGTTCTTTTGCGTAACCCCATACATAGTCTATAGAATTTATATATATATAATCTAGTATACAGAAATTTAGTTTAAAACGTATATCATAGCTGAAAACTCACTTTCAGCAATCATCCCTAATAGACAATACTTGATATACAGTATTGTATCCAACATCTTTTATGTGCCTCTCTAAATGAAATAAAATGTGATGCACATTATATTCTAATGTAAGCATCTTGTAGTAAACCTCAGTAACGTATATGAATTCCATCTTGTTTAAAATCTTTAAACATAACTAAAACACATGCTGCAAGCAATTATTTCTGTAATAAAACTGAACTCTTTTCTGTGACCCTGTAAACGAATGATAAATGCTGTGCAACCCCTTCAGAAAGCATGTTTTACTACGCCTCATAAATTCATATCAATTTCTTTATGTTGTAACAGAGAAACGTTATTAAAATACGCCACAAACGTTTTTTCTTCATATCCCATAATATAACGAAATGTACTTTTAAATTCCCTTGTACACGTACCTATGCACTTCAATAAGTTGCATAAATTTTATGTTTAAAATTGTTTTACATCATTAAAATACACCGCAAATGATTTTTATCACATAAGCCATAATATAAAAGAATACTTTTGAATGTCCATGTAAGTGAAGTATAAATTATTAGAAAATAGCATGTATTAGAAAATAAATTGCTAGCTAGCAGATTTTTATAAAATGCTATATTTTACCTTACAGTCTCATTATTTTTAGGTTTACATTATTAAAGTTAATGATAATTTTAGCGTTTCCTTACCGTTAAAAAATACCTTTATGTTACCTTTCAGAACACACACTACTTACGGGGGAAAAAATTTAAGCGCTAACGTTAAGTCTATGGGAGCGTTATTTTCAAATATCTCGCTTCCTTTTTTAATATTTTAAAATTAATTTTTTTGCATAGGATAGCTGAGGATGATCTACAACCGGGTTGTTTTTTACTTTTTCGATTTTGGTTTCAGATATTAAAAAAAAATTACTTTTACATTCGTAACCGGTGGAATCGGTTCTGAAATTGAAACTATCCTATTATTAAAAAAAAAAAAAACTATAGCTAAAAGGGAAAAAGTAAAAACTATCCTGGTTTTCGATCGTCCTCAGCTATCCTGTGAAAAAAAAAAAACATTCAAAAATATTAAAATCAAAGCGAGAAATTTGAAAATGACGCCCCCATAGACTTAAAATTAGCGTTTTCATTTCTTCCCGTGTCTGAAATAGGCGTGCATGCGTCCAATTCTTTGAGTAGTCTTGTATATTATTATATTTGTATTTTCCAAACATATCTTTCTAAATATAGTTGAACTGGAAAATAAAATTAATCAATTCACTCTCATTTTCAACAATTCTTCCTAGTTCTTTTGCGTAGCCCCCATACATAGTCTATAGAATTTATATATATAATCTAGTATACAGAAATTTATCTTAAAACGTAATCATAGCTGAAAACTCACTTTCAGCAATCATCCCTAATAGACACTACTTCATATACAGTATTGTATCCAACATCTTTTATGTGCCCCTGTAAATGAAATAAAATATGATGCACATCATATTCTAATGTAAGCATCTTGTAGTACTCATATACTTTCGGAACCGGAGTGAATCGGATCTGAAATTGAAACTATACTAATATATATATATATATATATATAAACTATAACCAAAATCTAAAAAAGTAAAAACTAGGCTGGTTGTAGATCGTACTCAGCTATCCTGTGCAAAAAACATCATTCAATAATACTAAAATCAAAGCGAGAAATTTTAAAATAACGCCCCCATAGACTAGAGGTCTGCACGGGCCCGAGGCCCGTACCCGGCCCGGCCCGCGGGCCGTGCCGGGCCGGCGGAATGAAGGAGAATTTTCAAACGGGCCGGGCCGGCAGAATTAGGACAATTTTTTCAATGGGCCGGGCCGGGCCGGCAAAAAAATTAATCGGGCCTATCGGCCCGATATAAGAATTTAAGCGAAGCAGATAAAATACGAGCCATTTTCAATGAATATGATTTTCTCGAGAAGTATAAATCTGCTCAACAATGCAAAGCTTTCAGACACATGTTTCTGACAAAAACTTTAACTATAAAGGCATAAAATTGACAGGCCTGCCTATTGAAGGCATTTGGAAACTAATAGCTTTTTCCATATTTAATAAATTACTTACAGAGATAACAGCGATTCCTGTCACGTGACTGTACGTTTTTCTCCTTTACTGTGCTATCGCTTCCGGAAATTCGATTCAAAACGCTAACTTTGACAGTATTTTCAGAAAGATATATTGTTTTTATCTATGAAAAAAACGACATTTACATAGCTTTTGAATAAGAATACCTGCCAATCTTACGCGTTTCCAAAAAGAAAAGACTTCATAAATGTGTCGAAATGTAGCTCCTTTGGATTTGAGAAAAGTCTTAAAAATGAGAGAAATATTTTCACAAATCTACTTTTTATTATACAGCTTCAAATGTTATCTTGTTTTTAATCCTTTATTCTGAACTGCATTAATCTTTTAATGAATCCTTATTTCCATTTTGAAATGTCTGTAGACACGATGACTGTAAGTAATCGTTAATGTTTATTATTGTGCGTTTTCTGTTTTGCGAACATCATAGTAATGTAAAATATACTGTAAAATGTTCCCATAAATATGTATGTAGTATTCATTAAAAGAATCTTAATTGTATGTTGAGGAAAAATGAATTTTTTTTTTTTTTTTTTTTTGTAGAAATTGTATCTGACTGGGCCCGTTTTCATTGATTTTTGTACGGGCCGGGCCGAGAACTGTAATAATGCAAACGGGGCGGGCCGGGCTCGGGCCGAACTTCCAATTTTTACAACGGGCCGGGCCGGGCTCGGGCCGAACTTCCAATTTTTACACCGGGCCAAGATAGCTTTCGTACGGGCCGGGCCGGGCCCGGGCCTGGAAATTCCGGCCCGTGCAGACCTCTACCGTAGACTTAACATTAACGTTTTCCTTTCTTCCCGTGTTTGAAGTAGCTCTTAAAAAAAGATGCTTTACACAGGACAAATTTCGTTCTGCGACTGTTAAAGGTGTAAGTAGATATGAAAAGGGGGTTCTGCATCAGCGGCACGGCGGCACGACCTTGAACGACCTCTGCGTGTCCTCTGCATGCTGTTTGAAGGTTATGCGGCGTAGGTGAAGGTTATACTCTGGGAGGCGGGGTCAAGGTGATGCGTCATCTTATAGTATGAGGAGTAATTTTGAGTTTGATTTTTTTTTAATGATAATTAATTTTAATTGGGGGACTTTAACTTTTTTCGGGGTAATTTTTGAAGATTGAATTTTTGGGAGATTGATTTTTTTTTCTTACCGTACTACAGTATGAGGGGTAATTTTAAGTTTTTTTTTTTTTTTTACTAATGATAAATAATTTTAATTGGGGGACTTTAACTTTTTTTAGGGTAATTTTTGAAGATTGAAATTTTTAGAGATTCATTTTTTTTTTCACCGTACTACAGTACTTAGGGATAATTTTACATTTGAAAAACACATTAACGATAATTAATTAAGAAATTTTAATTGGGGGACTAAAACTTTTTTGGAGTAATTTTTTGAAATTTTTGGGACATTGATTTTTTTTTTTTTTCCGTCGTACGAGGGGTTTTTGGGAGATTGATTTTTTCTCTTACCGTACTACAGTATGAGGGGTAATTTTAAGTTTTTTTTTTTTTACTAATGATAATTAATTTTAATTGGGGGACTTTAACTTTTTTCGGGTAATTTTTGAAGATTGAATTTTGGGAGATTCATTTTTTTTCTCCCCGTACTACAGTACTTAGGGATAATTTTACATTTGAAAAATACATTAACGATAATTAATTAAGAAATTTTAATTGGGGGACTTAAATTTTTTGGAGTAATTTTTTGAAATTTTTGGGACATTGATTTTTTTTTTTCGTCGTACGAGGGGTTATTTTAAGTTTGATATTTTTTAATTAATGATAATTAATTAAGAAATTTTAATTGGGGGACTTTAACTTTTTTTTGGGAGTAATTTTTGAGATAGATTTTTTTTCTTTTCGAGGACATTTATTTTTTTAGCACACTTGAGTTTTCGGTGTTTTTACTGGCAACGATTTTTAATTTGGGAACTTTCAAATATTTTTTTCACGATTTTTCATTGGCAATCGAATTTTAAACATTCATTAAACATTTTAATTGGGAGACTTTATCTTTTAACGCAAATTTTTAGATAAAAATGGAATTTTAAACATAAATTGGATGAGGGGACTTTACGCGATTCAATTTAGTGACATATGCGCTCGAATATTGAGTATTAATTAAAATTATGAATGATTGTGAATTTTTGTTATTTAGTGTTAGAATTTTTGTCTGCAAATTTTTGAATAGTACTGCCCCACCCGTGGCTGAGAGGTTATGCTCACGAAGCTAATAGACGGGAAGTGTTGGGTTCGATCCCAATCACACTCGTCGGCCTAATCGTTCGGAGTTTTCTTCAAACCATGGATTTTCATGCGTAAATTCAGGTTAGGTTACCTTAGAAAGACCTTCACGAAGGGCACTCCCCCCTATATCCCTAGTGTAGATAATCAATCGCGCCCGTCGGCCTAATCGTTCGGAGTTTTGTTTGAGTCATGGATTTGCATGCGTAAATTTGGGTTAGGTTCCCTTAGAAAGACCCACACGAAGGGCACTCCCCCCTCGGGCCTAGTGTAGATAATCGGTCGTCAAAATCAACCAAACCTTTTAAATAGTGTTAATAAATTTTAGAATTTTTTTTTATGAATACGTGTTAGATCGGTGGCTATGTTTTCGCGGTTTTATACAAAAATAGAAATTGGTAAGATATTTTTAAGGATATCAGTTTTCGATTTGTTATGCAATTTTTAGGCATGTATTGTTTAATCTATATGAAAATATATTTTGAAAAAAACATGAAATGCCATTCATAAAGATATTTGGAAATGTATACCCCCTACCCCTAAATGAATATCTATATATTTGTAAAATATGGGGTTACCTATTCAATGGTTCGTTTGAATTTGTCCCTTCAAATTTTATTGACGCATGTTTTCGAAAAGTTTCATATTTTTAAAAACTAGAAAATCGATTTTTTAAACGTTTATATTAAAACACTTTGAATTTTTAATAAGATTTTGGGAAAAAACGCATTTTTTACAAATTTACACTAATATTACACTTTTTAGAATAAAACTTTTAAATACATAAATTAAACACACTTACTTTACTTCAAATGACTTTCAGAGCCTAAAAAAACGCGTGTTTGTGCAGGAAAATGTCTACTATACTGAACCGTGATCATCGTGCGTTATCTTTGGGAACACTCAGAAGTGAATCACTTTATCTAGATAAGGGGTTTTCCTTTTTATCGTGATAGGATATTAGATTTTAATTTCGATTGACTAATGGTGGGGTACAAATTAAGATTTTCAAATAATTAATTTAAGATTTTTATTATCTCACTGATAGCGAATTTAATGAATGAATAATTAATATTACGTCACACAAAACGAATTTTATGAATAATTTAATATTGCGTCAGAATTTTTGAATGATTTTATTAATATAGAATTTTTATCCAATTGGGGGTCATTTTTTTCCCTTATCGATTGATTTTTAATAAAATTGGAATATTTATTAATACTATATTAACAGTTTAATGCATGTGCGACATTTCTTTTGGATAAAATTAAAACTCTTTTCTAATGAAACCTTTAAAAACGGATACTTTTTAAATTGATTCATTAACCGCGAGACTACTTCAAACACGTCATGGATGAGTCAACACACATAACACTCGTAAACATGAAAGTTTTAATAAATATATCGTGGTTTATAAATAGTAAGACTTTTTGAAAAAATCATTAAGCACAGGGGTACTTTAGACATACATTTTGAAATAGAGATAAAGTTCAAATTTTACTAAGTTTCATAATGTAGGTCATGTGATATCCTCACCAATCACAGTTCATTCGTTATCAGTTTTCTAAAACAGTAGTGTAGGTATCCTTTTTTTTTGAAAAAGTATTCGGAAAATGTTTGGTATTAAAAGTTTAAGTGAGGTTTTGTTAATACAATCACACTCTGTTTGTTTCGTGTTACCACGTGATTGAATCTCTTCGTAAGAGTATTTAATCAAGAGGTAGGTCGGGTAGGGGTTCATTTTATGATATGACGTCATGCGAGAAAGACTAGAATGAAGATGATGCGTTTTCGAGTTAATGTGACAAATAATCAAATTTTATGTTGTAATGAAGGCGATTTATCCGGTTCCAAGTCACGCAGCAAGTTTTGGTGGTGTAAATGCTTTGTATCGTGCTGCCAAAGGCAAAGTAACGAAGAAGACGATTCAGAAATGGTTGAGCGGAGTCGACTCGTATACGCTTCACAAACCGGCTCGGAGAAATTTCCCAACAAACCGAGTGGTCGTGTATTCGATCGATCAGCAATGGCAGGCCGATCTGGTGGACCTCATCAGTTTACAAAAGCACAATCAAGGGTTTCGATACCTCCTGACGTGTATAGACATTCTGTCTAAATATGCGTGGGCAATTCCCTTAAAAACGAAACGAGGAGAAGAAATTGTGAATGCCTTTCGTTCTATTTTTTCAACCAGAAAACCCAAGTCTCTTCAATCTGATGCCGGAAAAGAATTTAAGAACCGACTGTTTCAAAGGTTTTTAAAACAAGAAGGTGTTCGATTTTTCACGACGAATAATAATACCAAGGCGTCGGTGATCGAACGATTTAACCGTACTCTTAAAACGAAAATGTGGAAATATTTCACACATAATCATACCTATCGTTATACGGATGTATTGGATCAGTTATTACAAAGTTATAACCAGACCTATCACTCAAGTATCAAGAGACCCCCAGTGGAAGTGACAAAGGAAAATGAAAGCGATGTGTGGTTTACTTTATACGGAGACATGGAAAATGTGAAAAGAAAACCCTGTGTGTTTCAAGCGGGAGATGTGGTGCGTGTGTCGAAACAGAAAATGACCTTTGAAAAAGGGTATGAAACCAATTGGACGGAAGAATTGTTTGTGGTGACGGAGTGTGTACCGAGAGACCCTCCCGTGTATCGAATAAAGGACTTGTTGGACGAACCCATTCAAGGAACCTTTTACCCACAAGAACTTCAAAAAGTGCAAATGAAAGAAACTTATACGATTGAAAAAATTTTAAAGAAGCGCACACGAAAAAGTCAAGTGGAATATTTTGTGAAGTATAAGGGATATCCCAACAAATTCAATCAATGGATATCCTCCTCAGATTTATCTTCCTTATAAGCCAGTGCAAGAATCATCCAAGATCATTTGCTAACATGTCCTTCTACCTGACGTTACCTTCGGACAGTTCCAGGAATTATTTTCCTGAGAATAAAATTTCTCACTTCATTACACGCTTGCCAGCCCCTATCGAATTGAAAGGAGAATGGGAAGTGGGTCTCGTGGAATTTATTTACCCACATACCTGGTATAATGTGAATCAACACACGAACTTAATTGGATTCGACTTAAACGATGGAAGGATCATTGGTAGACGAATCCCTCCTGGATTTTATGAGACGGTGCCTGATATTTTGAAAGCGATTGCTATCAAAGACATGGAACAAAAAATTTTGTTTTCCTACAATCCCATCACGAAAAGAGTCACCATCAACGTGCGAGATAAAGCTAAAGTGATTTTAGAAGCTGGATTATCTGAAATGCTGGGGTTCGAACCGTGCGAGATTGCTTCCTTAGATAATAATATTGAACAAACTGTCGATAGTTCGTATGTGGCAGATCCATGTGCTCATTATAGAGTATTGATGATTTATTCGGACATAGTAGAACCTCAAATTATCGGTGATGTGTTGGCACCCCTGTTACGAATTGTAAATGTCACCGGAAAAGACGGAGAAGTGATTTGTGTGAAATTTGATCGACCCCATTACTTACCCATCAGTCGAAAATCATTCGACTCATTAGAAATCGTTATAAGGAACCACTTGGGTGAATTAACGCCATTTGAACGTGGACGCTCGTACGTGAAACTTCATTTTCGTCAAAAATACCTCTCGTGATGTTTGTTCCCTACCAGTGTTGTGCGAAATCTTTTGAAGATTATTATACTCATCAGTCGGGTAGCGGCTTAAACTATTATCAAGGAACTACTTTACAAAGAGGATATGGATTCGGTGGACTGTTTCGATCGCTGTTTCGTGCAGCAGTACCCCTTTTCAAGTCTGGAGCGAAAGCCGTGGGAAAACAATTGTTTCATTCCGGTGTGAACGTTCTCAGTGATCTATCACGAGGAGAAGATATTAAAATAGCGGCCAAGCGCCGGTTAAAAGAAGCCGGACAAAACTTGACGGATAAAGCAGCTACTAAAATGAAGACCATGATTGGATCGGGTCATCAGTATAAAAAGAGGAAACGTTCTCACAATGTCGTCATTCCTCGCAAAGCCAAGAGAGTGAAAGTACATGATATTTTCTCTTAAAGATGTTTGGACTCATTCATAAAGATTCTGCTGCTTGTGCCAAATCCGAATTGGATCTGTTTTTAATTCCACCTACTCAGACGGCTATTGAAAAAGGATATTTCATCGAATATCATCCCCTTGCTAATATCCGAGATGGAGGACCCGTGGAATTTAACATTTCTGGGAATGGTGAAGATTATATTGATTTGTCGGCTTCCTACCTCTACGTCAAAGTGAAAATCACCAAGTCAGACGGAACGGATTTACCGGCAAGCGAACCTGTGGCTCCTGTCAATTTGTTTTTACAAGCTTTGTTTTCGCAAGTGGATATCAGTTTGAATGAAAGAGCCATCTCTTCTTCGAGTAACACATATCCTTATCGTGCTTATATTGAAACCCTGCTGAACTATGGAGAAGATGCTAAGAAATCTTTATTAAGATGTGAATGTTTTTACAAAGACACGAATTTGACTGAAACAGACCCCACCACCAATGGAAACCCTGGATTGAAGAAACGCTATGAACTGACTAAAACTAGCAAAACATTGGATATGATTGGTCCCCTACATTGTGATATTTTCCAACAAAATCGACTACTCTTGAATATGGTCGATCTGAAAATTAAAATGACTCGCAGCAAATCAGACTTTTGTTTGATGGCTAAGAAAGAACCGCCTAAAACTTTTCACGACTATAAAGTGATTTTAGAACATGCCTCTGTGTTTGTTCGCAAAGTGAAAGTGAGTCCCGGCGTGTTATTGGGTCATGCCAAAGCCCTGGAAAAAAACTCTGCAAAATATCCTATTGATCGAGTGTTATGCAAGACTTACTCAATCTCCACTGGAAGTAAATCTTTTATGCAAGATAATGTGTTTTTAGGAGCGATGCCGAAACGTATCATTGTTGGACTTTTAGACAACAGTGCTTATGCTGGACAATACGATTTGAATCCCTTTTACTTTTATCATCACAAAGTCAACTTTTTAAGTGTCTATGTGGATGGCCAACCTGTACCCAGTAAACCTTTGGAATTGGATTTCGACGAAAACAACTATATAAGAGCCTATCATCGACTGTTCTCTGGTTTTAATCATGATGCCGGCATTTATTTAACACGTGAAGAATTTGCTGATGGACACACCTTATATAATTTCGACTTAAGCCCTGACTTGTGTGACGGACCTCATCTGAATTTACAGCATCAAGGAAATTTACGAATTGAAATCAAATTCGCTGAAGCGTTAGAAAAAACAACGACCGTATTGATTTATGCGGAATTTGAAAACATTATCGAAATAAGTAAATCACGTCATGTGATTTGCGACTTTCCCAACTGAATGGATTCATTACAAATCGAGTCCATTTTATCTCATGAAGCCGTGACCCGAAACTATTTTTTGGGTGTTTTTCCAAGTGATCAGCTACCAAGAAGAATCGAGCGGTATCCTGTCTGTTTTATCTGCAACGTGGACAAGTCTACAGAGCCTGGAAGTCACTGGGTGGCTTTCTACCTATCTTCGCCTGATGAAGTGGAATTCTTCGACTCCTATGGAAACAAGCCTTCCTTTTTTAAAGGATCCCTATCGAACTATGTATCACGTTTTTCACGAGTTTTGTTTAATCCACTCGTATTACAAACTCACGTGACTGCCGTCTGCGGGCAGTATTGTACACTATGACGCAAAAGTTTAGACAATGACGTCATTCAGCTTTAAAATGTAGAATTATGACGTCAGAATTACAAAAACCTGTAAATATATTCAAAAACTGATTTAAAATGCTATGTACAAAAGACAGTCGTTTTATTTGCTATAATACTAATTTTTTTCATAAAAATTCAAATGTGCTTGTCGCAAAAGTTTAGACACTATTCTAAATTTCTTTGAATATTCGCTGCCATATGCAAATTTAGAATCGATGATGTCACAAATTTGGAGTACTTAAGTTCTGCAAACGATTGCGCTTCATAGTCGACATGCCGAGAGCTAAAGAAATTCAAGTGAATGAGGTTTAAAGGATTTGGCAGTTGAAAGGTGAAGGGAAGAGCGTTTCTGAAATTTCTGCTATTATTAATAGGTCAAAAAAAATCTATTTATCGAGTTTTATCGAGTGGTTCCGAATATAAAGCAAAATGTCGGTCTGGGAGGCCACGTGTGACAAATGTACGAGAGGATCGCCTGATACAAAGACTAGCGAGTACTCAACAAATGAGCGTACGTGGAGTTCAAAGCTCATCGGGACTCTCTGTATCAAAGGATACGATTCGTAGACGAATTTTGGAAAAAGGAACAATCGTTTATAGCAAAATGCAGAAGAAACCAGCTCTGAAACCACATCATAAGTTACAAAGACTTATGTGGGCTCGAAAGCATATGTCATATGGAGAGAAATGGCAGTCAGTCATATTTAGCGATGAAAAAAAGTGGAATCTGGATGGTCCAGATGGTTGTTTATCGTATTGGCATGACTTGCGGAAGGAACCTCGACGTTTTTTTAGTCGCAGACAAGGAGGGGGCTCGGTGATGGTTTGGGCAGCCTTTTGCTATAATGGACAAGTACCTCTGACCTTCACCAGTGGTCGTCAAACTTCACAGCATTATACACAGACATTAGAAGAAAACCTACTGTCATTTGCTGAGCTTCTAGGGGGTCCTCAGTGGGAATTTCAGCAAGACAATGCTTCAATTCACACTGCAAAACATTCAAAATCTTGGTTTAATTCCCATAATATAAGAGTTCTCGACTGGCCAGCATGTAGCCCAGATCTTAACCCTATAGAAAACCTTTGGAGCATCATGTGTCGCAAAGTTTATAGCAACGCTAGACAATACTCTTCTGAAAAGGAACTTAAGACATCTATTGAGAATGCATGGTACGATATCGATCCACAAACTATGCAAGATTTAGTTTCTTCCATGCAATCTCGTGTATATGACGTAATACATAAGCATGGATGCGCAACCAGGTTTTAAAAATTGTTTATTTCGATTTTATTTAATTTGTGTCTAAACTTTTGAGACAGCAGTTTATTTTTGTTACCATTTAATTTATTGCAATATGCACAATTCCACTTTTCTTTGTTACAAATATTGTTTATATATACAGCACATTAATTTCAAGCAGTGATTTGAAAATTGAATAAATATTTTTCAAAGTATGTAAGAATTTCTTCATTGTCTAAACTTTTGCGTCATAGTGTATATTTTACCTTTATTCTCGATGTCAAGGTAAAACCCTAAAGGATTTTTTATCTCATTTTGTCACTGAAGAGTTGTCGAACGATCGACGAGTCTATAATTTTGTAGCCAAACGATTTGGCATTCGAGCACATTTTTATCAATAAATATGAATTTAACTGTGAACCATGCGTCTGTGATTATTTAAAGTGTGTGTTTTACTTGTGTACATTTATTAACGATGGAGTTTCCACGCTTTCAACACCCCTGTACGATGCTCCTTGCAGGTCCAACAAGAGTGGGCAAAAGTTGGTTTCTACGTGATTTGCTAAGGGAAAGAAACGTTATGTTTGACCCTCCTCCTGATAAAGTGATTTGGTTTTACGGTATCTATCAAAAACTGTATAACGAAATACCGGATGTTACCTTTGTGGAAGGTCTTCCTTCGAATTACACCGAGTATTTAGGAACAAATTCTTTAATGATCTTAGACGATCTCATGGTGGAATGTGGATCAGACGAACGTCTGACCTTTCTCTTTACAAAGGCAAGTCATCATTTAAACGTGAGTGTGATATTTATTACACAAAATCTCTTTCATAAAGGGAAAGAAATGAGAAGCGTTTCCCTAAACAGTCAATATTTGGTCCTGTTTAAAAATCGACGTGACATGAGTCAAATCAGTCATTTGGCTCGCCAATTATATCCAACGAACACTAAATTTTTCCAAGAAGTCTTTACTGATGCCACTCAAAAACCGTTTTCTTATTTATTAGTCGATTTAAGAAATGAAACCCCAGAAGAACTGCGGTTAAGAACACTGGTGTTACCTGGACAGAGACAATACGTATACACTTTGAAAAAAGGTTTAAAAAGAAAGACATTTTCTTCTTAATTCAGTTGCGATCATGACGTTGACCGAGAAACAACTGCGTGATTTAGAGCTCATTAAGACATGTCCTAAAACCTTACGCAAGCAACTTTTGAAAAAATTACCTTCTCGCTCGGTGAAAGCCATTTGTGAGTGTACCCACAACGTATTAAAAGGAAACGTACCTCTCTCACCCAATCAAAAGAAGTCTTTGAAGAAGTATAAAAACCCTCTTCGAAAAATCGGTACGAAAAAAGGAACTCTCTTTTCAAAAAAGAAACTGATTGTGCAACACGGAGGATTTTTAAATATTTTAATTCCTGCGTCCCTGAGTGTGTTAACGGGTCTTATCAATGGAGCTCGCTACTAAATATGCTCTAATACCGGAAGAAGAGTTGACTAGACATGTGCCCACAAAAAAGCAAATGACTGAGTTTGATGTGGCAATGTCCAATATACTCAATAGTTCACTTCCCGATCATGAGAAAGTTCAGCAGTACTATGAACTTTTAAAAAGGAAAATGAATTTGCAAGAATTTAATGTTCCTTGGAGATCAAGACCTTTTGACGATGACGGCGAGAAAAGAAAGTCCAAACCTCTCAAGACGGAACCTGACAAAACAGAACCTGTTAAAACGGAACCTGTGCAAACGGAACCTACCAAGACCGAACCTACACTGTCAGAAAAATCCTCTGAAATATCTCAAGAAGATGATTACGACACGTTGGTGATAGCCTCAACACCTTCACATATGAGAAAACAAGCTGGATCTTTACTCAGGTTACTGAAATCGAAATCAAGCAACATGACCTGGGATCAAACTGGAAGAATCACTTATAATGGAAACACCTTGCAAGATACGAATTTAGCGGAACTCTTTCATCTCATTTTTAATGTGAATAAAAAACCTGTGAAAACACCGACAGAATTTCTTCATGCGCTTCATGAAATTGGAGTACCTTCAAGTATTATAAAAAATAAATATTTATCTCCTGCATCAATGAAGAAAATAACGAAAGTTTTGTCCCCAAGAAGAAACTTTGTAAAACCCAAGAAGAGATCTAACAATGTATTACTAAATCCTACTTGGACAAGTTTATATTAATAAAAATGAATTGTCATAAACTGTGTATTCCTTTTTGTCTACACTACATATTAAAAACTTATTATAAAAAGAACTGAAAATGCTACTTACCTAAACACGTCCACCTTGTACACTGGCTTGGGAAGAAATGAATACAAGTTCTAATCATCTTATCTAATCGTCTAATCTTATCAGCAATCAGTGACGTCACTAGTCACCAAAGCGCATGCTCTGAGATATCATGCGATCTTGGGTTAGTAGATAAGGAGTGACGTTATCAGTCATTCCCCTCGTGGCTAGCAAAGTGGAAGGTTCGATTTTATTTCGCGCAAGTTAAATATAGCAGATTTGAGAAGAATTTACTAAATGACTTAATTATTTTCATTGAATTAAAAATAATTTATTTTTAAAAGATTAACTAAATAATTATTTTATTGATTAAAAAATCAATTAAAGGAGTTTTGTTAATTAGAGCTTCACAGTCAAAATATTTTTTATCTACTCTAAATCAGTGACGCTACCTATGTGGGAAAACCCATAAATGACTCATAAGTGACTTGTCTAAACTTGCCAGTGATTTGAAGTATCAATATATAAGAACTTGTCTTCTCCATTATTCAAGTAAGTGTATCAAGTAGATGTGCTCGTAAAAGGTAAGTACAATTTATATGTGAATTCTCTTAAATATTCGTCAAGCATTTATGAAACTTAATCAAGAATTTAAAAAGTAGTTTAAGTATGTAAGATATGTTCAGTCACATTCAAAGTATTGACTTTACAATATAGTTAATATGAAAATTATTTTTAAATAAAAAACGCTAAGCTTTTAAAATCACATAATATTTATTGATCGTTTTAAATAGCAGTTACAAAATTATGCAAAAAGGGTACAAATATTTTATTTCCAACAATATTTAGCTGTCGACAATTCAATGTTCAAAATTTGGTCTAATGTCCAATTAGAACCACGTTGACAGAACTTCTCAAAGGAATTTATTATTTTTGAAAAGGCTTCCTCAATATGAACAGGTAAATTTTGGTTCGTCAATTCGAGCACAGTTTTAGAATGAAAAAAGGGAGTAGCAGTCTCTATGTCCCCCTCATTAGTTACACGACTAACAATAGCTTGTACAGTTGCATACCATTTTATAGACTTTTTTACTTCAATCTGATAATGTAATTCGTTCGAAACGTCTGGACGAACACTATCAAAAAATGTGATAAAGTCTTTGTCGTTCTCCTCATTCGATTCGATCATAGTTTTAGTAAAAATACCGAGTGCATTAAATCTTTCAAAATGCTTAACCTTTTCATATAACATATCTTTTAAAGAGGATGATTTAACGGGTTTGCATAAAACCTGATGTGAAGCACGCATATGACGTAATAAATCAGACTTGCGGTCAAACAGTTCGGAACAATGTACACATTTATATTCCTTGGGAGGCTTATGGATCTTTTTGTGTAAAATTAAGTCCCGCTTTTTTGAAAATACTTCCGAACATTTATTGCAATTAAATTGCTTGGTAGGCTTATGGATAATCTTATGTTTTAATAAATCACGTTTAATCGAAAACACTTTATCACATTCATTGCAATTAAATTGCTTGGTAGGCTTGTGGATAATCTTATGTTTTAATAAATCACGTTTAATCGAAAACACTTTATCACATTCAATGCAATTAAATTGCTTGGTAGGCTTATGGATAATCTTATGTTTTAATAAATCACGCTTTCTTGATAATATGACGTCACATAAATCACATTTAAAAATCACAGTAGTCTTTGAATGAATAATCCTATGTCGTTGTAAATCACTGTTTTGAATAAAACTTTTTTCACACAAATCACATGGAAATGGTTTTTTATGCAAGTGAGATTTCATATGTCTATTAAATATAAACTTTTGAGAAAAAGCTTTGTTGCACACATTACACAGAAAAGGAAACTTCTGCAAATCAGATGAAGAGGCCGGCACTTCATTATTCGAAACAGGTTGCGATGAAACTTCCATGTCTTGGTTGTATTCAGGAGAATGCATAGCTTGTAACACTTCAGTATTCGAAACAGGATGCGATGAAACTTCCATGTGGGGGTCCTTCAATTCTGGTGAAAGGGGATGACTCATCGTGTTGGATTCAGATGAATGGGGGACTTGTTCCATTTTAATACTAACTAAAATTACCGAACAGTTGAAAACGTCTTCACACAGCTACCTCAACACGCATAATAATGATAACGTCTCGTTGCACGCAAATTTATACGCTCAAAGAGGGCGCGCGTGTGCATAAATGATAACGAATGAACTGTGATTGGTGAGGATATCACATGACCTACATTATGAAACTTAGTAAAATTTGAACTTGATCTCTATTTCAAAATGTATGTCTAAAGTACCCCTGTGCTTAATGATTTTTTCAAAAAGTCTTACTATTTATAAACCACGATATATTTATTAAAACTTTCATGTTTACGAGTGTTATGTGTGTTGACTCATCCATGACGTGTTTGAAGTAGTCTCGCGGTTAATGAATCAATTTAAAAAGTATCCGTTTTTAAAGGTTTCATTAGAAAAGAGTTTTAATTTTATCCAAAAGAAATGTCGCACATGCATTAAACTGTTAATATAGTATTAATAAATATTCCAATTTTATTAAAAATCAATCGATAAGGGAAAAAAATGACCCCCAATTGGATAAAAATTCTATATTAATAAAATCATTCAAAAATTCTGACGCAATATTAAATTATTCATAAAATTCGTTTTGTGTGACGTAATATTAATTATTCATTCATTAAATTCGCTATCAGTGAGATAATAAAAATCTTAAATTAATTATTTGAAAATCTTAATTTGTACCCCACCATTAGTCAATCGAAATTAAAATCTGATATCCTATCACGATAAAAAGGAAAACCCCTTATCTAGATAAAGTGATTCACTTCTGAGTGTTCCCAAAGATAACGCACGATGATCACGGTTCAGTATAGTAGACATTTTCCTGCACAAACACGCGTTTTTTTAGGCTCTGAAAGTCATTTGAAGTAAAGTAAGTGTGTTTAATTTATGTATTTAAAAGTTTTATTCTAAAAAGTGTAATATTAGTGTAAATTTGTAAAAAATGCGTTTTTTCCCAAAATCTTATTAAAAATTCAAAGTGTTTTAATATAAACGTTTAAAAAATCGATTTTCTAGTTTTTAAAAATATGAAACTTTTCGAAAACATGCGTCAATAAAATTTGAAGGGACAAATTCAAACGAACCATTGAATAGGTAACCCCATATTTTACAAATATATAGATATTCATTTAGGGGTAGGGGTATACATTTCCAAATATCTTTATGAATGGCATTTCATGTTTTTTTTCAAAATATATTTTCATATAGATTAAACAATACATGCCTAAAAATTGCATAACAAATCGAAAACTGATATCCTTAAAAATATCTTACCAATTTCTATTTTTGTATAAAACCGCGAAAACATAGCCACCGATCTAACACGTATTCATAAAAAAAAAAATTCTAAAATTTATTAACACTATTTAAAAGGTTTGGTTGATTTTGACGACCGATTATCTACACTAGGCCCGAGGGGGGAGTGCCCTTCGTGTGGGTCTTTCTAAGGGAACCTAACCCAAATTTACGCATGCAAATCCATGACTCAAACAAAACTCCGAACGATTAGGCCGACGGGCGCGATTGATTATCTACACTAGGGATATAGGGGGGAGTGCCCTTCGTGAAGGTCTTTCTAAGGTAACCTAACCTGAATTTACGCATGAAAATCCATGGTTTGAAGAAAACTCCGAACGATTAGGCCGACGAGTGTGATTGGGATCGAACCCAACACTTCCCGTCTATTAGCTTCGTGAGCATAACCTCTCAGCCACGGGTGGGGCAGTACTATTCAAAAATTTGCAGACAAAAATTCTAACACTAAATAACAAAAATTCACAATCATTCATAATTTTAATTAATACTCAATATTCGAGCGCATATGTCACTAAATTGAATCGCGTAAAGTCCCCTCATCCAATTTATGTTTAAAATTCCATTTTTATCTAAAAATTTGCGTTAAAAGATAAAGTCTCCCAATTAAAATGTTTAATGAATGTTTAAAATTCGATTGCCAATGAAAAATCGTGAAAAAAATATTTGAAAGTTCCCAAATTAAAAATCGTTGCCAGTAAAAACACCGAAAACACAAGTGTGCTAAAAAAATAAATGTCCTCGAAAAGAAAAAAAATCTATCTCAAAAATTACTCCCAAAAAAAGTTAAAGTCCCCCAATTAAAATTTCTTAATTAATTATCATTAATTAAAAAATATCAAACTTAAAATAACCCCTCGTACGACGAAAAAAAAAAAATCAATGTCCCAAAAATTTCAAAAAATTACTCCAAAAAATTTAAGTCCCCCAATTAAAATTTCTTAATTAATTATCGTTAATGTATTTTTCAAATGTAAAATTATCCCTAAGTACTGTAGTACGGGGAGAAAAAAAAATGAATCTCCCAAAATTCAATCTTCAAAAATTACCCGAAAAAGTTAAAGTCCCCCAATTAAAATTAATTATCATTAGTAAAAAAAAAAAAAATTAAAATTACCCCTCATACTGTAGTACGGTAAGAGAAAAAATCAATCTCCCAAAAACCCCTCGTACGACGGAAAAAAAAAAATCAATGTCCCAAAAATTTCAAAAAATTACTCCAAAAAAGTTTTAGTCCCCCAATTAAAATTTCTTAATTAATTATCGTTAATGTATTTTTCAAATGTAAAATTATCCCTAAGTACTGTAGTACGGTGAAAAAAAAATGAATCTCTAAAAATTTCAATCTTCAAAAATTACCCTAAAAAAAGTTAAAGTCCCCCAATTAAAATTAATTATCATTAGTAAAAAAAAAAAAAACTTAAAATTACCCCTCATACTGTAGTACGGTAAGAAAAAAAAATCAATCTCCCAAAAATTCAATCTTCACAAATTACCCCGAAAAAAGTTAAAGTCCCCCAATTAAAATTAATTATCATTAAAAAAAAATCAAACTCAAAATTACTCCTCATACTATAAGATGACGCATCACCTTGACCCCGCCTCCCAGAGTATAACCTTCACCTACGCCGCATAACCTTCAAACAGCATGCAGAGGACACGCAGAGGTCGTTCAAGGTCGTGCCGCCGTGCCGCTGATGCAGAACCCCCTTTTCATATCTACTGGTGTACTGTCTCCTTAAAAATAATAAATATTAAAGTAATGTATATTAAAAATATTTCTTTAAAAATTTGAACAAGTTGATCTACAATTTTAAAGTTAACAATCTTTAACACTTACTACCTTTAAGTTCTGCTGATTTTTAATTAAGAAAAACGGTTTTTCGAACTTAAAATGTTAAATTGTCGAATCTTTTATACATATACGAGAATAGAAAACTTGAAACACAGTCTCCTGGCCTGGGCCACAAACATGTTCTAGCAAATTCTAACTTCGTAATTTTATTATTTGTCAACTATTTTAACTTAAATAATACTTTAAAAAGAACGCGTCTATTTTTTTACCGTTTTACTTAATAAACCAATGTTCAATTCAGGGGGTGGCCCGGGGGGGACATCGCCCCCCCCCCCCCCCGGAGCAGTAAGTTGTCCCCCCCAGAAGATTTGATATTTTGTGTTTTCAATCGTCAAAAAATGCAATCCCCCTCCCCCCAGAACTGTATTATGTCTCCCACCGGAGCCTCAGAAAACCTTCCCAGAGAAAAGTGTCTGAATTCAACACTGTAATAAACTCGGCCTGAAATTTGGTCCCCTAGTAATTTGTACAATTTTTACCTTCCTGTGTATGGTTCTGAAATTTTATATATGCAAACTTAATGCTTAATTTCCTTCGTTATTCATAGAAATATAAAATTTGAAATATTTCATTCTTTCAAGAGTATTTTGTTGAAAATAAACAATAGTCTTAGAAAAAAATAAATCCAAGGTTTGAAATAGGAGTGATCTATTTTAACACGTTACAACAATCCAATCACAATTAAATCGTTTCCATTTGCTAAAATGTTTGGATATTAGCCAATCAGATTTTTAATAGGCGGTCTTTTTATCGTCTTGGTGGAGGCGGAGAGCATAACATTACGAGGCCATTTTTGACACATTTTTCATCAAAATCTTTGCATATTTTGCTCAGCCTAATTGTAGTAGAACTAATGAAAGCATGTTATTGGAAAGCTTAAACTCTATATTTTCGTTGTTATTAAAAAAATTTTCCTGAATTTTGCTGATATGAATGTTATAAGACTAAAAAGGACACAACACCTCGAATTTCACTGGATCCTAAATTGACAGGATCCTGAGAATTAAACTACAACAAAAATTGGAAAAGTAGAAAATAGCCCGTAAACAGATAGTCCTCAGCTATCCTGTGCAAAAAAAATCATTTAAAAATATTAAAAATCAAGCAAGATATTTGAAAACATTGCTCCCATAGACTTATCATTAGCGTTCGAACTTCAAGCCGTGACTAGTGTGGCCTCTTAACCCTCCGCACTCGAGAAGTGACTCTCACTCACTATTAGTGTTGCCGGATTCCACGAGTGAATCGCAACACCAAATGTACGGCAGTATTTTCAAGTGCTTTTCTTCGCCTTATTTACCGGCAGAATTATCTGCGATTAAAGACAGCGAAATAAACAGTAATAAAGTAGTGGTGTCCAGAGCATTCCAAGACCTTATTTACGAGGCACAACTAGCAACACTGGTGACAGTGGTTAGTGAGAATCACCTCTCGAGGGCAAAGGGTTGTAGACTAATTTTTACCAATGTGCATTAAATCACTCATGTTTAAAATGCAGACATACTTACCTAGAACATCTTTCTTAAAACATTCAACTTAATATGTGAAGATTTTTAAAATTTTATAATAAAACTGAAAGTTAAAAAAGAAACCTTCCTGCTTTTACAATATTTATGTCCAATTTGGTTTTGCTGTAATCAAAGAATAAATTGAAGCATCCAGAATTTTTCTTTCAGAAACTGCAATGAAATATCCTTTAACTTGGGGATAGTAATTCCATGGTTCTCATGTGTATTCAATACACATAGAGAATAGTCCGTTTGTTACAGTTCGCACTGTTCTCACAACATTATATACAGGGTATCCGAAAAGTCTGGAAACTGTCTAATAACTCGAGAAATACATATCTCATTGAAAAACGGAAAAATACGTATTAAATATGTATTTTTAAAAAAACAGCTATTCAGTAAGGCCAAAGTTGACACTCTCTTAGACCCACTGGGGATCAGGTCCTAACATGAAATCTTGAAAGATAAACCCCCTTTTTTATTGCAGATTCGGATTCTACGGGCGAAATATATATAACTTTTGTATTTAGCATTTTTTTCGGATCATCGTTGATCGCGGTGTAATCGAACAGAATGCATCAATTTTTTTTTTCTCCAACCATGTTTGCCGTCTCGAAATCTGATAGGCCAGAGCTTTCGTTGTCAAAGTGGTCGTCTTTTCGGGAATCGTGTTTGGCGAAAACCATCAGTGAATGTTGTTTGGATGACAAAATTGCTCTGTGTGCTGTTACAATAAAAATTAGCAGGAATATATTAAATTAGATTTCCACTTGTATTTTTTTTTATCCAATCAATCAATTCTAAATACTAATCTGCATATTTTGATATTTTAATGCGTAAATGTGCCTCTCCCCTCTCGAATAGAAAAAAAGATCTTGATTATTTGGGGGCGGGGTTATATTGATGTTCTGCGTTTCGATGGTTTCTGCTGTTTTTTTTTTTTTTTTAATCATCTAAACCACGGGGGAGGGGGGGGGGGTGATGGGGTGTACAGGATTTTTTTGTTATTTCTATAGAATAACATATAGTACAAAATATTTGAAAAAAATATGTTCAATTGTTTTGTTCTCGCTGAGCAAAGAATGGCGAAGTCGTGTAAATTTCAGGTGGTGGTGAGATTAGGGATTTAGATGATTGATTAGCTACGGGAACTACAAAAAAAAAAAATAATGGCTAAAATTTTTTCAATAATTTTAATAAATGTACTAAATTTTCGTAATTTAATATATTTCTTCAATTTAATTTTTTAGAGTTTAAAATTAAAGATTTTAATCCATTAATCATGTAATAACTTTTTAATTAAAAAAAACTGTTTAAGCTCTAACGATTATTTGTTTGTTGAGACGACATTTTAAATTTCTTAGGGGGAGGATAATGTAGAAAATTGTTTATTTATTTATTACAATATAATAACAAATATTACAAAATATATAAACAAAAAAGTAATTTGCAATTTAACAATTTATTTCTTATATTGTTTAAGCCCGAGAAATGACAAATATTAAGATATTTCATTCAGTAAGTTCTATATTTTATGTTAAATTTCTGTAACAAATAAGTTAAATCAATTATCACTAAAAAATAAAAATAAAAATAAATTATTGAAACAAATTGGCTCAACAAGCAGGGTTGTCAATTTGGCCTCCATTTATATTCAGAAATTTAGAGTTCATAACAGGAATAAAGAATAGTTTTTTATGCTTTATTTAAATAAGAGACATTCAGCTATCACATAGAGTAAAAACTTTTCTTTCGATATTTCCACTATGAATTTGAAGTTTCGGATTAAACTTGAAGGCCGAATTGGCAACTCTGTCAGTGTTGCCAGATTGGGGACTTTTTTAATTCAGATTATTTGACTGTCACCACTTTTTTAAAGTAGTATAATTCGCCTTATTTTTCAGAATTTTAAATCTATTTTTAAATAGGCCGAATATTTATATTTCAAAAAACTGGTGACAATCAACAACCTGGAGACAAAGAAGTCCCCAATCTGGCAACACTGAGCCCTGTGCACAGGTATTACAAATTTAATCTATCGAGTTTTAATGGATTGAAAAAAAAAGTTCCTAAATATGTAAAATAAGGGTACTTTTCGGTTAGCCGGGCGCCAGTGTTATATTTAGATACATATATACATATATATGCACATATATACATATATATGTACATATATGTGTATATATATGTATATATGCATATATATGTACATATATGTGTATATATATGTATATATGTATGCAAATATAACACTGCGCCCGGCTAACCAAAATAAGCATAACAAAAAAAGATGAGAAACATTACTTATGTATGCGTGATGTTGTTCGTTTATTAACTTAAAATATCTGTTAAGCGGTTTATTTATTGTGAAAATATTACGTCTAGCAGAAAGAATCATCAACCCAACAATGTTATTTTACGCCTACTTTTTTAAATTCATTGTTTCCACATTTATGGGAAATGTGAAAACAGTGGAAATTTTACCATTCGAAAATAGTGGTGGCGATGAAAATATCTGAATTTTTAAAAAGTAGGCGTGGAATAACATTATTGGACAGAACTTTCCGGTAGACCTAATATAAATGAGTTATTATTGGTATTGTCTGATTCTGTTATATGTTTTAATCGTAAAAATTAGATTTTGAAATTTTAAATCATTTTATGTCATCTGAGCCCTTAAATACAGGTACCCAGTGCACCTGAACTACTCCTTCCTGGCTACAACACGAATTTATTGTTTTTAAATGGATCAAGATTTTCATATTACGAAATGGAAAATAAGGTGAAACATTTGATAAATTTCTTGAGCATTTTTTAAAAAGAAGTATGAAAGGAAAATACTTAGTACAAAGTGTTTTGAATAATTGGTTAACTAAAACTGTATTGCTTTGATGTTAAAGAAACGATACTTTTAAAACTAATTTATTCTGAAACAAATTTACTAGTGTCAAAATTTAACTTTTAACCCTTAAATGCCTGATTTTTCAAAAAACATTGTAATTATGTATTTCGGCTTTCATTTTTTAAATAAATCATGGGAAAAATACTTTAAAAAATCATATTTTGTTTTAAGTATTGTTTACGGCTAAACACAGTTTGTTACTAATCGGCAATACTAGTCTTTAATTGAAAAAATAATTTTCCTTGATAAAATTCTTTAATTTTAAACACACAAGAATTTTTGGAACTATAATAAGAAATAAATGTTGCTTGCTCACTGCAGGTCAAAATAGGGTATTTCGCAAGCTTCCAAACAAAACAAAAAGAACAAATAGCAACAATTGAAAAAATAAATTCATCTTTGTTCTTAAAGAGCACAAGTGTTGCCATCTACATGTTGAAAATCGATTTAATAATATTTTCAGAATGTATGTTATTGGCAAACAATAGGCATTAAAGCTTCAATATTATTCTAATAGTATTTTAGAGCCTAAATTGGGTATGTTGCCGAAAAGCAACACCCGGCATTTAAGGGTTAAGTAAGAAACCATTAAGCCGGAAAATGTATTTTATTGTGAATACGTTGAAGAACTCTTATCAATAGGAGTTTACTTTCCGCTGTAATTCGGCAGCAAATTGCGCACACGTGTAAAGCTGAGCGGGCTGCCAAACTTTCAAACAAGAGCTCCAAACCCGATTTTCCTTCTAAAAGGAAGGATCTTACTCCATATCCGTTTTTAGAAGCGTTCACTTCATTATTCATATTTTACCAGATGACCACTGCGACTTTTAGTCCGGGAGCCGGTGACGTCAAAAATCCCGTCATCGCTGAATTGAATTTTTTTTATGTAAATCGATAGTAAAAAGTCATGCAAACAAAATGAGCTAGGAATGAATAGTTTGAAAAGCCGAAAATAAGTTAAATTAAATTAAACCTTTGCACTCGAGGGATGACTCTCACTCACCACTAGTTTCGCACCACTCGTACCGCGTAAATCTGGGCTTTAAATGCTCTGGACACCACTTATTTTTTACAGTTTATTTCGTGATCTTTAATCGCAGGTGCTGAACAGATGAGCAGTATTGAGAGGTTTCCTAGCTGATATCAGCTTAACACCCAGTCTAGGAATTGAAATGTATTATGATTTTTGAGCCATTGGGAAAGGTTTAACTGTGTTTTAGGACTGCTTAATAGGGTGGGTTGAAAAAAAGAATTTTTTTTTATTTTGGGAACGCTTTAGTGCGGAAAAGTTGCCTATTGTAATAAGAAGAAAAACGGCATAAAAATTTTAAAAATCGGTTAACATCTTCCATTCGCGCATCGTACTCAAAATTTATGAAAAATTGCAAAAATCGCGCCATTTCTCTAATTTTTTTTAAGTTAATTAAAACTTTAAAAATAAACACGCTTTAGCTTTTTATTCTTGTTTCATGGTTTACGTAACCAAAATAAATTAAATTCTAATCAATAATCTAATTTTTCCGTTCGCGCAACATCTTAGAAAAAAACATAAATTTAGCAATTTTTCGCTTTTTTCAGCGTGCTAGTCTTCGCTCGTTTTGCTAGAATAAAAAGACACAGAACTCACCACGTGGAGGTGGTTGCACGTAGAGTTCCACTTCCACCCTATCCAACGAACCATTCAATTGTTGGGTGTGGCATTTACAATATATTTGCAACAATTTTCAAATGTTTTCCATAGAGTAGCATTCTTTGGCTTACTGTATTTTTTGTTTTCTTTTTTATATCTACTGCACATTTAAAGTCTGATTTTTTTTAGAAATGAGACATATACGATTTAGACTTTAGTGTTGTGCGGATATAGCCATCTCTAGCTTCATGTCCATATACTTTATTCGAGGTCTCTGTCAAAAATTTGACGCACATCTTAACAGTCTCGGTGCGACAGGGAAACATTTGTATTTCTCTGATGATAGTAGTGTCAGAAGTGATGAACTATTTAACATAATCTTCACTTAGGTCCCGCGTCATTGTGGGAGGATACACCGCACAATAATTACAATTAATAATTTCCTGAAATTTTCCATTCGGTGGCATTATATTTCTAACAGTCTTTTTCTATGGGGCGGTTTGTCTTGCTTTTACGATCCTTCTGTAATCAATATCCCGAAAATGTCTTCTTCAATTGACAATCATTCCCGACACAATATTATCTGGGTGCGCAAAAAACGCATTTAGTTCTATTACTGGATCGACAACTTGTAGTAATTCGTCGAATAAATGGCGTGGTCTCTGGATTGCTTGAAATACGTGTTTTGGTCCGTCAGTAAAATATTTGCTTATTTTATGGCAAATTACACAGGCATGTATGATTTTAAGATGAAGCCATCTGTTTCTTTTAAGTTTTTGTATGAATCCGATACAATCTAAGGACTCGGTTGGCCGCAGTTAGTCATCTGGAATCGGACAAAGTACCAGGGTCCCAATTCGCCAAGTCTTCTGGACAATGTCCCAAGGTGATTGCATTCAAAATGTTTCAAAAATACTGTTGTTCTTCGCTGAGAAAAGTCTGTCTATACCAGAAATCGAACAATCTGTGGGTTCACCATCGACCACAGCAGCTTTTTCACAGCAAGTCAGCCGCTACGTCATTGGCGCACTAAAAGATTTAAACCCTTCAGTTTGACCGTGAATATGTTGGAAAATTTGGCGATAAGAAAGCTCATTAAAAGCGCTGTTTAGTGTTGTTGCGTTAATTTCAATTCTCATCTGCCATTTGGGCTTTTCGTCGATGTACTCAGTTTGTAGTTATTTCCTCATACTCAGAGTCTTCAAAAGAAGTGTGTTTGAGTTTATCAATTTCCTAGTACACTGCCATTTTAGGAACTTTAAAACAATTTGAGGAACTACTCAGTGCTTGCTGAAGATCACGAGATTTTCGTCGTCCTTCACATTTAACTTTTTTGTAACTGTTTTGTAAATACATCCGATTTTCCTCCAAATTGTAATTCCTTTGAAGAATCATGAACCTGAACTCAAAGACACGAATTTTCTTTACTTTTTTACATAAGCATTTAATTAGAATTGCACATTAACATGCATGGGGTCTTTTTAATATAATATAAATACCTCACCCAACAATTGAACGGTTTGTTGGGTAGGATGTGGGAGGAACTCAGCGTGCAACCACTACCACGTGGTGAGTTCTGTGTCGTTTTGTTTTAGCAAAACGAACTGAGAGTTGCACGGTGAAAATTGCGAAAAATTGGTAAATTTATGTTTTATCTAAGTTCTTCCACGAACAAAAAAAAATTGGATTATTGATTGGAATTTAATTTATTTAGGTTATGCAAACCATGAAACAAGCATAAAAAGCTAAACCGTGTTTATTTTTAAAGTTTTAATTAACTTAAAAAATTAGAAAAATGGCGCGATTTTTGCAATTTTTTGTCAACTTTAAGTACGATGCACGAATGGAAGATGTTAACCGATTTAAAAAAAATGTTTATGCCGTTTTTCTTGTTATTACAATAGGCAACTTTTCCGCACTAAAGCGTTCCGAAATTTAAAAAAATTCTTTTTTTCAACCCACCCTACTGCTTAACCCTTAAATGCATAGTGATGTAAATTTCCGTCACCTTTTTATTTTTTTTTATACATAAATTAAGTTCTTCCAACCACTATATTTATATAGAAATATTACTCCTGTAAAAATTACAAAATTATGCTACTAAATAAACTTAAAAACCTATCTTAAAATTCTTGGTGTGTAATCCTTAATATAAAAATAAAAAACACATTTCTAAAAGAATAACTCATGTAATTAAGGGTTAAGAGATAAAAATAAGAAATTTAAAGAGAAAATAAAGAGTTAACTATATAAATGGAATAAGTTAAATTTTAAGTTAAGACTTAAACGAGTAAAAAATTGATAAATATCTTAAAGATTATTATAAAATGGTCTAACTGCAGTTATAAAACTACTATAAGAGGAATTAAAAAGAGAGAAAAATTTAACACTGGTCAGAGTTACACTCGCCAAGCTTGAGCAGGAAAGCTGAAAGGAGGTAGCAAAAGCCACATTAAACAAAAAAGGTACTAATCAGGGCCATACATTTTTTTTATCTCCTATATTTATATCAATATACAGAGGATATATTTTTTTATATATATTTAATCGCAGATAATTGTACTAATAGATAAGGAGAACAATGTTCCTTTAAAATACTGTATCCAGATCATTTGGAGCTACGAATTACACGGGACACTTGGCAACACTAGTGGTGAGTAAGAGTCATCTCTGGAGTCCAAAGGTTTAATTATTATTAAAAAGCTGTAAAGATTTTCGCGGAAAGCCGAAACTTCGTCGGCGGCTAGACGCGAATAAACTAGAAGACGGTGAAAATTCAAAGCAAAATAAATATGAAATTTTATCGCCGAACGTTTTTTAAAAGTAGTTGTGACAGGCTTTTCCAGGAGAATAAACTTTGACATACCAATTTCTTTTAAAAGACCACAAAATTTTCTATAAAATTCTCTAAGAGTGATCAATATCCCCGATGACAGTGAAACAATATAGCTTTTTAATAATTAATTAATTTAATTAAGCATAATTTCGGCTTTTCAAACCTAATCATGCGTACCTCATTTTGTTCATATGACTTTTTACTATCGATTTACATTTTTCAATTCGGCAGTGACGGAGTTTTCGATGTCACCGACTCTCGGGACGTAGAGTAACCGCGAAACTCAAATTCAAACAGGCAGGATACAAAAATATATATATAAAAATAAATAAATAAAAATAAAATAAAATCTTAGAAGAAGCAGACGAAATATCAAGTGTATAAAAAAATTAATAGGATCTCATAAATAAAAACATAAATATAGATAATCGGATAATCAAAACTATTTTTTTCTACTATGAAATGCGATAAAAAGTTCGTTTATTGTATATGTTTTTTTTTTAATTAACTGGGCTGATATCTTTTGTTAAATAAATGCATTGTTTCTCCTTTAAATATTACATGAACAAATCACGAGTAATAACCAGTATAAAATATATTACAATTACTTATTAGTGAATTTTACACACTGTTTTAGGGTACGCAAGATTCTTTCAGAATTTTGTTACAGAAATTTTACATTTATTTAATCGCAGAAAACTACTCCAAATTATAGGATTATTTAAGCAAGGGTCGCATTCTATAGGAAAAATGTTATTGCTCTTACTAGAACCATTAATCGGTAATCTTCATAATAATTTTATTTAAGATATGCTATAGAAAGGGTGCGATGAAGATATTATTTTCAAAATTGTGGTAGGAGCAATAAAATTTTCTCCATCGATTGTGACCCTTGTGTAAGATAATTACAAAATCTTCCAAAGAAAAATTTAACAGAAATTTTTTTATGTGAAATAGTGGTACCGTGCGCCCTGGAAACTCCATGGAATATCCCGCCTCAGTATTGCCAGTTAGGTGGGTTTGTTTCACCGTACTTGAGTTATTGCTACCTGATTTTGAAATAGTAATAAATAGTAATTGTTTAATTTAAGTGTTAACGATCAAGCAATCTAAATACAAAAATCTCACCCAACTAGCAAAATCGACCTAGCTTTCCATTTAAAAAATTCAAATTAAATTTTTCACGTACTGAGAACATGCGCTGCTCGTCTTTTAATCAAGAATCCTTGCCTAAGTCCATTATATTTCCATGTTACATTATTTAACCAAAATACATCCTCTGTCCTTGTTTATATTATATAATAATGACATTATTTCTATTCAAAGTAGGGTGTTTATAAAGTCCCGGACACGTTTTGATGTTTAATAACTCATAAAATAATAAAGATAGATTAAAATTAATAACATAAATGGTTAGATAGACTCAAAAAGTTTCATGACCCTTGTCAATGAACTTCCACGTGTGCCCCCTTCGTCGCACGGAGAATATCAAGTCGATAGTCAATTTCACGCTAGGTAGCATCAAGCATGTCAGCATCCACAGAGGCTATTGCGGTATGCTAAGGAGAATAGAAGATGATTTTTTTTTCTGAAGCGCATAATGTTCTCCGACGAAGCATCCTTTCATGTTTCTGGCATTGCTAATCGCCATAATGTGTGCATATGGGGATCTGAAAACCCCCATGAATACTGTGAGGCAGTAAGGGATTCCCCAAATTAATGTGCGGTGTGGACTAATGCACGACCGAGTCATTGGGCCTTTCTTTTTTACAGAAGAGATGGTCTCATCAGTCGTATACTTAGACATGTTGAACTTCGTATTTCCACAACTAGAAGAGCTTCAGCCACATGTCATTTTGCAACAAGATGGTGCACCACTTCATTGGGGTACTATCGTTCGTACTTCTTTGAATGACCATTTTCCAGGAAGACGGATTGGGCGAGGAGGTCCAATTCCTTGGCCACCCAGGTCACCTGATATAACGCCGCTGGACTTTTTCCTTTGGGGATTTGTAAAGGACAATGTTTACAGGAGGAGAGTGTCGAACATTGATGACTTAATAGCCAGAATTACAACCGCAATAGCCTCTGTGGATGCCGACATGCTTGCCGCTACCTGGCGTGAAATTGACTATCGACTTGATAGTCTCCGTGCGACAAAGGGGGCACACGTGGAAGTTCATTGACAAGGGTCATGAAACTTTTTGAGTCTATCTAACCATTTATGTTATTAATTTTAATCTATCTTTATTATTTTATGAGTTATTAAACATCAAAATGGTTCCGGGACTTTATAAACACCCTGTATATATATGAATAGTAATATGAATTGTAAAAGTTTGAGTTTTTTGAGTATATTGTTATATATAACACGCAAAAATATCACCAGTGGGCATAATTACAGGTGGCCAAATGATTTGATCTCGCGTCTCCCGTACTCTATTTGGTAACCCTTTGAGGGGCAAGAGATTGTGTTTTCGTAATATTGAACTCACACCAGAAAATTTTCAGTTCAAGATAAGTAAAAGCAATTTTACAACTGTTTTTTTTTTACCACAATCGTAAAAATTAAAATTTATTTAAAAGTTTCCGATGCGAGGGGTGACTTTTGCTTTAGACCAGGGGTGTCAAACTGTGGCCCGCCGGATACCACTAAAATTTTAAAGAAATAGTCGACAAGTTGAATCGGAGCAATTCGCAGATTAGATAAGGCAAAGATAACTGTAAAATTTTAGTGGTACCCGGCGGGCCACAGTTTGACACCCCTGCTTTAGACATTGCCAATTACAAGACACTAATCCATTTGGATTACTTATCTTGAAGACATCAGCAGGTCGCCATCTTCCTCGCAATTACTTGAAATGTTATATTTATATTTTGTATTTACTGTTTTATGTTTCTGGTAGTAAAAATTTATTTCTTATACAATAGGCAATATTGTAACGAATGGCCACGATTACGACACAATCATCATGCCTTACAAGTCTTCCGTTTTTTAACACTAGAACGGCGGGAAATTTCGCTCAAGTTTTATAAAAACATTTCACATCAGAATTTTTACTTAAAACTATTTAACATACTTATTTAAGTTATTTTTGTGCAGCATATATTAATCTTATATTCTAAAAAAAATTCTGGTTCGAATCGACATGTATTCCTTCGGGAAGGGTCAAAATGACGCCTCGCCGCCGTTCTAGTCTTAAGTACCGTTATTTTTAAATAGCAATCGCTGACTTCATTAATTTCAAATTTTTGTCATTAATAAGAGCGAATATTTTGAATAGTGATACCCAAAATTGAGAAAACGTCATTTATAGATATTTATTTACAGACGGTTTTGTTTTGAGTTATAATAAAATTACATTTTTTCCAATAACAAGGACGTTTTTTCACGATAGATATAAAAAATCTTAGATTTCAGTTTTCCCAGTATATTTTCAGTCAGGGAGGCGAGGTAACATTTTTGCATCTAATTTTTGCTTTGTTTATTCTTGTATAGGTAATAGATTAGATGATACAGATAAAAACTGCTAGTCAGCTGACGTAAAACGGTGTTTGGAGGCATGCCTTTGGCACATCGCAGGGTTGTTTCAAGGGATACATGCAGGGCTTGCTGATGACATAGATATTACCCAAAACAATCATCTGTATCAGATATTGTCCGACTACAATTGTAGAGGGCCGTGCAATGTTGCTTTGGCAACACATCTTGCTTGTGCGCTAGCTGATTTACAATACGTTTTAACAGTACTATTGTTTCCAGAAGATGCTGCTACCCAAACTTGCTGTATCGCTTGACTTATTCATTATTTATTAACTATTGTAAGAGTGGAGTCCAGTGACAATTCCAAAAATGTGGCGCGATGAATCCTTCTCTAAAAATCAAAATCCCCCGTGTATACGATAGACTTTTTGTTACTAAGAAAAAAACCCTCAACACAAGTATCGGAAATTTAAAATTTGTTTTTTCCAATTTTCGTTCGTAGGCTAAAAGAACACATTTTAACATGTTATATAAGTACATAGCATTATAGAGGCACGGACTAAAATTTTTTTCATCATAAATATTCATCACTATTTACGTAGAGTAATTCTCCCTTTATTTGTAAAATAAATTCCGAGCCTAAAAAAGGCATTAAATTATTCAAAAGTATTTGATTGAAACCTATTAACCCCTTCGCGACGGGAGCCTTTTACGAAATGTTTATTACTTTGCTACCGGTTTTAAAAAACAGAAGTTTTTGCCTAGTCAAATCGGGAAAATGCTCGGATTAAATAAGGCAAATTTTACAGTAAAATTTTACTGGTGAGGATAAACGAGGATCCTTAGGCCTATTTCCGGCACGTATACGTGTCGCTCGTCCCCAAGGGGTTAAAGGCAGGTGCTAGTATAAGGCTAGAATTATCCCCAGGGACGTCTTCCGATTTTTTGCATCACTGAGAAGTTTTTAAGGTTCTCTTGATACCACACTTTCCATCCCATGCTCACTCTCGCAGAATAATGAGTTCACACAGAGAATCAACTTCGGTAGACCGCAACGATAATGTTTTTAACATTGGCTGTCGCATAGATAGTAGCGAACGTTGCGGGTGATACGAGATCTACAACCGTAACACAAGTTAGGCTGCTAATACGACGATAAATCGCTTTTTGGATGACAAATTAGGAAAGAAAATTTGATTGGGAATGCTTTATGTGGTTTGTTTTGAAATTTATAATTACTTTAATACTTTCAATAGCGATTATATTAGCTATTTGTACCAATTTTAACAGCCGAAATTGCAACCGGATACGTGAAAAACAATTTGCAGTTACAATCAAAGCAGTATACAAAGAAAGCGTCCCATCTTAAATGGGGGAGGTAACCATGAGTTCAAATCAATCAAAGTCACACGCCATGGTGCTGACGGGGTTGAACTACAGGAATTATACTTAACGGTTTCCTTTTTTATGGATAATCTATTAATTGTACATCTATGCAATAACTACTCAAGCTCAAACGTTGTGTTTTCATTTGTTTGTAGTATTTACATTCTGACAGCTTGATTTTTATTCGTGATTATTTAATTTATTTATTGTAGTTAATTATTTAAATAAAAACAGTTCTTTCTAGAACTAATATTATTGATTAAAATGGCAAAAAGTTGGCCATCGAATAGCTGTAGTTTTCGAAATTGTAAGAAAAATCCTGTTCCTGGTAGAATTCATCTCTGTCCTTTTCCAAAAGGGTAAAACACGTTAGCTACGTGCTTATATTTTAATTTATAAAAAGAAAAAGGATAAAATCTTATTTAATTATGTAATACAAATGGTGCTGATTTAAATACGTTCAATTTTAATTATGTTTAATTAATGTTATGAAAAACGACGCATACAAAATAGTAAGTAGTTAATATGTAAAGATAGAATTTTGTAGTCTCATCTTTTAGGCAATTCTTGATGTACTAAAGTTATAAAAAATGATACACAAGATTGTATTCCCGATGAGAATAAAACGTTTATGAATCTTTAAAGTATGTATAGAATTTAAAAATAAATAAAATATTCAATTTTAATTCCTTTTCTTCGT
This sequence comes from Maratus speciosus, assembly GCA_963932465.1. Lineage (NCBI taxonomy): Eukaryota > Metazoa > Arthropoda > Arachnida > Araneae > Salticidae > Maratus > Maratus speciosus. Next base: position 605,499,964 of record OZ010786.1, on the reverse strand, counting down.
TTATCAAGCGCAGACGATAACTTTCCAGTATTCTTTTGATCGCATTGCATTCGTGTTATATACAACTTACAAATATTTCATTCATGTAATATAAAACTAATTTCATTTTATATTCGGGGTCACTTTAATTTAAAATGCATGCATTAAATGTTGTACTATTAAACGAGCAAGCATTGTTCATTAATTTGTTTATATATTTTGTGAGTCTAGACAATAACTTCAATAAGTTTCCTAAAATCGCCAGATTAGATTTTTTTTTTTAAACAGACAATCCCATTTAGAGAATCCCTGTTAAAAATTCAATCACGAATTTCAAATCCTTACTCACTTATGGAAGATGAATCTTGTTTACCAGATTTATTGCAAAATATTTTTGTTACAGCTTGTTTGGATAAAAATATGTGAATTTAAAAAAAGTCCCAATGTCATTTTAGTTTAAGGGCAAAATGCGATAATGCTTTCATAGCATTAGTGTTTTTTCTCCCGAAATTAAATGATATTGTAACTATTTTTTTTTATGTACATAATTTTATCAAAACAAACTGTAAGAAAAATATTTTGCAATAAATCTGTTAAACAAGATTCATTTTCCATAAGTGAGTAAAGATTTAGAAAATATGCGCAAGAGATGCGCAGATAGTAGATATTCTGTCATATATTACGTCATTCTGAAAATCCCCGTACTTGCATTATCAACCCCTTCTGTCAGATGGTACAGCTGTGTCAACATACTCCAGATTCCAGAATCAACATTGTACGCTTAATATGTATGCAGTTTTGATTACAATGCATGTGCGGAAAAGCATTTATTTATTTCAGAATAAATTTGTTTCTAAATTCTGATGGAAGTCAATCATTTTAACATTTTAGCAGCAGAACTGCTTTTCCCCTGAAAGGGTTAAGACTGAATTATTTTAACATGTTCAGAAACAATCGGTATTCAACTTTATTTTAATATAAATATTCTTGAATTTTTTGCCATACATTTTTCCATTTTTATCTGATATTGAAGTAGGGGGCGGAATTTGTATTTTTGGTTTTATTTAACCCCTTGGGGACGAGTGGCACGTATACGTGCCGCATGAAGCGCTCAGAATCCTTGTTTTTTCTCACCAGTAAAATTTTACTGTAAAATTTGCCTTATTTAATCAGCGCATTTTCTCGATTCATGAAGACACAAATTTCTGTTTTTAAAAAACGGTGACAAAAGATTAAAAATTTCGGAAAAGTCTCCCGTACCGAAGGGGTTAAAATAATTTACTTTTTTTTAAATATTCCCCAGGTAAAAAAGTCAGCAAGAAATCTTAAAAAAATCTTCAGGGAAACTGAAGGTATTTGGAACTAAAATTACCTTCAGCTTACCTTTAGGTAAAAGACATGTATTTTCCCTTAACCTTCTGAGTTCCAAATACCTGCTGTTTTCCTTCAGGCAAAAAACCTGTTATTTCCCTTCACCGATTTTGGCAGAAATATCTGCAGTTTTCCTTTAGGTATAAAAGCTGTATCTTCTCTTTACATTATATCGTTGCACCTGCATGCGGACAGCCTTCTGTGCAAATTCGCATCAGATCAATACATAATAATGATTACATATCCAGTTCGACATTGATTTGATACATATTAATAAACTAAACATATTAATAAAACCTATATACATATTAATAAAAAAACTTCAAATACTCAAATGGAATTAAAAATTTGTGAAGTTGGTTGATTTAACATTAGCTTTTGGGGGTATCATGTCATGGCTTTGTATAGGCTCGTTTCTGGAAATCAACTATGCTTATAATAAATTGCATGAACAGTGTTGGCAAAATTTAGAAAAGTGCCCCTTCTGTGCAGCAAAGTGGGGGGAGGGGCATTGAATGTGCATAACATGAATAAGTGGTCACATGCCTTTTGAAAGATATATCACATGAGGGGTGTCAGCAAAATTTAGAAAAGTGTCCCGGGGTGGTGGGGGGGAAAGCACCGGAGGTGCGTAACATGAATAAGTGGTAACAGGACTTTCGAACGATATGTCACATGATGTGTCAGCAAAATTTAGAAAAGTACCCCCCGGGGGGGGCAAAGTAGGGGGCAGGGGCATTAGAGGTGCATAACATGAATAAGTGGTCAAAGGCCTTTTGAACGATATGTCACATGACGCGTGTTGGCAAAATTTAGAAAAATGCCCCCGAGGGGGGGCAAAGTGGGGGGAGGGGCAATAGAGGTGCATAACATGAATAAGTGGTCACAGGTCTTTCCAACAATATGTGACATGAGGGGTGTCAGCAAAATTTAGAAAAGTGCCCCCCCCGGGGGGCAAAGTGGGTGGAGGGTCATTAGAGGTGCATAACATGAATAAGTGGTCATAGGCCTTTTGAACGATATGTCACATCAGGGATGTCAGTAAAATTTAGAAAAGTGCCCCCCGGTGGGACAAAGTGGGGGGGGGAAGGGCATAACATGAATAAGTGGTCACAGACCTTTTGAACGATATGTCACATGAGAGGTGCCGGCAAAATTTAGAAAAGTGCCCCCACCCCGGGGGGGGCAAAGTGGAAAGAGGAGCATTAGAGATGCATAGCATGAATAAGTGGTCACAGACCTTTCCAACGATATGTCACATGAGGGGTGTCAGCAAAATTTAGAAAAGTCCCCCCTGGGGGGAAAGTGGGGGGGGGGGGGCAGAGGCATTAGAGGTGCATAACATGAATAAGTGGTCAAAGGCCTTTTGAACGATATGTCACATCAGAGATGTTAGCAAAATTTAGAAAAATGCCCCCTGGGGGGCAAAGTGGGGGGGGAGGAGCATTAGAGGTGCATAACATGAATAAGGGGTCACAGACCTTTTGAACGATATGTCACATGACGGGTGTCGGCAAAATTTAGAAAAATGCCCCCGAGGGGGGGGGTAAAGTGGGGGGAGGGGCATTAGAGGTGCATAACATGAATAAGTGGTCACAGGCCTTTCCAACAATATGTGACATGAGGGGTGTCAGCAAAATTTAGAAAAGTGCCCCCCCAGGGGGGCAAAGTGGGTGGAGGGTCATTAGAGGTGCATAACATGAATAAGTGGTCATAGGCCTTTTGAACGATATGTCACATGAGAGGTGCCGGCAAAATTTAGAAAAGTGCCCCTCCCAGTGGGGAGCAAAGTGGCAGCATGGATATCGGATGTGTATAACATGAATAAGTAGTCACAGGCCGTTCCAACTGTATGTTACACGATAGGGACAGGTGTTGGTAAAAGTTAGAAAAGTGCCGCTCTTTGGGCTTTAGTATTGTGCCCCCCCCCCCTTTGAAATTTTTATATATTACAAATAATATTTATCGGAAACCTCCGATGAAAATGCTGCAATTTCAAAAAAAGTCCGAAAAGTAAGAGATAATGAAACCCCCCAAATCAGAATATGCTTATAAATGCGACGTACATCGCAGAACAACGGATTTCACTGCAGAACATTTCAAATTTTCATTTTCAAGAAAATTCACCATTCAATGTAGGAAAAATCGCAAAATTTGTCACTCATTGGTTAGAAAAAAAATCACCAAATTCTTTAATCGTTCATTTAAAAAGTAAAGATGAAAATAAGCAATCGCCAGTCGCCACTCAACGAGTAAATGTGAAAAACTGACGATTAAAAATATGGAAAGTACCAGCCAAACGCAAGATTTTCCAAAAGGAATTTCGTAAAAGAATTGGGAAAGAAAAAAATGTGAATTTTGTCAAAAGATCGCGAAAAAACACACATTTCGTCAGAGGATTACGAAAAACAAAAAAATGTAAATTTCATGAAAGGATCACCAAAAAAGCGAATTGTATCAAAGAATCGCAAAAAAGCGAGAATTTTGTCAAAAAATCACAATAAAAACAGCACGTTTCTTCAAAGGATCGTGGAAAAACCCGAATTTCATCAAAGGATCACAAAGAATCCGAAATTTCGTCAAAGGATTGTGGAATAAATGCAAATATGGTCAGTGGATTGCGGAAAAAAACACAAATATCGTCAATACATCGCAGAAAAAAAAAAAAACCAATTTCGTCAAAGAATCTCAAAAAAACCCACACATTTCATCAAACGATCTCTGAAAATCCAAAATTTTGTCAAAGAATCGCGAAAATACGCAAATATCATCAATAGAGCAAAGAAAAAACACAAATATCGTCAATGGATCATGGCAAAAACACAAAATTCGTCAAAAAACACAAATTTAGTTAAAGGATCGCGGGGGGGGGGGGGGAATGAGAATTTCGAAAAAAAACCCCGAGAATTTTGCCAAAGAATTGCGAAAACGAATGTGAATTTTGTCAAAAGATCGTGAAAAAAACGCACATTTTGTCAAAGGAACGCCAAAGAAACGAAAACATTGCCAATAGATCCGGAAAAAACGTGAATTTCGTTAAAGTATCTGGAAAAAATGCATAATTAGTACCAGAAGGTATCCCCTACCAACCCTCCCTTTACATTTCAAAAAATTTGCTGCAAATTTCAGATTTTTTAAACCTATTTTTTTCAATTTTGAATCATACCTGCTACTCAGTGGATAAACATACCTAAAATATACCCATAAATTAAATATTCAGTGACATAAATGTACTTACTGGCTACTAAAGAAATTATTCTCACTCGCTAGCAACTGGCTACTAAATAAAGTCAACCTACCGGCCAGTGGCTACTAAGCAAAATTCCTTATTTTCATCTTTATTAAAAAGATTGTGAAATTCATCAATGGGTCGCGAGAAAAACTCGTACAGTTCATCAGTCATGGAGAACAAACCATGAAATTCTTCAGCCTGTTGTGGAAAAACATACAAAATTCGACGAACAGTTGCGAGAAAAAATCCATGATTTTTGCTAATCAGTTGCAGGTAAAAAACTTCGTCAGTGCACCGCCAGAAAAAACCCACGATCTTCTCTAATCGGTCGCAAGAAAAAGTCTCAAAATTCACCTATGTTAAAAAAAAAAAAATCCAGAAAATTGCAAATCGGTCGTGGCTAAAAAAAAATAGCGGAATTCGTCAGTAGATCGACGGAAGAAACTGCAAAATTCGTACATCAGTAGCGGAAAAAAACTCTCTCCAATCGGCCTCAAGATATACTTACTGGTTCAAGAAAGATATAGCAAAATTTAAAAATCAGTCACCGGTAAAAAAAAAAACGAAATTCGTCAGTAGATCAGAGAAAAAATGGAAATTCGTCGATCAGCCATGCAAAAAAACCCCTCGAGATTTGGCCAATCAGTTGGAAAAAAGACACAGTTTATCATTCGACTGTGAAAAAATATCACAATTCTCACTGATCTGTCACGAGTAGAATGCGAAATTCGTCGATCGGTAGCAGAAAAAAATATTATCGTTCGCAAAAGAGAGAGAAAAAATTTGCTGTCAGAAGTGGAGGGTATACAGAGGTAAATGTCGTATACCTTCTGGTTCTTTTTCAGTAACACTGCTTAACTTCCGTTTCTCAAAAAAGCTATTGTATATACACTCTAAGGTATACCAGAGTTTCCCGTAGACAGTGTCAGGAGAGTGCTGCACCCTGCCTGCCCTTAGGTTTACAAAACAGCAGCCCTCTTACCCCTGATGGAAAACATTAGCATCCTTGTTGCCCCCAGCTGAAAAAAGTGCCTTTACTCCTTTCTTTATTAAAAAATTTACTTGCATAGTAAAAATTGCCTCATTGCTGTCTTTAAAATAGCGTCCTGTCTATTAAATATTAAAAGTATTTTAAAAATCAAAAGGATGCCTTTAAAAATTAAAAAAAGTGTCCTTAAAAATCCAAAACATGCCTTTCGGAATCCAAAAGTGCCCTGTTCCTACAAGAAGCACCCTGCCCTTTTTTAAACATGGGAGAATCTCTGAATATACCCTCTGTTTTTTTTTTTTTTTTTTTTTTACGTTTACATCGCTGCATACGAGTGCCCTTTTTTCTAGAAGTTTACTGTAGAAAAAACGGGTCAGTGCCCATCAGGCACAGATTTTTTTAATAAAAGACACACTTGTACCTTGTAAAGAAACGAAAAAAAAAAAAAAACAAAAAAAAAACAATATTTGGAACTGGCTTGTTTAATGTTCCCATTTCTCAACAGAATTTTTTGATATTTTCCCACGACTGATTGAAATTTGTCAATTGTCCTCTCAAGCAACAGACGAATGTCACAATTTCTTTCTCCCGTAATCAAATGAAGAATTTTGCTAATTTTTAAACATTAAGTTTCATCATTAGGTCAGGGGGAAGCATCATAAACTTGTCAACTGGTCATATGAAAAAGAAAAAACCCCAAGAAATTTATCAGTCAGTAAAGGGTTAAAAAAAAATCACACAGTTCTTTGATTGTCATGGGGGGAAAAAATTATTTAATTCATCCATTGATCGCATGAAAAAAAAATGTTTTGCTAGTAAGTTGTAGGGGGAAAATATGGAAATTTATCAACTTTTTATCAGAAAAAACGAGATCTGTTGATCAGCTTAGGTAAGGGAGGGGGGGGGGGGGATCGGCAAAATTCATAAACCGACTGTTATGTCAGTCAACTGTTATGTATGTTATATATTCAGTTCCGCTAGTTGCTCGCAAGAAAAAATGCAATATTTGCCAATCAGTACAAGTAAAATACCCCAAAATTCGTCAATTGGTTACAAGAAAAAATTGCAAAATTCTTCATTCAGTCATCAGGGGAAAAAAAAAAAAATCTGAGAAATTCACCAGTAATCATTGGGCCCGGTAGCAGAAAGTTCCTGACGGGTGACGTGCGTCGCAGATTTTCTTTTCCCTTTTGCAGATTTTTTTTTTCCATTGGATCTTTTTCCAACTTTATATTATGTTTAGTTCTTTATTATTTATTACTAAAACTTAAGTTTATTATTAATAAAAATGAGTAAAATGCTTAAAAACATTAAAAGTAAATGATTAATTAATTAAAGGTTCATTTGTAACATTTTACCTGCAGATTATTTTCGGTCCCTGAAAGATCTGTCGTAGACACTTGGAGAATTTTCTGCTATTGGGTCATTGGGGGGGAAAAAAGAGAAATTCTTCAGTGTGTTGCTTTAAAATATTGTGAAATTTGTCAATCTGCTATGGAAAAAATAATGAAATGTAGCGGACAATCAATCGTGAGAAAAAAATCATGAGATTCTTCATTCGGTTGAAGAAAAAAATGGAATGCAGAAAATTAGCGAAAAATCGCTAAATTAATCACATTAAGTGACAATTGAATATTATCGTTGAATAATAATTATTGAACATCAATGTAAACAAAAAAGAATGCATAATTATATAAATTCACCAGTTAGTTACGATGAAAAAATCACATTGTTCTTCAGTTGTAGCAGGGAAAAAATTGCTTAATTCACCCAGCGATCACATGAAAAAAAAAAAAAAAAAATAAGAAAAAGAAAAACGTCACAAGTTTACCAATTGGGTGCAAGAAAAAATGCAACATTTAAATGCAAATTGGTAGAAATAAAATATTGCAAAATTCATCAGTTGGTTGCGGGAAAAAATTGCAAAAATTCTCCTGCACTCATCTGAAAAAAATATTGCTTTAAATTTGTCTTTAACTGTTTTTTCATGAAAAAATTACTTTATTTAAAATAATTATACACATGTAAAATTATTTTTGATACTTTTTGGTTAGCCGGGCACCAGTGTTATATATACATACATATTGTAATATATAACACTAGCGCCCGGCTAATCGAAAAGTACCTTATTTTTTCTATATTTCATATTCTACATAATAAATTAATCTACAATATATAAAAATTCTTTTAATTATTTGGTACTTTTCGGTTAGCTGGGCGCCAGTGTTATATATGTTACGGCCAAAACCCGGAGCTTGGCCAATACGCGAACTGGCCGGCCAATTCGCGAACTGGCCGAGATTCCTGGCCAAAACCCGAAATACATAAAATGAACAGCTTATTACGGGTTTTGGCCGGCCAATTCGCGAACTGGCCGGTAAGCCTTGGCCAATATACGAAGTGTTCAGCAATGGGTATACACAGCCGGTAATGTGATTCTTTTAGCTTTCATGCAGCCCTGCATATGATCTACAAACCTGGCAATACACTACATATAAATTAAATTTTAAAAGCCTATCACAGCTGAAAGCGCACATCAAGCAATAATGGCTCATAGCCATACCAATAACCCAAATTATTTCAGTGACTCTTTAAATAAACGACAAATTCTACTTAGTCAATAACCTATAGAAAACATGTTGTAGAATATAATAGTAATGTATAACAGTTTCATTATGTATGAAGTAGTGTAACATCATTAGAATACCCTATAAGCGATTTTTTCACATATATCATAATTCTTTATCGGAATTTTTTTGGCGTCCGTATAAACGAACTATAATGCTACAAAAAAGCATATTGCTCCCAACATGTGTGAGGCGTGTGAATTTTATTATGTTTGAAACAGATTGACATCATTTAAGTGTACTAAAAATTATCTTTCACCATTCACTGCAATGTAATGAAATACTTTTAAATGTCTCTGTAATCAAACTATAATTGCTACTTATTTCATACACTTAGATAACAGTTTGTTGTCCATCTTAATGATGCATACCAATTTCATTATAATTGAGATAATGTAACAACATTAAAATACACCGGAAAAACTTTTCTCCTTTCACTTCACTTGCAATATCGAAATTAATTTATAAACCTAAATAATATAACAATTACAAGTCAATCCGAGTCTTTACTCGAGTTAGAGCACGGATAGGCAGACTGCTAGACAAATTGAATTCATCAACAGTTTCAACTATGTTAGAAAGGGATAAAAAGTAAAAAATGGTTTCTATATACTTATTTCGCGAACTGGCCGATCGCGTATGGTTACTTCGCGAACTGGCCGATCGCATCTGGCCAGTTCGGGAATTGGCCGGCCAATTCCCGAATTGGCCAGTCAGTTTAAAGCGTTGTTGGCCAGTTCGCGAATTGGCCGGCCAATTCGGGTTTTGGCCAATTTCGGGTTTTGGCCGTAACATATATATATATGTACACATATATGCATTTATATATGCAATATATGTATGTATATATAACACTGGCAAACAGCTAACCGAAAAGTACCAATTATTTTTATGAGTCGAATATTGCAGCCAAAGATATTGAGCCCTGCTAAATGATTTGCAAGAGACATTACACCTTCACTGTGCATTATTAATCAAGCAGTTATGTTCCTAAAAAGATTATAGCTGCTCAATTTATAAAGGAAACTAAATCAGGTACTTACTAGTAAAATTTGTATTCCAATACATGGATCTATTAACTTGGGTCCTTTAAAGGACCCTTCACAAAATTTTATCACCTCAAAACAAGGAACCTTCATCAAACTTTTCGCCTGCAAACAGGATCCTTCACAAAACTTTCCCACCTCCAAACTGAACTTTTTACAAGTTTAATTATTTAGGAGTAAAATCAGTCTTTCACTTTTAAACATAATGGAAATATATGAATATATTTTTCGCTATTATTTAAAAAAATAGTGAAATTTATCTTTAGTTGTACACAAAAATTTCTTATACAAAGTTTTCCCCATACCACAGCATTTCCCCAGGTAAAAAAGTCAGCAAAAAACCTTTAAAAAAAACATTCAGGAAAACTGAAGGTATTTCGGACAAAAAAATCTGCGGGTTTCCTTTAGGCAAAAAACCTGAATTAACCCCCCACTTTTTTTGTCCGAAATACCTTCAGCTTTCCTTTAGGTAAACAAACCTGCGCATTCCCTTACCATGTTGTCCGAAATACCTGAAGTTTCCCTTTAAGTAAAAAACCCGTGTCTTCTCTTTACATAAAATCATGTAGTATCACTGTACGTAGTGGTGTAAGAGTGGTTTTCCTGAAAGATAAGCCAGTGAAGTGGTAGAAGGAACACTGGAGGTGCATAAAATAAATAAGTGATCACAGGCCGTTCCAACAATGTCACAAGGTGTGCTGGCAAAATTGATAAAAGTGCCTCCTCAGGGGGGGATGCAAAGAGGGGTCAGGGACATCAGATGTGTATAACATGAACAATTAGTTATAGGCCATTCCAACACTATGTCATATGAGGCGTTTCCACAAAATTTAGAAAACAGCCCCCTCAGGGGGGAGCAAAGTGGGCGGAGGGACATCAGATGTGCATAACATGAATAAGTGCTCACAGGCCTTTCCTACAATATGTCACATGAGGGGTGTCAGCAAAATTTAGAAAAGAGCCCCCTCGGGGGGAGCAAAGTGGGGGCAGGCACATCGGATGTGTATAACATGAATAAGTAGTCACAGGCCGTTCCGACAATATGTCACATGGGGGGTTTCGGCAAAATTTAGAAAACTGCCCCCTCAGGGGGGAGCAAAGTAGGCGGAGGGGCAACAGATGTGCATAACATGAATAAGTAGTCCCAGGCCTTTCCGACAATATGTTACATGAGGGGTTTCGGCAAAATTTAGAAAACTGCCCCCTCAGGGGGAGCAAAGTAGGCGGAGGGGCAACAGATGTGCATAACATGAATAACTAGTCCCAGGCCTTTCCGACAATATGTCACATGAGGGGTTTCGGCAAAATTTAGAAAACTGCCCCCTCAGGGGGAGCAAAGTAGGCGGAGGGGCAACAGATGTGCATAACATGAATAAGTAGTCCCAGGCCTTTCCGACAATATGTCACATGAGGGGTTTCGGCAAAATTTAGAAAACTGCCCCCTCAGGGGGAGCAAAGTAGGCGGAGGGGCAACAGATGTGCATAACATGAATAAGTAGTCCCAGGCCTTTCCGACAATATGTCACATGAGGGGTTTCGGCAAAATTTAGAAAACTGCCCCCTGAGGGGGGAGCAAAGTGGGTGGGGGGGCATCAGATGTGCATAACATGAATAAGTAGTCCCAGGCCTTTCCGACAATATGTCACATGAGGTGTTTTGGCAAAATTTAGAAAACTGCCCCCTGAGGGGGGAGAAAAGTGGGCGGGGGGGCATCAGATGTGCATAATATGAATAAGTGGTCACAGGCCTTTCCTACAATATGTTACATGAGGGGTGTTAGCAAAATTTAGAAAAGTGCCCCCTCAGGGGGAGCAAAGTGGGGGCAGGGACATCGGATGTGTATAACATGAATAAGTATTCACAGGCCGTTCCGACAATGTGTCACATGAGGGGTTTCGGCAAAATTTAGAAAACTGCCCCCTCAGGGGGAGCAAAGTAGGCGGAGGGGCAACAGATGTGCATAACATGAATAAGTAGTCCCAGGCCTTTCCGACAATATGTCACATGAGGGGTTTCGGCAAAATTTAGAAAACTGCCCCCTGAGGGGGGAGCAAAGTGGGCGGGGGGGCATCAGATGTGCATAACATGAATAAGTGGTCACAGGCCTTTCCTACAATATGTCACATGAGGGGTGTTAGCAAAATTTAGAAAAGTGCCCCCTCAGGGGGAGCAAAGTGGGGGCAGGGACATCGGATGTGTATAACATGAATAAGTAGTCACAGGCCGTTTCGACAATATGTCACATGAGGGGTTTCGGCAAAATTTAGAAAACTGCCCCCTCAGAGGGAGCAAAGTAGGCAGAGGGGCATCAGATGCACATAACATGAATAAGAGGTCACACGTCTTTCCAACAGTATGTTATATGACAGGTGTCGGTAAAAGTTAGAAAAGTGCCCCTCTTTGGGACTAGTATTGTGCCCCCCCCCCCTTGAAATTTTTATATATTACAAATAATATTTATCGAAAGGCTCCGTAAAAAAATTCAATCTAAAATGATGAAAATACTGCAATAAAAAAAAAAATCTGAAAAGTAAGACATAATAAAATTCCCCAAAGCAGAATATGATTATAAATGCGCCATACATTGACTTCACTGCAGAACATTTCAAATTTTCATTTTCACGAAAATCCACCATTCAATTGTAGGAAAAATTGCGAAATTTGTCACTCAATGGCAAGGAAAAAAAAAAAAAAATGGCAACCTCTTTAATCGTTTATTTAAAAAGATTGCAAAATTCATCAATCGGTCGCATGAAAACTCGTTCAATTCGTCAGTCATGGAGAACAATTAATGAAATCCTTTAGCTTGCTGTGGAAAAACATACAAAATTCGACGAACCGTTGCGAGAAAAAAATCCACGATTTTCGCCAATCGGTTGCAGGTAAAAAAACGCAAAATTTGTCAGTGCACCGCTAGAAGAAACAGCGAAAAAAAAACTACGATCTTCTCTAATCGTTCGCAAGAAAAAGCCTCAAAATTTGCTATGTTAAAAGGAAAAATTCGTGAAAATTGTCAATCGGTTGCGGTTAAAAAAAAAATCGTGAAGATTGTCAGAAGAATCTGCAAAATTCGTAGATCAGTAGCGGAAAAAAACTCACGACTTTCTCCAATCTGTGTCAAGACTTGCTTACTGGTTCAAGGGAAATATCGCAAAATTTTAAAATCGGTTACAGGAAAAAAAAAAGTGAAATTCGTCGGTGTATTATCGAAAAAAATAGAATTAGTCGATCAGTCGTGCAAAAAAAACCCATGAAGATTTGGCCAATCAGTCGCAGAAAAGCGACAAAGTTCACCAGTAGACCGTGAGAAAATAATCACGATATTCACCGATCTGTCGCAGTAGAATGCGAAATTCGTCGATCGGTTGCAGAAAAAAAGGATTTTTTACCAACCGTTTACACGAAAAAGAGAAAAAATTTGCTAATCAGTAAAAAGAAAATATAATGAAATTCGCTTATCAGTCGCATGTAAAAAAAACTCTGAAGTTGTCAGAAAATTCACGAAATTCTTCGATCAGTCGTGGAAAAAACCAACGATTGTTTCCAATCTGTCGCAAGAAAAAATTGGAACATTTGCCAATCAGTCTTCGGTAAAAAAACATGAAATTCATGGATTGGTCGTGTGAAAAATAACTACGATTTTCGCCAAAAAGTTACTGAAAAATATCACAAAATTCACCCACCTGTCGTGGTTAAAAAATGCGAAATTCGTCAATGAATTGTGGAAAATATATCAAAATTCTTCACCCAATCGCAGGAGAAAAATTGTGAAATTCATCGATTTGGTCAGAGAAAAAAGGCCAAATTCGCCAGTTGACAGAGGGAAAAATCTGAAATAATTCGAAAATCATCAATCGATTGTTGGAAAAAAAACCCGCTAAATTACCATTCGATTAGGGGGGGGGGGGGGAGAAATCACAAAATTCACCAATAATTTCATTCGCGTGAGTATGTCAGGGTTTTCTGAAATGTCTTTTGCATTTCTATAAAAGATGCAATTGCACTTCTTCATATATAAAGAAAATTTTCCTGTGACTTTTTTTTTTAAATTCACACAGAACATTTGATTAGCTGAAGTACATTGCAGAACATTGCAAAGTATTCAGCTTTGGGAATGAAATTCTTTGATCAGCCGCAGAGAAAATCTGTGAAATTCAGTCAGCGACCATATGAAAAAAAAAAAATTCAACAACTGTTTATGGGAAAAAATGAAGTTTGTTGATTAGCTAAGAAGAAAATCGGCAAAATTCATAAACCGGATATGTGAAAAAAATCACACGAGTTTTGCCAATCAGCCGCAAGGAAAAATGCAATATACGCCAATCGGTATGGTTTAGATGTATTATAATCCCGCATTTGCCATCTTTGATTTTTTTCTTGCATGAAAACTCCTTTTTCGCCAAGTAGTAAATGTCGCCAATGGTTAAATATTGTTGATAGATTAATATAACATTGAAAAAACTGAAATATAATCATTATAACTATTAATTAAAAAACATTTTTAATTCACGCCAAGAAAATAATCCAAGATGGCAGATGTGGGATTACAAAACATTTGTTCTGAAATAAAATATCACAAAATTTATCAGTTGGTTGCGGGGAAAAAATTGCAAAAATTCTCATTGAATCACCAGAAAAAAAACTGAGAAATTCAACCGTCGATTAATGGGAAAAAAAAATCTAGAAACCCTTCAGTCGATTGCTTTAAAATATTGTGAAATTCGTCAATTGGTCACAGGAAAACAACATGAAATTCAGCAGGCAATCATGAGAAACAATCGTGAAATTTTACAGTTGGCTGCAGAAAAAAATGTGAAATTCGTCAAACAGTTACAGGAGAAAAACATAATTCGTCAGTCCACAGGGAAGAAAATCAAGAAATTTCATCAGTTGCAGGAAAATATCACAAAATTAAAAAGGTCAAAATAAAAAAGGACTAAATGCAAAATATTTTCAGTGAACAAGGTTCTTGAGTGTTTTTTTTTTTTTAAGTGTCCAGCTGGCAGTAATTTTTTTCTAGAGTCCACACTGTTGAAGGCATTTTTAATATAATTGTAGAATAAAATGAAATAAGTGATTACTACTCTATTGTTATTCATACTGCTTAATATGTTTCTGAATAATTAATTTGTTAAGACAGTGTTATCATTGTGAATTTGTATTTTTTTTTTTTTAAATTTACATTTGCTTATGGATATTTCTTTTAAAGAAGATTTCAATATAAAAAAGAATGCAGGTGTGCATTTTTATTATCTGCCTCTTAAATAGGAAAAAAAAAAAAAAAAAAGAAAGAAAGAAATCTTGTTTTTCACCCTTTTATGATATGAATCCATGTATATTAGCATTGAGTCTAAGCCGCTTTAGCAGGGCGCAGCGCCGGCAGCCTTTTTTTTTTCTTTTTTGTGCATGGCAAAGCTCTTTTAAACCCTTCTGCTCTTTTTAACACTTCCTATGCTCCCTTTGGCAATTCAACTGATCGCGGTGAAATATCGCAAACTCTAGGGACTCTAAACAAACCAGTTCAAAATATTTTTGTGAATAATGTACAAGTGTGCCCTTTTTTAGAATAGGGGAGAGTTGGGAGGAGTGGGACAGATTTCACAATTTATTTTTTAATTCACTACTTATGTTTTACCAAGAGTATAGCTTATAAAAATCTAATAGTATGTTACTTAAGCTATGTTTAAAAAATACAAACGCTGTGAAATACAAACTGGCTTTTATTTGCACGTTTTAAAATGTTAACATTTTTGTCCCACACCAAATGTGATAAACTCCTTATCACTGTCTATATCATCAACTCTGCCAATATAATAAACAACTGTCTTCTTCGTCAAAATTTTAACAATTACAAAGTCATTTATCCTAATTTTGGATCATCAGTTAACCAATCAAATTCTTCAGCGATTTCATTATCATTGTGAGTAATCAAATCAAAAGTCTTCATCTGTAGAGTCATGCAACAAAAATTTCCCATCAATGGAATCATCAGATAATTCATTTGCTTTTTTCTGTTTCTTCCTTTTCACCTTAAGAGTTTTCTTTTTACACAATCTCTTCTGCTTTTTATCAGCGGCTATTTTTTCAATTTCTTCTTTTTCTGGTGTGTCAGTGATGATTTTTTTATCTTTCCTTTTTTCTGTCTTTCTTTAGTTTTTGTGGAAATACTTTGGGATAAGGGCGCATATCGGAAGGACTCAAAGGTGTTTGAGAACATGTCCCATTCCTCCCTCTGCTGAATATTTTTTAAAAAGGCTTATTATATATATCATGCTACATTTATGCTTTATTTGGCTGCTAGTTTACAAACACTATATCTTTAAGTTTATTATACAATTATAATATTTTTATTTTAAATATAATATAATTGAAAAAAATCATTGAAAGAATAAGAATTTGTACTTACTTCTGAGGTATGAAAATAAAATTTTCCCTTTTAAATACAAACAATAATACAGCTGGTGTAACAATTAGAATCAAACATGAAGCTATAGATGCTTTATCTAGTGGACAAACTAGAACTTAATTCTAACAGTTATTTCGGACATAAATGCTGCTGTCCCACTCTTCCCACTGTCCCATTCCTCCCAACTCTCCCCTAGTGTTTCCTTTTTGAAAAATTCCCGCCCGGCAGTCCTTTTTTCTAGTCAACACTGCATATGTAATGTAATATTAATGTTAAAAAAATGAAGGAGGCACGTAATAAAAATGCACACTTTTTACACGATTAAATCAAGTTGACAAAAACATCTAAAAACAAATATAAAAAACACCAACTGACCAGTAGTAGAATTGACATAAAAAAGCCACTGGTCCCAAGGAACAGTAAGCATGAGAATTTATTTGTCCACATTCATCACTGGTCTGCTACGTAAAATTCTATTTCATCCCTTTAACCCTTTGAGTGACAATTAATTACTTCATCTGACTAAGATTTAATCGAATTTTCTTTGTTTTTTTAAATAAAATAAAGTTATGCGATATGTGTTTAGTTGCAGTTTTGGCAGGGAGAGGAAAGTTTATGTTTACCTGTCAGAGAGGGGGGGGGGAGTTACTGGTCCTGCAGATTATAAAATTTTTCAAATTAGTGGTCCAATTGAATTTCTGGTGGTACAGAACAGTCCCAGCGGACCCCCAAGGAAATCGAATGCTGAACTGACAGTGAATATAATATGACTTTTTAAATATTTACTACTGAAAAACATATTAAGCAATATGAACTGAACAAGCACAGAATGAAATCAGTTATTTCTTTTAAGCCTGTAAATGATAAAAGTAACAATGCAAACAAGAAAAAATTACACAAATAAAATTTACATACACAATAAAACATGCGAATCTGCTCAAAACATGGAAGATTCTCACCCATTACAGAACAGTCCTTTTTAATAATTGTTTTGTACACACAGGAGGTAAACGCAGGGATCAATCCAGGCAAAATTTGAGGGTTTTTTAGGGCCCTTTCACAAAAGTCTATTTAATAAAATAGGCCCCATCACAAAAATAAATTTATAAAATGAGCCCCTTCACAAAAATAAATTTAATAAAATGGGCTCCTTCACAAAAATAAATTTAATAAAATGGGCCGCTTCACAAAAATAAATTTAATAAAATGGGCCCATCCTCAAAATTCCTTTTAATAAAATAGGCCCACTTCATAACATCTTTTGCATATAAACTATTTTAAATATGTAATTAGTAAATAAAACCAGGTAATGCGAAACAAAAACCTTAACTGAAATTTAAAGAAGTTTCTGTTAATAAATTCTTGATCCGAATTTGAGTTACTGGATTTCAACTATAGTTACAAAATATTACTTTTCACAAAAATAACTTTTAATTTTCACATAATGGAACCCAAGAATAAAAACCTGCATCGACCCTTGTTTGTTAAAGGCCCCAAGAATCTATATATAATTTTTAATGATGTTATGCACTATAGAACAATATTATTGCTCTAAATTTGTCTTTAAATGTTTTTTTGTGAAAAAATTACTTTATTTAGAATAATTATACACATGTAAAGAATTTTAAAATTATTTTTCCCATATTTCATATTCTGTATTATAAATTATTCTACAATATATAATTTTTTTTAAATTAATTTTATGAGTCGAATATTGCAGCTAGTGACATTAAACCCCGCTAAAAGATTTGCCAGAGATATTACACCTCCACTGAGTATTAATCAAGCATCTATGTTCCTAAAAAGATTATAGCTGCTTGATTTTTAAAGAAACCAAATTACTTACTCATAAAATGATATTCCAATACAGTGATCTGCTTAGAAAGAACTTAGGTCCTTTAAAGGACCCTTCACAAACTTTTTCCCCTCAAAACAAGGGCCCTTCACAAAACGTTTCCACCTCCAAACTGAGCTTTTTACGAGTTTAATTATCAAGAAGTAATTTAATCCTTCTATCACTTTTATGCATAATGGAAATATATGCATATATCTTCTTAAAAGTATAAACAAGAAACTGCACATAACGATTCTTTTAAATTCAGAAAATTATGACTAGATTTTTCCCAAAAATAAAAAGACGTATTAATGAAAATATCAAAAAATAAAATAGTTCTCTCTAGGATGTATTTGAAAAGTGAAGTGTCACGCCGTTTTTAAAACTGAGAGATTTGTATCGCTATTATTTTAAAAAATAGTAAAAATTCATCTTTAGTCATACACGAAGATTTCTTGTAAAACATTATTTCCATACCACAGTATTTCTATACGTGGCGATCTGGTTTATCGAAAGTGGTTAGTATCGCATGAATGGCTGAATACAAAGTACCAAGCTATAATATTAAAATAAGTATAATACAAGGCTCACTTATACCCCTCTTACGGCTATATATATATCCATTTAAAAATTAATTAAAATGTGACTAATATACAGATAAAAAGAGCCCTGCAAAAAGGAAAAATAGAATAACAAAACGACAGCGTAACGACTGCTCCCGCTTATTTTCCGAGTGGCGGAAAAGTAAACATGCTTTCTGTGTGTTGAGTTGATAACTTCCTTCTCATTCTCCCATGACATGGAGTCAGAAATACAGCTACATGAGGGCTGCTGTCATCTCGAGGGCCCGGGTTCGAGTCCCTGGGTAAGACATGGATGTAATTGTGTATGTCCCATTGTAGTTATATAATATATGTAATGAAAAATAAAAATTGTTGTGACTTGTTGTTGTTTCTATGTATAATAAGGATCATTCGAGGCGACAGCCATTGTAGCTATAGGCCCCAAAGCATTCTCCACCTCGGTGGACTTCAAATGTTAAATTACAGCTACATGATCAAAAATCAAATGTTGCAACGAAAACTTTGTTTTTGAAGAAGTAACTTTTCTAAAGACTGGAATTCACGCCTGATAGAGGATAAGGGCAAATTATGCATGTAATAACCCCACCTATATTTTTCAGCTTTAATCGTGGACGCTACCAAAATGAGGAAAGGGGGGGGGGAGGGACCCTGCCCCTCCCTAGATTTTAAAATTTAAGTAACTAGATATTTCTTTTTGTTATGTTTTCAAAAACAATATAAAATGTATTATTTTCGAGTAACTAAATTAAAAGAGCCTCTTTTCTTTAATGTCAGTTGTGCAAAATTCTTAGTTTCTTTTTTAAAGAGGTGCTGTTTGTGTTGTTTTATGATGGCCAATTGTCTACACTTGGGATATTGGGCCGAAGGGGGGTTGCCTGGGGTCTTTCAAAGGGAAGCTAATCCGTATTTAAGCAAAGAAATCCAAGGTTCGAAGAAAACCACGAAAAAAACTCCGAACGACTAGGCCGACGGGCGCGATTGGGTTCGAACCCAGCATCTCCCGTCTACCAGCTTTGAGAGCAGAACCTCTCGGCCACTGGTGGGGTGGTTTTGAAGAGGAACTAAGGATTTTGAGCTAGGACGACAGGAGTGGCATGGTGGAAGTGGGGGGGGGGGGAGCGGAGTGCATTGTATCCCTTTTCCTGCATTTTGAAATTTAATTAACTAAAATTTCTTTCTTTTTTTTGTCTGATTTAGAAGAGCACAGTAAAATATATTCTTTTCAAAAAACTTAAAATGAAAAACTAAATAAGATATAAGGGAGAAGGGAAATTGAGGGCCCTCGTTAGATTTTGAAATTTAACTAAAATGTTTTTTGTGCGTGTTTGAATATGATTTTAAATATTAATGAAAGGGACTTTGAAATAATTTGGAGATTTTTTTTTTTTTTTTTTTTTTTTTTTTTTTTTAGGGTGCATTTTTTGTACGTGTTAGACTTCGAAGGGTTATATTTTTACTGGTGGTAATTTAAGAGAAATTTATGACAAATTTTAGGATAAAAAGGGGACTTTGAAATACTTTCGTGATTATTTTTTTTCGTTTTAGGGGGAATATTTTGAGATTGAAATTTTTGAGCTTGTTAGAGTTAGAGGTGAAATTGTTACTGGTTATAATATTAGAAAAAATTGTGGCAAATTTAAGGTCAAAAAGGGCTTCGAAAAAATTTCGTGATTTGTTTTTCTTTTTAGGGGAATTTTCGGAGATTGAAATTTTTGAGCGTGTTAGAGGTGAAATTGTTGCTCGTAATAACTTCATAAATGGGGTAATTAAAAATTTTAACTAGTAGACTCTTCAAAATAATTTCGAGATTTTTCTTTCTTTTTGAAGGGATTTGTAGGGAATTAAAAAATACTGTTTTAAATGGTAATTAAAAATCTCAACGAGGGGGACTTTTATTTCTAGAATGGGATTTTTATATCGCTATTTAAAATGGTAATTTTAAATATTAATTAGAAATTTTAACGAGGGGGAGTTAAGAATTTTTGACTGAACCGGAGGAAGACGTTAGATTTCCGGGAATTATCTAATATATTAATTTCGAAATAAATTAAAAATATTAATGAGGAAATGTGGGCATATCAAAATCTTAGATACCATAATGTGCAATAATAAAACCTTTAAGTAAAACCTTCATGTTACCTGGTAAAGAAACAATTTTCATTTTCCTTCAACATACCTCATGTGATTTCACGAAAATCTTCTACGTCATTGAAGGTAATTTGGAGGTTATAACTTATAGAAATAAACCTGTATGAAATCTTTTAAAAAGAGGTATACTTCTCTTAAGATAACCTTTAGTTTTCATTTGCCTTAAAGATACCCGTTGAAACCTTCAAAATGGCTGCAAAATCTCAAAATTTTTAAAGGTTTTTCTCTGATTTTTTTACCTGGGTCTAAATTAATGTGGCGATATTTTTTACCGAACATGATTCTTGTCGAATGCGTAGTGAATACAAAGTGCCGAATATCAATATTAATATTAAAAAGAAGTGTAATACAGCCCTCTTACGCTATATATATATATATCAACTTAAAAATTAGTTAAAATTCGACTACTATACTGTTGAAAAACTCCCTGCAAAAAGAAAAAAATACAATAACAACACGACAACGTGACGATTAGTCCCGCTAATTTTCCGAATGGCGGTTAAAACGTAAACACACGGTCTCAGAGTTGAGTTGGGTACTTCCTTCTCATTCTCCCGTGACATGGAGTCAGAAATAGAGCTGCGTAATCAAAAATCAAATGTTCCAACGAAAATTTGAAATAAATAAATTAATACGAATTATACATTTTTCATTTGTTTTTGAAGAAGTAATTTTTATAAAAACTGGAAGTCACGCCTGATAGAGAATAAGGGCAAATTATGCATGCAATAACCCCACCTATATTTTTCAGCTTTAATCGTGGACGCCACCAAAATGAGGAGAGGGGGGGGAGGGTCCCTTCCCCTCCATTGATTTTGAAATTTAAGTGACTACAGTGAAACCTCCCTGTGTGACCACCTCCATTAACCGACCACCTCTCAGAACGACTATTTTTTTCATGAAACGAAATTTATTCCTATAGGCTCAATACTAATTTTACCTCCATTCAGAGACCATCCCAGCTGAACTCCCTCCATGAGCGACCAATTTGTTTGAAGAAAATGAAACAAATTTCCGTTTTCTCCTGGTCGCTTGAAGAGGGTTTTATTAGAAAAATAATTCCGGAGAGCGCATTATTCATCAAACTTCTAAACTAAATTTAGATTTTTTTTTATTATTATTCCGGTAACTTTTAAGTGTTTAAACCCCTTTATGCCTTTTTAGGCAATGAATTTAATTCCGATGACAAATTAAGAATGACGGTCAATAAACTCCCTTGCCCTATTCTGTCAGGAAACTCTCAAAGAAAAAGATAATAATAGATACAAATTAATGAAATCTTCATTATTTATTGCTCCCCCCACCCCAAAAAAAAGCATTTATTTACTGAACTTCGAAAGGACTTGGTTGGATAAGTTATAAAAGATAAAACCGTATTCATTTTTTAAACTTTGTAGTAATTAACTTATGTTTTGATACTTAAATTTTTATATTTTTTCTTAATGTGAAAGATAAATGTTAGTAACATTGTTATCTTTTTTCAACAATTAAAATCTAGATTTAAACATAACCTCCATTAAGAGACCACCTCTCGGAGTGACCAATTTTTATTGGAGCGGAACGTGGTCGCTTTAAGGAGGTTTTACTGTAATTAGCTTTTGTTTTGATACTTAAATTTTTATATTTTTTCTTAATGTGAAAGATAAATGTTAGTAACATTGTTATCTTTTTCAACAATTAAAATCTAAATTTAAACATAACCTCCATTAAGAGACCACCTCTCAGAGCGACCAATTTTTATTGGAACGGAACGTGGTCGCTTTAGGGAGGTTTTACTGGACATATTTTTTTATGTTTTCAAAAACAATATAAAATTTATTATTAACGAGTAACTAAATTAAAAGAGCCTCTTTTATTTTAGCAAATATATGTAGATAGTGTAATATAGTAGATGTAATATAGATTGATAAAATTCTTAGTTCCTCTTTTTTAAAGAGCTGTTGTTGGTGTGTTTTATGACGGTCAATTATCTACACTTGGGATATGGGCCCAAAGGGGAGGGGAGGGGGTGCTCTGGCGTCTTTCTAAGAGAAAGCAAGGAAATCCAAGGTTCGAAGAAAACCACGGAAAACTCCGAACGATTAGGCCGACGGGCGTGATTGGAATCGAAACCAGCACCTCTCGTCTACTAGCTTTGAGAGCAGAACCTCTCGGCCACTGGTGGGGCGGTTTTAAAGAGGAACTATGACTGTCGCGCTTGGATGAAAGAGCGGCATGGTGGGAGGGGTGAGTGCCATTGTCCCTTCTGTATTTTGAAATTTAATTAACTAAAATTTCTTTTTTTTTGACAGATTTAGAAAAACACAGTAAAATTTATTCTTTTAGGAAAACTGAAAATGGAAAACTAAATAAGACATTTACAGAAAGGGGGTGGGGGAAATTGGGGCCCTATTGTCCATCGTTAGATACTAAAATTTAACTAAAATATTTTTTTGTGCGTGTTTGAATACGATTTTAAATATTAGTGAAAGGGGTTTTGAAATAATTTGAAGATTTTTTTTAGGGGGCAATTTTTGTTGATTGAAATTTTTGTATGCGTTAGAGTTTGAGAAAATATTTTTACTAGTGGTAATTTAAGAGAAATTTATGAAAAATTTTAGGATAAAAAGGAGACTTTGAAATAATTTCGTGATTATTATTTTATTTATATAGGGGGATATTCTGAGATTGAAATTTTTGAGCGTGTTAGAGTTGAGGTGATATTGTTCCTGGTTATAATTTTAGAAAAAATTGTGACAAATTTAAGGTCAAAAAGGGCTTCGAAATAACTTTGTGATTTGTTTTTCTTTTTAGGGGGAATTTTCTGAGATTAAAATTTTTGAGCGTGTTAGAGGTAATGTTACTTGTAATAATTTCAGAAGTTAAAAATTTTTTATTGTACGGATGGAAGACTTGTCATTGACTTAATGATTGGACTTAATGATTTCCGTGTATTATCTAAAATATTAATTTAGAAATTTATTAAAATTATTAATGAGGAAACACAGGCATATCAAAATCTTAGATACCATAATGTGCAATAATAAAACTTTCAAGTAAAACCTTCATATTACCTGCATGAGAAACAGTTTTCATTTTCCCTGAAAATATCTCAAGCGATTTCACGAAAATTTTCTAACTCATTGAAGATAATTTGGAGGTGATAACTTACAGAAATAAACCTGTATGAAATCTTTTAAAAAGCGGTATACTTCTCTTAAGAGAACCTTTAGTTTTCATTTTCCTTAAAGATACCCGCTGAAACCTTCAAATGGCTGCAACATCTCAAAAATTTTAAAGGTTTGTGTATGATTTTTTTACCTGGGAAATTATGTGTTTTTTTAGAAAACATTACGTATGATATTTTTATTCCCATATTTGCTATCTTTATACAAATGAAGATATAACATTTAATTTGAGATACACTTTAGTTTTATCTTCTATACTCCTATTATAAAGAGGAAAAAATTGTTTATTTGTCGGAGGTAAGCCCTGGAACTACCGAACCGATTCCAAAAGTAATGGTATCAAAATGATGGTGTTAGTCCAACTTAGAACATAGGCTATATCTTATGTCGGTGCCACTACCCCAAAGGGGGTGTAGGAGCAAAAAACGTTCTAAAAATGCAATATTAGCGTTACTGAAGGTCCTAGAAATATGAAATTTCGAATATTAGTTATTCATAAGATATAAATAATGTCTAAGAACAGTTCTTAAACAAATCGAAATTTAAAAGGGGTGAAAATGCACAAAAAGCGTTCTAAAAACGTTCTAAATGGTATTTTCTACACAATCTCAGGAAATACCAAACCGATTTAAAAAATATTGGTGTCAAAATAAGGGTAACAACGCTTCCCAGGTAAAAAAATCAGAGAAAAACCTTTAAAAATTTTGAGATTTTGCTGCTATTTTGAAGGTTTCAACTGGTATCTTTAAGGCAAATGAAAACTAAAGGTTATCTTAAGAGAAGTATACCTCTATTTAAAAGATTTCATACAGGTTTATTTCTGTAAGTTATCATCTCCAAATTACCTTCAATGACTTAGGAGATTTTCGTGATATCACATGAGGTATGTTGAAGGAAAATGAAAATTGTTTCTTTACCAGGTAACATGAAAGTTTTACTTAAAGGTTTTATTATTGCACATTATGGTATCTAAGATTTTGATATGCCCGCATTTCCTCATTAATATTTTAAATTTATTTCGAAATTAATATATTAGATAATTCCCGGAAATCTAACGTCTTCCACCGGTTCAGTCAAAAATTCTTAACTCCCCCTCGTTAAAATTTTTAATTAATATTTAAAATTACCATTTTAAATAGCGATATAAAAATCCCATTCTAGAAATAAAAATCTGAAAATTATCTTAAAGTCCCCTCGTTGAGATTTTTAATTACCATTTAAAATACTATTTTTTAATTCCCTACAAAAAGAAAGAAAAATCTCGAAATTATTTTGAAGAGTCTACTAGTTAAAATTTTTAATTACCCCATTTATGAAGTTATTACGACCAACAATTTCACCTCTAACACGCTCAAAAATTTCAATCCCCGAAAATTCCCCCTAAAAAGAAAAACAAATCACGAAATTTTTTCGAAGCCCTTTTTGACTTTAAATTTGTCACAATTTTTTCTAATATTATAACCAGTAACAATGTCACCTCCAACTCTAACAAGCTCAAAAATTTCAATCTCAAAATATTCCCCCTAAAACGAAAAAAAATAATCACGAAAGTATTTCAAAGTCCCCTTTTTATCCTAAAATTTGTCATAAATTTCTCTTAAATTACCACCAGTAAAAATAACCCTTCGAAGTCTAACACGTACAAAAATTGCACCCTAAAAAAAAAAAAAAAATCTCCAAATTATTTCAAAGTCCCTTTCATTAATATTTAAAATCGTATTCAAACACGCACAAAAAATATTTTAGTTAAATTTCAAAATCTAACGAGGGCCCTCAATTTCCCTTCTCCCTTTTCTAAAAATGTCTTATTTAGTTTTCCATTTTAAGTTTTTCGAAAAGAATATATTTTACTGTGCTCTTCTAAATCTGACAAAAAAAAAAAAAAAAAATAGTTAATTAAATTTCAAAATGCAGGAAGGGATACAATGCACTCCGCTCCCCCCCCCCCCTCTTCCACCATGCCACTCCTGTCGTCCTAGCTCAAAATTCTTAGTTCCTCTTCAAAACCACTCCACCAGTGGCCGAGAGGTTCTGCTCTCAAAGCCTGTAGACGGGAGATGCTGGGTTCGAACCCAATCGCGCCCGTCGGCCTAGTCGTTCAGAGTTTTTTCGTGGTTTTTTTCGAACCTTGGATTTTTTTGCTTAAATACGGATTAGCTTCCCTTTGAAAGACCCCAGGCACCCCCCCCCCCCTTCGGCCCAATATCCTAAGTGTAGACAATTGGCCATCATAAAACAACACAAACAGCACCTCTTTAAAAAAAGAGGAACTAAGAATTTTGCACATACTAACATTAAAGAAAAGAGGCTCTTATAATTTAGTTACTCGAAAATAATACATTTTATATTGTTTTTGAAAACATAACAAAAAGAAATATCTAGTTACTTAAATTTTAAAATCTAGGGAGGGGCAGGGTCCCTCCCCCCCCTTTCCTCATTTTGGTAGCGTCCACGATTAAAGCTGAAAAATATAGGTGGGGTTATTACATGCATAATTTGCCCTTATTCTCTATCAGGCGTGAATTCCAGTTTTTATAAAAGTTACTTCTTCAAAAACAAAGTTTTCGTTGCAACATTTGATTTTTGATCATGTAGCTGTCATTTGACAGCCGAGGTGGAGAATGCTTTGGGGCCTATAGCTACAATGGCTGTCGCCTCGAATGATCCTTATTATACATAGTAACAACAACAAGTCACAACAATTTTTATTTTCCATTATATATATTATAAAACTACAATGGTACATACACAATTACATCCATGTCTTACCCAGGGACTCGAACTCTGGCCCTCGCGTAACAGCAGCCCTCATGTAGATGTATTTCTGACTCCATGTCATGGGAGAATGAGAAGGAAGTTATCAACTCAACACACAGAAAGCATGTTTACTTTTCCGCCACTCGGAAAAAATGCGGGAGTAGCGGAGTAGTCGTTACGCTGTCGTTTTGCTATTCTATTTTTCCTTTTTGCAGGGCTCTTTTTATCTGTATATTAGTCACATTTTAATTAATTTTTAAATGGATATACATATAGCCGTAAGAGGGGTATAAGTGAGCCTTGTATTATACTTATTTTTAATATTTTAGCTTGATATTGGCACTTTGTATTCAGCCATTCATGCTGAACATTCGGTAAACCAGATCGCCACGTATAGAAATACTGTGGTATGGGGATAATGTTTTACACGAAATCTTCGTGTATGACTAAAGATGAATTTTTACTATTTTTTAAAATATTAGCGATAAAAATCTCTCCGTTTTAAAAACGGCGTGACACTTCACTTTTCAAATACATCCTAGAGAGAACTATTTTATTTTTTGATCTTTTTATTTTTGTGAAAAATCTAGTCATAATTTTCTGAATTTCAAAGAATCGTTATGTTCAGTTTCTTGTTTATACTTTTAAGGAGATATATGCATATATTTCCATTATGCATAAAAGTGATAGAAGGATTAAATTACTTCTTGATAATTAAACTTGCAAAAAGCTCAGTTTGGAGGTGGAAACGTTTTGTGAAGGGCCCTTGTTTTGAGGGGAAAAAGTTTGTGAAGGGTCCTTTAAAGGACCTAAGTTCTTTCTAAGCAGATCACTGTATTGGAATATCATTTTATGAGTAAGTAATTTGGTTTCTTTAAAAATCAGGCAGCTATAATCTTTTTAGGAACATAGATGCTTGATTAATACTCAGTGGAGGTGTAATATCTCTGGCAAATCATTTAGCGGGGTTTAATGTCTCTAGCTGCAATATTCGACTCATAAAAATTAATTTAAAAAAAATTATATATTGTAGAATAATTTATAATACAGAATTTGAAATATGGGAAAAATAATTTTAAAATTCTTTACATGTGTATAATTATTTTAAATAAAGTAATTTTTTCACGAAAAAACATTTAAAGACAAATTTAGAGCAATAATATTGTTCTACAGTGCGTAACATCATTAAAAATTATATATATAGATCCTTGGGGCCTTTAACAAACAGGGGTCGATGCAAGTTTTTATTCTTGGGTTCCATTTTGTGAAAATTAAAAGTTATTTTTGTGGAAAGTAATATTTTGTAACTATAGTTAAAATCCAGTTACTCAAATTCGGATCAAGAACTTATTAACAAAAACTTCTTTAAATTTCAGTTAAAGTTTTTGTTTCGCATGACCTGGTTTTATTTACTAATTACATATTTAAAATAGTTTTTATGCAAAAGAATGTTATGAAGTGGACCTATTTTATTAAAAGGAATTTTGTGAATGGGCCCATTTTATTAAATTTATTTTTGTGAAGCGGCCCATTTTATTAAATTTATTTTTGTGAAGGGGCCCATTTTATTAAATTTATTTTTGTGAAGGGGCTCATTTTATAATATTTATTTTTGTGATGGGGCCTATTTTATTAAATAGACTTTTGTGAAAGGGCCCTAAAAAAACCCTCAAATTTTGCCTGAATCGACCCCTGTGTTTACCTCCTGTGTGTACAAAACAATTATTAAAAAGGACTGTTCTGTAATGGGTGAGAATCTTCTATGTTTTGAGCAGATTCGCATGTTTTATTGTGTATGTAAATTTTATTTGTGTAATTTTCTCTTTTTTGCATTTTTACTTTTATCATTTACAGGCTTAAAAGAAATAACTGATTTCATTCTGTGCTTGTTCAGTTCATATTGCTTAATATGTTTTTGAGTAGTAAATATTTAAAAAGTCATATTATTCATTGTCAGTTCAGCTTTTGATTTCCTTGGGGGTTCGCTGGGACTGTTCTGTACCACCAGAAATTCAATTGGACCACTAATTTGAAAAATTTTATAATCTGCAGGACCAGTAACTCCCCCCCCCCCCTCCCCCCTATCTGACAGGTAAACGTAAACTTTCTTCTCCCTGCAAAAACTGCAACTAAGCACATATCGCATAACTTTATTTTATTTAAAAAAACAAAGAAAATTCGATTAAATCTTAGATGAAGTAATTAATTGTCACTCAAAGGATTAAAGGGATGAAATAGAATTTTATGTAGCAGACCGGTGATGACTGCGGACAAATAAATTCTCATGGTTACTGTTCCTTGGGACCAGTGGCTTTTTTATGTCAATTCTACTACTGGTCAGTTGGTGTTTTTTAGATCTTTTTGTCAACTTGATTTAATCGTGTAAAAAGTATGCATGTATGCATTTTTATTATGTGCCTCCTTCCTTTTTTTAACATTAATATTACATTACATATGCAGTGTTGACTCTAGAAAAAAGGACTGCCGGGCGAGAATTTTTCAAAAAGGAAACACCATTCTAAAAAAGGGCACACTTGTACATTATTCACAAAAATATTTTGAACTGGTTTGTTTAGAGTCCCTAGAATTTGCGATATTTTCCCACGATCAGTTGAATTGCCACAGGGAGCATAGGAAGTGTTAAAAAGAGCAGAAGGGTTTAATGGGGCTTTGCCATGCACAAAAAAGAAAAAGGGCTGCCGGCGCTGCGCCCTGCTAAAGCGGCTTAGACAATGCTAATATATATGGATTCATATCATAAAAGGGTGAAAAACAAGATTTCTTTCTTTCTTTTTTTTTCCTATTTAAGAGGAAGATAATAAAAATGCACACCTGCATTCTTTTTTATATTGAAATCACCTTTAAAAGAAATATCCACAAGCAAATGTAAATAATAATAAAAAAAAAAAAATACAAATTCACAATAACACTGTCTTGACAAATTAATTATTCAGAAACATATTAAGCAGTATGAATAACAATAGAGTAGTAATCACTTATTTCATTTTATTCTATAATTATATTAAAAATGCCTTCAACAGTGTGGACTCTAGAAAAAAAATACTGCCAGCTGGACACTTAAAAAAAACACTCAAGAACCTTGTTCACTGAAAATATTTTGCATTTAGTCCTTTTTTATTTTGACCTTTTTAATTTTGTGATATTTTCCTGCAACTGATGAAATTTCTTGATTTTCCTCCCTGTTGACTGACGAAATATGTTTTTCTCCTGTAACTGATTGACGAATTTCACATTTTTTTCTGCAGCCAACGGTAAAATTTCACAATTGTTTCTCATGATTGCCTGCTGAATTTCATGTTGTTTTCCTGTGACCAATTGACGAATTTCACAATATTTTAAAGCAATCGACTGAAGGGTTTCTAGATTTTTTTACCCCCATTAATCGACGGTTGAATTTCTCAGTTTTTTTTTCAGGTGACTGAATGAGAATTTTTGCAATTTTTTCCCCGCAACCAACTGATAAATTTTGTAATATTTTATTTCAGAACAAATGTTTTATAATCCCACATCCGCCATCTTGGATTTTTTTCTTGGTGTGAATTAAAAATTTTTTTAATTAATAGTTAATAATTAATAATAATTATTATATTCCAGTTTTTTCAATGTTATATTAATCTATCAACAATATTTAACCATTGGCGACATTTACTACTTGGCGAAAAAGGAGTTTTCATCCAAGAAAAAAATCAAAAATGGCAAATGCGGGATTATAATACATCTAAACCATACCGATTGGCATATATTGCATTTTTCCTTGCGGCTGATTGGCAAAACTCGTGTGATTTTTTTCACATATCCGGTTTATGAATTTTGCCGATTTTCTTCCCAGCTAATCAACAAACTTCATTTTTTCCTATAAACAGTTGAATTTTTTTTTCATATGGTCGCTGAATGAATTTCACAGATTTTCTCTGCGGCTGATCAAAGAATTTCATTTCCAAAGCTGAATACTTTGCAATGTTCTGCAATGTACTTCAGCTAATCAAATGTTCTGTGTGAATTTAAAAAAAAAAAAAAGTCACAGGAAAATTTTCTTTATATATGAAGAAGTGCAATTGCATCTTTTATAGAAATGCAAAAGACATTTCATAAAACCCTGACATACTCACACGAATGAAATTATTGGTGAATTTTGTGAGTTCCCCCCCCCCCTCCCTCCTAATCGAATGATAATTTAGTGGGGTTTTTTTCCAACAATCGATTGATGATTTTCGAATTATTTCAGATTTTTCCCTCTGTCAACTGGCGAATTTGGCCTTTTTTCTCTGACCAAATCGTTGAATTTCACAATTTTTCTCCTGCGATTGGGTGAAGAATTTTGATATATTTTCCCCAATTCATTGACGAATTTCGCATTTTTTAACCACGACTGGTGGATGAATTTTGTGATATTTTTCATTGACCTTTTGGAGAAAATCGTAGTTTTTTTTCACACGACTGATCCATGAATTTCATGCTTTTTTACCGAAGACTGATTGGCAAATGTTCCAATTTTTTCTTGCGACAGATTGGAAACAATCGTTGGTTTTTTCCACGACTGATCGAAGAATTTCGTGAATTTTCTGACAACTTCAGAGTTTTTTTTACATGCGACTGATAAGCGAATTTCATTATATTTTCTTTTTACTGATTGGCAAATTTTTTCTCTTTTTCGTGTAAACGTTTGGTAAAAAACCCTTTTTTTTCTGCAACCGATCGACGAATTTCGCATTCTACTGCGACAGATCGGTGAATATCGTGATTATTTTCTCACGGTCGACTGGTGAACTTTGTCGCTTTTCTGCGACTGATTGGCCAAATCTTCATGTTTTGTTTTTTTTTTTTTGCACGACTGATCGACAAATTCTATTTTTTTTCGATAATCCACCGACGAATTTCACTTTTTTTTTTCCCTGTGACCGATTTTAAAATTTTGCGATATTTCTCTTGAACCAGTAAGCAAGTCTTGACACAGATTGGAGAAAGTCGTGAGTTTTTTCCGCTACTGATCTACGAATTTCGCAGATTCTTCTGACAATCTTCACGATTTTTTTTAACCGCAACCGATTTGCAATTTTCACGAATTTTTCCTTGTAACATAGGCAAATTTTGAGGCTTTTTCTTGCGAACGATTAGAGAAGATTGTGGTTTTTTTTTCGCTGTTTCTTCTAGAGGTGCACTGACAAATTTTGCGTTTTTTTACCTGCAACCGATTGGCGAAAATCATGGATTTTTTTCTCGCAACTGTTCGTCGAATTTTGTATGTTTTCCCACAGCAAGCTAAAGAATTTCATGAATTGTTCTCCATGACTGACGAATTGCACAAGTTTTCTTGCGACTGATTGATGATTTTCGCAATCTTTTTAAATGAACGATTAAAGAGTTTGCCGATTTTTTTTTTTTTTTCTTGCCATTGAGTGACAAATTTCGCGATTTTTCCTACAATTGAATGGTGGATTTTCTTGAAAATGAAAATTTGAAATGTTCTGCTGTGAAGTCAATGTATGGCGCATTTATAATCATATTCTGCTTTGGGGAATTTTATTATGTCTTACTTTTCAGATTTTTTTTTTATTGCAGTATTTTCATCATTTTAGATTGAATTTTTTTACAGAGCCTTCCGATAAATATTATTTGTAATATATAAAAATTTCAAAGGGGGGGGGGGGGCACAATACTAGTCCCAAAGAGGGGCACTTTTCTAACACCTGTCATATAACATACTGTTCGAAAGACGTGTGATCTCTTATTCATGCTATGCGCATCTGATGCCCCTCCGCCTACTTTGCTCCCCCTGAGGGGGCGGTTTTCTAAATTTTGCTGAAACCCCTCATGTGACATATTGTCGGAACAGCCTGTGACTGCTTATTCATGTTATACACATCCGACCTCCCTGCCCTAACTTTGTTCCCCCTGAGGGGGCACTTTTCTAAATTTAGCTAACACCCCTCATGTGACATATTGTAGGAAAGGTCTGTGACCACTTATTCATGTTATGCACATTGATGCCCTCCCACCCACTTTGCTCCCCCCTCAGGGGGCAGTTTTCTAAATTTTACCGAAACCCCTCATGTGACATACTGTTCGAAAGACGTGTGACCTCTTATTCATGCTATGCGCATCTGATGCCCCTCCGCCTACTTTGCTCCCCCTGAGGGGGCGGTTTTCTAAATTTTGCTGAAACCCCTCATGTGACATATTGTCGGAACAGCCTGTGGCTACTTATTCATAGTTATACACATCCGATGTCCCTGCCCCCACTTTGCTCCCCCTGGGGGGGCACTTTTCTAAATTTTGCTGACACCTCTCATGTGACATATCGTTCAAAAGGCCTGTGACCACTTATTCCTGTTATGCACCTCTAATGTCACTCCCCCCCCCCACTTTGCCCCATGGGGGGGGGGGGGGGCGCTTTTCTAAATTTTGCTGACATCCCTCATGTGACATATCGTTCAAAAGGTCTGTGACCACGTATTCATGTTATGCACCTCTAATGTACTCCCCCCACTTTGCCCCACGGGGGGGGAGCACTTTTCTAAATTTTGCTGACACCCCTCATGTGACATATCGTTGGAAAGGTCTGTGACCACTTATTCATGCTATGCAACTCTAATGCCCCTCCCCCCACTTTGCCCCCCGGGGGGCACTTTTCTAAATTTTGCCGGCACCTCTCATGTGACATATCGTTCAAAAGGTCTGTGACCACTTATTCATGTTATGCCCCTCCCCCCCACTTTGCCCCACTGGGGGGGCACTTTTCTAAATTTTGCTGACATCCCTGACGTGACATATCGTTCAAAAGGCCTATGACCACTTATTCATGTTATGCACCTCTAATGACCGTACACCCACTTTGCCCCCCCGGGGGGCACTTTTCTAAATTTTGCTGACACCCCTCATGTCACATATTGTTGGAAAGGCCTGTGACCACTTATTCATGTTATGTACCTCTAATGCCCCTCCCCCACTTTGCCCCCCCCCCCTCGGGGCATTTTTCTAAATTTTGCCGACACCCCTCATGTGACATATCGTTCAAAAGGTCTGTGACCCCTTATTCATGTTATGCACCTGTAATGCTCCTACCCCGCACTTTGCCCCCCGGGGGGCATTTTTCTAAATTTTGTTAACATCCCTGATGTGACATATCGTTCAAAAGGCCTTTGACCACTTATTCATGTTATGCACCTCTAATGCCCCTGCCCCCACTTTGCCCCCCCCCCCGGGGGGGCACTTTTCTAAATTTTGCTGACACCCCTCATGTGACATATCGTTCGAAAGTCCTGTGACCACTTATTCATGTTACGCACCTCCGGTGCTTTCCCCCCCGGGGGGACACTTTTCTAAATTTTACTGACACCCCTCATGTGACATATCTTTCAAAAGGCATGTGACCACTTATTCATGTTATGCACCTTCAATGCCCCTTCCCCCACTTTGCCGCACGGGGGGGGGGCACTTTTCTAAATTTTGCCAACACTGTTCGTGCAATTTATTATAAGCCTAGTTGATTTCCAGAAACGAGCCTATACAAAGCCATGACATGATACCCCCAAAAGCTAATGTTAAATCAACCAACTTCACAAATTTTTAATTTCATTTGAGTATTTGAAGTTTATTTTATGCATAATATGTATCAAATCATTGTCGAACTGGATATGTAATCATTATTATGTATTGATCTGATGCGAATTTGCATAGAAGGCTGTCTGTATGCAGGTGCAATGATATAATGCAAAGAGAAGATACAGGTTTTTTGTCTGGCGGCGACCTTCGGGACGCGTCGCGGGGCTTGCTTCACGGGCGGTTCCTTGCGTCGACAAATGGGCCTGAAAAGGGCCCGGGACCGGAAGATGAACCCCTCATACCTAAAGGAAAACTGCAGATATTTCTGCCAAAATCGGTGAAGGGAAATAACAGGTTTTTTACCTAAAGGAAAACAGCAGGTATTTGGAACCAAGAAGGTTAAGGGAAAATACATGTTTTTTACCTAAAGGTAAGCTGAAGGTAATTTTAGTTCCAAATACCTTCAGTTTCCCTGAAGTTTTTTTTTTAAGGTTTCTTGCTGATTTTTTTACCTGGGTTGCTCCAAGATACGCTATGTTTTATGTCGGTGCCACCACCCCAAAGGTGGTATAGGAGCAAAAAACGTTCAAAAAATGCGATTTTAGCGTTACTGAAGGGCCTAGAAATATGAAATTTTGAATATTAGTTACTTACAATATATAAATGATGTCTAAGAACAGTTCTTAAACAATTCGAAATTTAAAAGGAGTGAAACTGCATAAAAAGCGTTCTAAAAACGTTCTAAATGGTACTTTCTACACAAACTCCGGAAATGCCAAACCGATTTCAAAAATATTGGTGTCAAAATGATGGTGACAACGCTTGCTCCAAGATAGGCTATGTTTTATGTCGGTGCCACCACCCCGAAGGGGGTGTAGGAGCAAAAAACGTTCTAATGCGATTTTAGCGTTACTGAAGGGCCTAGAAATATGAAATTTTGAATATTAGTTACTTATAAGATATAAATGATGTCTAAGAACAGTTCTTAAACAATTCGAAATTTAAAAGGGGTGAAAATGCACAAAAAGCGTTCTAAAAACGTTCTAAATGGTAGTTTCCACACAATCTCAGGAAATACCAAACCGATTTAAAAAATATTGGTGTCAAAATAATGGTAACAACGCTTGCTCCAAGATACGCTATGTTTTATGTCGGTGCCGTCACCCCAAAGGTGGTATAGGAGCAAAAAACGTTCAAAAAATGCGATTTTAGCGTTACTGAAGGGCCTAGAAATATGAAATTTTGAATATTAGTTACTTACAAGATATAAATGATGTCTAAGAACAGTTCTTAAGCAATTCAAAATTTGAAAGGGGTGAAAATGCGCGAAAATCGTTCTAAAAAACTTTCAAAATGGTGGTTTCTACACAATCTCAGGAAATACCAAACCGATTTAAAAAATAATGGTGTCAAAATAAGGGTGTCAAAATGACGGGGACAACTCTTGCTCCAACACAGGCTATGTTTTATCTCGATACTACTACCCGAAAGGGGGGTGCAGGAGCAAAAAAACGTTCTAAAAATGCGATTTCTGAGTTACCGAAGGGCCTAGAAATATGAAATTTGAAATATTAGCTACTTATTAGATATAAAGGATTTCTAAGAACAGTTCTTAAACAATTCGAAATTTAAAAGTGGTGAAAATGCGCGAAAAGCGTTCTAAAAAACGTTCTAATGGTGGTTTCTACACAATCTCAGGAAATACCAAACCGATCTAAAAAATAATGGGATCAAAATGATGGTGACAACCCTTGCTCCACCATAGGCGATATTTTATGTCGGTGCCACTACCCCAAGAGGGTGCAGGAGAAAAACGTTCTAAATTGCGGCTTTGGCGTTACGGAAGGGCCTAAGATCGTGAAATTTGGAATGGTAGTTAGTTATAAGATATCAATGATCTCTAAGGACATTTCCTAAAAAAATCGAAATTTAAAAGGGGGTCAAAATGTGCAGAAAAGCGTTGTAAAAAACTTTCTAAATTGCGATTTCTATGCAATCTCAGGAAGTACTGAACCGATTTCAAATATAATGGTGTAAAAATGATGGTGACAGATCTTGCTCAAGATAGGCTATATTTTATACCTGTTTCCACTACCCCAGAGGAGATGCAGGAGCAAAATGCGCGAAAAGCGTTCTAAAAACGTTCTAAATGCCGATTTGTCGGCAATATCTCAGGAAGAATGAATCTGATTTCAAAAGTAATGGTAGGAAGTTGATGCTGACAGCCCCTGCTCTAACATAGACGCTATTTTATGTCGGTATCACTATCACCAAGACGTTGCAGGAGCAAAAAAGTGTTCTAAATTTCGATTTTTGGGATCGGTATGGGCTAGCAACTTAAGATTAGGCAAGGTACATATTTATTAGATATAAATGATCTTTAAGAACAATTTCGAAAAAATTGGAAATTTAAAAAGGGGTAAAAATGCGCGAAAAGCGTCCTAAAAACGTTCTAAATTGCGATTTCTACTCAATCTAAGGATATACCAAAGCTATTTCAAAAGTAATGGTTGCAAATCAATGGTGACAGTCCCTGTTATAACATAGGTTATGTTTTATGTTGCTGTCACTACCAAAAATAAAACAGTTGCAAAAGCAAAACATGTTCTAATTTGCGTTTTTTGCACAACCGAGGGGTCTAACACTTTGAAGTATGGCATGGTATTTACCTACAATATGCAACTGCTTTCTAAGAACAGTGGAAAGAAAATTCCAAATTTAAAAGAATGAAGTGAGTGAAAAGCATTATAAATTACAATTTAAGCAAACTTTAAATTACCAAACCGATTAAAAAAATAATGATGACAAATTTTGGTGATAGAACCTGCTCAAACATAAGCTATATTTTATGTCTGTTTCACTACCACCAGAGGGTTGCAGGAGCTAAAAACTTTCTAAATCGCGATTGCTGTGATACTGAAAAGGCTAGAAACTTTAAATATGACATGGTAATTACTTATAAAATATAAATGCCCTCGAAGGAATGTCGAAAATAAATTCGAATTAAAAAGGGGTGAAGCGAAGGGGGGGTGCGAAAAACATTCTAAAAAAGTTCTAAATTACGATTCTATGCAATTTCAGGGAATATAAACCAAATCTAAAAGTAATAGTTGCGAATCAATGGTAACAGTCTCTGATCCTACGCAGGCTATATTTTATGCCGGTGATTCTAATACCTGAGGTTCACAAGAACAACAAACGTTCTAAAAAAGGGTTTTGAAAGTTTTTTAAATTACGTTTCTGTGGAATATTAGAAAATAACAAACCGATTTCAAGATTAATGTTGGCAAATTAATGGTGACAGTTCCTGTTTTAACATAGCCCTTTATGTTGAGAGAGGTGGTAGGACTTGGAATTTGACATGATGGTTAATTTTAAGATGTAAAAAGATGGTTTCTAAAAAATTCAAAACTTCAGATGAATACTGAAATGAGCGTATTAATTGAGCATAAAAGTTTCAAAATATTTTCTAAATTATCATATATTTAGTTTTATTTCATTTTATTAATTTAAATCTCATTTCTGCCTAATGCAGTGTAATAAGGACGTTTAATCAAACTATGTTTTAAATAGTATTTTTGAATTATTCCTAAAAGTAATATGTACCTTTTAATAAAATAAAATATTACCTTTTAATAAAATAAAAATTTGGTTAGTACCTTTTAATAAAAATTAGACATATAAATATCACTTGGCATATTTCAAATATTACGCGAGCAAAGCCGCGGGTTTGCTAGTTGTTTTATAAAGAGTTTGATATGTGCACTTGCTTAGTACGGATTGTTTTAATTTTATTGTTGTTTGAAGTATGGTGTACTATAAAACGATTTCGAAATTGATGAATACAATATTCATTTTGGAAATGCCTTGAAAATATACCTAAATATTTTTCATTTTCTGGTGATATTTATTGAAAATGCATTATTATGAATTCCTGAATATAAAATTAAAATAAGCCTTTAAGTACTTCATATTTCATTATTGCAATTTTATATATAAGTAGTAATATATCTCCAGAAAAAATCTATTAATAAAAGTAGCTTTCTCGAAATACAATTTTTTACAAGAAATACAAGATTTGGGTGCATTTCAAGATGGTCGTCGAAGTTTTGTCAAAATGTATTTATTCTCTTATGAAATACAACTTTGTGTAGCATATTATATTTCACTTTTAATTACGAAAAATTGTATAGTGTTTTGTATCTTGAAATTGAATAAGAACTGTTTCATTATAATGCAAATATTGAACAAACAATCACACCTCACGTTATCAATATTTCAAATAATTCATGTATAACTCACATTCCTCTTCGACTATATGCCATTATTAAATGGTTGCTCTGGGAGAATATTGTGTCATCTGGGAGCCGGCTGAATCAAAGGAGCATTTTCAATAATGCGAAAGGTTCTGGGTTCGAGTTCCTGCATGGGTACATTTTCACTCAGTTGGAAAAATTACTGTTCATGTATACGAAAAATTTTACGTCTACGCTTTTGTCGTCACGTGGGTGATTTTAAAAACGGAAGCAATATTTGTAAGGTAGCAAAAAGCAGCATCCAATATATCCAATCACACCCCCCCCCCCCAAAAAAAAAATAAAATAAATAAATAAATAAAAATAACCATTTTCCGAATGCATTTTCGGCCTGCAGGTTTTTGAGACTTACATATCTGCTAACTTTTACGCTACTTTTTACCCGACTGCAAAGAAGGATTATGTGTTTCACGCGTATCTGTGTATGTGGATTTCTTTATACTCTCGAAACATCCCAACGGCTGGATGGGTTTTAATGCATGAGGTCTCTATCGATTCGTCTTAGCCGTCCGATGGTTATAGGCTAGGTTTTGTTTTTATAAATTCAAAATGGCGGTAGAGACGAAAAAATTACTCTTTATATTGAGTGGCATATCATTGGATAGGTCTTTCAAAATGAGGATGATGTTTCATTAACTAATTTACAGTCAGAAGCTCCGTTTAAATATTACACAACCTGGAAGTTGTGTAGGTTGAATCTGTAGCTTTACTGCAACTCTAACTTTCATAGACATCTATAGGCCTCATCAAAACAGTGTTTATAGATGGAAACTAACAATTAAACACAACTTAAAAGTCATCAATACAAATAAATAAAAAATAAATAAGTAAAAATATAAAAAAAAATAGTTTAACATTGATGAGAAGTAATTAATTAGTTCGCTCTTTAAGAAATCGGGTTTTTGGATTTTTTTAATCTAATTTTTACTATTCGCAAAATGTTGAAATGAGTAAATGACACCAGAATTTACAAAAAATAAAATAAAATAAAATAAAAATAAAAATAATTGAAAATCAGCAAAAGCTTTTGTTGTCGTACTTGATCACTCTACCAGGGAGCCAACCAAATAATGGCAAAGGCCCTGAATCCCTGGCAGAAAAACGTCCTCCACCATCTAACTCAACCCCAGCCGCCGAAACAGACCCGGAAACAGCGACAAATAATAAAACTAAAAAGTCACAAAAATATGGCACACTCTGCCTAGAAAATAAAATACAAAAATTAAAGTCATGTACAAGTTTTAACATATGACTGTAACCCTAGTTACTATAAAATAAAAATAAAGCTAAAACTAAAACTAAGACTGAGTAAAACTGAAAAACAAAATTTTAAGTTATTTTCAGTTACAAATGACTGTATAAAAGTACGATTTACACTAATAATCAAGACAAGATAAAACATTAAGCCAATAACACAATTTAGGTCAATTCAAGTTACAAAAGACCATCAGACCCTGAAAGTCCAGAAACAACTCAAAAATGCGTGAAGGCAGAAAGATTAGCAAAGCACTATGTGGCTAACAGTCCGGCAAAAATCCACCAAAAATTCTTTAATTACACCAAAATAATCAAAATTTGTACTTTATGAATGAATACAATTTATTCAGTTCATTATAAATAACAGTCAGTTTATAATAATTCGATCTCAGCAAGAGAACATTTTGCAAATTCCAAGACAGAGTTCTATTTCGCACAAAGTTAAAGAACAGAGGCATCAGAGGACACTTGCCGAAAATAAAATGCTTAACGTCACCGACGTTACCGCAATCACACTTATCTGTTGGTCGCTTGCCAATCTTAAATAAATACACTGGAAAAGCACCATGCGAAGAAATGAAATAGGCTACTACCCTTGAATAACACAAATAAGAAACGTCCGGTGAACGCAAGATGAGGAAGGTATCCCTACCCTTTTCACTAATTTTCCAATCATTAGTCCACCTCGTGATAATGTTACTCTTATAAAAACGTTTGACGAAGGAAACAGGCATTGGAATATCCAACCTCTCATCAAACTCATCATCCAGAATAACAGACTTTGCCAGATAGTCAGCCCTTTCGTTACCAGCAAGGCCAATATGAGATTTAATACAACCCATAAAAATAATTTTACCACTCAACAGTCTCAAGTTAGAATATATGTTATACAAAATCTTATCAGTTGGAAATAAGTTCTGCAAGGCTTGTATTGAAGAAAAACTATCAGTGTAGATGTGGAATTCTCTGAAATCAGCCCTGCAACACCAGTCGATTGCCTTGTCAATGGCTGATAATCAGCCTGATAAACAGTATTATAAGCGTAAAGTTTAAAACGGTTTTCTAAAATGATCTTTCCATCATTATAAACAAAAAAAGCGGAACCAACTGTGTTGTTCATCTTGGAGCCGTCTGTGTAAATTACAGGGTGGTTAATAATAGGTACTACAGAAGTGACTGACTTTACAAACTGTATATGATGAGTTGACACAAAATAAGGATAATCAAATGTATGTAAATGTGGCATAATATTTTCCTTAGTTACACAAATATCCTTTATCCATACTAGATCTTCATGATACACCGTGTTATAGTGACCAGACATCTGTTCCAACTCCAGCTCCAGGGGAGGTATACCCGAAATTACGCAAAGAGCGTCCGTAGATACAGATCTGTAAACTCTGATTATTGATAATAAACAAAGACGCTGGCATGAAGACAAGCGTCTAATTCCATGGTATCTCAAGTCCCGGTACCAAATTTCATATCCATATGATATCTGCTTCTTAATTACCGAATGATACCAAGTTTTCATGTAGTCCAAGGGAAGACCCTTATCTCTAATACGGGTTTTGCGCATGGAGCACGAAAAGTCTATAACTTTGTCACGAACAAGATCCAAATGATCAAGCCAACGGAAACGGCTATCCAGAAAAAATCCCAGGTATAGTACATTGTCCTTGACCGAAATGCTGGTATTCCTAAGCTTAAAAATAGGACGGCGTTTGTTCAAAGTATATTTACCGAAAAGCATTGCTGATGATTTCTGAGCGCTGATTGTCAAGCCAAACTCTTCACATGCGTTCATAAAATATTCGATACATCTGTTAACTCTATCTTCCAGCGCTGCACGAGTATCGGCCCCTTCCACAATAGCTGAATCATCAGCGTATGAAATGATTTTTCTAAAACGACGCTTATAATATTTTAATATTTTATCAGCAACCAGAGTCCACAACAAGGGACACAAACAGGACCCCTGTGGACAACCTCGAAAAGCATGAAACCAGCGAATCCCTCTCATAAACTTGAATCCTATCAATCTATGACTTATGTAGTTCTTCAAGATCTCTTTTAAATAATCCTGTATAGGAAGGTCATCTATAATACCAGCAAGTATTCGCCAATCGATTACGTCGAAAGCACTAACGATATCGAAACTAATTAATGCACAATATTTAAAATCATTCAAAGTCTCCCTAACAAAATTCTTTACAGCAGCCATTGCCGTTATAGTGCTCTTAGACTCTCTAAATCCATGTTGACCTTCGTCCAGATATGCAGAAGATTCCAGAACTGTAATTATTCGCATTTTCACTATTCTCTTCAAAATCTTGGCAATAATCGGCAGCAATGTAATTGGTCGGTAAGACTTAGGCAACTCAGGTGGTCGGTTGCGCTTACGAAAAAACAAAACAAGACCCTTTTTCCAACACATTGGGAAATGAGCAAAACTAAGACAAGTATTAAAAAGCTTAAGAACAAAAGGCGTGAAACTTTTACAAAGATTTTTTACTACCAAGGCATCTATCTCATCAAATCCTGGAGCCTTATTGTTACCCTGCTGGCGCATAACATAAAGCAATTCTCTTTTTGTAATGGGATGGAAATCCTCCTGATTAGTATAATAATTTGCACTGGTAAATTCATGCGGATCTGTAAAATTAGCATTAGCATCAAAGTGATGATTCATTAGGTCTTCGGCCACGTCGTCATAGCTCGCAAACACATGAGAATTTTCTAAAGTAGTAAATATTAAATCTTCATGTGACAATTTCTTCTTAGAAATAAATTTATATAAGGATCCGTATGCATTATTTGTTGAATCGCAGAACTTAAGCCAAGCATTTCGCTTCGCCTTGCGAAGGTTCTTCTTATACTCACGTCGAGCTATGTTATAGCTTTCTTTATACGTAATAACATCTAAGTTTTTTAAATATCTCTTATGCAAGGCACTGACTCTGTTTCGTTCCCTTCGAAGATCTTCATCGTACCAAGTAATAGTTGGACAATGACGTAGGC
The DNA here is from genome assembly GCA_963932465.1 of Maratus speciosus. Lineage (NCBI taxonomy): Eukaryota > Metazoa > Arthropoda > Arachnida > Araneae > Salticidae > Maratus > Maratus speciosus. Next base: position 605,457,668 of record OZ010786.1, on the reverse strand, counting down.
GACCTCTACGAAAACACTAATTCATGATATCCTGTAGTAAAGCGGAAAACTCCTCAGTCCAAGTATCTAATGCACTTTGATTAGGAATTCCGTCCAGAGTAGCATTTAGACGAAGCAAGTGTTGTGAGAACAAAGCATTGAATTTACACATCTTTTTATTCTTAGTCTTAAATCTTGTATAGAAATGTTGGACTGGAGACAGACTCAGGGTAAAACAGATATATCGATGATCACTATGTGAGTAATGATCTATATCAACTTTCCAATCTTGTAAAAAAGGTAAAAGATCTTGTCCGATCAAAGTGAGGTCAGGACGACCACGTCTCCCGTCTTGAACAAAGGTGTGATGCGAGTCCGGTGAGTTAACTATGGATAGGTTAGTGATCATCAAATATTCTTGGAAAATTTCCGTCCTTTCGCTTTCTCTGGTATACCCGAGAGAAATAATAGGTACATTGAAGTCTCCTCCAACGATGATTTTAGAAAAGTCTGGGAAGTAGTAACACCAGTCTCTGAGGTCATTCTCTATTGGTTTAGAAGGTGCAGCATACACCGATCCGATGATTAAAGAACCTTGAACTATATTTATATTAATAAAGACACTATTGTTTAAACTCAGAGTGTTTACACATACATAGTCGTCCGATGTACAGATAATAGCAGCAGAACCAGTTAAAGAGAGGAAGCAGATCCAGCCTGTGGGGAGACCAACCAGGGAACCGTCATAGATGTAAGGATCTTGGCAAAGAGCAAAGGTTATATTGAAATCGTCCATATAATGGAAAAGAGCATTAGAGGCATCAGAACAATGGTGTAAGTTAATTTGAACAAAACGTAAACCAGAGCTATTGACAAAAGACTCAGTAACAACTATCACAACCGTTTGCTAAGAGTCTCCGCTCGATACGATTTAAAAGTGGGACAATCCGTGCTATCGGCTCTATGACCAGCATCAGTGTCAGTATCCTCCGCAAAAAGACAGTTAGCACAAGCTATCTCCGAAACCGTACAGTCCTTAATAGAATGATGTCCTGCACACTTAACACATTTCATATCATTCTCACATTTGGCTGCGGTGTGTCCGAAAGATTGACAATTGAAGCAACGAACTATAGGAATAAAACTTACGACCCTGTATCTCTCCATATCTATACAGATACGACGCTTCTTGACCAAAATTTCGCACTCACCCCTTTTGACGCCAACTAACCAATTAACCTTCCCCGAACGAGTCTGTATTTTCTTGACAATTTCAATTCCATCATCATCTCCGTCTCCGCCGGCACGTCCCTCAACGAACAACGATCTGTGAAGAGAAGCACGAACAGCATCTTCATCAACGTCAGGCTCCACACTAAGAACTAGGACCCGGTCAAGTCTTCGCCTGGGCACGGTGACCTTTATTTCTTCCTTTAAAGTGTCCATTTTATCTAAGGTCTCCTTGAATCTTTGCGTGTCGGCCTTAGTTTTAACTTTGAATATGAGCCGCCCTTCCTTCGTCGTAACCACATCCTCCGGAAGAGGCATCTGTACTCCAGAATGACATGCATTTTTAATTTCCCTCTTTATTTCTTCAATTTGTTTCTCTCCAGAAGACGAGATCACAACGGAGAAGCTCGGCTCAGCTGGTTGTTCCGCTATCTGAACAGGAACACGCTGGGGAAACGCAGAATGGCCTGACGAGCGAGAAAATCTCTCTGCAAGAGCTTCATATGCCTTAGAATTCGAAACAGAGTCTTTAATTTGGCCTCGCTAGCCACATAATCACGATGAGCACGAACAAGACTTAAACCTATATGGTCAAAACATTTTCTTGTTGTTGACATAATCTCCGCAGTGAATTTTCCACCCTTGTTTCGCTGACCCTCGAAAACACCATATAAAAAAGCATGCACCTTATTCACAACCTCCGGAAATTCCAAATCCTCTGCTTCCTGAAATACAGACTGCATAGAAGCCTCCATCACATTAGCTTTCCTCGACATTAAATTCAACACACGGCACTAAGTTATAAATAATCAAAAATAACCAAAAACTCAAAAAACCCGAAAAACTACAGTACACCACAAGACCGATCCACCAAAATAAATCTCCAAATCAAACATAAATCGCAGAAATATAGTACACCACAGAACCGCTCCACCAAAATAAATCTCCAAATCAAAAATAATTCACAAAATACAGTACACCAGAAGACCGCTCCACCAAAATAAATCTCCAAATCAAAAATAAGTCACAAAATACAGCACACTACAAGACCGCTCCACCAAACCAAATCTCCAAATCAAATATAAGTCATAAAATACAACACACCATAAGGCCGCTCCACCAAAATAAATCTCCAAATCAAAAATAATTCCCAAACAGATCAGAAGCACAAAACAACTCAACACAACAAGTCGTCAAGATGGCGACGTAAATAGAAGACAGTCACGGAAACACCGACATCAAGAAAATGGATAAACTAACTAAAACTGCATTAAATTAAGCCACAGAAGTCTCAAATGAAAGCGAAAAGCAAGGGAAGATACCAGTTAATTAATTAGTATAAATAAATGTAAGAAAAATGCATAAATTAAAGTAAAAATAACATAAATGCAGAACGGCAAGGCCTGATAACTAAAGCATATGTTCTCGGAACTTCAAAAATTTCAAAGTTCCAGAAAACATAGAAAAAAGCAGCTAAAATACAAAATTAGTATATAATTATAATAAGAGGAAGCACAGGAAAACTATGCATGTAATACTGAGTCAAAATAATGAATATTTACCAACTTAAAACTTGTAATATCAGGAGCTCACAAAAACACGTCAAACACACGCAATGGCGGAAGGACATTTTTTTGTTGTCGTACTTAATAAAATGAAATTCTGAATTCCAATATTCTGGTGCCAATGTGGCATTTAGGGATTAAAATTAAGTGGTCCAAAAATGAACCACCGCCCTTGAAGGTGTGAATAGAATTCTACTATTTTACCTTCCTATCCTGTTGAAATTTTACTCAACCTTGATAAAAACATTTCATGCCAGAATTTTTATTTACAACTATTTTACATAATAATTTAATAAACTTGTATGTGAAATTTATTGAGAATTGCCAAAATAAGTTAATACTCGCTAAAAGCGATAATAATACACTTACAAGGCAAATAAATACCTATATGCAGATCAACATGTTTCATAGCTCAGACGGATGTGTTTTTTACTTTTTATTACGCAGGAAGAATACATTCAATGATTCAGCCTCCATGAAGTTACCTAAAATTTGGAAGGATATGCTCTGCAGAATAAGAAACAATAGTATAAAATAATTCACGTTCAAAAATAACCATTTTTAGGGTTCCGTACTTAAAAAGTACTGTGTCTGTCCGTCTGTCTGTCTGTCTGTCTGTCACAGCCATTTTACTCGTAAACTATGGAACGTGGAAAGTTCAAATCTGGGGAAGTAATAAAGACCATTGACCCACATATTTTCAGATTAATAAACATTCATAAATATATTTAGTAAAAATGTAGAGGGGCTAATTATGCTACTTGAAAAAAAAATCTTTTCTTTGTATATCATGTGGGGAATCCTGTGAAAGCTTTCGTAACGCTGAACTCAAAAATACATTCCTTTTAATTTTAGGTATTATATTTTCAAAGATATTGTCGAAAATGTAGCGCAAAAATATGTCCCCCCCCCACCTAATTCCGAATCTACTGAAACTAAAATTATGAAAAAATTAGAGGTAGTAGACGTTAATATAAACCTTGTCGGAAAATTATAGCGATTAACCTAGGTCACATAGTTTTTGAGAAATTAGCGTTTTTATGTTATACACAAATTTCGATTTACGGGCATTCAGAAAAGTTGTTGAGCATCGGTGGATATACCTATCGTTGCAGAGGTATAAAAGCATTGTTGATAATGATTTTCGAAAAAAATCATGTGTAATTAGCCGAGATATTAACCCTTAAATATATGGCCAGTTTGGGCATACAAAAGCCCAGGGGCGTCGTACTCTATGCCTAGTTAACAACTTTCAATGATATATATATGTATAATGTAATGTCCAGTAACAGTATAAAAGCAATAAACGTCAAATTTCTAAAGACATACTAATTTAAGGGGGCTCAGGAACATAAAAAATGGAAAAAATGAAAAAAAAGACCATTTTCAACATTTAATGTCTTAAAATGTATATGATTTTAAAACACAATTTTAATTGGGATGAAAGATATAAGTATGTTCTTTCATTTCATTATTTAAAAAATTGCAAGATACAGAATTAGTATTTACAGGGGGCTCGAAACAGTTAGACATTTGTCGAACAAAAAATTGGCATAACAGTTTACGCACAGGATTACAAAATAAATATTGCAACTAGAATGAAAATGTTGGTGCTTACTTATACTTCAGATTATAACAATTTCGCTGAACTTAAATAAATTTGTATTTAAAGTATTTTTATAGTTTTAATGCAATGTTGCATTTAACTAATACAAAATTTTGAAAATTCCAACAGTAAAATCATCTAAAAAAATTTTTTTTTGAACAATAAAAAGGAAATTTTAGGTTCAGTTTATACAGACTAACATGAAATATATGTTTTGAAAATTTCATGAAAAAATATTCAGAAGTCTTTGAGGTATCCTGCGCGTTATGCCCAAAAAACGCCATTTGGAGAAATATGACTTCAAAGTTTCGGAAACGCCCCTTCAGTTATTGAGCGGGTATAATTCTAAAAGCCATAACTTTTGTTCTAATGGGAGTTTCAAAGAAACAATTATAACAAAATATTTATGAAATATAGGAGTTTAACATCTAAAAAAATTAAAATTTCTTAAATTTTGAAGCTTTAAGAGTCCTACGACCACTTAACCCTTTTTGGCGCGGAGTAATTCTATTTATAAACTTATGAAATAATGAACTGACACCAGAATTTATGAATGAATTTATTAGAAAATTCGAACTTGCTTATTTTCACGTACATGATAAAAGGAAAATTTTAATTAAATATCCTTGGTGCCGTTTGTCTGTTTTGGAATTAAAATTCGGTGTCCTTTTTCTAAGGGCACTGCCCAAAGCGTTATAAGTAAGCAAACAAACTTAATGCTGGAATCAGGCGTAAATTAACACAGTTGCGCCACCTTGTGGACGGAGTGATAATTCACATACGCGAGCTTTTAGTGTGGCGCGTATTTTCTAAACCTTTAGTCACTCATGGAATTTTGTTTCCAACATTTATTGCAAAGTAATGACGTAGCGAGAGGGCCATCCAGATGCACTTGACATCACGAAGTTTTCTTCTCCTTATCAAAGGTACTTCAGTTATTAATCAAGGTGACAAAAACTTTACAATTTTAGTGGCGTGAGTAAGAAAACAGTTAGGTATCTACCTGTAGTTCACACTCCATCCGCTACGTGGCGCATGACCTTGATTGATGTGACCTCGCTTTTAATCTTGCGGTTATTTCTCCCATTTAAGATAGGACGCTTACTTATAACGCTTTGGCACTGCCCTCGGAAAGTTTAATTACAATGAATCGCATAAATACGGTGGGATTCGCGATAGATTGCATTGGGTGTATCTCTCAATACGCCTCGAGTGACTTTAAAAGTTAATTAAAAACCTATCTGTAAAAACGCGGCACTGACCAAGGCGGCGTTGCAACTTTGAGACCTCCTTTCGAAACGCGCTTTCGATTGCGCTTAGCACAATGCCAAATTTAAACTTTGAACAAAGGTTTTGTTTTAGCTACACTGTAAAAATAAAGGTTATTACTACGCTGAATTTAGTTTTATGAAATGACAAATGAAGTTTAACTATGCACTGCTTTTATTGTCAATACCGAGTTAAGTTCATCATAAACAGATTAGGATAATATTAAAAAAAGAGTTATACGAATAGCTATATTTGATATTATTTAGGTTTCATATCTCTTTGAACTTTCATGGTATAATATTTACACTTTTCTAATATATACAGTTATACCCAACCCTACATTGTATAGTTTTTTTTCAAAGTCTTAGTATTCTTTTGGCAACGTTTTTTTTTTTTTTTTTTTTTTTTTTTTTTTTTAATTAATACAATTACAAATCCATATATTTATTCTACGGAACCCTCTGTGCGCGAGTGATACTCGCACTTGACCGTTTATTATTATTGAACTTGATTTCATTATGCATGAGATCTCGTGATTTTTTTTTAAAGGAGAATGTCGCAGTCTGAACGAGGAAATATGTCGTTTTGAAAAAAAGGTGTGAATTTGTCTTGTAAGTGTATTTTTATCACTTTTAGCAAGTATTACCTTAGTTTCATATAAAAAAATTGCAACTTAACAAATTACAACGACCATTTGAAAATGATTTTTTCAAAGATTAAAATTTAAGACATAAAAAATCTCACGGAGTTGATCATACATTACAAACGCCATGGATTACATTTTTCGGTACTGTAAGTTTTTAAACTTCTACGGAGCTTGTCATACATTACGTACGCCATGGATTAAACATTAATATTCCTGGATCAATTTTAAATGAAATTTCATTCTCAAACTTCTAAACATCCCACAATATTACTTTTTACACCGTCGTATATAGAAAAAAAATGTACTTTTAAATGCAATTTGTTTGAAAGCTGTATCTCAATTTGTTTCTGAGTTATTAATTTTTTTTGTTGTTGTTTTTATTACTTTTTTGTCATAGTGGCAACAGAAGTATCCATCTCTGTTGAAAGTGAAGGGAAAATACAGATTACTGTATAGACCAATCAGAAAACGAATAAAATGCTTCAGAAATGTTTTTGATTTCCTACCCTGACCGAGGACAATAACCATTTTTCCAAATGGTTAATAAATTTATCTTAATTTTCTAAAGATTTTATTTATTTAACTTTATGAACAAATTTCACTTTCGAATCGAATGAAATAAATCATAGAAACGGATGGATTAGACCCATTCAGGGTAGGAAGTTTAATCATACAATTTCTAATCATATAATATGTTAATTATACAATATAACTTCTACAATCAACATTAGCAATGCGTGTTAATAGAAAAGCGTAAGTATTCGTAGCTATGACTTTACAGTGAACGAAGCGTATAAAAAAAATGCAACAGACCTTCCACTACAGTAATACCTCGAGTTACTACAGCAATATGTTTCAAGACTAGCGACGTAAGTCGAGGTACATTTTGATAACAAAAAAAAAAAAAAAAAATTCCTTAAAATCTAATGAACATATTCTGTCGCATTCAGGGATTATGTTATATACATACATTAGTAAAAAAAAGCGTTTGCAATACAAGAATTTTGAAAAAAATAATAATTTGATAACTTACAATTTATTTTTCTTCAAGCTTCCCCGTTCGAGTATTTGAGCTTGTGAAATTATCTTGCAATGATTTTTGAAAGGACAATTTCTTCTTTTTTCTCTTAAAAGCTCTTTGTAACAGCAGAGTGACTTTTCCAAGCTTTTTCTAGTCGTTGCTACACATTGCTCGTTGGAATCAATATTTTCAAGAACCGTCATTCCAGCTTCAATAAGGTTTAGTCCTTCGGGTAATTTTACAACTGTCATAATCTAGCCCCTCGCCCCCCCCCCCCTCGGCTGAAAATATTTATCTATTTTTTCGACAGTAATTTGTTTCTTCAATTTGTTAAATATGTCGATCGTTAATTCCAGATCATGGGAATTTATGAGTTCAGCAACATCTTCAGCATCCAGTGTCTAAGTTGAGCTCTCTTCCATTTTCGACGATTTCATCAATTAAGAGAGATACAGAATCACAATTTTCAGATGTTTTTTAGTCTCTACAAAAATAAAGGGGCACAGTCTTTTGAAGCATCTCCCACTGTATATTGCTCAACTTCACCCTATGAATCTCCTGTGACTGTGACTACATCTGAGATGTTAAATTTTTTCGAAAAATCTTCAAAAAAGTTGCAAGTGCGTCTTAATAAAAGAAAAAAAAATCCAGTCTAGACCGCGTAAATGCGTGGTGACGCAAGTTGGGTATTATTGTATTTCGAAAATATTTTGTTTCGAAAAAATTGTTTTGACTCCTTGTTTACTATTACACTGAGTTAAATTATGCCTAAATAAACACTGTTAAATAAAAATGGTGGCAGTCTAATATGGCATAAAAATATTGGTTTTATTAGCAAATTAGTGCACTCGGTCATTTACCCATTAGTTACTTACGCAAGACATCTATGAAAAGCCAAACTGTCGGATATTGCCACGAAAGAGATTAAAGGCATAGGTTTTATCGATGATATTTTTATTTACTTCTTTGGTTTATTCTCCTAGCTACATCAAGCTTAATTTACTTTATCCTTTGTAAATGTTGATGAGGTAAATTTCATCTTATAATCTAGAATATATCTTTGTCCCTTACTTCCTAAAACGAAATGAATTTTTTAAGGATTAACACATATTAAATAAAAACAAAAACGTGCATCTGGGAATTACAGATCAGATTTTTGTTTAAAAAAATGGATATTTATTAAAATAAAGACGCCATCATAAGAATGTGTTATTTATCAAAAATTTCAAGAAACTCCCCAGGATTTTTTTTTTTTGTAGTTTATCTTATCTTTTTGGGTATGTGTTTAAAACGTTTATAGGTAGTAATAAACTGTCTAAGTAAAACTATAAACAATTAATTCTTAACTATTGAAAGTATTATTATTTAAATAATTAAGTATAAAAATGTTAAAATATAATCTAAATATTATAATAAAAACATTAAAAAAGAATTTCCCATATCCTCCAAGAATAATGTGAATTAATGTTGTATCTACACCATCAGGATTGTCAGGAAAATGCTAAAATTTTATTTTGAAAATTACTTTTTTCGTGTATTATTAATTGTCTAATTTAGTCGTAAAATTTTTCTAATTAATTAAAACTACTTTTCCTTTAAGTAAATGAGGATATTTAAAATAGAATAACAGAACTTTACTACTTTCCTGACAACTGTTTATACCAGACGATAAATTACATCATAATACCGTCAAATGTTATCTATAACCACAGTTGCGAGATTGGGAACATTTTTGTCCTTAGATTGTTGATTGTCACCGCTTTTTTGAAATAGAAATATTCGCCCTATTTAAGAATAAATTAAAAATTCTGAAAAAGAAGCGAATTATACTATTTTTAAAAAGTGGTGACAGTTAAATAATCTGAATTAAAAAAGTTTCTAATCTGGCAACACTGCCTATAACAGAAAATCCTTTTTTGAAAAAGATATGATTTAACACCTACTTCGACTAGTCTGTTCAAATACTATTCTTTGACAAGTTGTAATTTAAAAAATAAAAGACTATATTATATTTAATTGATAAATATAAAGGAGAAAGGTCTATCTTTATTTTATTTATACCTTACAACTGTTCTTTTAAACCAAATGTTGCATTATATTATTTTTTAGTTTACGAGTTTTTATTCATTTTTTATCATTTATTTTCTTTGTTATTTTCGTTTTCTGATAAACACCGTTGTTTAGATGTTTATAAGAAATCAGAAAAAAGTTCAGTCATTCAGAAGATGTGCAATAAATGGATCTTTAAAAATAATATATATATATATATATATGTATGTATATATTTATTTATAAACTTTATAACAGTCACAGAGAAATATTACGAAATGTTATTCCTTCCGTCTTTAAAGCATAAACGAAAAAATAAATGAATCATTGTAACTGAAACGGACATTTACGTTTCTTATTGGAAATAAAATATAGAATATTTTCTACGTATTATAATTACGAATGAAAGTGAATTGGTCTGATCGATGTCTAGTTTAACCCTTTACAAATAAGTTGAAAAGTGTTGAACTGCGTACAGCATTTTCACAGTTTTTCAACAGAATTATTTTCTTTACTGATAAGCAAACAAAAGGTACAAAAAAAAGTTACAAATTATGCAAATAATATGTCAAAAAGATTTTTAATCTCTCAAATTCTATTAGGGGAAAACTACTAATCTGCAATAATATTACTTCTTTCAAATTTCTCTAACTATACACACCACACTGTAGTTACTATGTCTATCTATCTACCTGGCCGTTTGTCGACGGGCCGGCAGAATGAAGGCGAATTTTCAAACAGGCCGGCAGAATTAGGACCGATTTTCAACGGGCCGGCAGAATGAAGGCGAATTTTCAAACAGGCCGGCAGAATTAGGACCGATTTTCAACGGGCCGGCCTGGACCGATAAACTCAATAAACGGGTGGATTAAAACGGGTGGTTTAAAGACGGGTGGATTACAAGACGGGTTAAGACGGGTGGATTAAAAAAAATTAGAGGGCCTACTGCCCCGATATTAAAATTTAAATGATGCCGTTAAATTATAAGCCATTTTCAATGGATGTGACTTTCAGAAGAATAAATATAAATGTGTGTAACGAGTCGATTCTTATTTAGCAACATCAATACCACAAATGTAATATGTCCAGCGTAGAGATCTGAATCGGAAAGTTGCATCGTGTCTGACCAAGGTTTAGATTTTTTTTTCAGTAGATTTGTGCCATGCCGACATCAGGGTTGCATTTCTTTTCTATATAGTCGAGCCGAGCCGGAACTGGACTTAATTGTTCTCAGGATGTGTAGAGCAAACAATATGTTTTGTAAAAATATTAATACCGATAATGAACGTCTATAATCTTTGGAAAGGTGGTTCTCAAATTCACTGCTCGACAACACGAAAGTTTGACACATGTTCTGACTAATATTGAACTGTTTAAGGCATAAAAATGACAAACTTGAAGGGATTTGGAATCGATTAATGTTTTCCATTTTTGATAAATAAATTACTTATCGAGATAGAAGAGATTCTTGTCACGTGGCTGCAGGTTTTTCTCCTTTCCTGCGCTATCGCTTCCGGAAATTAAATTCAAAGCGCTAACTATTACAGCATTTTCGAAAGATATATTGTTTTTATTAAAAAATGGATAAAGACATTGGATTACACAGCTTCTGAATAGGAACAATTGTTAATCTTATGCGTTTCCGAAAAAAATGAATTCAGAAATATGTCAGAAATTAGCTCCCTTAGATTTGAGAAAAGCCTTAATAAATTACAGAGAAATATTTTTACAAATCTACTTTTTATTATACAGTTTCATAAGTTATGATGTTTTTACCCTTTTATATTTCTTTTATTCTAAACCACATTATTTTTTTAATGAATCCATATTTGAATGGTAAAATGTCTAAAAATCTAAATACTAATCATTTATGTTGCTATTGTGTATTTTGTGTCTTGCGAAAACATCGTAATTTTATAATATACGTACTGTAAAAATTTCCCATAAATATGTATGAAGTATTCTTTAAAGGTATCGCAATTATATGTTAAGAAAAAGATGAATTTTTTGTAGAAATTGAGTCGGGAGAGATCGGGGCGGGCCGGGCCTGTTTTCACTGATTTCTGTAAGGGCTGGGCCTGGAAATCCCGGCCCATGCAGACCTCTATTATGGATTGCTATGAAACTAATATAGGTTATTGGGGTTTATATAGCCTGTTATTTATTCAAAATAAAATGAATACAATTTATAATTGCTTTACAGGGACACTAAAAATTTGGTTATATTATGGTCTATGGACATTAATTGCTTCAATAAATATTACACTGCATCGAACATTACGGTAATTAATATACTTTTAGTATAGACACTGTAATATTCTTTTTAAAGAGAAAATGATGTATTTAACATTTATTGGCCATTTACAAGGAATCATAAAAGAAATGAATAGCATTACAGCCTGTAGATCATAATTATTTAAAATATGCATTAAAAATTGATATTAGTTGCTAAAAAGTGCAATAATGTATTTCGCATTGAATATAGGGCATGGAAAATGCAATTTTTTTTTCATGAATGTACAAAATAATTCAGTAACATTACAGTTTATTATCACAATTGCACGAAGTGTGTTTTCAATTGTGATATGAATTTTCAAGTTGAATAAATATTATTATATCATATGGTATGCATAAATTCCATAGATTACGTCCAGGGTTTCCCAAAATATGGAATTAATAACTTTCTATAGATTGTTGTTTTGAAAAATTCGTTTTAAACAGAGCTTTGCGTTTTTTTCGGGTGAACAAAATTGCATTATATTATGGCGTGTATGTACGTTGTAAATAAACTCATAAAATGTTCTGCAAAAAAGCATTTTGATTTACTTCTCCAATGAATAATAATGACCAGAGAAGCACTTTTAGTTTTGCTATGCCTTTTCGAGCTCAAGTCTGTGCTTCATAATGCGATATAATGCACCTTGTGGTGTGTATAAAAATATATACATCATATGCTGGGCTGCACAAAATAATACTATTGTATTACCATCTGTGTAAGGCAGTTGCTTAAAATGAGGTTTCAAGAGTGTAATTTTTTTTTCTCTTTTAGTTAGATATCGCTTTTCTTCGGAAAAACAAAATGAAGTTTCATAGTAATATTTTAACGTTCCTTAACCCTGTTTATATTTTATTCATGATGCATAATTTTACCTTCTTTTTTATTGTTTTATCTGCCTTTTAATTTTTGCGCATATTTATGCACATGAATTGGGTGCAAAATCGTGTTTAAACAATATATTAAATATTTCAAACCGTAATAAAATTTATTTCACTTTCAAAGTAATATTTGTATTAACCATTAAGTATTTATCGTATCGTCCACTACTCAGCTGTTTACTGATTAAATTTTCCATATATATCTATATATATACGTATATTTCTCGTTTAATTTATTTAAGTTAAAATATAATTTTTTTTATAAATTACATATAAAAATCTTTTCACACCTACTTTATTATATTATGTTTAAATAACAGATCTTCGAATTTTCAAGAAAAGAAAAAATAGCAAAACATTTGCAAAGTTAGATTGAATAGTAATAATAATAATCATATATCTTAAAAAAAATTGCAGTACCTTTTTTATAATTCAGGGCTCGCACCGTTCCTAAAATTTTCGCAGTTTGCTACCAGTATTTTAAATAAGAATTATTCGTAGTAGATTCCTTTAACATCTATTATAGAACTATACAGCAAAGATTATCGTTTTAATTTAGTGGTAGTAAAGTGCGAAAATTTTAGGAACGCTGCGAGCCCTGATAATTTTAAGTGTATCTGAAAATAATTTAAATGTTAACGAGATCGCTTAATGGTGGATTTTCACCATTAAATTTTAATAGTACAATTTGCTATATTAAATCTCAGAAATTCTGTCAGTAAATAAACGAGAAATGCCATTAAAATTTAGTGCTAGCAAGCAGCCGTATGGATCGGACCGCTCTCATCGCTGGTTTAACCCTTTAGTGCGTAGCTTTGCATATATGCAAACAACGTTTTGAATTTAACAGATTTTTTTAATTCGTAAATACCTAATTAACACCAGAAAATAAAAATAGCAGTATGTGCTTTAATTGATAACAGACATTCCATTTTTAAATAAAGCGAAATTAACCATTGGAACTTTCTGGTGTAAAGTCAGATTATCTGAACTACGAAATTTCTAGAACGTATTCTATCACGGGAATTAAAGGGTTAGATGTTAAATTTTGTAAAATAAATAATAATATAAAATAAGGTATTTGGAGACATACTTATTATTATAGTTACTAATTTGCATTATTTTAGCGTAAAACAGCCACACGACAGTACTTTTTACTTATATCGCAGATGTGCAACAGAAAAAAAGATTGACGTATTATATGAAACATGTATCACCGATTTTTTTTTCTTTATTTTTCCAGTGTAATAAAGCTTTCAGAGAATCATATATAATTTTTTCGAAACAAAATAAAAAATCACACATTTAAGGGTTAAACAAGATAATTATTTATGAAAACAATGTTAGATATTGTGTGATCATGTTGAAACGTTTCACAGTGAAATTATAAAATTCACAATTATTCTATTTGCCTTAGCTGCGAGTTAACCATTTGAATGCCGATTTTCTAAACAGTTTGTTACAGAATTACTCTTAAGTGAATGTTTTTTCCCCCTACCATTATTTAGTGCATTTGACATGAGAATTGCAATTCCTAAATAGTCTCAGAAAAAGTAATTAAAAAATTGTGTGTCATAAGTGTCACACATTTGAACCATTGATACGCTAAAAGTTTAGTTAAAATATACAAAATTGCTTATCTTTTCTCACATGCATATTATTGGGAATAAAGCATATAAGTGTGAATGCTAAAAAGTAAATGAAAAATCCTTCATATAGGATTTTCCTCTAAGCAATATTAGCATTTATTTAGAATATGCAAATTACAAACATATTTGTGAAAATAAGATTTATATCGGATAAAAGTTTTAACAGACACCGGTATCTAGAAGTTTTAAATTCTAAACAATATTAGGTTGAATATAATTTTGTTTATCGCTAATATTATTAAAAATATCGCAAGAACAGACTTTTGCAATAGCATAGCTGCCAACATCTTACGCTTTTTCAGACCACAAAAATTTTATGGAAAATTTTACCTTTTTAAATCGCCGTAATCTGCCGATTAAATAAGGCAAAAATTTCTGTTAAATTTTTGTGGTCTGAAAAAGCGGAAGAGTTGGCAGCTATGCAATAGCAACAACAAAAAAAAGAAGTATAAAATTCGGATGATACGCTCAAAAGTTATGTCTGGATATACATAGAACAAACATATATATTAACGAACTATATAATCTCTTTCATAGGAAATTTGTTTAAAAGAAATAAGTCTAAAAACTTTAAAAAATGAACAATTGTATGTGATTGAATAAGGGGCTTACAGAAAATTTCGACATTAATTTCAAATTACGGGAAAATCCGACAGGAGTAGAGGACAATTCTGCATAGCTGCCAACCTTCCACTAATCTTCCGTAATGTCTGGATTAATTTAACCCAGGTTAACTACATTTCGAACCAGAAAATTTATTTCACGAATGCTTATTTATTTAATTCCAGGTTTCTACGTGGAACATATTTAATTGCATTTCTTAAAAAAAATTGTGGTATGAAACTTACTAAACCAGGGTCAAATTAGCACAAGTATTACGGAAGATTAGTTTGAGGTTGGCACCTATGATTCTGTTCCTTGGGAACTCTAACTCACTGCAAGAGGGAGTTAGGCATCTTGATCACAACATTATAGGATACAAAATTTGCAAACCACGCCATTTTAATTTTTACATTAAATGTTATTTCACATGTTTTTCTGGTGTGTATTTTTGAATACATTTTCTTTACAAAAAAGATCCAATTATTTTATACTAGGTAAATCCGTGTCTTCGTATGCGTGGTTATTGAAACTTGCCAAATGGTATTTGTGTGCATACCAACATTAGGGGAGAATTATGCAGCTGCAGATAATTTAAATATCATTTATTCAGTCTCAATTGGCGGAAACTATTCTTCAATCAATTTAGGTAAACGTGAAGACTGAATAAATCTGAAAACTTTCATTCTACCAATTTCCAGCCAAAAACCAAACACGAAGCGTTCACGTTGGGAACTTTATTTACCAGCTATCGTACGGTAGATCAATTTCTAAAATAAATTCAGTTATTTCCGAGTCTATTACCTGGAAACCAACATTTTTTTTTTTTTTATCATTTACATATTTACAGTATAACTTAATTTCCATAAAAAGTAAAATACAGTAAAGTAATTAAATAAAAAAACATTCGTTTTAGCATAACTAGCCATTCTTTTCGTGCGAGAAAATGTTGTATATAAATACAGGGTGTCCCGAAACCCCTGATACATTTTTAAATTCAATATAAAATAGAGTAATTGTTGCATAGGAGCACGGTTTGGATTAAAATGCTCCTCGCGATGAAAAAGTTTTTTTCAAACAAATGAAAATAAGTAGTTCCAATATCCGATTATAGACGGTGCCACTTGTTTGTATGTTTGATTTCAAACATGCGTTTTTATTGAATATCAGATTAGTTTTAACACTGTGACACATAAATGAAGACTCCCATTGCTATTCCATTTCTCAGTCGTTATTTATGTGTCACAGCGTGAAAACTAATCTGAAAATCAAAACCAAATACATGTTTCTAACCAAACATACCAATAAGTGGCGCCACGTATGATCAAAATTTTGATCTAATTCTTTTCATTCGACTGAAGAAAACGTTTTATGGTGAGAATCGAATTTTATTCCAAACCGCACTCCTGTATGACAACTACTTGATTTTATATTGAATTTTAAAATGTGTCAGGTATTTTTGGGACACCCTGTATACCCTTGCCTACAATAAACTTTCTTTATTACTATAATTTTACGATTGTTGGGCATGAAATACAATGTTTTGTACAATCAGCCACTAGAGGGCAATGCATTACTAAATTTCTTCAATTCTGTTGCATAGGTTTAATATACAGGGCCTATATTATACAGTCGTCCATAATTGAACGACCCTATTTAAAGTTGTCTGCAGACAAAACTATTGTTCATAAAGTAGTGAAATTTTGTAAAAGACATAATAAAGTGATGGGAATTTGTTTAAGAAAAGTAAAAAGCAAAATTTCGCCAACTGCGGGCGTTATTTAATAAATTACACATTTAGCATTATGACAGTTTAGAAATTTTATTTATTAACTTATTCTAGTTCTAAAAACAGCATTTCACGACCTGTTCCTAGCATTACCCATAACACGTTGCGGTCAACTGTGGAACATGCTATCTCACGATTCTAGATGGTATCTGAAAATGATGACCATCATGCTGAACATGTTTGATTATAACAAAATTTGTTAAACTATCGTAAATATATGCTAAATGTGTAATAATTAAAAAAACGGCATACTAATTTATTTTCGTTCAAACGAGTTACCATACCTTTATTATTGTCGAAAATGTGAAATAAAAGGCAGGTGTCGCTGCTAATTCGATAACCCCCACTTTGAAGTGAAATGAAGAGAACACTTCAGTGTTTGTTGTATGATTGAACCACCGAACCGATGTAACGATATTGTGTAATAATGTTCGCTTCGAGAAGAAGCTATGAAGGAGAGATCCTAATAATATCTTGGAATATGCTCATGAAGATTGCGAATAAATATTTGTTAAGTTTTTAAGAAGTCACAATATCATTTTAGAAGTAACACATCTTACGTAAAAATATCTACACCCGGTATAAATTTGGAACGAAGCCAAGTGGGTTTCTATATGGTGCAACCGGCTGGAAAGGAAGTAAGGTCATTTAATTATTTTGATTGAAAACATTTTATTCGCAATAAATAACAAAAGAAAAAAAGTAACTTTGTTAAGTAGTAGAAAAAAAATATGCTGTTTGTTTTGAAGATAAATTCTTGTTCTGATTCATTTATTTTGAAAACGAAAGTTGTTCGAATTTAATAATGTGATATAAGAAAAAAAAAACTGTATAATTTAATGATTAGAAACTTGATTACTTATGCTGATTGATATACAATGTAAGTAAATAAAAATGAATGATTTACTGAAATTTAAGAAAGAAAGGGCTGTTTTGAGAACAGCGGTAACTAAATATAAAAATAAATTGGAAAGTGATGATTTGGAAAAATGTACAGAGAGCTCGCTAGAAGAATATGTTGGTTATTTAGATCAAATGAGTAAAGAATTAAAAACCTTTGATAATGAAATTAAAAATTTAATTAATGAAGATAAAGAATTTGAAAGTGAAGTGCAGAGTGCCATCGAATATAATAAAAAAATAACGACTTGGATAAGCAGAATTAATGCGAGGATAAAAATTATTAAAGAATCGAAACAAATTACGCTCTCCAGTCCTCATAGTACAGCGCAAAGGGTTATATCTAATAAACCTAGCGAATCACCTGAAAATGCAGGAAATAATAGTTTAAACTTTAATAATGTAACAGTGAAATTACCTAAAATCGCGATTGCAAAATATTATGGTGATCCATGTTTATGGATGGAATTTTGGAATCAGTTTCAAAGCTCTATTGATAAAAACGAAAATTTGTCAAAAATAGATAAATTTTCATATTTAAAAACTCTTTTAGGAGGGGTCGCGTTCAATGTTGTAAACGGATTTGCTTTGTCAGAGGAAAATTATGAAAAAGCAATAAAATTACTAAAACAAAGATTTGGTAGACAGGAATTAGTTGTTAACGGGCATATGTCAAAATTGTTAAACCTTAATCCCGTCAAGGACTCGATTAATATATTTGAGTTAAGAAAATTATATGACATTGTTGAAATTCAAATTCGAAGTTTAGAGTCGTTAAATGTAACGACTGAAATGTACGGTCATCTTTTGTATCCCATTCTGATTAGATTAATCCCAGATGATCTCGCTCTAAATTTTAATAGAAAACGTTTAGAAAAATCAGATGAAAATGCGTTTAATGTTTTAGAACTATTGAGATATTTAAAAATCGAAATTGAGTGTCGGGAATCTTCTCTTATGCTAAATTATTTTAAAGATACTAAACGAAAGTATACAGGTCCCCCCGATAAACAAGGTAGTAAAAATTATTTTAAGGGTTCGAGTTCTGCTAGCGCTCTTAATGCACAAATTCTATCATGCATATTTTGTTCTTCTCCCCATGATTCATTCAAATGTAGCTTGCCCCCGCAAGATAAGTTTAAGATATTGAAAAATTCTAATCGCTGTTTTAAATGCTTTAAACTTTTTCACAACAGCAAAAAATGTAGAAGTAAATTGTCTTGCTTTAAATGTAAAAATCAATATCACCATGGTTCTATTTGCACAAAAGACAGCAGAGGGTTAAATGCCGCTCGGGAGGATAAAATAAGCAATACGCTGCAAAATTCTGAATCTCCTAATTATGGATTTGAGGCGAGAGTAAATGTAAACAATTCTAGTTCCGAAATTGTTAGTTCTGTTTCGTATTGTAATAATAATGTGACGCATTCTAAAAATGTATATTTGCAGACATGTAAAGTAGTTGCGAGTTCTGATTTCAATTCAAAATTAACTAGAATACTTTTAGATAATGGGAGTCAGCGGTCATTTGTCAGTGAAGATTTAGTGAATGCTTTGAGTTTAAAGCCAGTAGGTCAGGAGATTTTATCAGTGTATTCTTTCGGAATGCAAAGTGCGGTAGAGAAAGTATATCCAATAGTAGAAGTAGAAATTAAAAGCTTAGATCAATCTTTCAAGGCGAAAATCCGAGCGCTTGTTGTTCCTCAGATATCTGGTGCCGAGATGTACGAACCATCTGCACAAATTAGGGAATTTATGAGGGATAATAAAATGGAAATGGCTGATGCTTGTGTAGGAAAAGATTTGATGAATGTTGAAATGCTAATTGGATCAGAGTTGTTTTGGGAATTCATTTTAAACGAACGAATATCCATTAATAATGACTCAGGAGCTATAAAAACGGTTTTTGGATGGATAATTACGGGACAGGAATTGAGAAAAGGAAATAGTTGTTCTCAAAATATTGCAGTAATGAAAAATGCGGTTGAATTAAATGATTTAAGAATATTTTGGGAAATTGATTCTATCGGAATTTCGGATGATAGTGATGAATTATCTCGAAAGGATAAATTATTAATGGAAGATTTTGAGAGGAAATTACAATACAAAAATAATAGGTACACAACTAATCTTATTTGGGATTCAGGTTCACATGAAATTAATAATAATTTTTGCATTGCTAAAAAGCGGTTCGATAATTTGAAAGAAAAATTGAATAAAAATAAAGTAGTATGCGCTGAGTATAAGAAAGTTATCGATGAGCAGTTTCGTGAGGGAATTGTAGAAGAATCTAAAAATGATGCGTTATTGTCTGGATACTATATGCTTCATAAGGCTGTTTTGAGACCAGATAAAGAAACTACGCGCGTGAGGATAGTTTTTGATGCGTCATCAAAGGAAAATCATTCGAAATCTTTAAATGATGTTTTGGTATCAGGTCCAAATTTAAATCCTAATTTATTAGACGTGATACTTAAATTTCGAACATATGAAGTTGCTTTTTCTTCCGACATTGAGAAAGCATACTTAATGATAGAAATAGCAAAAGAAGATAGAAAATACTTAAAATTTCTTTGGTTTAACAATTGTGACTCTAACTCCTTTAGGGTAATGAATATGACACGTTTACCCTTTGGAATTAGGTGTAGCGCTTTTGTCTTAGCGGCCACAATTAAGGCACACATTAAAAGATATAAGGAATTTTATCCTGAGGTTTTTGAAATGTTAAATAACTCCATGTACGTTGATGATCTTTATTCTGGGGCAGATACAGCTGAAAATGCTTTTAACCTTTCATCCAGTGCTAACACTATACTTAAGGACGCTAGCATGAACTTACGTAAATTTAATTCTAATTCGACTGAGTTAAAAGAATTGTGGCAACAAAACGGTATGTTAGATAACCCATCTGAGCGGTCTATGTTATTGGGACTGGAATGGGACACTAATAAAGACATTATAAAAATTGATTCATTGGAATTTCAGAATGTTACTGCTAACACTAGTTTGGCCACTAAAAGATCAGTCCTGCGTGCTGCAGCAAAAATCTATGATCCCGCTGGATATATAGCCCCCTTTGTAATCAGAATTAAGCTGTTAATGCAGAAAATATGGCAAAAAGGGCTAGGATGGGACGAAGAACTTCCCGAAGACCTAGATATTGAATTTAGAAACTGGTAAGTGGACGTTCAAGATTTAAAAAACATATCATTCGATAGAAAATATTTTCTGGAAGGAGCCTATCCAACAGAAGTAACTATACATATTTTTTGTGATGCTAGTGACAAAGCATATGGAGCTGTAGCGTACTTCAGATACATAAACAAAGGCGGAAAAATGAAAACGTCTCTTATAATGTCAAAATCACGTGTTGCTCCTCTTAAGAATCTAACACTGCCTCGTTTGGAGTTGATGGGAGCAGTTATAGCAGTGAGAATCTATAAATACTTGAATAAAATATTCAATGACTATTGCTCGAATGCGTTTTTTTGGACCGATTCTCAAATCGCTTTGAGCTGGATCAAGAGTTCAGCTAAAGAGTGGAAACCATTCGTTTCTAACCGAGTGACAGAAATCCAAAACATATCGGATCCCAAACATTGGAACCATTGCTCAGGTAAAGAAAACCCTGCAGATTTGTTGACGAGAGGATTGCAATTGAGGTCTTTGAAGGAAAATTCATTATGGTGGCTGGGTTCGCCTTGGTTAACCAGTTCCACAGATTGGCCTGCACAATCGAAAAAAATTTCGGCTAGTGACAACATGTTAGAACGTCGAAAAAATATTCTCGTTAATGAATGCACTATTGAAAACAATGAGCTAGTAAAACTTTTAGAAAACTTTAGCAGTATGCTAAAATTACTTAGAACAATTGCATGGATTAAACGCTTCATAAGGAAAGTTAGAAAATTACCTGGAAACGATGGTCCCTTATCTGCCGATGAAATTCAAGATGCGGAAATATTCTTCATTAAGTCAGTCCAGAAGCAATTTTATAAACCAGAAATTGATTTGCTTAAATCAAAGAGTGAGCTTCCAAAACAATCGAGCTTACTATCATTAGCACCGTTTCTTGATGAAAACGACTTATTAAGAATAAAGGGAAGACTGGACGAGAGTAAATATACTTATGCAGAAAAGCATCCAATCCTCATGCCGAAGGACTCTCGATTTACAGAACTGCTAATATTACGAGAGCACAACAAAATGCTTCATAGTGGTGTTGCAGCTACACTATGTAAATTGCGTGAGAACTACTGGATTCCCAAGGGGAGGCAAGCAGTTAAAAAGGCCATCAACAAATGCCTCGTATGTCTGAAATATGCAGTGAAGCCAGCAAAACAAATGACGGCGCAATTTCCCAGAGATCGAATCTCAGAAACCCCGGTATTTTCCGTCTCTGGAGTAGACTTCACCGGTCCTGTTTATATAAAAAATGGTGACAACACCGAAAAGGCTTACATAGCTCTATTCACGTGTGCTGTGACTCGTGCTGTTCACCTTGAACTAGTTTCAGACTTATCAACTAAAAAGTTCATATTGGCACTTAGACGTTTTCTTAGCCGAAGAGGAAACTGTCGTATATACTACTCCGACAATGCCAAAACCTTCAAATGTGCAAATAAAGAAATTCAATATTTCTTTGACATACTTAAGCACCAGGATTTTCAAAATTTTATCTCTTCAGAAAGAATAACATGGAAATTCATCATTGAACTTGCCCCATGGTGTGGAGGTTTCTATGAGAGGCTGATGAAAAGTGTTAAAGATCCCCTAAGAAAAATTTTAGGAAAAGCTTTGCTTACTTTTGAAGAGCTTATGACTGTCCTTGTAGAGGTGGAAAATGTTGAACCACAGACCACTAACATACATTTATGATGATTCCTCTGAGCCTGAGCCGCTAACACCGGCCCATTTCCTGCTTGCTGGACACAAGGTAGGATACCCCTTTAACTTTAACGAACTGTTTAACGCCTCTATAACTAGGACTAGCCTAATTAAAAGAAAAACGTATGAAACAAAACTTTTGAGCCAGATTTGGGAGAAATGGAAGACTGAGTATTTACTAGCAACTAAAAGCTTGCATTCTTTCGGAACTCCTAATGCTCAAAAAGACTTGAAAGTCAATGACATTGTTTTAATTGAAGGTGTAAGTAAATCAAAGTTCCTATGGAACTTAGGACGAATTATCGAGGTCAATAGAGGTCGTGATGGACTAGTCAGGTCTTGTGTCGTCAAGACCAAAAAGGGAAATTTAAGACGACCTATTCAACTTATATATCCTTTTGAAATTGCTGATTAATAAAATAATTTTGTAAATAAATTTTCTGTAAATACAACAATATTTAATTTTAGTATTGTGCATATGTAAATAATATTAATAACTTATTCTTTTACTGTATTATAACTGTAATATATTATCTATACTGTAAATACTGATATTATTTAATTTTGCATTTATTGTGTTATTTTATGAAAGTTTCTTGCAAAAATCCTGGCCAGGTATATTTATGTTGTATATATTGGTAAGAAACATATGTTTTGTAATTATATTATGGTTTATTTAGTGCTTTATTTCAGATTTTCTTAAAGGTATAACTTTTAAAATCTATTGTTTTGAATAATTCCATATAGTATAATTTTGACATGTATATTGGTTTCAATAATTATTGGTAAAATTAGATTTAGGAAGGTTTTAATTAGACGTTTAAGAAATTATGATGGTAGATTCAACCAAAGCGTTATAAGTAAGCGAACAAACTTAATGCTGGGATCAGGCGTAAATTAACACAGTAGCGCCACCTTGTGGACGGAGTGATAATTCACATACGTGTGTGGCGCGTATTTCTTAAATCTTTAGTCACTCATGGAAATCAAGTTTGTTTGCCACATTTATTGCAATATAGTGGCGTAGCGACAGGGGCATCCAGAAGCACTTGACACAACGAAGTTTTCTTCGCTTTAGTAGACGCACTTCCGTTATTAATCAAGTTGAAAAAAACTTTATAATTTTAGTGGTGTGAGTAAGAAAACAGTTAGGTATCTACCTGTAGTTCACACTCCATCCGCTACTTGGCGCATGACCTTGATTGATGTGACCTCGCTTTTAATCTTGCGGTTACTTCTCCCATTTAAGATAGGACGCTTACTTATATCGCTTTGGATTCAACTGTTAAAGCGCAACATCAAATATAATTATATAAAGTTTTTGAAATATTTCTGGTGTGAAACATTAAATAAAATCTTTTTCTATATTTTAAAAACGTTAAAGTTTTTTTTTTTTCAATGATTCTGTCATTTCATCTAAATATTAATGTACTCAGAGTCATTCCATGTCAATTCAACCAGACCTTGTAACCCGACCGACAAGGATTTGGATGAAACTTGGTGTATATGCTAATTCTATCATGATATGAATACATGAGAAATTTTTCCTTCCTAGACCTCATAGTTTGTGAGATATGGGGGGTACAATATTTGGATTTTTCTCAAATCGCACATTTCTGAGTCTGTATTTTTAGACTGCTGTTCCATTTTCAAAAAAATTGTTTCTCTGGATCTAAAATGCGAATCATCTTTAAAATATCACCGTAAGTACATAAAAAGATGCAGACTTTAATAAAAAAATATTTAAAAAATTAATTTTAAATATTTCGGGCCAAAAAATTAAACCAAATTTGAAAGCTATGGTTATTTTTACAAATTTTTGTGACTTTACGAAAAAGGCTCTACACAAAAAGGCAAATGAAATTTCGAGTTTCTTTTTGTTTTAAATAAAAGTTTGCACTTTGGGCTTTCTATTTATGAAATAAAAATGATGTCTTTCTCATGGCTTAAGCAAAAATTTTGACCTATTTTGGGATGCTGTACCTATCAAGAGATAAAAATCTTTAACTTTGCTTATGGTACCTAAATAATTGCTGCACATTTTAAATTTAAATTTATTAATAATTTTGCTTTAATTTCTAAAATGAACCCTTAAAATTAGACTGATTTATTTATTTTTATAACAGTAGAAAATTTGTATAGTATTGGTACATATAACAAACACATTATCTGAAATTGTGTTGTTCTCAATCTTATCGCATATGTTTGTCACATAATTGTACATCTATCATTAGATTCAGTGGTATAGTATTTCTATAAGCACTTTCACAATGGTAGTATGTAAAGAATATGTACAATATTTAATGGAGCGGGTGTGGATATTGAAATCATAGATTTGTTTCTCATTTTACTCAGAAAAAAACAAAGGAAAAACTTTACTTTGTAAATTAAAAAAAAAGAAGCACATATATTAAATAAATTCAACAAGTCATAGGAACCACAGTAATTATTTAGGTACCACAGTTTAAATTAGACATATTATAGTTGTTTTTTTTTTCTTGAATGGGGCAATTCTCAAAACAGGGTAAATTTTTTACATAAGCTAGGAGAAAGATTTCATTTTTATTAAAATTGAAATAATCATTAATTAAATCTAATACATTAAATAAAATTGCTTATAAATATTTTAAAAATTTAGATTGTTGTAATTTTTTATGTAACAAATAAAGAATTTGTTAAATTATATGCAAATTTTTAAAGCTAAAAAATCAGAATAAACATTATATTTAAAAGATTGAAATTCAAAACTATAATTGAGCTAAATATAAATATAGAAATAAATGATGTACTTTGCAGTATCACTTAGACTTATTTTGCAACATTCTTTCTTTGTGCAATTTAAAATTTATATTTATTATGAATAAGCAACATTGAGAACATTCTAATATATATTTCAATTTTCCTATCTTACTGCAACTTCAAACTTAATAACATAACAAAACATCGGTATATTAGGAAGATCTTCGTGATTTAGTATCTAAAATGTCTTTGCATTTCAAAATCGGTGGCTATCCCCCCTCCCCCCCCCAGAATTTTTTTTTAATATCTTAAGGGGAAAATCTCTTCATTTTGGTAAAGGTTTATGAAAATTTGCAATTTTTATATTGCCAGAGCACCCATCACTAAAGTCAAAGACTTTCTTTACATCAGGAAATATGCATTTTACAATTGATATCACTTCCTTCTGCGTTAAACATACAAGAGTGACATCATGTTGCATATCATAAGATAAAATGAGTATATTGCTTGCTGATAATCTAATACTGAGAGACTGAGTGTACATAACAGTTGGATCAAGAGTGCAGCTTCTTTGTTCCAATGGTAACTTTAAACCTCATCTTGAGTAAGAAAAGTAAAATTTTTGCTGAAATCCAACAAAACGATAGCTTTTTGAGGGCCAAAGTTTGGTTTAGTTTCTTTTAAGAAATTAAATTTAGCTTTCGTTATAAAAGAGTGGAATAACATTTTCCAAATATTTTACTTAGCTTGTCACAAATTCATTTAAAGGAACAGTGCTGCTAATACTGGATTGAATACCTAGAGTTATAATCCTCAAGTTTTTTGGAAATTCCTGTTTAAAAAGAGAACATATGTAGTATATATACATATGTAGATATATGTATATCTACATATATATAAGTATATGTAGATATACATAATATCAATCGCTTTTATGCATAGTAAATTCTTAGAAATGCTAACTACATTTTTCCAGTCATGATTCTTCAATATTATAAAACTTACAATTATAAAACTTTTCAATTAGTTCAATTGTTTCTGGAGATGTGGCTGTGACTTTACCTTTTCTTATTTCAAGCATAGACAAGATTCTTATTTCTCTCAGAAGTTGTCATGACAGTCTTGCAGCATAATTAGTTACTTCAAATTTATCTATTATTTTCTTTTGCAGCACAAGGAAAAATAGATCACCCTTCTATTATGAGAAACAGCAGACTAATAATAATTTGATTAATAGATTCGAAAACACCTGCCTTTACTAAAAAAATTTATCCTGTCTTTGCTATCCTGCTTGTCAAGATTCGCACCAGAAATTTTTAACTAATTTATATATTTTTAACTTTTGGGGAAACTGTTGAATAATTGCTTCGCCTTACTCTAAAATAAAATTTTTCCGTTATTCCGGTGAGAAGTTAATATTACATTGGCATTATTGTTTCCCCTCAAAGGGTTAAGCGAGTAAAATGGTCATATTGGCAAGAAATAATACATTAATAGAAGTGACATAGTCTTTCCTCAGCATTTCAACAATCGAGTACCGAACTTTAATACGTATACAATTACAAAACTAGTATGTTGTGGCCATCACAAAACTTTCTTCTATATAAATCACGTCAATTAAATCATTTAAATAGTACAAGAAATAACAACAATTTAGCACCAATTCATATCAAAGTATATCTGAATTTGAAGTTGGATGAAAATTCGCGCATTAGTTCTTGAGATAGAGCTATAGCGGAAATTCTGAAAAAATGTAGCATAGCAGCGCCACCTGTTGAGCTATTTACACCAAAAGTAAACAGCACTAAACGATATCAAGGTATACCTGAATCTGAAGTTTGTTGAAAATCCAAGCATTAGTTCTTGAGATAAAGCTATTGCGGAAATCGCAAAAAATACAGCATAGCAGCGCCACCTGTTGAGCGATTTATATCAAAAATTAAACAGCACTAATTTATACACCAATTCATGTCAAGGACTAACTAAATCTGAAGTTTGATGAAAATCCGTGCAATAGTTCTTGAGATACACCTCTTGTGGAAATCGTGAAAAATGCAGCACAGAAGCGCCACCTGTTGAGCGATGTACACTAAAAATTAAACAGCACTAATTTATACATCAATTCATGTCAAGGACTAACTAAACCTGAAGTTTGATGAAAATCCGTGCAATAGTTCTTGAGATACACCTCTTGTGGAAATCGTGAAAAATGCAGGAGAGCAGTGCCACCTGTTGGGCGATTTGCACCAAAAATTAAGCAGCACTAATTTATATCAGGGACTAACTGAATCTGAAGTTTGATGAAAATTCGTGCATTTTTTCTTGAGTTAGAGCTATTGCGATAATCATGAACAATGCAGCATACCAGCGCCACCTGTTGGGCGATTTTCACAAAAAAGTAACCAGCACCAAACTATATCCAGTACTAACTGAATCTGAAGTTTTATGAAAATCCGTGCAGTAGTTCTTGAGATACAGCTATTGCAGAAATCGTTAAAAATGCCGCATAGCAGCGCCACCTGTTGGGTGATTTTCACCAAAAACTAATCAGTTCCAGTTTATATCAAGGTCTAAATAAATATGAAGTTTTGTGAAATTTTGTCCATTAGTTCTTGAGATAGAGCGCCCACAAAATTTGTGTCACATACAGACAGACAGACGGTCAGACAGACAGACAGACAGACAGACAGACGGACAGACAGACAGACAGACTCACAAACAGACATTTTGTAAAAACATGTTTTTTGGAATCTCTGACTCATTACACGTGTAAATCCGTCGAAAACTGGAATTCGAAAATTTTCATGAAACCAACACTTTCTTCTTGTAAAGATAGAAGAAAGTAAAAATTAGCTCATTTTAAAATAATTAATTTCTCGGGAACTTATCTAAATCCAAACTAAATCTGGATTTACGCTAATTGAATATTTTCCCACTTATATCATATAATAAGTTGAATCCGAATTTTCGTTCATAACTTTCACAACGATGAAGGTTTTTTTGCGAGATTTTCATTATATAACCTGAGCATTGTATGAAATATGATAAAATCGTTGTAAGTGACCGAATGTTGGTCAGTAACGCAATATATGTACTGCCATCGTCAGCTGAATTTTGAATAATGGAATGTTTAGCTTACTCTTGGGATGTGAATTTCGCCAATTTCCAGCACTTCTCGACCTATAATATGTTGTTTATCATAAATAGATCTCTCACCCTCTTTTTAGGTGTTTACAAAAATCAGAAATATTACTTTTAAAAGTACACAGCTGAAAGACATTCATGTGTTTAAAACAGTTTAAAATTTATTAAAACTTGTTATCAAAATTGACATTCATTGATTGAGCAATTTCATCCCATGGAAGTTAGTTAATAAACCGGGTCGGGGCCGCAAATTTGTTTTATTCTGCACAAGATATCAAAACGAAAAAACAAGCTCCTCCCAGTTAAAATATTATTTGTATTTCACCAACGTGAGACATGGGCTAATTTGGTACCTGAATTGGTATTGTTGATGGATTAAAATTATATTTTCTAATGAAAGATTCTATGACAATTGAACTCGGTCTGTTTTTTCCGCCATTAAACATCTACTCTTTTCACAATGAGAACTACTACAGCAATATAAATCTGATACAGTTTTTTATTTAATATTTTAATGTGAAATAACTTAAATATTGCTAGCTGACACGCCAGGTGTTGGCAATATCTGTGATAATAACCTTTACCTAAAACCATTCTCGAATGTTTTTTATGTATTTCACAGAAAAACTTTCTGAAATAGCATAATGCAAAGGATCTAGTGCACGCCCTCGTTTCTGTAAAATGTTTTTAAATTTCGAGTGAAAATCTATCCAAACGAAATAAGCTTTGAGATCCCTATCACCTTCAGCAGAGTACATTGGACGTGCTATGCACACTGTAGTCTGCATTGACTTTATAATTAACGGAAGACCGGCAGAGTCCGGGCTTTAAAGGTACATAAAGCAGGGTTCGTTTGCATCAAGGGATTCAGGAGATTTTAGGTGTTTTAGTACCAGAAATTTCATAAAGTACTGGTCGCTATATCTGAAGCTAGAATTTATTTTCATTAAATAAGGCCAATATTACTTTACAAAAATTCTGATAAAATGTCCTTGAAGCGTACGAACTCTGCTAAAATCAGTGTTGAATGAATTTATGTATTTAACCCATTCGGGACCACGAGTTCATATATAGTAGCGGATAGGGACAGCTTAATGCAACAATGTTAAAACTTCGAGTGTACTGGGTAGCATAGCGATATGGGGAAAAAATCAAAAAGTCCCTAGCCGGCTTTGGCACGTTGTTTTGTTGATGTTGATTTTCGTTTGTACTTGGTACTTATCCATGTGTTGTTTTTTCCCCCTCATACTTTTTTTGTTAATGTTACTGTTATTATTATAATTTAAGATGTTAATACTTGAAGATAACGCAGTATAATTATTAATATTGTAATGTTAAAAAAAATATCAGAGGCTCTCATTATACATTTGCTATAAAATAGGAACTTAAATAATCCTAAAATTAAATTATGTTTAGTTCAATGTAATAACTAAAGAAATTGAACTGTGCCCTATTAATTCGATTTCTTTTTTTTTAATACTATATATAACAAAGAAACATTTTAAATTAAGAGCAAAGTGCAAATAAATAGTAATAGCTTTTAAATCTTTCTAAACTATTTTAAAAACAAATTGAAACGACATTGACATACTAATGTATAGTAATAATGATATATGCATAATTATCTTAGGAAACAAGTATTAAATTATGTATATTTTAATTATAGAAGTATAT
Organism: Maratus speciosus; assembly: GCA_963932465.1. Classification (NCBI taxonomy): domain Eukaryota; kingdom Metazoa; phylum Arthropoda; class Arachnida; order Araneae; family Salticidae; genus Maratus; species Maratus speciosus. Next base: position 605,427,765 of record OZ010786.1, on the reverse strand, counting down.
GCTACTTAAATCATATTTATTGTTTTTTGAATCCTCGATTGAAAGCAAAGACAAAGATTTACCTTAAGATAAGAAATAATAATTTTATTTTATCCCTTGTAAACTAATTTGTTATAAGCCTTAAAGCGGTTAAAATGTCGCATGCATATCCCTATCTATTTATTTATATGCAATGAGTTATATATGCAGTAACATTATTATGACATAAAATTTGAACTGCTTTTAAATTTTAAAAGTAAAAGTTATAGATATTTATTTACTTATTTAAATAATTCTTACTACAGTGTTAGAAAGATCATGTTCTAAAGATTTCGTTTTTAATATTATTTTCAAATATTTTGGATAGGAGCCGTCAGTATTAAATGCAAAATCTTATTTTTTCCCTTTGTTTGAAACCAGCTTTAAAGAATACCTTACAAGATTTCCCTTCTTCTATTACGCATACGCAGGTCCTTCTTTAACATTGCTGCATTAAGCTGTCCCCATCCGCTACTGTTCATATATGCACCTTCAAAAAGAGTGTACAGTACTTGTTTTTGGCAGCAGTAAAAAATAAAAGTAATATCTGCTTTCTTTAATTCGAGAATTTTCGTGATTATTTAATTAAAAGTAACTTCTTTTTAGAAAGTGGTGTCAACCGAATAATATTTGAAAAGCCGTCGGCCCCGAAGGGGTTAAGAGAAAATCTTTCCAAACGAACCTAGTAATGGAGGATATTTGGCAGCTAAAACGTGTTTTCGTTTCACATTTATTTTCACATCGAGTCCTTTACTATTAAAAAAAAAAAAAAAAACATTTCTTATACAGGGTAATTCTAAATTGTCTAAATAAGACGGGTGGTCGTAACAATCCAGACGAGCAATAATTACCATAGAACATGGGGTCGCAAACCACTTATTTAGTCACAAATACAGGGTGTTCTAGCCTAACTTAACTAGGGTTCAGGCTAATAACTTTCACAAAACTGAAATGTATTATAATGAAACTTTAATAGATATGCTTACTTTTGTTGTAAATATCATAACACCAAAAAAGTCGTAGACGTTTCCATTATACGCGCCAGCAGTATGCATTTGATGCTTCACATGTTGGAGTGTGATTATCAGTTTATACGGTATCAGTTTATACGATTGCGTGAACGCCCTGTTTTTCCAGAACTTTTTGTGATGTTATCAAGTTTCGTATAAAACAAGGTTCATATCGTTACATTTTGGTTGCAAAATGTTTATATTTAGCAAAATTATTATTCACAAGAGTACTTCAGTTAGGGTGAAACATACTGTATTTTTGATTACATAAGTGGTTTGCGAACCCATGCTATTGGTAATTATTGTTCGTGTGGATGGTTACCACCACTCTTATATTGTAAAAACAATTTAGAATCACCCTGTAGTTCAAACGCATTGAAATTGTTGAGTAATAAATATAATATAGGGTCCGTACACTTCACGGATTATCAAACAGCTTTTACCAGAATTTTTGTAAAGTAATATTTGCTTTATTTGCTTGTCATCTAATATAACAACCAGTACTTTACGAAATTTCTGGTACTAAAACACCTAAAATTCCCTGAATCGCTTGATGTGTACGATCTCTGGTAATACCGAAGCACATAACAAATCTTTTTTGCTAAAATATACGTATTCAGTTGTTAAAAATTATTGTTTTTCTTCCAATCCCCTTTTTTTGCACATAGAGATCCTACGAGATTATTTTTTTTAATTTTTTTTTTCCAAGTGAATATTTTACACTTAAATGTAAACCAAAAGTACTGAAACAACAGTTAAATGTTAGTTTAGGGTATTTGGATTAGTTAAATAGCGCAAAAATGAGCTTACATGGTAACAGTAAATAAGCATATGCAATATTAAACTTATGGGAAAATGCCTTAGTTTTAAACAGATCACTTTTCTCCATAAATCTAAAGAATTCTAAATCAAATTTATAGTGCATCATTATCGAAATGTTTAGCATATTGCTTTAAAATTTCAGAACGATCGCATAAAATGTTTTTAAACAAAAATGTGCGTAATACAAATCCTCGGAAAACGGCTAAAAAAAACGAAATTCGGCAAACGTGATATTCCGAAATAAACTCATTTCAAAGAGTTAATAATCGTATTTTTCTTAAACCAAAGACGTCTTTCAAAAGTTAAACTATTTATTTATTAGTTATTTAGTAACTATTAAGTTACTAAAGATTTATTTAAACAATGCTTTAAAATTAACAATTGTAGACACTTAAATTTAATGTCTAAATATGAAAATTGTCTTATTCATCTACATACACTCGCCCCTATCTGTTAAATTATATAGCTCTTTTGGATATAAAACATGTCTGTTGTGATGAAAATGAAGAACAGTGTGTGCAAATAACAGATAATTTACAATTACAACTATGTGGAAGTTAACATATATGATTATATATGTGGAGAACGTTGAATAACTGTGAGCTAACTGCGCTTTTTAAAGAAATTGAAAGAAAAAATCTCTTGTTTTTTAAACGCCGTACTGCGCTTGCTATTGAGTGTATAAAAATGTTGCAAATAGGAATGTTATGCAGAATTTAGTCCTCTTTAGGTTTGTAATTAACCAATAATACACTACTACAACGGGTTTTAAGATATTTAAATAAAACGAAACAAAAATAAAATCCCGAAATTTTGGCTACAGAAAATTCTCCCGAACGAAAGTTTAATTGAACAATTCGGTTTTTCCATGCTGCATTCAGTATATACAAGTTGAAAAAAAAAAATTCTACCCGACTTTTTCCAAGGGAACGCCCTTTTTTTGGTACATTTTCCCTGGACGAATTCTATAACCCTTCAACCCTTTCAGGAGAACAGTAATTATTGTAATTAAATGTTGATATCATTGATTCACACCGGGATTTAAGAACAAAATTATTTGAAAATATGTAAAAGATATTCTTCACGTATAATTATAAAAGCAAAATATTTTTTTATAAATACCGGTGCCATTGTGGCATTTCGCAATTAAAATTAGGTGTTCTAAACCAGAGCTCTAAAAAAGAAAAAAAAGACCCAACATCAGAGATCTTTGCAATACCTGCTTTCATAAATATGAGCAGGATGATGATGGAAGTCTCTCCAAGTTCAAGATGATGACAATATCTCCTCCTTTTGCTAAAAATTATCTGATTAATCACATTTTATTGCCAGTATGCCACCACATCCTTATATAGACCCTCTAATAAAATTGCCCTAAAACAGAATAATTTACAAAATTTAATTTTTCAACTGTATTTTGGTATGAAAAAGAAATTGCAAATAACAGTGGATCAATTGAATTATAAAATCTAATCTTTTTAGTATCAGTGTGTTTCAGAACTTCTGCTATTAAATAAGGAGAGGATTACTGTTCAGAAATACAACAAAATACAAACATTTGCAGTTGGCAGTTGTGCGAATGATGTAATGAAAGATGTCGAAAATTATAATTCATGAATAACTTTTCATAAATACTAAAATCATTTTGTGACAAATTATTTTCAGTGTTAAATATTTAGACGGGCATTGCATTCTAATATACTAAAATACTAGTGTTGAATATTTAGACATTTAGAGCTTATTTTGTATATTATTTTGTTCATTAATGAGAACCTTAATCTAATGTTTCACACCAGTACTTTTTAAAAGTTCAGTATTTTTATAATATTTTATTCAGAGCCAGGAATATGTTTATTCTGATGTTTGTGACTTTTCCCGATAACACTGATTATAATAGCAGTTAAACTGAAGCAAATAAAGCTCACCCCTTTTGTTGCCGTAGAATTTGAGGCTAATATCGCCAGTGGGCTCCTTTTTTTAAATTCAGATCTCTTGATTGACACCACATTTCTGAAATGTAAAATTCGAATTATTCAATGATATAATCCCTCTGTCCCAAACTAGTTGCCACATTTGAATACTTTTGTACTGATTATTGACACTGATGATTTTATGATTATGTATGAACATTTTTCTGAGTTTTCAGGTTGCAATGCTATCAATCAACAACTTTTACTATCCACGCATTCCCTTCGTCCCTTCTTAAATCAGTACCAAATTAGCTTAAAAAATCCAGGGTTCGCACGCTGAAAGCTATCTTCTAGCTCAGGGATGGCCAACTGTCGCGCGCTGGACACCACTAAAATTCTACACTAATCATTACCTTATCTAATCATCGAATCTTTGCGATTCAAGAAGTCGGCTATCTCTTTAAAAAATGTTAGTAGTATCAGGCGTGCCACAGTTGGACACGGCTGTTCTAGCAAATGAATCGTAAATTTATTAGGAAGAAAATAATCTTTCTTGTATATTTGTGGTAGAGTCCTTACAAAATGGGGCGTGGCTTAGGCACGTGCGCACCCTGTATATTTGCTTCGAAAAATTTGCTCCAAACTGAGTGCTACATTTGTGGAAAATAAAAAATGAGAATGAAAATACCAACTTGTGATAATTTTAATCGCAAATAAAACAATTTTAATTGATATTTAAGGAAGTTCTTTCACATAATATAGCTTCGGGATTACATGTCAGGTTTCGCGGACGAAGATTTTGACTACGAAGTTTTTGTTTATACACATGTTTGTAAAGTTCAAAAATACATTGTCAAGCTTTTCCACTTCTATATTTTGAAAATGAATTCAACAGCATCAAATAAGTTGTCAATATTCTTTGTGGGCATCTGACGTTGCAATGACTGCATTGCTTTAAAAAACCCGAGATCAAGTACATTTAAATCCGGACTATCTGGAGGTTAACATTGTAATTGCAAATTCCATCCATATTTTAAACATTTTTCTGTGATACTGGGATCATCCACTGCCAAATGAGGCTTTACATTGTCCTGTTGTATATATACAGCACCCGATTTTTCACTACTTAGAAATTTTTCACGTATAGCCCGGAAAACTTTTTCTGTAATCATTTTTCGGGTTTCTTCCTTGTTAACAATTTCGACAAATTTTGGCACAGCAGTTCCTTTTGCACGATTTTTTGAGTTTCACTTTGCATTATGCAAAAGGCCATATTCCAAAATTTCCATCAAACATTTCGTTTCTATTCGAGTCTCATCTTGGTCTTACCAGCGCTGCCATAAACATTACTTTGCTAATAAACCTTTTCAAGAAACCTTTTGTTTTTACTATATCTCAAACGTTCAGTTTCATCTAGGGTGCTGTAAGACGAATTACTGGTTTCCGTAATATAAAAACATTTTTCATCGATATGAATACGAACCAACATTTCGAAAAGTATCCATTAGTTCGAACATGCTGTAAACAAAATCAAATTCTGTCGAGCATTTTCTTTCCTGTTAGACTTGGCTTAATGGCGGATCAAATAAGCTTGAAAACTTTTCCTCCTTGAGAATCCCGTGTGTGTGTAATGTTGATTCATTAACACTAACAGTACATGATAAACTCCGCAGTGATTGTCTTCGTTTTATTTTGATTTTGCTCAATTGCTAAGTAAAATTTCTATTTTTTTTCGTCCGCATTACCAAATTTTTTGTGAATTTAAATCGTAAATTTCATCATCATTTATTTTTGACGACTTTGCTTCCTCTCACAAACGGGATATTGTACTACGATGAACATTAAATTTAATCGCTGCAGCATTTGTAGCACCACGACTTAGTTTATAATTTTTCAAATATTCAATAAAATTTGCAATACAGCGTTGCGTTCTTCGTTATTAATTTCCTTCTTTAAGGTATTTTCTAAATCATTATTCATAATTGCAATTATTGTCCCATTACTTCAAATTCAAATGAACATTTCTTCTAACTCCTAGTATACCGCGTTATATACATTTTAGTATAATTTTACTGGCGTTGATCTACTAAACTGCATCGGAAATTATTTATGACCCCACCCACTTGAAGTGTAGAACTAATTTGGTACAAAATTTTGATCTAAATGTAGCAAATAACTTGGGACGGATGGAGTACTATTTTTACATGCTTTCTTTTAACTTACAATTATGTTTGTGCGTGGCGGTCAAATCTTGTGACTCATTTTTCTCCCAATTCCTGTTGATATAGAGCTTGAAAATTGGAACATATATATGTTCCTGAGTTCCCGAGGGCAATACATGAATTGGGGACTGATTTTTTTAAATTCGATCCCTAAGGGGGGTGGGTTAACGGTGAGCAAATTTACTTAATGGTTACATTTGATTTCCTATGTAGAAATCAGCATCAGTTTCAACAATGAGTATGTGTTGAAAGGACAGTGTTACAATAGGGCATTACTTGGAGCAGTTCAATATAAGTAGACAAAAACAACGTTTAAAGGAAATAATTAATATTAATAAAAGCAAAAAATAAAATAAAAAACAAAATAAATTAAAACAAATAATTTATAATATTATTGCAAAAAATAAATATGTTTTGTTGCATCAAACGTCGTTTTCATGTCCTTATAATAACAGCATTACCACAACAGCTCCAAATTTTAGCCAACTTGGAGGAATATCGCCAAATTGTGCGACAGAATTAAGGTGACATAGATAAAGCCAACTTGGGTATAGCTGGCTAATTTTCAAAATTCCCATTTAAATACATTAATCATCCACAATCGAGCTCACCGCAATTAATTTAAACTCCGTGCCTATAAATGTTTTTTTCAAGACTTTTCTACTTTTTAGTGCCTTTCAAAAATCATATATATTTTCTACATTTTGGTGAATTTTAATGAAAGCATGCTTTAACACTTTCATCGCGGCAGTGGCGCGCCTTTTCCCCACCTTTGAGAGCCTGAGCCGCTTCTTTCAGCGCTAAAATTGAAACAAAACGCAAATTCATTTAAAACTTGTTTATTTTACTTTGAAAAATAATAATCAATATCATTTCTCATTCTAATGATTTGTTTGTCCTTACAAACATTAAAGAAAATAATAAAATGTCGTGCCCGTTTGCGAATATCTATTCGCACCGGAAAATTCTGCTTGGACATTAGATATCCGAATCAATGTCTGAAAATTAAATTGATAGAATTTTTCCAGTACGAATTGATTTTCCCAAACGGACATGACTATCCGAACGACACAATACATTCAAGTTAACCCGGGAGAACTCGCTGCATGAGATTTTCTCTCACAGTCGTACTTTTTTAAGACTCTTATTTAAATCATTTTTCATTTTAATTAAAATTTCAAAATGTTTTACAATTATTTTACCTATTTTGTGAATAAAAGTACTTAGTCAACCAAAAAAAGTTGATATTATATGAATGTAAAGTAAAAGAACAGCAATTGGGCATTCTCACTAGCGAGTTCTCCCGGGTTAAGCCCATCTATAGTTTACATATTTAGCCAAACCTTCGTTTTTCGTCATCAATTTAAACCGTGCAGTTTTCTATTAAATATATTATAAACCGAAACCTTTCCGGTGCGAATTAATTTTCTTTGATTGATAACTAATACTCCTGGAAGACGAGTAATCTCGTCCCTCGCGATGAACGTGTTATAAAAAAACATTTATATTATTAGTTTCATTATAAAAATGAATGAAGTTTTTATCATATTACATGCATTAATATTTAATTTATTCCTATATTAATCGTTTTTGTGTAATATATTTCTCAAATCCCTATTGCTTTTAATACAAAATGAATATTTTATATTATAAGACGAGCAAAAATTGTTTGTGTGTGTGTGTGTTTATGTATGTAAACTTTATCTTAAAAACAGCTGTAACGATTTTGACCAAATTTAGTATCATATCGTTTTCGGGCACGAGAAGACCAATGGACTTGGTCACATGCTCGAGAAAATTCAATTAGTGGGTCATTTTCGTTATGGGTTAGAATCAAGCTAATTATGTCTAAAAACGGATCAAACGATTTTGACTAAATTTTGTATCATACCATTTTGAGTTAAAAGAAGGCCAATAGACTAGGTCACCTATTTGAGAAATTTAGATTAGTGGGTCATTTTGGGGTCTCTACGGGTTTAGCTAATTTTATTTAAAAATCGGCTCTAACGATTTTGACTAAATTTTGTATCCTATAGATTTCGATTACGAGAAGACCATTGGGCTAGGTCACATATTCGAGAAAATTCGATTTGTGGATCACTGAGGGTGAAATTATTTTTTTCTAAAAAATGGCTCTAACGATCTTGATTAAATTTAGTAGACTATTCAATAGAGTAGACTATTAGACTATAGTAGACTATTTAATAGACTATTTTGCCTTAATTAATCGCAGAAAAACATTACAGATTCTTCGATTAATTGTGAAAACATACATGCCAATTTACATGCATTTTCCTAACACTAAACATTAATAGTAAATTTTACCTAGTTTAATCTCCAAAATCGAACAGCTTTTAACCATTAAATAAGGAACACATTTTAATTATATTTTAGCGGTAACAAAAAATCGTGCAAGTTACAGTTATGCGGAAAGACCTCTAATCCAAGGGTCGTTCTTGTCTTGAAAATTCAAGGTCAGGGAATTTTTTGGTACCAGTATTTTACTATAGAAAATCTATGCTTAAAGAAGGCGAACTTTCGCGCGTTTAACCTAGGTTTATGTTTCTATAAAAAAAATGCTTATATTTGTCCTGAAAAATTTTCTGAAACGTACGACTTCTGCTTTAACCATTTAACTCTCGCTCCCGTGATATTCACGGACTGTGACTTTTGATCAGATAGTTTGATTCCCACCAGTTTTATAAAATAGTGTAATTGGCTTTATTATGGTATCATTTTATCTGCCATTAAATAAGGTGAATATTTCTTATTCAGAAAAGTGGTGGTAAAGAGCAATTCGAATTTTTAAACCGTAAATTAATGCGACCGTTAAGGGGTTAATCTGGGTTAAAAAATCCAGGCAAATTTTTCTAATTTAAGATAGTTGTACCAATCTGTTTTGGGAATTACGTGCAATGCACGCATCTTGCAAGCAAGGGCCCCAATGCTCAGTGAACACTGCAGTCATTTGTCCTGTTAAGTGGCTAAATGAATAAAAATAATTAAAAAATTAAACTTCTTCTGGTAGATTTTATGTGTGAATTGAAGGGATAAGGTAGAAAATAAAAATAGTTTTAGTAGAAGAATTTCTTTATATTCATTTTTTTCAGCGAAAATCATCCCTTACAAACAGGATTAATTTACATTAAGGGGAGATTCAACTTCTTTGAGTCATTTTATTTTTTATTTTTTGCATCCTTCAAGTTTATTGTTGCTATGAGGAGGTTTCGTGATATTCCGATTCCTCGCAATCTTTTTTTTTTTTTTTTTTTTTTTGCTCGTATAAGGTAAAACCGTAGGAGACGGTTTTCTACGTATAGCTTTACGCTTTCAGTTTTTTTTCCTTCTCACATACAATTTAAATGGTAAATGCTAAAACATGTTTAGTCCTGGTTGCACTATATAGTTACGTTTATTAGTGAATCTGCTATACCAGGGAAATGATATATCCCGAATTACTATTGGATTTTAAAGAAGTCTGAAATTTTTCATTTCAAAAGAACTAAACAGAAATCTAAATTACAATATTTAAGTATTTAAAATAAAAGAAAAACGAAAACGCAAATATAAATCAAAAATAAATAGTGATACACACGCACAGTCCGGGAAAAACTGTTCTCTATTGAATAATGTTAACTAATGCATGCTTTTTCACTGTTTTATAGTTGCCAAGTCAACAGATGTAATGAAATCACTATTTTTTAATAGAAATAATAGCTTTATTTAATCGAGGAATTCTGTTATTAAACGCAGGAAAAAGTATATATATATATATACATATATATGTGTGTATGTGTGAGTGTTTGTGTCTGTCTGTCTGTGATGGCTAGCGAAATCTACTGCACGTATGAGGTTCAAAATTTTTGGGGGAAAAGTCACAGGCCTCTCTTCGTGTACGTGAGCTTCAGAATTTTAAATTTCTAATAATTAGTTGAGAAATTAATCAAAAAACCCCAAATTAAAAGAATGGAAAAGTATTCATAATTCAACAAAAGCATAGATAGCCGCAGAATAAATTCTCACTTAGGTGTTTGCAGCCTATGAGATGTGTTCTTCGAGCAGGACCCAAAATTATTTCAAAGCAACACGTGACTAAAGAGACTAAGCAATTTTGCAGCTCTATAGATTTTTTTTTAATATTGCATTTATCAATTTGAAATTAACACATTTATATGTACTTTTTAACGCTGAATACAAATAAAAAAATTTCTTTTAAATCCGGCTGCAATTAACGAATATAAATTAATTAACAGTTTTAAATTATCGTGCGATTATATCTGAAATCATTTGAGCATAAGCAGCTGCATAGCTGCCAACTTGTATGGATTTTTCTCACCAATAAAATTTAATAGATAATTTTATCAAAAACAATCGCCGAAATCTGACATTTTCTAACGATTAAACAATACGAATATATCTGTTAAATTTTAGTGGTAGTAAAAATTCGTACAAGTTGGCATCTATGCAGCTGTCTGTGAAATCGATTTTTTAAAGGAAAAATAAAGCAATCAATTTTCATTGAAGACATATTTTGTATTCGTTATTTTTTCTGAGTCAGGAAGGGGAAAGGGAGATGTACTTTCGGTTAAATATAGCAATTAGACCACATGAAAAAGGTTTGTTTAGAACAAAGTGTGCCAACTGGGCATTTAAATTGGAACTAACAGATTTTGCAGACGTCCGCAGCACGCCAGGTTTACGGGGCCGCAGCCAATGGGGCACGTTTCGGTGTTTAAGATGCTGATTTTAAACATTATTGCGACCCCTGGTGGTGGAATGTGAAACTAAAGTATTTTCAGCAAATTTCTTAAATGCTTATTTGATACCGCCACCCCCTCGATTAATATATCTACGGAAAATTTGAATAACTAAGTTTCGTTTGGATATAGATTTGTTTAGAACACAGCTCTCCACATGGCGGTGGAAACCGGAACTAACAGAGTCTGCAGCGCATGCGCGGCAAATTAAATAATACAAATTTAAGTTTCATTTAAAGATATTATCACGGACCCGGGCAAAGCCGGGCAGGTCAGCTGATATACAATAATTTAAATTTCAATAATATATTCATTTTTTTCATTTTCTATTCAGTGGAAGGATTTCAATTTACATATATAATACAGGAAAATAATAAAGCTTTATATTTCCCCATGAAATCATTTTATTGAATTTGTACAAAAGCACGAATTATTAATAAATGCATATAAAATTAACGAATGCTTTTTATTGCTATAATATTCATAAACGAAATGCTCTTTAATGTAAAATATTTTGAATTATTTTGAATTATTTTGCTTAACAGTACCTTATTTGAGATAGCTTTCTCTTTTACTATCAATTAAAATATAAAAAACAAAGGGTGTCATTATTTATGAAATAATTACAATAAGTAGCATTGTCTGTACTTAATGTATTAAATATATGAATGAATTGAATGAATCACTGATCTCTTTTGTTATTTATTTCGAATGAAATGAATGAAATATCTTTTTTGCTACGTAAACGAGCTACATTGTTAATGATATACTTTCTGCAAAACAAAGACCTACAAATCCTGTAAAAAATCGTATACATTCAAAAATAAAACATACACATATATATACAGGGTGTTCCGTTAAAGGGGTCCAATATTAATAGGGGTAATAGAGGAGATCACATGGAGCATAAATCAGTATATAAAGCCTGGTCGGATCTCAATAGTTATCAAGTTACAGCAAATAGAATGAAAATTCGGAAAATTGTAAAAGGACCCTCATTGCTAAACTATCGATAATGCTACATAAAAACGAAGCACATATTTAGAAAGAGCAGAAAAAATCCTACGAAATGACATAAGTTGTTTTAGAATATTGAGAATTAATGGCGAGTTACAAGCTCTGAAACAGTGAAAAAATACAAAATCAAATATTTAGCAAAATAGTTAATCGTTAATTCCAAAAAGACAACTCTAGCTACAACAAGGAAAATGTAGTAAAATTTGGTCCATTCCGAAAACTTTCGAAAAAGCTTACAATGAACCATATCGGTTTAATTGTGTGAGAGAAATTAATCAGTTTCTTCGTTACAACTCCGCTTTCTTTGACACTAGCAAAGGTTAAACTCCGCCCATCACGATTGGAAACACCGCCTTTTTAATTACTCTCAACTATACATTTTCGATCATGCTTCTTCTGAGATGCAACATTTTTAATTATTCAAGAGTTGAATGAACCAAAATAACTTTACAATAATAGTCTACATTTTAAAGTGGTCTTTTATTGATATAAAGCTTAAGTTAAATTCTTTAAAATTAAACTGGTGGTGAAAATTCGGAAATAATTAAAAATATTGCGATTTGTAACTATGCAAGAAGTTTCAGTACATGTTTTACATGGACAATTATTGTATGTATATGTGCATCATAATTTATGATAGGAAATAATAATAACAAATAGCATAATAATTTTATTAATTATAAATTTAAAAAAGACACTAAATTTTAAATTAATTCATACAAACTTTGTAATTTACAATTTGAGTACACCACAGTCTGTGACTTACAAAATACTGTGCCAAAAAGTGTTGAAAATAAAAGAAAAATGACAAATAAAGAATTACATTCCATGTACTTTATGACATATGTGAAGCATAGTCTTCTGGCCTGCGCTGCACAGTTCAATGTCGGAAGGCAGACGAACGGACATTATTATAATAGGTGTTCGAGGTTGCGCCCATTAACAGAATCGCACAGCCGACAGCGACGTCGTAAAGATTGGCGAACACGCCGAAAAACTCCGACGGAGTTGGGAATGTCTCCTGCAGCGACAACGATTCGCGCTAGTAAATCCTCCGGTGTATCCACAGGCGTTTCATACACCAGCGATTTAAGGTGTCCCCAAACAAAAAAGTCTAACGGATTGAGGTCTGGAGAGCGTGCAGGCCAAGCAACAGGTCCACTGCGTCCAATCCATTTCCCAGGATATGTTGAATTGAGGTGATTGCGAACACCTATGAAAAAATGTGCCGGTGCGCCATCGTGCATAAACCACATATTGTGGCGCAATGTTACTGGCACATTTTGCAGTAACTGCGGTAAGATATCCCGTAGGAAAACCAAGTACGTACTGCCATTGAGTACATCTGGGAGTAAATATGGTCCTATGAGATAATCGCCGAGGACACCTGCCCATATGTTCACACTGAGCTTTTGTTGTGCATTCGACGGGAAAACAGTGTGCGGATTTGTATATGACCATGTGTGCATATTGTGCCTGTTTACCACGCCCTCTCTCGTAAATGTTGCTTCATCAGTAAATAAAATATTTTCTAGAAATTGTGGATTATTTTCTGTTACATTAAGCAACCAGCGTACGAATTCTGTCCGCTGAGCACAATCTGTTACTGATAACAGTTGTACCCGCTGCACATGAAAGGGGTGCATGTTTTCTGCACGCAGAACACGCCACACACTTTGGTGAGAAACACCGACTTCAGACGCAGCAGCTCGTGTACTCGTGGAGGGGTTATCTTAAAAAATATTCAGTACATCTTCTTCCATTGCAGGTGTTCGTACATGTCGAGGTTTCCCTGCATCAATGCTTGCTGTATTAAACGATCCAGTCTCCCGTAATCGTCTATCGATTTTTATGAAGAGTTTCGAACTTGGGCAACGTCTCCTTGGAAATTGCTCACGGTACATGCGCTGTGCTAGACATGCATTTCCATGAGCTTGCCCGTACATCAGATGCATGTCCGCATATTCTTCGTTAGAGTATTCCGGCATAATTATTATACATCAACTTACTACAATCCCACTTACAACAGCCTCCCTTTAACATAACGCCCACTGATGACTGCTGTTTTATTACACTTTTCTTCCTATACACATAGAAAATTTGCATAAAAAGTACTTCTTCTTCATCATCCTGAAAGTTCATGGAGGAAACGCAGCAGTCACGGAGTTTGCTTTAAGGCAAGGCGAGAGCTGCACAATATGTCATTCACTTGACCAGACTGAATAATGAAAGGGTATTGATAGAGGTTGATCAGAAATGTATAATTGAAAGATATTAAAACGGGGTGTTTACAATCGTCATGGGCGGAGTTTCGCCCTTTCCGAGCGTGCAACAGTACAGAGTTGTAACTAGGGAACTGCTTGATTTCTCCCATACAATTAAACTGATATGGTTTATTGTCAGCTTCTTCGAAAGCTTTCGGAATGGACCAAATTTTATAACATTTTCCTTGATGTAGGTAGAGTTGCATTTTTGGAATTAACGATTAACTATTTTGCTAAATATTTGATTTTGTATTTTTTCACTGTTTCAGAGCTTGTAACTCGCCATTAATTCTCAATATTCTAAAACAACTTATGTCATTTCGTAGGATTTTTTCTGCTCTTTCTAAATATGTGCTTCGTTTTTATGTAGCATTATCGATAGTTTAGCAATGAGGGTTTTTTTACAAATTTCCGATTTTTCATTCTATCTGCTGTAACTTGAAAATTATTGAGATCCGGCCAGGCATTATGTACTGATTTATGCTCCGTGTGATCTCCTCTATTACCCCTATTAATATTGGACCCCTTTAACGGAACACCCAGTATATATATATAAAACATATAATATATATAAAACATATAATATATATATATATATATATATATATATATATATATATATATATATATATCATTTCTGGTTCATCTTTGGAGCTTTGCCAATTTGTTCATGTGTTTGTGATATCAAATTTATTATATATATACATATATATACAGGGTGAGTCTAAAAGCATGGGACAAACTTTGAGGGGTGGTAGAGCTCACTAATTGTAATAGGAATATATGACCCGAAGTGATGCATTGAGGTACAAACACCAAGGGGGGGGGGGGGCAATTTGGCGCTTTTTTATTTCAAAATTTCTCATTCATACCAGAAAATTTCTATAAAATATTCTTGCCATTTTTTGAGACACACATTTCATGATTACTTACAGAAAATATTCTTCTTTTAAAATTTCCGGTATGAAATCGAAATTTTTGAATAAAAAAAACACAAAATTGGAAATATTTTAATCACAGGAAATACGTGAAAAGAAATAGAAATGGAGTTTATTTATTTATTTATTTATTTATTTTTATTTATTTATTTTTTTTAATTCAAAAATTTTCGATTTCATACCGGAAATTTTCAAAGAAGAATTTTTTCTTTTTGTAATCATGGAATGTCTGTCTTAAATAAAGAAAAGAACAGCATACGAATTTTCTGGTATGAATGAGAAATTTTTAAAAAAGCGCCAAATTACTCCCCTGGTGTTTGTACCTCAACGCGTCACTTCTGGCCATGTATTCCCTTACAACAATTGTTTGTTATAGTGAGCTCTACCACCCCATGATTTTAGACTCACCCTGTATACATATATATACATACACCCTGTATATATATGTGTGATTGTGTGTGTGTGTGTGTGTTAGAAATAAGTTATCAAATTTCTTCAAACTTTAACAATTAGTAAAATTAAGGATTATTACCAAACTGGAAAAAATTATTCAACAAATAAAATTCTCTTTACAGAATATTACATATACATTTGTCCGGATGGGGATACAGTACTCTAAAACCTGTTAGTAGAAACTGCGTATGACGAAATTTTGACGAATTTTGTTAAGATAGAAAAATCTGACTTTAATGTCGAGATATGAATATAAAAGTGGAGCATTGCGTATCCCAATATTATGATTTTAAACCGTATAAATATGTAATATAACTGTAAATAGTATTTCTCATTCTATTAAAATGTTTTTCTTAAAAGAACTTCGGCGCAGAGATTCATGAAGTTTTGATTGTCACTGATACGCAGTTTTTTCTTGTTTACTTCGATACCAGATAATTATTTTAAAAAGCTTTGATATTATTTATGATTCGAATTACTCGAAGTATGGTTTACAGATGCGAGAGTGATATTTAGAATTTTAATACGACCTTGACAGATTGAGATATATTTCCTCTTTTTTTCTTCATGGTGCATAACGGCCGAAGGAATTCGGATGAGTGAAATATTAATGATTTAATTTTTTATATTATTGAAAGTGCGAAGATTTTTCAAGTTAAGAGTTTTAGATTTTATTTTTTATGTTTAAATATGGCTTATCTTGAAAAATTTAAGAAAAACAGGACTATTTTAAGGAGTTCTGTTACAAAGTTAATGAACAGTATAGATAGTATTTTGAAAAGTGACACAACTGATATTGATTCCCTAGAAGAAACTTTTAATCAGTTCAAAATTAAAACCTGTAATTTAGATGAAATAAATAATAAGATAGAACCTTGATTGAATTTAGACGAATACGAGGCCGATATGGTCACAACTTATGAATATTCCGATAAAATATCTATAACGAATTTTCGCGCCGAAAAGAAACTTAAAGAAAGTAAAAGAAATATTATTCCTTTGAGTAATAATTCAGTTAATGATTCTCTCCCCCATAATGAAACTAAATATGTGAAGCTTCCCAAGCTAAATATACAGAAATTTTACGGGGATTGCACACAATTTACAAACTTTTGGAACACTTTTAAAGTTTCTATAAATAAAAATAATTCATTAACGAAAATTGAAAAGTATAATTATCTACGAAGTTACTTAGGGTCATCCGCTTTAAATGCTATAGAAGGGTTAGAAGTTTCAGAATCAAATTATGACACAGCACTTAAAATACTTGAAAGTAGGTTTGGAAATAAAGATATGATAATTAATCATCACATGAATAAATTGTTAAATTTATATCCTGTATTTAAGTCAAATGATATTTCAAAATTACAGAAACTTCATGACGATATTGAAGTAAATATAAGGTTTTTAACCACATTGGGACTCGATCCGCAGGCTTACAGCTCTATGCTTTTAGCCGTCGTTTTGAAATTACTGCCCTCAGATTTAAATTTAGAATTTAATAGACAAAACATTAAGTCATCATGTAACCCTGATATAAACAATCTACTGAATTTCTTGCAAACCCAAATTAAAAGTCGAGAATTGTCTTTTTCATTTTCAAAATAAAATAAATTAGAAGTAAACAGACAGAAATTTAGGAAACCTCCAAAATAAGAATTAAACTTTTCATCCGCACATGAATTAATGACTAGTCTCAGACAAAAAAATACAGATAAACAAAATTGCATTTTTTGTAAGAAAAACAATTTGTCAGAATTATGCAATCCATTTGATGTTCAAAAGAAGAAAAATATTTTGAAATCACAAGGTAGATGTTTTTTGTGTCTGATGCCAAAACATTGAATTAGAGATTGTTTTTCTAAAATATGCTGCACGTGTGGTGGTAGACATAGCCGAGCTATTTGTAAACAACATAATTCATCTACTAATAAAAATTATCCGGATAAAAATTTGGAAGCAGCGAATGCACAAAATGAAACAAGTAACGAAATTATTTCGGCCATCTCGTGTATTGGAAAAAATAGCATTTTCTTACAGACTTACAGTGCGAATGTAAAAAATAAAAATAAAGAATTTGTCGTTCGATTATTACTAGATACCGCTGCAATGCGAACCTTTTTAACTCGGGAAATTGCTGACAAATAACAACTTGAAGTATTGAGAAAAGAAAAACTATCAGTATTCACATTTGGAAGTAAAACCCTAATTAAAAAAAAATTATGATGTTGTTAAGCTTAAACAGGAAAATAAGCATCTTTCGAAGTCAAGTTTAGAAATAGAAGCTTTTGTAACAGACGAAATCTCTGGTTCTGACATCCCTCCCCCAGAAGTAAATGAATTGAGAGAAGTGAGCATTTTGCAGAATTTAACCCTTGCTGACTCCCACAATGTCAGGATCCTATTTCCCTTCCCATAGGAGCAGACTATCTATATTATAAAGGACAAACATATCTGTGCGTAACGCATACGTCATTCTGCGAATGGCAACACTTTGAAATTTGAAATAAAATGTTGGTTTTGCAATTTTCTCTACTGCAATTTTTTAAATTTTTAAACTTCTAAACGTTGCACATTTAAAATTTTTACACCGTCGTATAGGGAAAAAAATGCTCTTTTAAATGCAATTTGTTTGAAAGCTGTATCTCAATTTAATTTTGAGATATTAATTTTTTTGTAGTTTTTAATACATTTTTTGCAAGTGTGGCAACTGAAGAACTCCATTTCTGTTGAAAGTTCGTGGAGGGTTGAAATGAAAGTAAAGGAAAATAATCACGGAGGAAAGAAAATATTATATTTCTGTAGCTTTTATCGCCATTTTCTCATAAAAAGTAAAAAAAAAAAAAATGAAATTAAAATACGTGCGATGTCAGCGATTTTTTAATTTTCTAAATATCGCACATTTTCAATTTTTAAACCGTCAAATAGAGAAAAAAATCTACTTTCAAATGCAATTTGTTTGAAAATTGCATTGTACTTAACCGAGTTATTATGGTTTTTAAAATAACAAGTCGCCCGTGGCTACCAGTTTGGTCTCCCTTAAATGTATGCTAGGCATTGTATCATGTTACTTTTATTCATAATTTAATTTAGTTGCTCAATCCTTCGCCAAATTGGAAGATTCTGATAGAGAAATCGAGAACTCCCTACTTTTATGTTAGTCGGGCACAGGTGATAAATCGCCAAACATTGTACCCGTCGCATTTTTTTTCCATATTTCGTTAATTCAGATTAAAATATAATCCTTTCACTCATTTTATTTAGAATGGATAACTTTAATTTAAAAATGAAACATTTAAAATTCATAACTTTCACTCCAAAAAAACAAAAACAAAAACAAAAAAAAAAAAAAAAACAAAAAAAAAAAAAATTCTTTAAAAAAAGAAAAAGAAAAGAAAAAGAATAAATAATACCATAAACCAATTAATTTCAACATCAAAGCAATTGATGTTGACCCCTGATGTTGAGCAATTACCCCTCGAAAAATAAAAAATGCTGCTAGCGAGTTAAAAAATGCTATTGGCGAGAATTGCGCTCAGCTAACATAAGAGTACGAACTCTTTGCTATCATGGCAACTTTTATGTAGTTTTATTTGAAAAAAATATTTTGATTAAATCGGTTGCCAAAAAAAATTTCTTTTCTCGCCATGGATCTTTTCTGTATTTCGCAAAGTACCTATACTGGAAAAGTACCTTCATTTATTTATTTATTTATTGTATTTTAAATTAGATGAATAAAAGACGGCATAGGTGTCATATACGCACTACGTTGGCTCGACTTTTTTTCTGATGCCAATGTCATATACGCACCGGGGAACTTACATGGCGCCAAAGTGTCGTTATTTTGCTTGATATGGTAACCCGAATGTTGTTGTTTATTTATGAATAAATTGTTTATTTACTTTTATTTTATTTTTTAAAGTTATATAAATTGTTTTGTTCTATAGTTATTAATTAAACTTTTTATTTATTTATTGTTATTCCCTTTTTAAAAATATTACACAATAACCAGATGTGTTTTATTTGGGCGTTGCCATTAAATAATTAACAAATAATCGCGATTTCGGTGCCACGTATGATAGCGTAATATATATATATATAGATTTTCAAGCATAAATTACTTTAAATTTATCTCTATCACATGTAGCTCGATTACGACAGGTTAAACCGCTTGCCCTTAAAACAATGTAAAAAGTTCAGCATTTGTTTCCGTCTAAAGTTCCATAACAAAATTAAAACTTCCTCTAGAGAAAAATAAATAAAATAATGTAAATAAGAAACAAATTTAACAGACATGTGATTGAACCACGCGCTTAAAGCATCGAAATGATCAGAAAAACTGACGTAAGTCCAAAAATCTTGGGTTAATAACCCCTGGCATGCGGTGACATGTGAAAGTATCGCTTTTAATAAATTTAAAAATTTTATTTGATTGCATAATTGATATTTTTCATATAAAAATTCTTTTTGATGTTAGTGGGCAATCTAAAATATATATTACATGTAATAAAATAATTAGAGTAAGAACAAACAATCTTCTTGAAACACCATCAAAAATTTGTAAATGCTCTAGGCCTTTCGAAAGATCTGAGTCTTTCTTCGTCAGGCGCAAAAAAGGCGTCCTTCTACTATGAAAGCAGAGGCAAAATAATTAGAGTTAAAAAAATGGTTTTCACCTATATTCTGTAACCCGAGGAGCTCGGGTTCCATCCCCTAGTTACTATAAAATAGTAACAGGTAATATAAAACATTTGAACAAAAATCTTGTTGCTGTTGAAACCACCTTTGGCTGGTGCCTCCAAGGTAAAAAAAGCGAAAACCAAACGTCATTTATATTTAATGTAATTGTTGAAGAACATTTAATTTCTGAGCAAATTAAAAATGTTGGGACCTTGAAACTTCAGGACTTATTAGTATTAAACAAGATTCTGACCCTTGTGAAAATGAAATTATGAAACAATTTGAACCAGATATTGAATATGAAAACAAACGATATAAAGTAAGATTTCCATGGAAACTGGAAAAAAAGGCGTTTGGATGATAATAGGAAAATCGCAGAATCTCGACTAGTTAAATTAAATAGAAGATTTGTTAGAAACCCCCAATTATTCTTAGAATATAGGGAAGTATTGAACGATTATTTGAATCAGGGAATCATAGAATTACTTCCTAAGTCAGAAGATAAAGGGCATGTTGAATTTTATTATCTCACAGAGAAGTAATGAAAAGAGACCGTGTAACTAGTAAATTGGGGGTTTTTTTATGCATCCGCTCATGATTTAAACTCCCTTTCTCTTAATAATTGCCTTCACGCAGTGCCTAATTTACATCCAGAAATTTTCGATATTTTTCTACGATTTCGATTTCATTCAGTTGCCTTTACTATTGATATGAAACAGGCATTTTTACAAATATTGGTAGATGAAGAAGACAGAAACCTTTCTCGTTTTTTGCTTTCGGAAGATCCTTTTGATGAATCCAACCTCCCACAAATATATAGATTTACTAGAGTTTTATTTGGGGTTCATTGTAGTCCATTCTTATTAGCGGCTACAATAAAACACCACTTAAAGAAATATATCAAAAAGTATCCAGAAACTGTAATTTTTTTTAATGAAAACATTTATGTAGATGATGTCATTGGAAGTCAATCCTCTGTCGAGCAAGCCTTGTCCACTACATTAGAGTCTATAGACATTTTCAAAGAAGCTAGTATGCATTTACCTAAATGGCATGCTAATTCAAAATCCCTTAAAGAATTGTGGAAAAATAATGACGTAATTTCTAGTGACAATTTGGAAACATTTGAAACAGAAAATATCCCTTACAAAGTTTTAGATATAGCATGGAACAGTCTAGAGGATTTTTTGTATTTTGACACTCATGAATTAGCAACATTTGCTTCTAAAAGAATTGATACCAAGAGGTATATTTTACAAGTTTTGGGTCGAGTATTTGATCCTATTGGATTCTTAGGATCCTTCACTTTAAGAATAAAATGTTTGATGCAAAAAATCTGGTCGTTAGGTACATACTGGGACGATGTTATCCCAAAAGATCTAGTTTCTCTTTGGAAAGACTGGTGTAATGAAATTCCTCAGATATCGGAATTTTCTGTTCCTCGACATTATTTTTTTGAAATTCCAGCTGAGAGGATTACCAATTTACAATTGCACTTATTTTCAGATGCAAGTACAATAGCTTTTGGCACTATTGCTTATTTACATGTAACAACCTCTGAAAAAGACATTCGAACAGTCTTCGTAGCTTCTAAAACAGTAAAACAGGGCTCCTTTAAAAACCCTCACTTTACCGAGACTGGAATTGATGGCTGCATTATGTTCTGCTAGATTAAGCTGCAGTATTTTGAAGGCGCTACATCTAGAAATTCCATGCATTTACTGGACTGGTTCTAAAATAACATATTCTTGGATTAAAGGATCACCAGAAAAATTTAAAACCTTCGTGAGAAATCGTGTTGAAAAAATTCGTAAACTAAGTTCCCCTTCTGATTGGCATCATTGCCCAGGTGCAGACAATCCCGCAGACCTTGTCTCAAGAGGAGCAAAAGTTTCCAAGCTCATCAATGACTCGACTTGGTTATTTGGGCCAAAGTGGCTTCCCATCAGAATTTTGGCCAAGATCTGAAGATACAGAAATAATTGATGAAGATGAATTAGAATACAGAAAGAAGCCTAAAGACATATTGCAATGCGAGTGCATAATCGAAGAGATTAAAAATCCTATTGATATAACCAAATTTAGTAGTTTGGAGAAACTAATAAGAATAACTGCTTTGGTAAAAACATTTATATTGAAGTTAAAAAAATCTACTGAAGTTTGCGGTCCGCTAACAGCTGAAGAATTATTAGAAGCAGAAAAATATTTAATCCGTAGTGAACAGAAGCAATTTTATAAAGTAGAATTTGGGTCTCTTTGAAATGATAATTCAGTAGAGAACAATTCACCCCTATTCAATTATGTTCTATATATAGACCAAGCAGAAATTATACATTTAGGGGGAAGACTAGAATTTGTGATCTTTCTACGGAAGAAAAACATCCAGTCATTCTGCCTAGACATTCCTGGTTAACGGTGTTGATTGTGCGTCAAAATCATGAAAAAATGATGCACGCAGGAAACTGCACATACTTTGACAAAAATTTGATCCCGATATTGGATTCTGAAGAGAAGACAGTTGGTGAAAAGCATCATTAAAAAATGTCTTGTTTGTCAAAAATATCTCTCTAAACCTGCGGACCAAATCACAGCCCCTCTGCCCAAAGATAGAGTGAATGAAGTTCCACCATTTACAATTTGTAGTTTAGATTTTGCGGGACCTATTTACGTAAAAAACCTTGGTGAAACTAAAAAATCATGCATTATTTTGTTCACCTGTAGAGTTACTAGAGGTTTGCATCTAGAACTTGTTACCGATATGACTACAGATTCTTTCCTCCTTGCTTTTAGAAGATTCTTGGCTCGAAGAGGAAATTGTAAAGTTATTTATTCAGATAACGCCAAGACCTTTAAAAATGCTAAACAAGAAGTTGCTAATTTATATCACGTCATTTGTAACAACCATTTTTTGAAATTTCTTGCAAGAGAAAGAATCGTTTGGAAAAATATCATTGAAAGAGCTGCATGGTGGGGAGGCTTTTACGAAAGACTTGTAAAATCGGTGAAAGGGTGTCAGCGAAAGATTATTGGAAAAGCTCTTTTGAGCTATGAAGAAATGCGGACTGTATTGGCTGAAGTAGAAGCTATCCTCAACTTCCGTCCCTTGACATACGTTTATAACGACAACAATGAATCTCAACCTGTTACTCCAATGAATTTTTAAATTTTGGTAAAGAAGCTTCACTTCCTATTAACTTTTTCGATGTAATTGAAGATGGTTCGAAATGATCTTCACTTCTCTAAAGGAAAAGGTACCAATCATTACTGTTAAAACAACTTTGGTCGAAGTGGAAAAAACAATATTTGTTAGATTTGAAGACATTCCATTCATTGAAAAATCCCATTTCACATACGCCATTAAAAGTGGGTGATCTTGAACTGATACAAGATGATGTGAAAAATAAACTTCTCTGGAAACTTGGCAGAATTAATAGAACAATTCTACGCAGAGATAACAACATTCGCTCATATGAAATAAAAACTGACAATGGAGTACTAAAAAGATCTATACAGCACCTATATCCTTTAGAAATTTTAGACTGATGAACATTTATAGGCTTCTTCTCTTTTTTTAAATCTCTTTTAGAACTCTAAAAGTTTTCTTTCCTTTTTTTAACTCTACTTACTTTGAATGCAGTATTATTTGAGTTTTAGTATAAGTAAGTATATTAACTGTTTGAAAAAAAATGCCATTTTATTTTGTTAATTTGCAGGTAATATTTTTTATTTTTCTATATTGTTTGAATATTATACTTTTATGTTTAGAATTAATTGATGTTTTGAATTTGATATATTGTATTTGAATATGATATTTTGAACTTGATATTTTGTGTTTAAATTTGATATTTTGAATTTGATTTTGTGTATTTGAATTTTGAAATTGAATTATCATAAATCACTGAACCACTGATCACTGAGATCACTGAACATATGAGAATTTAAATTTTCATTACAGAATTTTTGATTGATGAACTCTGTAAGAGTTCAGGTGGGGAGTGTGTAGAAAAAGAATTGCAGTTAGATTAGCGCAACGCGCAATGCAATTTGTACTTCTACTTTCAGTCATAGAACACTCCCACATAGCTGCCAACATTTAGGCTTTTTTCCTACCGTTAAAATTTTATAGAAAATATTGTCTTATTTAATCTTCGAAATATCACGATTAAACAAGGCAAAAATCTCTATTAAATTTTAGTGGTAGCAAAAAAGCGTAAAAGTTGGCAGCTATGCTCCCAGAATGCCTTGTTTTTTTGTAAATAGAATGCAACGAACGTTGTTTTAAGATGGCATGATTTTGTTAAGATTGAAAAATGTGACTTTATTGTCGAGATATGAATATGAAAGTGGATCATTGCGTCTCCCAATATTATGATTTAAAACCGTGTAAATATGTAATATAACTGTAAATAGTATTTCTAATTCTATTAAAATGTTTTTCTTAAAAGAACTTCGGCGCCAAGATTCATGAAGTTTTGATTGTCACTGATACGTAGTCTCTTCTTGGTTACTTCGAGACCAGATAATTATTTTAGAATGCTTTGATATTATTTATGGTTCGAATTACTCGAAGTATGATTTACAGATGCGAGAGTGATATTTAGAATTTTAATACGAACTTGACAGATTGAGATATATTTCCTCCCTCTTTTTGTCAAGACTAATTAACAAAAAATACTGTTATGGAAACATCACAATTCCTACAGGAACAAAGTGAATAAATATATTGATGTATTGTTATCCTGCTTGTAACTGAGAAGTGTTTTGGAGTTGCAAACATTTCGTAACATATTTTTTAACAGGAGAAAATCTAAATCCATGTAAATAGTTGAGACAATAACTCCATTTAAAATATTTAGCCTCGTCACTTTCGCTGTGCTTACTGTATAAGATCCAGCAAACTATTTTGCATAGAAAGTATAATATACTTTCACTGGTAGAAGAATTATATTGCTTTTCATTAATGGAACTTACCGTAGTCCCGTAGGAGCATAAAGCGTTAAATAATTTTTTTAAGCATACCTGCGCATAAAGAAATGACTCGGTAACCAGGTTTTTCCATCACATATGTTTTTTATTATAAGTCTAATTTAACAAAAATTTGTGAATTATTAGCGTGAATTTTCATATGATAAATAAATATATAAATACATTAAACGCAAATCCCCATATCGATGCTTTTCATATTATTTTTTGAATCATTAATCATACATGAAAATTTCTGCCAGAAGCTGAAAGGGCACATTATGTTAAATCTGCAACGTTTACCCAACCGAGATGTCATCGGTACCTTTAAGAAGTACGACAGTTGTGAATAGTAACTTTCGCCTCATTTTTATGCGATTAAATAAAGAAAAGATTATTATTTGAAAATCTTAAGGCCCATTCAACTTGAACACCATGCGTATTCCAATCGTAACCGTCCTTCTAATTTTTCTGATAATGTAAAAGGAAGTTTATTATTCTGAAAGCCATATGACAAAACAAAACATGTCCGTGAGTGACGCTGACGTCATATTGACGATTGAACAGACTATGTAAGATATTTCGCTCTCATCGTACTTTTTTAAAAGCTTCTAAACAGCTCGCAATTTTAATTTTTACACAGTCGAATACAAAATGTTCTTCCAAATGCATTTTGTTTGATAACTGTGTCACAGTTTACAGATATCTTATGGTTTTTAATTATTTTTAGAATCTATCTCCATAGCATGCAGGTAGATTACGAAAGATTACCCCGTTTGCATTTTTAATAAT
The DNA here is from genome assembly GCA_963932465.1 of Maratus speciosus. Lineage (NCBI taxonomy): Eukaryota > Metazoa > Arthropoda > Arachnida > Araneae > Salticidae > Maratus > Maratus speciosus. The sequence goes on along the minus strand of OZ010786.1, from coordinate 605,401,920 downwards.
AGTTTTTTTTTTTTTTTTTTTTTTTTACAGGTAATATTTCACAACCAAATTCAAACTTCATCAATAATTGAAAAGCTAATATAAATAAATAATATAAATAAAAAGAACAGTGCCCAGATAAACTTATAGCATTGAGCTCAGAGGCTATTCACACTAATTGTATATTATACTCTTATTTTAAAGAATAATGTCCCTCACCAAAATTAAGGGGGATTAGTCCTGCCCCCCCCCCTTTATACTTACCAATGAACCTCCAACTGTAACTAGGGAAGCGCATTATCAGAAAAAACCTACATACCGAATTTGAAGCAAATCAGTTAATTCTGCATGAAAAACCCATTTCGCAAAATTAAGGGGATATTAGCTCCCCTATTTCCCCCTTTATATTTAACCAGTGAACCTCTAAATTTAATCAGGCAAGCTCCTTATCAGAGGCTAATTCCATGGGCCTTTCTAGTGTAAGTCACACAGATGATAACTGCTATTCTTTCTGGCCACCGTTATTTTCAAAAAGTTTTCTTCGCTTTATTCAATTAATGAGATATCTCCCATAAAATAAGTCACATTTTCAGTACTGTAATACTGGTAGTGGAACATTATAGCAATTTGCACCTATGTGACTTACACTACAAGTACGTATGGAATGAACCTAGAAAAAAAAATAAGCAAATTGGATAATTCTGCATGAAAACCCATTTATGTAAATTAAGGGGGGCGGGACTTCTTCCCTTTTTCTCCCTTTATACTTAACCAATGAACCTCCAAATCTAATCAAGTAAGCGCCTTATCGGGATAAACCGGTATATCAAATATGAAGTAAATTATGCATGGAAAACCCAATTATCTAAGTTAAGGTTGGGAGACTATCTCCTTTTCTCACTTTATACTTAACCAATTGACCTACAAATCTAATAGGGAAGCTCCTTATCAGAATAAGCCGGTATATAAAATTTGAAGCAATTCGAATAATTCTGCATGAAAAACCCATTTATCTAAATTAAGGGTTGATTAACTCCGTTACCCCCTATTTTCTTAACCAATCAACCTCAAAACTAATCAGGGAAGTGCTTTATCAGAATGAACCTAGAAAAAAATCGAAGCAAATCGGATAATTCTATCAAGAGTTATAGCGTTACGTACATACGTACATACATACTTACATACAGAACCTGCGGGCACATTAACTCTCAGGCTTTGATAGCCTGTGAGTTAAAAACACAAATTTAACAGACATGTAACACACTTAAAACACTGAAATTATTCATAATTAAAAATGCGGCTGTAAGTAGGGCTATTTGGCAATTTCTTGAGCTATTAACCTCTGGCACGAGTCGAAAACGAAAGTACAGCTTCAAATAAACTTGAAAACTTTTTTAAAATACATTATTGAAATTTTTCATATCTAGATAATTTTTATTGTTGTTAGTAGGCAATCTAAAAAATATAAATAAATGTAAATAATTAAAAAATGTTTTAAAAAAATGGTACTTACGTATCTCAGGGATGAGATTTCCGACTTTTGCATACCAGTATAATCTTTGATAAAATGTTATTTCATTTAATCTGAACATTTTTGTGATTTAACAGAACAATATTTTCCCTAAGACTATCTGGTATGAAAAAGGTCGGAAATCTCAAACCTGGTATCTTCTGTAACCGGGAATGCCCTAGTTGGATTTTCCAGTAGTAGCAATTAACATAGTAGTAACGCGAGTCAGAGTTGGACCACTCTGCACAAAATGTCTCGAAATAACGATTGACGAAAGTGGAAACATGTTTCTGGGGGAAAATAAATAAATAAATAAATAAATAAATAAATTCCTCATGCTAAAAAAAGGGTTAGAACAACAAAATGTTATTTTATGAGTTTAATTCCATAAAGTTGTTTCTTTATGTTATGAAAAATATTGCATACACTTTATAATTTCGAATTTAATAGGTAATAAATTGTTAGAAAATTACAATTTGTAAAAATTTTAAACTTAGCACAAATATTGTTCGGCAGGACATTTGATTAATTTATGAAACATACTAACATAAATAAGTATAACTGCTTTTGTTGTTTGTTATTTTTATAAGGCAATAGTGGAAATAGTGGCCAATATATGATTTTGCTTAAAATGTTGTAGCCTTCAAATAAAATATTCTCAGATACGCGATATATATACTATTTTTTTCCTGTCTTCAAAATATAACAACCGATTTATGTAAAAAAAATAAAATAAAAAAATAAGTGGAGTTAGGATTCAGATCATGCGTTTATTGATTTAGATTGCTTATAAAATTTGAAAAAAACATCGTAGAAAGTATAAGATGTCATAGAAATCAATTTCTTATTTCGAAATAGAGATGTCGCAATAAGGTTTAGAGTCAGACCATAAAAAAAAATTCTTGTACAAAAGATCAAGGTTCATAGACGGTAAAAGTTGAATTGAAATTATAATGTCAAGAAAAGATATGTCTGACATAAGTACACTGTTGAACATTTGCAGCAAACTGCCCAGTGATTCGACCATTTTTAAAGAAAACAATTACATAAACGTAGTTTATGTTTATTCTGACCATACTGTGCTCCGTAAAAAGGCCACATACGTTTAATAATATTGACATGAGTGATTTAATACATATTTGGCAAAATTGGGTGCTTAATATTATCATTTATCCCAACTGCTGTTTGTAGCAGTTATCTCCGGATATGTTACACGTTACAGTACACATACTTACCTTAGGCGCGACGATTTTTGAAAATCAAATTTTAAATACAAACTTTTCTCACATAAGTACTTGTGTCAAACACTAAATAAAATAATTTTCATTATTGACTATCAAAAGTACGTTCTAAAAGTCCTGTATTATTTTAGCCTATTCCGAACTAATTATTATTTAAGTCATTCCAAAATGATTCCATTTCATAACGATTTGATGTAAAAAAAAAACTTGTCTGCAGTTATTTTGTACAAATAACTTGAAATAAAATTTTTATGCGAAACGAAAATGAGTTAGACTTTTATTTTACCTTAATTTATCTTTGATTTATATTAACCATGTGTGTTTCAATTTTATTTTCCAGGAGAAAAGATTACTTTTAAACAATTGTTCCTGTTATACGGTATTTAAAAGATAAACGATATTTCTGTTTGGCGAAATCTTCGTTACATAAATACATGATGTATTCTCACAAAATTTTAACTTTGAGGAATAAAAATCTGGTGAAATTAAACTTAATAAAATAACATTTTAAACTTATAGACGAATGCTTTAATGATTCAAAATGGTCAGCAGCGATGATTTTTTTTTTATTTATATGAGATTTAAGTTAAACTTGCGAGTTTAATTCTTCTTACAATTTCACCTCTCTAACTTTTTATTTTCTTCTAAATTTTTACTTATAATGAATTTGCATAGTACCCACAGAACACTCAAATAAAAAATAATAACAATGTAGTATTTTGGTATGATTTGGTTTGGTTATCAATGTAGTATTTAGTTTTAGTACAAAATTTTGGTATAACATTGTCTTAAAGGGATGTCAAGGAAGGGACGGTAAGGAAAAAATAGCTGTCGGGTAGAGTAAAAAGTTACGGTAAGGAAAATTACCACATATTTTTAAGTAAATCATGTTAAGACTAAGTGATATCCACAATGTTCATTGATTTGTAGCAACAGTTATTTACACTGGATTAAATTAAAAAAATAATTTACATCGGAAAGTGCAGGAATAAGCCCTGGGGACGGTAAGATCACCTATAAAGCCACGATGCTTGAAATTGATATTTAAATGCTGATTTAAATTCTGCAGTAAATTTCCTGTCAAATAATTTTATTGAATCTTTCTTTAGCATACCTTTGCATGAGAAAAAAGTTCCAAAAAATTCTGTGGCTGCATCTGATGCGTTTCTGTGTAATTTTAGCAAGAGGAATGTAAGGAACCTAAAATCCAGGACAGAGTTTAAAAAAAAGTGCAGGTTAATTTTGCTACGTATCTATATAAAACAATAATCCCAGTTTCGTAAAAAAAAATACATCGAATTACTTTTATTGAAACAATTTTATACAGACAACTCCAAACTTAAAAATCAGCATCGGGGACATGGGACGGTAAGGAATTTCGTGGCATGTTTGACCCCCCCCCCTCAACATCGTCCAAAACTTATTTATACCATTAATATTGTTATACAGTCATGCAATGGGATGTTTACCAACATAAGAAAAAAAAACCAAGAATATGTACTAAAATAAAAATTATTATTCAGGGGCATAAAAGTCAAAATTATGTGAGAACGCGTCATATGTACACACAAACCATCAGTGTTTTTGTTGATAAAAAGGTCCATAACACCTAATTTCATAAAACTGCTACTGTAAACAGCAGTATTTTAATGAGAACTTGGCTATCGTCCGGTCTGTTTACTATCTCGAAAGTCATTATATTAATCCTTATCAGACGAATTGAAAAAAATTTGCAATGTTGAAAATAACAGAGTTCTCAATCAACCATTAGCTTCAGAGAACGTTTAGTACCACCTGCTAGAATTTTAACATTTGTTACTAAATATTAAAAATAAATCAGAACAAAAAGTCTGCTTTTTTGTAATATCCGTATTATAATTATATGTTAATTGATATGCCATACTATCAGGCATTATAATTATTGTGGAGAGAAACATTAATACAGACTTTTCGTTACATAATATTTTTGATTTCGATCTTGTTAGCAGTCCCTTAGATATGTGACGTCTATATTCCAGGGACAACATACTCTCTCGTATCACCACATATGCAATAAGTGAACTTATATATGCCATTTTTAGCATAGCTAAAAAGAGCAGGTGGCACAACTTTTTCGATTTCCTATAAAAAATAAAATAAATAAAACTGAAACAGAAAAGAAATACTAGGAAAATTATTACTACACTACATATTAGTAATTACATTTTAAATCAGATGAAAACAGTGGATAACTACACAGATGAAAAGTAACAAGAGGTTTTTCAAACTAAATTATTATTTACTTAAAGTGATAAAATACTTTTAATAAGGCAAAAAATTACCTTTATTTATTCATATTAGACATATGTTTCATTGCTTCGACGGCAACATTCTCAATAATAAATATGATACAAATAATTTCGCAAAAATTATTTTAATATAAAAACAAGTAAACAAAAATCATGTGAACTCAAGCATAATGAAATGAACTGCGATATTAAATCTGGATGTTTGTGAACGTGAATTATTTAATTCTATTGTTTCATTTTTCTGAAAAAAAAAATATAAATATTCAAAATATATATATATATTTTTTTTTTCAGGATCACAATACAAATATCTCGAGCAATTCTGAGTAGACAAAAATATAAAAAAGAAATTAATCTTAACTTACATGTGTGCATTGAATTGTTTTTCTATTAATTGTAAAATAAGCATGTTTAACACATTATTTGTAATGCATTATACAGGGTGCCCACTAAAGTCCGTCCCGCGCTCTTAATTGCCGAACGGTTGCAGCTATAGTCATAAAATTGGTGTCTAGTTATAGTAAAGTGGCTGTGCGATACCAGATGAGACCACTTCCAGCGGCACCTGTTATAAAACAGCTGAGTTAGTATTCCTATCTCGAAAACGAGATTCATATTCAGAGCGAGATTCATTTATCATTTATGTTCTCAAGGTGTCGTCATTCACCATTATCCCATATTTCGAACCGTTTTCGCGATAGGAACGCTAATGCCGCCATTTTGTACCAATTGGCGCTGTAAGCGGTCTCATCTAATATCGCAAAGCCTCTTTACTATGCCTAGACACAACGTTTATGAATATAGATGCAGTTGTTCGGCAGTTAACCCTCTTGCTGCGTAAGAAATTCTTTGCGATGAGCGTCTTTTACAGAATTTTTTAATAGCTTATCACTGGTTCTTTACTTTAACACTAGAACGCCCGGGAATTTTTCTCAACTTTCATAAAAATATTTGATACCAGAATTTTTATTTAAAATTATTTGACTGATTTATTTAATGTAAATCTGCGTGTTTTAAATGTAACTTATTTTAGAAAAAAATTTCTGGTTCCAGTCGATATACAATCGTGTAGTCGGAGTCGGATCGACTCCTTTCGGGCGTTCTAGTGTTAAAGCAGACATTTTTGACTATCGTAATCGGGGAAGCTGTCCAGATTAAATCAGACAAAGTTTTCGCAAAACAATAACTGGTGGGAACAACCAAATAGTATTAATTTTGCGGAAAATGCATGCCCGAGCGTAGCTCGGTCTGCGGTGTGAGAGGCTTAAGAGGGCGGGAACGGATTTTAGTGGGCAGCCTGTATTTTTTTTTTTTTGAGACATTGTTGTTAAATAACCAAATATTTATAACTGTTTGAGTATTTTATTAGTGATGCATTAAAAAAAGGCAAAAACTAATTAAACTTCAACGAAATACTTTTGTCCACCTAGATCGTCAAAACGTTCCACTGTACCCCGTTAAGTCTTCGCATCCTCTAAAAACAGGATAATGTATCCTGTTTTTAAAAGATTGACCAGTTACGGATAATTGAATGATGTTTTAACGAATGGGTGGCGACAGATTTCTGTAATCGGTATGCCATGATTTTCCGTTGTAATGGGACATTTTTCGGTTATCATGGCTCCCTCCACTTCTGTCGCGAGAGCAGACGGCTGTTTTTAGGATTGATATGTAACATCAATTACACATTCGGATATCGACATTTAAAAATGTCCTTGAATCTGACTTTTATAACGACGCCATGGGAAATATTTTGACATTGAGCTCGATGTTAAAAAACTCCGAGTGCTAGTGAATAGCATTCAGAACCACGGTATTGAAAAACACCGTGTTTAGGAAATTTTATGCTTAAACGATATGTTTTGAAACTGTTTTAGATATTTTCTGAAGCAGGTATAGCTTATACATGAATTTTTCCCAGGCATATTTTTAAGCATATTTTCTCTATTTTAATGCATCATCCTGCATATTTCCATTTTATTTTTTAAATGTAAATATTTTATTTTAATTAAATGTATATACGTATTTTCTAATATGTGATTATCGAATTCGTATAAAATAAATCAAAAGAATTTACCTGTATATTTTTACACCATGGAATTTACAACGTCACGTCACACGCATATTATCCGTACAAAAATAGTTTAAAATGTGTAGTTTTTATATATGACATTATTTTCATCATTAAATACGCTTTGCGCTTGATAATTTAATTATTTAAAAGGGTTTTTTTTCTTATTTAACATTCGCTTGTAAATATATTATTAAACTTAAAAGTTTCTGATAATATTATTATTTCACAGGTTTGCTATCGGACTTAATACCAGTATTTTCTTAGTGAAAAACTTGCCGTTTGCAGTCGCGTGATTATATTAGTCTAGTTTTGCTACATAAAAATACTGGTACATCAGCTGAAAGCGTGCCAAGCATGTTTCAGCTTTTAAATATGTCCTAAATTTCACATTGAAAAGTTTTTCAAGCGTAATAATTTAATGATATTAGACATTTTAAATGCAGATATTAAACATTTGGGCATTTTACGTATGACGTAATTGTCACCATTAAATGTGTTTCGCTTTTATTTTTTTTTAAGATTTTCTTACATTTGTAATATTCACGTGTAAATACAAATTTTATGACATAATGTTCCCTATTTCCTTCTTTTAACACATGATTATTCAATTATTATTTTAAAGTTTCATTTTATTTTTTAATAGTCACGTCAAAATATATATTTTCTATTTGAGGGAAAATATAGGGGAAAGAAGAGTAAAGAGATCACTCTAAGGTTTGACGAATTTTTATGATACCTTTTTAATCACTACTACGTGGGCCAGGTCCACCTCGCAGGGACCTCGAGGGACGAGCTATGCTCGGTAGTTCAGTCTTCGCAGCCTCTAAAAAGAGGCAAGGTATACTGTTTTAAAAGGGTACCCGATTACGGATAATTTAATGACCTTATCACGAACGGCTCTAATGTTCTGTAATCGGGTTGCCATGGTTTTCCGTTTGAATGGGACATTTTTTGGGTACCACGGCCTCAAGCACCGCTGTCGCGACAGCTTATGGCTGTTATTTGAGATTAATAAGTAAGATCAATTACTCATTTGAAAATCAGTTTATATTAAATGGTTAGGTTAAAAATGTCACTGCCTCTCGGACTTTCATAATGAAACTATGGACAATGTCCTTCCTTTGGGTTCGAGGTTGAAAATCTCCGTGTTCGTGAGAATAGCATTTGGAACAGCAGTATTGAAAATCCCTGTGTTTTGAAATTTTTCTCTTATATTTTTTGCATTGATAGAGGTTTAGATATTTTCAGTAACAGATATAGCTTATGCATGAATTCTTTTCCCTGTTTTGATGCACCATCATGCATATTTTCGTGTTATTTTTAAAATGTAAATTATTTATTTTATTTAATACGCGAATGCATTTACCTGTGCTTATGCTGCATCAAGTGATGAAATATATAAACATATTTGCTAACCTCGTTATTTTTACATCATATGATTCTCAATTGCGACGTCACACGAATATTGTCCGTAAGAAAATATTTTTTTATGTATTGGTTTAATATACGACGTTATTTTCATTATCAGGGTTGCTACGAGTCAGGGCTTAACACAAGTATTTTCGTAGTGAAAAACTTACATTTTGCAACTGCGTGATTATATTAGTCGAGTTTTTCTACATAAAAATACTGGTATTTTAGCTTAAAACGTAGGGGAACCCGGGATACAATGGGGTGTGGAGGAGGAATAAAGTTTCATGTTTTTTGGTGTTAAGGAGTTATTTCTAGCGAAAGTAAGCAGAAGTAAGAAAATCTGTTGCCGTTCCACTTATGCAGCCATGTTAGTCTAGTTTTCTCGAGCGTTAGTGCGTTAATTTTCCGTTGTTCTGCATTACAATTTCTGATGATTTTGTAACCAAAGTAAGGCATACATACTTGTTTACATTACATTTATAGTTAGTTCATGCATGAAGTATGTTTAATTGTCTTTATTTTCGTGTAGTTAAACGTTTGATTACGTATCTTTCTCGAGTGGCCTTACCTTCCTAAGCTAAATCGAGTTTCTGGGGCAAAACAAATGAGGCGGAATGGGGAAGTACACCTTTCTGATCCGAAGAGTTTTTAACTAACTTGTTCTGACAGTGAATGTTTATATTGCGGTGAATTTTACTCAAAGTCAGTTGAAGGTTGAACCGCTTGTTCCATGTGCAAAAAATGGGCACACAATTCCTGTGCGGCAATAGATAGCGACGATGAAGGGATTGTCCTAGTGTGTGAATTTTACCAATAGGCTTAAGAAAAGGACACAGTCAATGAAAACTGTAGTTAATCCTTTAAAGTCAGGTAAAAGTAAATAAATATAGAGCAATTTTTTTTTGCATTTCCACTAGTTTTATATGTTTTCATAATTACTTGTCCTCACCACCCCGTTCTGCCCTATTCCCGGAGCAGAACGGGACAAATGACGTAATGTTCTGTTTCTGAAAAAAATATTGTTCTTTTGTTTTCATAAAATATTATTTAATTTTTGTTCATAAAAAATTCTACAGCTCTCTTAATTAAAACTTTTACATTTTTAAAACATATTTTCAACTTGGTACCCCGTTCTGCTCCGGGTTCCAATACCGAAACTGATTATTAAGTGGATTTCAAGAAAATTATTTAATCATTTTAAAGTGGTTTTTTTTTTTTTTTTTTTTTTTTTTTTTTTTTTTTTTTAAGATTCATGTGTAAATATATTATTGTAACGCAGAAAACCCCTTCCCGTAATAAATAGACATTCCCATCTCATCACGTAATACATACATGAGCTTCGCCGAGGTTTACACATGCAGACGAGTAGTTGCAATGTAGAAGTATAGATATTATCTCGTGCTTTTGTTACACTGCAGTATGTAATAAGTTAATAATGCCATTTTTATATTTGTGTGTCTGTGTTCTCTTATGTTCGCCTGGTGTTATGGGTTGCAGAAGAAACAAAACATCGTTAAAAAGTCATCGCCCTTGAAATTGATAATTTCGTATATGCGTGAAGGAATTCTATAAGATTATGCGAGCGACATTATTCAATTTAAAAGGGTTTGAGAAATTTTTTATTTGATCTTTTTAAATATTAACTAATTTTCACAATTAAAATATTTTTACACGTAATAATATAATTATTCCACACACTTTACATATGACGATATTTAATAATTCAGCATTTTGCATGTTACGTAACTGTCATAGTAAAATCAATTCCGCGTGTAATATTTAATTATTTTAATGTTTTCTTACTTTTTTAATATTCCCGTGGAAATACAATTTTTACAACGTATTTTTTTCCTATTTCGTGCTTTTAACACGTGAAGATTTATTTTTTTTTTCATTTGTATTTTTTACAGTCACGTGTAAATACATTTTTTATTTGAGAGGAAATATAATTTTTTGCGCTGTTTTACAAACAGGCATCAATAAAAAAAAAGCTTTTTTTCTATATATGACAAAAATATCTATTAAAATTATGCAAATTTGAAAAAAAATATCCTAAAAAAATAGTCAAATTTAAAAAAGGCAGATGCACACCACAAGTTAATGAAGTAAATCCGTCGAAAAAATATTTAAATTCCTATGTATAGTTTTTGTTCATATAAAATTTATTAATTGAACAAATTTGATCAACTTTCACAATTAATAGCTCTTAAAATAATTTCGTCGATTTAAAAACGGTCTGATTCACCTTTTTATCAAACCTTTCTCTATTATACTACCATTTTCATATTTTTCCATGCAGTATAGCATAATATTAGAGAAGAAAGACCTCCGGTCGCAAAAAATTCATTTACGGCAGCGGTGGCAGCGTTAGATTCTTTTTTTAGAACAGAGAGATGCCACATTTTTATTTTTTTGTGAGATTGATTGTAAATTTCCGTAAAATTAATTATGTGATAGGGATTAACAGTTATTTCCATATAATAGGTTGTTTAAAAATAACATATTATACTTAATTTTTTTTTTAATATTATGCAATTTTTTATATGGCATACTTTCAGTATCATGTGAACTTGGGCCTCTAAACAGATAAACTCATCTCTAATAATTTATCCCTGACCAAATTATGGGTTCCTTATGAGGAAACCGATTAACTTGAATGCTTATTTAATGTTCAATAAGAAATTGTATTTTGAAATAAAACTAAATAATATATTTAAATATATGTTTAATAATTTATGGTGTGAGTTTTAAATAATTCTTATATTTTTCCGCTGGATAGATTCTTTGTATATGCTACCATCAAAAGCTAAAATCAGATAAAATCAGTTATGATAACGCTGCTTCAATACTAGTTTTAACTGGCAAGGAGACGGCAAGGGTGTGGGGTATCCAAATTAAAGTAAGGTTTTGTGTGTAAATAGCTCTCAGTAATAGAACTCAGATGACCAAATCGTAGCGCACACTACTCAGTAGTTATTGAGAAAAAAAATTAAGTTGGGAATTTTTTTTCGTTCATTACTATATGATAATTTGTTATGATTAATTTCTATTAGTGCACTTTTCAACGTTATAGAAGGAAAAATTTAATGATTAATTACTTTTTAATAATCAAAATTTAAAAAACAGAAAGAAATATATAAAAGACATATATGAAATACAGAGTTATTACCATTTATTTTCCGTAAAAAAAATACATGATTAAATATAATGAAAATACGATATAATGTTTATAGCTTTAGAAATTATTGATTTAATCATTCACTCTTTGCAATACAGGGCCCTGGATGATAGTTATCATAAAAACAAGAAAACCACCGATTTTGTCGACAACTAGCACAACAAATAAATGCAGCTTTTTTACAAGAGCAAGGTGTCTTTAGAATTTCTTCGAGAAAACATACTTCATTTACATTCATGAATATTTCTCGATGTTCGGATAATTTTGACGCATACCAGGTATACTTTATCATTTTCGAAAAAAATAGAGAATCGAGCTGATGATGAACGATTGATTGAAATTTAATACTATCCTCACGGGAACTTATTTTCCGATTTACTACAATTAATTGCGAACAATTTTGTTTTTTTTTAATAAAATTTTTAACTTGTCTGCAAAAGTAAACATCACAAGATTATACTAGTGTTGTACATTTTGGAGGTATTATTTTGACAGTACACATAGGCATTTTCTCGTCATCTTGAAAAATTCCATCATGCATCTCGAGATTAGTTTGTCCTACCCACGAATTGACGAGAAAAAAAAATTTTCTTTGCCAATGTAATATTTTATGTATTTTGTAAGAAAAGTAGAATATAAAGATGTAGTGCGTTTTCCGGATTTTGAAGATGTGACGACAACATTTTTACATTTCTTCATATAGTCATGAACCTGCTTCTGAACCCTGTGTCGAATTGTACCAGTTACTTATTGCAAGCAAAAAAATACCCGAGGCAATACATGCCCAGACTAGGTAATACTGTAATGTGCAGTATATGAATGTGTAATGTTGTTCATATCTTTTATTTGGACAAATACAGTTTTACTTCCCACCGCTGATAAAAATCTATTGAAAGTAGATTGAATTGACATCCTAAAATATAAGATGAAAAATATTATTGCTTGTATTTACAATCAATTAAAATAGAAATTGAATGAATAAAAATAAAACATTTTGAAATGTTTTTCTAAACAAATGTTTAATAAATATATCTGTATAATCTTTAAATTATTACACATACCTGTTTGGCCCGTATTTATTACATTAGTCAACGTTGAATTTTTGTATCAATCGCAAAGTTTGTACACGGAGGGTTTCTGCTTAAGCTAACGTCTCTTCAATGGATACGCTTTCTTTTCTGGGTACATATTTGGTAATTTTACGTTGACAAATTCCATGTTTATGCTTAAAATTTGTCACCCAACGTTCTGATGCTTTGAAATCAAAATCTTCAAATTGTGCAGCAGCAGCCAATGCCCATTGTTGTAAGTTTCTCGTTGTGACTTGGTGGTAGTTTTGTCTGACTTCAACGAAACGATCATAAGTCCATGAGTCAATTGTAGTATATTTATCTAAGATAGTTCCTCCTTTTTTAACATCCTCCTTCCACTTCGAAAGATGTTCTTTTTTTTCAAACGGCTGCAGCATTTTTTTGTAGAGTTGCCAAGCTCCATGTAGGATGTACCTCAGGAATATTAATAACTTTTGTTTTATAATCCAATGAAATGTAGTTTTCCAATGAAATCCAATGAAATGTAAATTAATTTTTTAACACTCGGGTTCGTATTGTTGTGGTGACGAATCATCATGTACAGTCGTGGAAAAAAAAGTAAACACCCCCTACTAACTCCTCAGCAAATCATCGTAGAAGAAAGTTACTGGTACCGAACGATTGGAAATAAAGTCTACTTTTAAATGATGTATATAAAATTTTCTTAGGGGTCAACTACATACTTAACCCTCCGTCTACCAGACGGGTCCATTGGACCCGACAGGTACATACAAAATATTCATTCAAACCAGAAATTTCTTTAAAATAAACTAAGTATATAAACCAGACAAAAATAAGGTAAATAAATAAGTTAAATAGTTTTAAATAAAAATTCTGGTGTGGAACGTTTTATTAAAACTTGAATAAAATTCCCGGTAGATCTAGGGTTAAACGAATCCAAACTTCATTTTTTTCAATGGCAATGCCCAATTTTAACGAGATATTTCAAATCTTCCGTTCAAACTATGCCTAGACACCAAATTTCAAGTTATTTGAATGATAAATTTTTGAATTATAAACATTCAAAATTTAGTGCTTCTAATGTTAAATTACATTTTCATATTTTTATTTATATCTCCCGAAATTATGCTCCTAATGTGCTAATTTTTTTGTAGTAATTATACTAATATACCCAAACATAAATAAGCTGAATTTGCAATTTTTATAATTTTATGATATGAATTATGAAATTAATATTCGAAAAAATTATGAATTGCAACCTACAATTTTTTTGATGGATTTAGATTTATTAAGTCCTGCTTTATGGAAATTAAAAAATTTCACATTTTTATTCCAAGTAGTTTTCAAATGATGCTTAAAAAACGGCAAAATGATGGTTTAAGGGGCCGTCTATGATGGAAGTGAGTAGACATTTTGAAATTTATTCTGCTGTACTGTAATCTAACACGCTTCATTGACTCCTTGAGTGGCGCTTAAGGTGCCTTGATCAAGGAAGGGGATCTCTCGGTGAACAATCCAGTACGGAACTTCAATTTGGATAAAGCCCTTAAAATAAGCTCGTTTTAAAATAATTAATTTCTCGGAAACTTATGGTACAAATTGCATAAAAATTCGTTTTTAGGCTAATTGAAGGGTGTAGAGTTCATTTATGCTGTCAGAATTGGGTACTGCTATTGAAAAAAACAAAGTTATGGTTCGTTTTAATATGTAGATGGGCCCTAAGCAAATTTTATATACATCATTTAAAAGTAGACTTTATTTCCAATCGTTCGGTATCAGTAACTTTCTTCTACGATAATTTGTTGAGGAGTTAGTAGGGGTGTTTACTTTTTTTTTCCACGACTGTACCATCTCAATATTCACTTTTTCACATTCTTCATTAATATGTATTAATTCTTCATCTTGGATAAATTCATTTTCATTTAATATTTCCAATTTCTTATCATACAGTTCTTCGCCAATTAACATTGCATCTTCAAGTATAACAGGTGAAGAGTTTGATGCAATTAAATTATTTTCGGTAAGGAAATCTTCATAATATACTACTGCATTTTTCAGTAACAATTTCGACATATCACTGCACAAAGATGATTCAGGGATAGGATCTCTACCTAAAGAGGAGCCAGGAAGTTCTTCGCTGGTCGCCATTTTGCTAAAAAAATAATTTGATACATTATATATATCACACAAATAACAAAACACATCCGTTCAGAGAAAACACACAAAAAATAAAGTTAAATCTTCTTTTTTTCAATAAGTACTAAGTAGGGTGCGCTACAGCTTGGTCATACGTGTTCTCTTACTCAGTACTGATTACACAGATAACCTTACATTGATTTGAATACCCCACATTCTTGCCGTCTCCTTATGAGATCATCAGTAAGATAAATAGTCAAAGACTAGTTCCATGAGTACTTGTAGTGTAAGTCACAATCTACGATTGTTGGCTACCTGTATTTTAGAACGGAAAATGTGACTTATTCTATCGGAACTATATCTCCCTAATTGAATACAACGAAGTAAACTTTTCGAAAATAACGGTGGCCAAGAAGCATAGCAAGCATAAGCTATGTAACTTACACTACAAAAACTTATGGAAATAGCCTAAAATTAGTTTTAATACTGACCATTAACCCCTTAACGCTCCAATTAAATTACGGTTTAAAAATTCAAATTGCTTATTGGCACCACTTTTATGAAAAAGAAATATTCACCTTATTTAATGACAGGTAAAACGAAACTAAAATATAGCGAATTTCACTATTTTATCATAATTTCATATATAATAATCATAATTCATATATAATAATTTATCATTATTTCATAATTTAAATCAAAAAGAAATAATTAATAGGCCAAATGTAATGAAACAATAAAACAAAAATCTTTTTTTTTAGGTAATCACTACAGATGTATATTTTTTAAGTAATTTTTATGTACTTTAGAAAAAAAATTATATCTGTATGTTGTTTGTTATCATTAATTCTAATGTAAGAAGACACAGTAATAACAGTTCGTGTCACTTGTTACTGCAAGAGAAACTGTTCATGTTTTTGAGTTACAAAAAATACTTTCCTTTTTACGGTCTTTACTTTTCTACTAGACTTACATGTTGTCTTGGAAACGCAATTTACAGAAATGTATGCCGAGATCGACGCTTTACTAGACGTTGTTCTCTTCGTAGTTAAATGTTGTCATGAGACATCTTTATTGTTATAAAGAACTTTTCATGACACATCGAATTTCGATCTATACATACATTTTAATTAAAATACTATTCCTGCTATCTAAATTGTTACAGGGACAAAAAGTAGTGTGTAATAAAAAAATACATTTCGTACCAAGTTTATATAGAACGCCCGAAAATTCTTAGATGACCCGCTTTTTAGCCATTTTTATCCCACCTATTCTACTTTAAAAATAGTTGATACTGAGAGATGAAATGTCATTTATAAAATGTAGGGTGGGTAAAAATAATTGCTTTTATTACGAAAGCAAAAACTTCGTTCTAAATATTGGTAAGAGAAAAAGAATTGAACACAATACAAAATGAAGTTCAATGTTTTCCTCGCGTACTTTACGAAAATTGTATGTGACAACAGTTGGTTATAGGGGCTACATTCAAGCGGCAATCAGTTATATGACAGACATTCTGAAGCATATTCAGAATAACTGAGCAAATGTAACTGCATCAAATTCTGGCATAAACTATAATTTAACTTATTACGACTAACTGTTGATAACAGTTTATGCGCTTTTTTTAAAAAATCACAGAAACATACTATTGAAAATTAGCTGTAAGAAAAAAAGCGTGGAAAATTTTGGGGTGTTGTTAAGAAGAAATAGCAATAATACAAGCAAAGTCAAATTTGACTTATATTACTTAACCTTCAGACTACCAAAAAAAAGTATATGCAAGAACTACCATTCGGGTCCATTGGACCCATATGTAAAATATATAGGATTTCAAAATATACAAAACACCCATTTATCTACAATGAATATATTTGTTATTAATGCACCTTATACGATATATAAAAGTGATATATATAGTAATAGAGTAAGAAAGTAACACATACAGTAAGAAAGTAATATATATAGTATATTATAATGACTACAAAACGTTTTTCATCATAATAAAATTATTCTGTACATGAAGTACAAATAACGACGGAATGTTCTCCGCAAACATTTTTCGTACACTTCTTGCATAATGTTCGTGTTTTTCGATCTTTTTTAGAGGGACAAATATGACATCTTGATTTTTTTCGTGGCGGTTCAAAACTATTTGCGTAAAGTTGTTCTGAAGTAGATGTTGAGACGGCGATACCTCCTTCACCTACTAATTCTTCTGCAAGTTGAATAATGAAATTCCGCCTTTTTTTCATTTTCGGATCACATTCAGCATTCAGTGACAACCATATTATGTATGCATTCATCGCACTTATATCGATCATATTATAAAATACAATCAAAGGCCACCGACGCGTCATGCGTTTCACACTATATGCTCTAAAAATTTTGTCCATCGTATCTACTCCGCCTTTGGTTTTATTATAATCTAGGATTATTTGTGGCTTTTTTTTCTAAGCTGTTGTCAATATCATAAGTGTTATGCATTGTGCTTAGCAAAGTAACAATTCTACCTTTTCTGGGACAGTAAGAGATGATGGTCGCCTTCTCTTGAAACCCAAATAAAGTAGAATATACAGAACGATGTTTTGGATTTGTGAACACAGCGGGTAATTCAGGTTTATTTTTTCGAATTGTTCCAATAAGAGATAATTTTTTTGAAGTAAGATGTGTTGCTAATGCATATGACGTAAAAAAGTTATCACATGTAATATTACGACCAGAATTTTCAATTTCCTTCGTCAATCTTTTAACTACATTTTCTCCCTGATGAGATTCTCTTACTTCATTTTTGCCTGTATATAGTTCCAGTTTCCAAGCATACGATGTTACGCTGTCACAAATAACCCAGAACTTCAATCCATACTTTCCAGGTTTAGATGGCATATACTGACGGAAAGGACATTTTCCACGAAAAGAAACTAATTGCTCATCGACAGTCATAGACCAATTAGGAATATAAGGGTCTTGTAAATAGCTATTCCACAATTCAAAGCATTCTCTTATTGGCTCTAATTTATCAGTTGATCTTCTTTTACGCCTCTCAGCAGCATCATCAAATCTTATGACACGTAATATACTTGTGAATCTATTGCGACTCATAATGTCCCGAAATATTTGTCTTCCATTTTTTATGCTCCAAAGTTCGCTTACTGTTTCATTTTTCGATTTATATACTCCAATAAGTAATAAAAGTCCGATGAATTTTTTAAGTTCTATAATATCTATAGGTTTCCACTCTTTATCTCTTCCACTATTACTCTATTGCCTTCCGCGTTTGTCCATTTTACTATAATTTCCAAAAGTCTTTTTCGGAAATAGATAAGAAATGAGGATGATATGGAATCCACTTCACGATTTGCAAATCTTGAAGGTCCAGATTTTTCACGTAAAATATTGATTTCAGTACGTCTTCCTTGTGGTCTGGCAACTTCATTCTTATACCAGATCTGTGAATTATTTTTGGAAACAAAAGTAGAATTTGAAGTACTTGTGGTTGCTACATTTACTTCATTGGAATCATTATCAGATTCTGAGTAGGAATCAGAAATTTCATTATGTATTTCAACATAATCTACTTCACCTTCATCAGACGACAGATTTTCATCAGCGGTGTCGAATTCTATATCGTCCGGATTTTCCATAATTTTTTGAATTTCCTCTTGAGTCAATACTTTTTTTCTGTTCATCTTCAATTCAGTTTTTAACAAAAAATAAGTTAGGAAATAAGAAAATGATGAATATTTGTAAAATAACAAAGCACGTACAAACTACACTTATTACTTGTCTTCAAATATCAAGTCCTATTTTCAATGAAAAGACTCAAAAACATCAATAGACACCATTCGCTCACTAACTGTGTCTGTTGATAAATGACTCTCTGAACCAGAAGTAACCTTTTATATAGAGAGCACGAAGTTTACTAGATCAGTCTAGAATGTTCTCAAAACTTCATTATAAAGTCGCCAAATTTGGCGAGATTGGCGCTAAAAATCCATCGCCAAATGGGCGATAAACAGCCAATTATGGTAACCCTGTTCCTCCTCATGATTTATGGCAACCCTAGACAAAGAAAGCAACAGTATATTACGTTTGTTTTAATGTTGGGTCCAATGGACCCGCGTGCTAAACAATGAAACAAATTAAAAATAGGTAAAAAATTTCGAACAAAATTTTAATCGCAATTGCATATACATAGAGGAGACAATTGCAGGAAAAGTCATGTAATCGCGAAACTTTGAATGCTATTTTTCATGAGAAAAATTTACATTAAATATTGCTGTCGGGTCCAATGGACCCGTCTGGTAGACGTAACGTTAAACATTGCGTCAAATTTATCCAGAGTAATTCTTAAAGATGAGATTTAGTGTAATGAGAGAAATTCAGTTGGCTTACAATGCATTAATTATCATTACTACTCGGCATCCTACATTTCGTACTTTTCTTTTTTTTCTTTTTTTTTCTTTTTGACACACAGAATTTGAAAAAGTACTGATTTTAACAGAAACAAATGTGATGAAAATTAAGAACGGTCATCATATTTTTTTAATAGTTGAGGAATAAATAATGTTTTTTAGGTAAAATTTTCCTGAAAAACAAGAATAATTGTTTTTAAACAAATTTCTAAATTTCACACATTTACCCTCTCTACAATCGAAGAAACAGAAATAAACCAATTGCTGTTTTTAAACCAGGGCTGGATGAAAACATTAAGTATAAGCAAAATTCTTTCACTTGCGACCTTTATTTATGCGAAAGCTAATCATGAAAGAATAATATAAGAGATCATAAGTAGATAATGAACACTTTCCATTATTATAAAAATATTCTTACGTTATTTTAATCTTTTACCAAAGTGAAAGGGTATCCGTAAATAAACATGATAATTATCGCAAAAAGAAAACACTTGTCAAATGTTCAACAATGCTGACATGCCTGTAATGGAGTCTCGATGGAGATAGAAAAAAAAAAAAATTCTAAGTTAAAAACTAGAATACATGAGTAAATATCGATACAGTTTTCAAACAAATGGCATTTGAAAGTCATTTTGTTTACCTCTACAACGGCGTAAAATTTTAAAAATGTGCAGTGTTTCGCAATTTTTAAAAATGCAGCAGGGCAAATTGAAAAAACAATATTTAATCGTCAAGTGTTGACAATCTCAAAATGACGTCAGCGCTACTCACGGACACGCTTGGCGTTTTTAATACAGATTATTTTATTTATTTATTTATTTTTCCTTTCATAAAGATTTAATTTCGTTATAGAATATCAGAGGAAACTAACGCTGAACTATTCACATAGCTCCCATTCTACGGTTTTAAGATGAATCTGTTTGGAATTAAAACAATTATTTAGCACAGTATTTGCTGCGTTTATTTGTGAAATGTGGAACATATTTTACTTTATTTACTATAAAAAGTTTCTGGTTGTAACATGTTTATTTGACTTTAATAAACGCAGATATGAATTTATAATGTTTTAAGTGCAACCAGGTTAATATTCTAAAATCAAGCTGCACACAATAGCGATAGCTTAAATTAATGGTTTGAATTTTTTTTATAATAAATCAGTAAATTTAGATAAAGTGATTTTTAAACAAATTGAATTTGAAAACGTATTTTCCTATTCGATGGTGTAAAAATAAAAATTATATGATGTTTAGAGGTAATTTTATATATGAAAAAAGGGGAAGTAATTGCTTTTATCGTTTACTCTGTCGATATGATGTTAACGTATCTCACGGAGATGTTTTTGCTTATAATATGTTATAATATATACATAATGAGAGATAGACTAACAGATAAACAAATAAAGCCGGGCTGCCACTGGCAACAATTTTTTTAAATTCTGTCTCTCAACCCTTATTACAAACAAAAAAGTTATTCATTCACATCTGCCAGAGAAATATACGACACAATTTATTTTCTTAAAATAGTGGTGCAAATTGATTATAAAAATAGTCGCTAGTGGCAGCTCTTATGTAGATAAATATTTATATATAGATATATATATAATGTTTTGCTATTCTCAGATCAGAAATTCACCAGCAGTTGCATAAATTGATAAATACCGATTCATTAAATTAAAAGTTTTCAAAATAAAATTATTTTCTATTATTCAATGCATGCGTCTTATAACTTTTGGGAGCATAAACTTCCATTTAATAGTAAATGAAGCACTCGGAAAACATATTTTCAAAGCTGATAACTTTTACGCTTTTCTAATACCATTGACATTTTATAGAAAATTTAGCCTTATTTTATGAATGATTTCGATGGTTAAAAAAGTCGAAAGTTACTAGTAAATATCTGTAGTGTGAAAAAAGAGTTAAAATTGGCAGTTATGATTGTTCAAGGTAATCACAAAACCAAATTTTATAAACAATGAACACACATTCACAAGAGCTTCTAAAGTAACACATTTCTTTAAAATAAGTGTCATGTGATGCAAGATCCTGAATGTGTAATTTAGCATGACCTTAATGTGAAGTATATATATGCTAATGGGTGATTCAAACATTGTTGAAATTAGAATTTTTTAGGATTTTGAAAGTGCAACATACGAATGACTGTAAAAAATAAAAAATGTTTGGAAATTCAACTGACACCGGAAAAAACAAGTGGTTCAGTTAAAATAATTTTTTTAAATCATCTTGTATTTGGTTATTAGGTTCCCTGCCGTATAGTTCAAGTACGCAGTCGTCGTTAAAGATGACTGCAGAAAAGTGAAATTCGTTAGTGGTGTAGAACATTTTGTTACCGGTGCCGTTCTGCTGGTGTCTGCTCTGAAGATGCTTTTAACTGAAATTATTTTAGTAACTTCTCAATAAGACACCCGTTAAGGAAATTTTGGAAAGGAAAACGACCCCTATATAGAAATGTTCGATGGAAAGGAAACGTTTTTATAAATGCTTTTTCAGTTTTTTTTTCCCTACAGCCTTAGCTTACAACTTTTTCTTACCACAAAATTTTAATAGAAATTTTTGCCATGTTGAATCATTAAAAATCGCTGCGTTTCATAGATTCAATTAGGCAAAATTTTCTTTTAAATTTTAGTGGTAAGAAAAATCCGTACACGTTGGCAGCTATTCTACAACTATTTTTGAACAGGGAAATTTACCCTTACTTTTTAAAGCTAATTTTTTGGCGGTAATATAAGACACAATTTTCTGTGTAAAAATAATTGAAGATAAAAAAGAGTAAAAGTTGGTAGTTATGCATTTTACATACAAATACTTCTAAAACAATTTTGGAAATGGGAACAGTGGCTAATGTCTTGTTTAAGTTGCGTACACTTCTTAAAAATATAAAGGCCTGACACCACTTTCTTAAATTAGATAGATTCTATTTAATATTAATATAGCAGAATTCGTAACCACTGTGTTTAATTGCAGGAATAATAATGTTTTTTCTAAAGTTAAATAGGGAGAAACATTTTTTTAAATTGGGGTACAAATTTATTCACACTTTCTGTAACAAAATTTCATTAATTAATGTAAATTTCTATAATTGAGTTCTCACAAGTTGTTAATACGTTAAAAATCGTCAACTTAAAAATATCGTGTAAAGCAACAGGATTACCCGACTAAGCATTTTAAAGAGCATAGTTACAATGCGAACATTAGGGTGCTTCCTGATAGGGAACTGTGCATCGTATGCCAGCGTCTTGCTAAAATCCTATAAAGTAAGGAATAATTCGAATTAATGCAATTACAAATCGCGGTAATATTCAACGTCTGATTTTTTTTAAAGTGACAAGCAGATATAAGATTGCATTATAGCAATTAAATTTTCAATTGTCTCGATACTTTTCATTCTGCAACAGATGATAAAAATATCAATATACAAAATTTTCGCTTAACCCTCTTGCTGCGCAACACGAGATTTCCTCGGGGAACGTAAAAGTAGAAAAATTTGCGCTACCCGAGATTTCTTCGGGGATGCATTGTTCCACCCAGTTATTATTATTATTATTTATTTATTTATTTATTTATTTTTTGTAAATTCTGCCTTATTTAATCGGAACATTTTCTCGATTAAATTAGACAAAAAAATTTATTTTGAAAAACCGGTGACAAAAGAATAAAAATTCTTAAAAGACGCTCATCGCGATACACAATTTTTTTAAGTCATTTTGATAAAACAATTACGCGGCGAGAGGGTTAAAATAAGTTTAGACATGCGACATATTTTATCACTAAGATCCGATATGCGAAAAAACTTATACATCTATTTCATTTTAATAGGTTCCGAGGTTCAGTCTTTAATTTTTTTTCTCAGATTTTGCGTTTTGTCAATAATTCAATACGTTGTAAGTGACAAAAGTTCAACAAACGGTTTCACTTTTTTGTGACGGTGGGAAGTTTCCTTAAAATGCATTTAATAAAAGCAATGATCGGATTTTCAGTAATATAAAGTGTAAACTCAGATAGCATGAACATTAGCAGCGAGTTTGTTTTTTCTGATATTATCAGCCGTGACAAATTTGAGTTGAGAAATTCGCAGCAAATCTCCCGCAAGGTCACTCACTTGCATATCACTCACTTGCATAAGTAGTTTGTTGTGAAACTGATGGCAAGACGGTCTTTAATTCAGGAAAGTGACGAAAGCAAACATTCCCTCTGTTGAAAGAATAAACAATCAGCACATACGCAGAAATGGCAGAAATTTTATTCGATTGACACCGCTTTTTTTAAACGCCATACTTCTCAAATACCAAAAAAGGCTCGGATTGAGAAGGGCAAATATTACGCTAACTTGTTTATGGTGGTAAAAATGATGCATCAATAGACCTGATCAGGTCTCTGGACACCTTCGAAGGGGATAAGCCGATAGTGTAACAGTTGTAAACAGTTAATGTGGTTTGGATGTATTACTACTTTACAGTAAATTTCCAGTAATTTTGGTTACTTGTTTGCGTTAATTTTCAATAAATGTGATACAGCACGAATTTAACTTGCACATGAAGTTAGCTGCAAGTTCAAAGTGTGATTACTTCGGCGTTAGCGATATCTTGCTGCAGTCTTGTTATGAACTTTCAGTCTGGTCATGCTGAGCTTGCTGCAACTTTGCAGGTTTTCAAAGCAAGACTTCTGCAAATTTTCTGCAAACTAAAAATGCTATGTGGGAATGCTTAAAAAATAAAAAATGACACGTTTATGTATTTTTTTTTTTTACTTTTTTGTATGCAGTATGAGTCTTATATATCGAAACAACAGCCGATTTCATAAATATTGCCCTAGGCTCCAATCGCAAAGTTTCATAAAAAAAGTGCTAATGTTATGACTCCGTAGGGAGTCTATTTAAAAAATTAAAAAAATAATTTTTTATACGGCACTCGTAAGGTAAAAATTCCAGTTAGGAAAATTGTCATTATCCAGTTTTGAATGGAACGCAAAAAAGTTCATATTCATAACTCTAAAACTCACAGAGACATTAAAATCCAAAATTCGTGACTTACACCATTTAAACATACTTATGAGTGAAGTGAAATTGATTCATTTGGAATGCAAGATAGGTATCAACCACGACTCATACGCTATTAAAAGTCGAATTAACCCTCTCGTTGCGTGTCTTTTAAGAAATTTTATTCTTTTGTCACCGGTTTTTCAAAACAAAAACTTTTATATAAGTTAAATGGGAAAATGCTCCGATTAAATAAGGCAAAATTTACAATAAGAAAATAACTGGTGGGACTAATGAAGGAAGTTTAATTAGACGAAAAAATGCATCCCCGAGAAAATCTCGGATTGCGCGGCGAGAGGGTTAAGACGGTGCTACGCCTTTGGAAATAAAATAGCAGCGTACAGATTTTACTTTTGACTTACAAACGAAATATGCTGGAGGTCTGTACTGACCGAAATTTCCAGGTCCGAGAGCGGCCCGCCCATAAAAGTGAAAATTCGACCCGGCCTGGAAAAAAAGGAAAATCTCGGACCGGCCCGGCTCGACTAAAATTCTACAATACATGTGTTTTTAGGTACCGTTAAAAATTGTTTCGTACGAGCAATTCTGACCAAATCTACTGATATGGGCCTTTTTTTTCGTGTCTATAATTTTCAATGAAGCGGCCTGGGCTGGGATATTTATTTTTTCGATGGATCTCTATTTGAATATATAATACGAAATTTATCACATTGCTAACGAAGCGTAGAACTAACAATGTGAAAAATGTCCAAGCCGGGAATCGAACCCGGGACCCTTGGAATAGCGCTCTAAGTGCTCTACCATTTAAGATACGAGGACGATGGTCAGTTTATCATTTCCCACATATGTTGGTAAGGCTGCAATTGCAGCCCAAGAAGGAATAGTCTTCATGATCACACAATCCTGCGGCGAAACATGAGAGTCAATCAAACGCAGCATCGGTGAACACATATATAATTTTAATTAATTTTTAGCAGTGAAATTACGCTCGAAATTATTGACTATATAATACGTGATTTATGACATTGCTAACGAAGCGTAAAACCAACAATGTGAAAGATGTCCAAGCCGAGAATAGAACCCGAACCCTTGGAATAGCGCTTCAAGTGCTCTACCATTTAAGATACGAGGACAATGCTAAGCTTAGCATTTCCCACATATGTTCTATTTGTGAATCTCTGTTTGTAAACATTTAAGTTACCATTAATGTCGTTAACCCATATTCCCTGAATTGGAAACTTTGAAATAAACTGTATACTAAAATCTTCTAAGACGGAATCACATAAGAAAGAAAAAAAATGCTTTATAAGATAAGTTCCTTTCTTAGATGGTGTAAATGTATTCGATTTTTTCTCACCTATTATTGTATTCATTTTGCATGGATCAACACATTTGACCGTTCAAGACAGGAATTCAACATAGGCATTGTCATTTTCATGGTTTTTATTGCATTTTTATTTTATTGCATAGAAATTTCCTTTTCTTTCAATAGAATAAATTTTAAAGTGTAATTGTAGACTAGATTTTAAAATATATGCATTTTTTGCAAAAAATTTTGGGCTGGGCCAAATTTTACAGATTTTTGCTAGAACCAGGTCACGCAGAGAACGTGATTTTTTTACAGGCTGGGTAAAAACTGGGACTGAAGTTTTCGTCTCGTGCAGAGCTAGGAAAACTGTAGCCAGACCGGGCTCGAGATGGAAAAAATATGTTACACCCGACTCTTCTCGATCCTTCAGAAAAAAGTAAGGCCTTATCCCGGCAGAGACCGGCCCGTCCTGATCCTTCAGAAAAAGTAAGGTCCATGCCTAGTTCGACACGAAAAGAGCAAAGAATAGCCTGGTGCTACCCGGGCCGAGTGTCGTGAATGAAAATATGTAAAAACCCAGCCCGCGTTGGGCCAGCAAAATGAAGGCGAAATTTCGAACGGGCCAAGCCGTCAGAATAAAAACTCGGCCTGGCCGATAACAAATCTGAAGTTGTGAGGGCTGGAATTATGAGAAAAAAAACGAAATCGGCTTGTTGCAAAATACCTTGTTTTAAATCAACTGACGAGAGATTTTAACTGTACAAAAAGACGGTGTAAAGGGAAAAAGTTACACAGAATCAGAATTTTAAACTCAGGAAGGAGTTACTTACTCTTCTGCAAGCTTTTGAATGGCATTTAAACATTCTATTAGAAGCCCATCCTTTTTTAATTTTTTGAGTGCGTTTTTCTGTATGATGAGTTTTTTTCTCCCATTTCCCGTCTTTAAATTGTTATTAGCAAAGAATTGTTAAAAATAAATTATTCAAACTTGGAATATGTCATTTTCGATTATTTTACATTAATTTTGTTTCGGCAAATTTGAAAAGAAAATGACTTTTGAAAATATGATGTTTTTTAATAAGTTACATCATTTTCTAAATTTTATTTTAAATATTTAAATATTTTTAAAATTAATATTTAAAAAAAGCTGAAATAAAATTGAAATGATAGTTTTCTCTTTAATTAAATGAAAAAAAAAATTTGAAATTCGTCAAATAATATTTCGACTTATAGCGATTTTAAATTACCACATTTTGAAACAAAGAAATAATTTTTAAATTTTTGGGATTGAATTTTGTTTACAAATTACATGGTTAAACATCACAGAAAAAATTCAGAATTCTGACTCAATAAATATATTTTTTTATGTTTCTTGGAATTCCCTTAAATTAACACCGTTTCTTGAATTACGCTCAATTCAGTTTATGTCTAATCCCTTAAAGTCTTACGAATTATTTAAACGGGTATATTTCTATGATTTTGCAGATATCAAGATGTAATTTTTTGTCTTTAATTC
Organism: Maratus speciosus; assembly: GCA_963932465.1. Lineage (NCBI taxonomy): Eukaryota > Metazoa > Arthropoda > Arachnida > Araneae > Salticidae > Maratus > Maratus speciosus. Next base: position 605,374,799 of record OZ010786.1, on the reverse strand, counting down.
AGGAATTGATAAGGAATATTTTGATAATTGGAAATTTTACACTACGGCGCCGCATAAAAATTTAGTTTTTGTATTTTCACAATTAGACCCCCCCCCCCCCCCCCTGGAGTTACAACTTATGTCAACAAATTTTGCACAATTTTTATGAAACTTTGCAATTGGAAGTATATGTCTGGATGCAATTATTAAGAAAATAGCCAACTGTTTCTATCTTTATGAATCGCCCTGTATATCAGCATGCTTCCAAAAATCTGTGTCCATGTTACTGAAGTCAAATAAGCACGTTTTGAAACAGGCATTTTATGTGATAAATAAGTTCATATAAGTTTATAGAGATCATAGGGTTCGTACGCTTCAAGGATCTTTTACCCGAGTTTTCGAAAAGCAATATTTGCCTTATTTAATTAAAAAAAAAAAAAAAAAAATCTAACTTTAGATATACCGACCAACATTTTACGAAATTTCTGGTACTAACACACCCAAAATCCCCTGAATTCGTTGTTGCGTACGAACCCTAAGATCATAGACAAGTTATACGTTTTTAGAAGTCTATTTAAGACAGTCTCAATTCTTTTGACATAAAATAGCAGCGTATAGATTTTACGCTAAAGTTGCTTCGAAATATGCTGGAGGTCTGCACTAAAGGTTTGCGCAGGCCAAAATTTCCAGATCCGGGCCCGTCCCGACCAATAAAAAAATTTGGACAACGAACCGGAAAAAAGTTAAAATCGTGGCCTTGCTCTTCTGAATTTCTACAAGACATGTATTTATGCGTCGATAAGTTTAAAAAATGTTTCATATGAGGAGTTCTGATCAAAAATACTTATTTGAGCTTTTTTCTTCTCTAGTTTATATTATTAATTTTTAAAGAATTGCCCAGGTTGTGATGCTTATTTTTATTAATGAATCTCTATTTATATGTAAATGTTTCACTTATCATTAATATCGTTAATCCATATTCTGTGTATTGGAGACTTTGAAAATTGCAATACAGTAAATTCTTCTAAGACACAATCAAATATGAAAGAAAAACAAAAAAAAAGCTTTGAAGATAAGTTTCCTTCTTAGCATGTGTAAATGTATTCTATGCTTTTCTCCCGTATAATTATATCCATATTATTTGGATCAACACGTTTTTCCGTTTAAGGTAAGATTCCTTCATAGTCAAGTTATTTTTACAGGTTTTACTGTATTTTAATTTAACTGACTAGAAATCTACTATTATTTAAAAAGAATAAATTGTAGAATTAAATTGTAGAACAATGGCGTTTTAAAAAAATATAATTTTTTTTGCAAAAATGTTTGAGCCGTCCAAAATTTACTGATTTTTCACTTACATTAAGATTTTTTAATCTCATATGTATTTCCCAAGTTGTTCGAGCTTTTCCAGACTTTTCGGTCTTCCTGTAATCATGTTTATGACAAATTATTATTTTTCTAAAAAATAACATTTTGATTGGCAACGGTTTAAAAAATGTAAGTGATTTTTGCTTACACATGTGTGTTTGCGTTCAAAAATGTCTTTAAAACATAAAAAAGAACTTTAAATAGTAAATTAACACAGTAAGTAAACAATGTAAAGAAAAAGTTTTTTTCGGAGAAAATAGTAAGCGATGTAAGAAATCTTCTTTTTCTTAACCCCTTGAAGGGCGGTGGTATATTATATATACCACTCAATTATAATCACCAAGTAACCAATCATACCAAAGTTTTGGAATAAAATATTGCTTTCGTAAATTTATTTATTTGATTTATTCATTTTGAAATAAATCAACTGCAATAAGTGCATTGTAATTCTTTATGTGTCTAGAATACACATGATACAAAATATAAGAATTCTATTCCCCTGTTAAGAAAAAGAAATATTTTGTATTTCTGGACGTTTTGAATTATTCTCTGTCTGCAGCAAAGAAAAAAGGACATTTTATGCAAAGCCAAATTTAAAAATATTTCCCTAGTAACTACTACTTCGTTAAAAACGTGCTAAATAAATAACTTTGCACGTAGCTATCGATAACACAGGTGTTGTAATAAGCGTATAATACAATATTTGTTGATAATGCTATTTCAAGCAGCAGTTTTTCGACAGTATGAGTTAACGATAGTAAATACTTAGGGTGCTGAACAGGTGAGCAGCATTGAGGGGTTTCCTAGCTGATATCAGCTTAACACTCAGTCTAGGAATTGAAATATCTTATGTTTTATGAGCCATTGGGAAAAGTTTAACTGTAGTTTAGGACTATTTAAGGGGAAATAAATAAGAAATTTAAAGAAAAAATAAATAGTTAAGTATATAAACGGAATAAGCTAAATTTTAAGTTGAGACTTAAGATGAGTAAAAAATTGATAATTAAAGATTAATATAAAAGGGTCTAACTGTAGTTATAGGACTACTATAAGAAGGGTTAAAAATAGAGAAAGAGTATGTGTTAATCACATATTATATTTATGTATATAATGCACATATCTATATCTGTATTATATTGTACTGTTATATATAAATGCTTCTCCAATTGTCTTTAGCCCTTAAATCCACGACTTTTTAAATTTTCTTTCGAAAAATTTATATATCATTCTCAGAAAAATTTACTACAGAGGAAAAATACGAAAAAAAAAAAATCAGAGATACAGTTTTCGTATAATACGTTAAACTTTTCTTATGTTGAACATCTTCCATACAAGTAAAAACTGCTGTCACAAATAAAATATTGTAAATTAGTAAATATTGTAATAAGTATCAATCTAAATACTTTATTTTATATATCATTTTATTTTGTAAAACGCAACCCTTAAATGCATGAATTTTTCCTTTAAAATTTTGTTTTTTGTTCTTATATTAAAGACTAGACACCAGAAAGTTTAAGATAAAGATTAAACACCAGAAATTTTAAGATAGATTTTTAATTTTATTTACTAGCATACTTTGATACCTTTTGCCGGATTAATATTTCTATATAAACATGGCGGTCGGTAAGATGTAAACAAAAAGTGATTCAGATATGCATCACTGTGCATTTAACGGTTAATTTTTCTACTATTTAATATTAACTATAGAGTTAAAGTATAGAAAGAAAGAGTTAAACCTTTCAGGAGTGGTGGCACGTTTATGAAACCAATGGCATCAGAATTTTAGTAAAGAAATTTTTAGTTTATTTTATATTTTAAATTATAGCCCACTTTTTCCTATTTTCTAAATAAATTTTTGAGTGAATTCCGGTGTCAGTCATACATTTCAACATTTTAGCGATGAAAGTGATTTGCCTTTGAAAGGGTCGATACTGCAGTTACATCGTTCGTACGCCTCCTTGAATTTTGCACACCAGAAAATTTTTCGGCACAAGTATTATCTTTTAGAAAATCTCTTCTTCAAAGAAGGCGGGATTTTGCGCCTTTAACTTAGATTTCTTTTTCTATGAAAAGATTCTGGTAGTGTTCTTCGAGAAATAACGGTATCCGTACGAACCATGAGTTAGTATTGTAGACGCCATTCTTGGCACGGCGTATTTACTTTGCACGGATCTTAAAAGCCAGTAAACATTAAGCATAAATATGGAAGTTAGTGGAATACGCAGATATAAAAAGTCCTATACTGTATCAAGAAAGGTAAGCAAAGATAAACAAAATCAAACAAAGATCGGGATCTAAAAGAAAGTTCTTGAATTTTAATCAGATTGTATGCCAAGGGTCAAAATTGGGCGATACTGACAGAAAATAAAGTTTCAAGGGAAAGTGGTCATCACAAGTGGCTTTCAAAAGTTTTATGTTTACCGAAGAATACTCGCTAAAATACTTCAGATATTGTGATGCCCGATTATGGCACATTATTAATGGTGATTTAGGTATATTACACCGATTAATGGTTACATTAACTATATTGGATTATGTTTTTCGGATTTATGTATTTACCCTCGATTTATTTTGCATTACGAACCCTGATGAAGTTGACTTCATTAGGAAATATTCATATTATGTATATAAAAATTTCGAAGTAATATCTTTGGTAGTTTCTGAGAAAATGTTGCATTAATTTAACATAATAGATGTAGGGCCTTCCAACGCTTCTTAAAACGTTTAAAAATTTCTTTATTAGCGAAATCCACACATCTGATAATGATGTCAGATATGCTAATCTTTCATAATCGTGTCTACAGCCAATGTTAGCGTGACACAAAAAGATCGAAATTTTTTACAATCATCTGATAAGGTTTAATCCTTTCGAGAGGGTATCCTTTACACAAATGTTATTTGTATGACATCGCTTTTTTTAACAGTCCCCTTTACCTGTAAAGTACCAAACAGTATTCTAATTCAGAAAGACGAATATTATTTATTAATGGTGCCAAAAACAAATTTCACATGTACCTTTTGACGATGCATATATGCAGATCCCTTCCCGAAAGTGTTAAGAAGACCGGGTAAGCGAAATTCAACCAAAAAAATCGATTTTTACTTTTTATATCATTAAATAGTTTAAGCGAATCTTTTCAACGATTTATTACACATGTTCATAGCTGCCAACTTGTACGGATTTTTCATACCACTAAAATTTAATAGAAAATTTTAACTAATTGAATCACCGAAATTCAAGAACTTTTATCGTTTTAATAATTCAAAAATGTCTATTAAATTTTAGTGGTAAGAAAAATCCGTACTAGTTGGCAGCTATGCATGTTTATATATAAAAAAAAGTGTTGGATTTTTTATCGTTTCTAAGAGCACTTCACAGCAGCTGGCTACAATTTTAAATTCAGTTTTTTTGATTGGCACCACTTTTCTGAAGTGAAAAAATTGTCATTGTTCTCGCCTTATACTGACATATTATTAAGTCCCGATATGTTATTAAATGAGGCAAATTTTGCTATTTCAAAAAAGTGGTGTCAATCAGGAAATCAGAATTTAAAAAAAGTAGTCCACTAGCAACACTGCTTCGCAGATTTAACCCTCTGTCTACCAGAAGGGTCCAATGGACCCGACATGTACATTCAAAATATTTATTCAAACCAGAAATTTCTTCAAAACAAACTAAATTTATAAATCAGACAATAATAAGTTAAATAAACAAATTAAATAGTTTTAAGTAAAAATTCTGGTGTAAAATGTTTTTATAAAACTTGAGTAAAATTTTCGGTAGTTCTAGGGTTAATTGACGTTTTTCTCAAAACTTCGATTTTTCAGGTTTGTGTTCCTTTATTTCAATATCTATTAAACTTAAGAACTCAGTTTCTTTTCTAAATACTTATATTATGTTATGCTGCATACTTTAACACAGGGATTTAATGATTTGTTGAGAATTATTTATTTTAGGCAGTGAAATCTTACCAAAAATGCTAATTTAAAATATCTTTCAATAAATAATTAATAATGGCTGAATCCATATCAACTGAGGAAGGGAGGTTACCTTCATAGTCTCAGAAGTTTTTGAATTGAACACATGTTAAAATTTAAGAAAAAGTAAGATACTTGTATATTTTCATTTTGCCCAAAACAATTCCTGGCCCGAGATACAGGCGGCCAAAGATGACATCCCCAGCATTATTTCCCATTCGCGATTTTCGATAAAAATTTTAAAGTGCTCTATCTCTAGAACGGTGCAAGATATTTTGTTGCGGTTTATTTTATTTTAAAGATAATATTCTTTTGTTTAAAAAGATATATCCAATTTTGAAAAATGTATTCAACTTTTCTAGTGGCAAGCTTTTGAAGAAAAAATTTTTTTTTTCGAAAATGCCAATCCCAAAAATTTTGATTTTTTTGCTGTTGATCAATACCATTGGGAACTACCTTCACTGTAAAGGAGAACTTCCATTTTTGAGTTTAACAAATTTTAGAAACATTTAAAAAATTCAGAGAAGTTTACAGGAACTGTATATATATAGTTCCAGTAAAAGTCACTGACTTTTTGCTTATTTGTATCATATTTGTAAGGATAAGCCTACTATACATACTAAACAAGTTAGAAATTGCACTATCAAATGTGGCAAATGAGGTGCGTGCGTACTATAACTAGTTTTATAAATATTCAGATCTTGGTGCTATAAGTATTACTCTTGTGTGGTTTGTTACTCTTGGGTAAAAAGGCATGAATACAAAATTTACAAAGATTCCATATATTAAATTCAGTAATACGGAAGTAATATGAATCCATATTAAAAGGACTTAATCGCCATGGCAACCTAGAATCATTACCTGTCATAGTATATCATTGAATCAATTATGTATTATAGGATTTTAAAATAGAATGAAGAAAAAATTATTAATGTCTTTTATGTTTTCATTTGTCAAAACCGAACATAGTAATACAATCTCAATAACATATATCAATTACACAGAAATGCAAATTATATTAATACAAGTTAGAGTTCAGACAGATGGGCAGACAAATCGAATCCATAAAGACTTTCAACTATGTTGGAAATTGTTAAAAACACATAAATAGGTCGGAATTTGACATTTAGAAATTTATGTCAATAGACGGAAGCATACTTATATACTTTCATACAACCTTGTATTTTACCTACTATCTTTATGTACAGTCAAACCCCGTTATACCGCCATTACCCGTTGGAGAAATTTTCGGCGCTATAACGAGTTTGGCGGTATATCGGAATTTAAGGTGAGTTAAATTTTTGTTGGGGGGGGAGGAGCAAACGACGACTTTGTCAAAAAAAAATTGATTTAAATTAGGAAATCTAATAAAGCAATCTGCTTGAAACTTTAAAATAGTTTATAACACATAATAAAAATTTTTGAAAAGAAATGCCCAAGAAGTTTCAGGGGAGGGGGGGGGGCGTTAAAAAGTTTTTAAAACCTTAGCTTTTTTAGCGTTTTATGCGCAATTTTTTGACAGAGTCCTGAGATAAAGCTACTTATTTAATATTAAAATTTCATAAGAGTTGATACCACTATTTTCAAATAGTAATTTGGTCAAATACATTAAAATATTGTTTAAGACCGCCACCCTCGACTAATATTTCTATGGATAGGTTATTTAATGGAGTTTCGTTCAAATACAATTTTTATAAGAATAGAGTGAGATCCCTGGTTTTGGAATGTGGAGCTAACAGAACGCGATTTTATTTAAATTAGGAAATCTAATACGATGAAATGTTTGAAACTTTAAGATAGTTTTTAACACAGAATAAAACATTTTAAAAAGAATGCCGCGAGAAATTTTGAGGGGGGTGGGAGGGGCGCTAATTTTTTTTTTACCTTAGCGCTTTTTTTCCGTTTTATATGCGGTTTTTAAGGATTTAATAGTTATAAACTATCAATTTGGGTTTATTAATTAAAAAATAAAGTATTTTGAAAGGAATATTAAACGAAACACTCTTTGCTATCTGTGATTACACTTATCCACTTGTTCAATGTCTTTTTCTACAGCTAAAGGACTATTCATCATTTTTTTTTATCAGTTGCATGATTTTCTAAAACAATTCTTATTTTCACAATGCTATTTTTAACATCATCAGATGTATTATGCGGTGTTTCAGCTTCTTGAAATTTGCTGTCTGATGAATTTGAATTTTGATTTTGATTGGTAACAATTTCTTAGATTGTCAAATCTTCAAATGTTGAAACACTTTTGTATATATTATGTATTCAATTGCCGATAGAGGGTGCTCAATATCTGATAATTTTTGTATTTAGTCTTGTAGTTCTTCAAGTGCTGTACTGTTTTGTTTTTATTTGATCCTTCAGATTTAATCAATCCAATATGTTTCCAGCAGTTAAAAATAGTTTCTGATGAAATTTCATCCCATGCTTTTTTAATCGTGCGAATAGCATCATGTAAAAGGATTGGAGAAAAATCCTCGAAACTTCGAATGAGAGATTTTGCATTGCACGTCGTTCTTTTCTAGAAATCGACAGAAATCTGCAGGCAGTCATCTATGGTTTTGTCAGGACTCCCGAACACTGGACAAAGAAGTTCTTTTCTGCATTGTTCTCACCTGAGAGAGGAGAGACCCTTTCGGCGAATGGAGTGCCGTGCTTTCTTCCCACTCCCGTTCCAGAAGCGCATCTGGTCACGTGACTCGCCAGTCGGAATCAGAACTTTCACTTTCAGATTCATTTTACTTCTTCCAATGACAGGCAGACTGGGTGGCAGGTGCATTTTGGCAGGTGTTGACAACAATACAAATTCTTTGCTATTTATATTTAATAAAGTTTGAATTGAGCTTGAAAACATCTAGACGTGCATGAAAAGAAGGTTCCCTTTGAAATTCTAACAAAAAATTTGAAAACGAAAGATTTGCTAAGAAAATACAGTAATTTCTAGATATTTTTTGGCGGTATATCGAATTGGCGCTTTAACGGATGCATTACATTGAAATTCCTATTTGGCAGATTTGTTCATAGACACAATTGGCGGTTAAACGGAATTGGCACTATTTCGAGATGGCACTAAATCGAGGTTTGACTGTACATGCCACTATTTAGCTAATATTTAATTAAGATTAAAACATCCTTAAAACCAGTGAAATCACACTTCCAGAGATTATCATCCATAGGCGGCTATGTATCTAATTCTTTGCGTGGACCTGTATATCATTTTATCTATATTCTCCAAACATATCTTAGTATACTAAATATAGTTCAGTGTAAAAATGCATAACTAATTTAAAAATCACTTTTAAGCTACTTTCATTCACACTCAGTAACCCTTAAGATTTCTTTTGTGTAGCCCTGTATATGATCTACAGCATTTATGCACACAACGTAATATGGAAAAATTTAGTGAAACTTAAAAACTCAATCACAACTAAAAATGCACTTCCAGCAATCATCGCTAATGTACAGTATTTCGGATAAAGTAAAGTATCCGAAATCTTTCGTGTGTCCCTGTAAATACTGTGCACTTTCTATTACACAGGAAGTAATTTGTTGTAAACCTCAGCAACATATATCAATTTCATATGTGAAAGAGTTTAACGTAATTAAAATATGCCCCTTATACCATTATGTAATGGAATTCTTTCAGAATATGGAACCATATCTAAATATAAAAAGTTTTTAAAACCTTAGCTTTTTTAGCGTTTTATGCGCAATTTTTTGACAGAGTCCTGAGATAAAGCTACTTATTTAATATTAAAATTTCATAAGAGTTGATACCACTATTTTCAAATAGTAATTTGGTCAAATACATTAAATTATTGTGTTAGACCGTCACCCTCGACTAATATTTCTATGGATAGGTTATTTAATGGAGTTTCGTTCAAATACAATTTTGATAAGAATAGAGTGAGATCCCTGGTTTTGGAATGTGGAGCTAACAGAACGCGATTTTATTTAAATTAGGAAATCTAATACGATGAAATGTTTGAAACTTTAAGATAGTTTTTAACACAGAATAAAACATTTTAAAAAGAATGCCGCGAGAAATTTTGAGGGGGGGGTGGGAGGGGCGCTAATTTTTTTTTACCTTAGCGCTTTTTTTCCGTTTTATATGCAGTTTTTAAGGATTTAATAGTTATAAACTATCAATTTGGGTTTATTAATTAAAAAATAAAGTATTTTGAAAGGAATATTAAACGAAACACTCTTTGCTATCTGTGATTACACTTATCCACTTGTTCAATGTCTTTTTCTACAGCTAAAGGACTATTCATAATTTTTTTATCAGTTGCATGTTTTTCTAAAACAATTCTTATTTTCACAATGCTATTTTTAACATCATCAGATGTATTATGCGGTGTTTCACCTTCTTGAAATTTGCTGTCTGATGAATTTGAATTTTGATTTTGATTGGTAACAATTTCTTAGATTGTCAAATCTTCAAATGTTGAAACACTTTTGTTTATATTAATGTATTCAATTGCCGATAGAGGGTGCTCAATATCTGATAATTTTTGTATTTCGTCTTGTAGTTCTTCAAGTGCTGTACTGTTTTGTTTTTATTTGATCCTTCAGATTTAATCAATCCAATATGTTTCCAGCAGTTAAAAATAGTTTCTGATGAAATTTCATCCCATGCTTTTTTAATCGTGCGAATAGCATCATGTGAAACGATTGGAGAAAAATCCTCGAAACTTCGAATGAGAGGTTTTGCATTGCACGTCGTTCTTTTCTAGAAATCGACAGAAATCTGCAGGCAGTCTTTCAACTATGGTTTTGTCAGGACTCCCGACCACTGGACAAAGAAGTTCTTTTCTGCATTGTTCTCACCTGAGAGAGGAGAGACCCTTTCGGCCAATGGAATGCCGTGCTTTCTTCCCACTCCCGTCCCAGAAGCGCATCTGGTCACGTGACTCGCCAATCGGAATCAGAACTTTCACTTTCAGATTCATTTTACTTCTTCCAATGACAGGCAGACTGGGTGGCAGGTGCATTTTGGCAGGTGTTGACAACAATACAAATTCTTTGCTATAAGTCTGAATTGAGATTTAAAGCATCTAGACCCAGAAAAAGGATCTGCCCTTTGAAATTCTAACAATTTTTTTTAAAAAAGAACGATATGCAAAGAAAATACGGTAAATTCTAGAATTTTTTAGCGCTATATTCCCAGTGTAGGAAGAATGGGTGGTAGGAGCATTTTGTCACGTGTTGAGAACAATAAGAATTCTTTGCTATTTATATTTAATAAAGTTTGAATTGAGCTTGAAAACATCTAGATGTGCATGAAAAGAAGGTTCCTTTTGAAATTCTAACAAAAAATTTTAAAACGAAAGATTTACTAAGAAAATACAGTAATTTCTAGATATTTTTTGGCGGTATATCGAATTGGCGCTTTAACGGATGCATTACATTGAAATTCCTATTTGGCAGATTTGTTCACAGACACAATTGGCGATTAAACGGAATTGGCGCTATTTCGAGATGGCACTAAATCGAGGTTTGACTGTACATGCCACTATTTAGCTAATATTTAATTAAGATTAAAACATCCTTAAAACCAGTGAAATCACACTTCCAGAGATTATCATCCATAGGCGGCTATGTATCTAATTCTTTGCGTGGACCTGTATATCATTTGATCTATATTCTCCAAACATATCTTAGTATACTAAATATAGTTCAGTGTAAAAATGCATAACTAATTTAAAAATCACTTTTAAGCTACTTTCATTCACACTCAGTAATCCTTAAGATTCCTTTTGTGTAGCCCTGTATATGATCTACAGCATTTATGCACACAACGTAATATGGAAAAATTTAGTGAAACTTAAAAACTCAATCACAACTAAAAATGCACTTCCAGCAATACCCTTACGATTTCTTTTGTGCAGCTCTGTATATGATCTACAGCCTTTATACACACAACGTAATATGGAAATATTTAGTTAAACTTAAAAACTCATATCGCAACTAAAAATGCACTTCCAGCAATCATCGCTACTGTACAGTATTTCGGATAAAGTAAAGTATCCGATATCTTTTGTGTGTCCCTGTAAATACTGTGCACTTTCTATTACACAGGAAGTAATTTGTTGTAAACCTCAGCAACATATATCAATTTCATATGTGAAAGAGTTTAACGTAATTAAAATATGCCCCTTATACCATTATGTAATGGAATTCTTTCAGAATATGGAACCATATATGTTGCAGATGTTTACAAAAAATTACGTCCTGTGTCATAGAAAGTGCATAGTATTTACAGGGACACACAAAAGATTTCGGATACTTTACTTTATCGGAAATACTGTACATTAGCGATGATTGCTAGAAGTGCATTTTTAGTTGCGATATGAGTTTTTAAGTTTAATTAAATATTTCCATATAACGTTGTGTGTATAAAGGCTGTAGATCATATACAGAGCTACACAAAAGAAATCGTAAGGTTATTGCTGGAAGTGCAATTTTAGTTGTGGTTGAGTTTTTATGTTCAACTAAATTTTTCCATATTACGTTGTGTGCATAAATGCTGTAGATCATATACAGGGCTACACAAAAGAAATCTTAAGGGTTTACTGGCTGTGAATAAAAGTAGCTTAAAAGAGTTATGCATTTTTACACTGAACTATATTTAGTATACTACGATATGTTTGGAGAATATAGATAAAATGATATACAGGTCCACGTAAAGAATTAGATACATGGCCGTTTATGGATGATAATCTCTGGAAGTGTGATTTCACTGGTTTTAAAGATGTTTTAATCTTAATTAAATATTAGCTAAATAGTGGCATGTATATAAAGATAGTAGGGAAAATACAGGGTTGTATGAAAGTATTCAAGTATGCTTCCGTCTATTGACATAAATTTCTAAAAGTCAAATTCCGACCTATTTATGTGTTTTTAACAATTTCCAACATAGCTGAAAGTCTTTATGGATTCGATTTGTCTGCCCATCTGTCTGAACTCTAACTTGTATTAATATAATTTGTATTGCTGTGTAATTGATATATGTTATTGAGATTGTTTTAGTATGTTCGGTATTGAAAATGAAGTATGAATCACTTCAAATGCTATGAAAATCAAATTAAAACATAAAAGACATTAATAAAAGTTTTTTTCATTCTATTTAAAAATCCTATAATACATAATTGATTCAATGATATGCCGTGATAGGTAATGATTCTAGGTTTCCATGGCGATTAAGTCCTTTTAAGATGGATTCATATTACTTCCGTATTACTGAATTTAATATATGGAATCATAGTAAATTTTGTATTCATGCCTTTTTGCGCAAGAGCGTAACACTTATTGCACCAAGATCTGAATATTTATAAAACTAGTTATAGTACGCACGCACCTCATTTGCCGCATTTGATAGTGCAATTTCTAACTTGTTTAGGATATATAGTAGGCTTATCCTTACAAATATGATACAAATAAACAAAAATTCAGTGACTTTTACTGGAACTGTATATATACAGTTCCTGTAAACTTCTCTGAATTTTTTAAATGTTTCTAAAATTTGTTAATCTCAAAAGTGGAAGTTCTCCTTTACAGTGAAGGTAGTTCCCAATGGTATTGATCAACAGCAAAAAAATCAAAATTTTTTCAAACATCAATTCAAAATTTTCGAAAAAAAATTTTTTTTGAAAAAAAAAAAATTCAAAAGGTTGCCACAAGAAAAGTTGAATACATTTTTTAAAATTGGGTATATCATTTTAAACAGAAGAATATTATCTTAAAAAAAAAAAAAAAAAAAAAAAAACGCAACAAAATATCTTGCACCGTTCTAGAGATTTAAAATTTTTATCGAAAATCGCGAATTGGAAATGGTGCCCGAGATGCCATCTTTGGCGGCCTGTATCTCGGGTCAGGAATTTTTTGGGGCAAAACGAAAATATACAAATATATTATTTTTTCCTGAATTTTAACATATGTTCAATTCAAAAACTTCTGAGACTATGAAGGTACGATTTTTTCTTTGGCTGCCTGAATTGACATGTATCATACCTAATTAATTTCCAGTTTCATTTAGAAAGAAAATGGTCTGTTACAGTACGTAAAGCATGTTATTAAAACTACTCCAAAAGATCTAGACCTCTATCTTTCATCATTTCTGAGAAAAAGGTACATAAACTGGGTGTATTTTAACATGGACGAGACAGAGCTTACCCGGTTCGCTTAATATAATGGTTTTCGATATAGTATGTAGACCAGACGATGGCCATAAAGGTGTCTAGATACAGTACTGCTTACAGTAGTAGTTTTATCAAATAAAGTATTATATACATATACATACACCTTTATAATGAACTATTTCAATGATGGTTAACATGAAAATGTATTTATGCATCGCATATATCACTAAACAGAACATATCAAGAACAATCATTAAAAATAATATTTTCTCCTGAAAAATAAAATAGAAAGCCTTATTGTTAAAATAAAATTAAAGATAAATGAAGGTAAAATAAAATTCTAACTTATTTAAGTTTCAAATAAAACTGTGACTTCAAGATATTTTTATAAAAATAATTATACAGATAAATTTCTAACATCAACTTGTTATAAAATAGAGTTATTTTGAAATTTTTGAATAATACTGCATTTGTAATAAGCTAAAATAATAGAGTTCTTTTAGAAAAAACTTTGGAAAGTTAATAAAGAAAATATTTATTTAATGTTAGTAACACCAGTATTAACATAAAACACTGTTGTATTTACAATTTAATTTTTCTAAATTGTTACCTGGATTAAAAAATGTGATTTCAAACGTATCGAGAGGCTACTGCTTGAAACAGCAGTTGAGCTATATAAAATGTACTACTGGTAATAGCAGTTGAGATAAATAAAATGTTAAATACTCAATTTTACTAAATTTCCATTAAATCATTGATGTTTAACCCATTAACTATCGCATTAAATTACGGTTTAAAAATTCAGACTGCTTATTGCCACCACTTTTTTGATAAAGAAATGTTCTCCTTATAATGACAAGTAAATTATACCAGAATAAAGCCACTTACTTTTAATAAAGCCACTTTTATAAAACTGGTGGTAATAAAACAACCTGAATAAAAGACACAGCCCGTGAATATCACGAGAAAGAGAATTAACCCCTTAACCTACGATTTACGCTTCAACAGCCTAGTTCCAAAAAGTAAACAAGATCACGCAGCTTTCGAGTCATTCAACAGTTCGGCAAATCCATATCTGCCAAACTTTCACACATTTTGTGTACCACTAAAATATAATGGAGATTTTCGTCTTGTTTAATTACGAGATTTCGTCTATTAAATAAGACAGAATTTACTATAAAATTTCACTGGTAAGACGAAATTTACATTTGACTCGATCATTGTATCAGGGGCCATGCCCGTAATTTTTACATTTGGCCCAACCGATGTTACTACTTGCCAGGCCTGTGATAATCCGTTTTGGCCCGAATACAAGACCACGTTTCTCATACGGAGTTGTTAGTTGAGGGGTTAAAATGCAGACATACTTACCTAGCATAGGTTTCCTAAAACAGACTCAACTTATTATGTAAAGACTTTTAAAATTTTAGATTAAACCTGAAAGATGAAAAAGAAATCTTAATGATTTTACTTTATTTATGTCCAATCTGGTTTTCTGTAATCAAATAATAAATTGAAGCATCCAGAAATTTTACTTTCAGAAACACCAATGAAATATCCATTAACATGGGGATAGTATTCCCATAGTTGTTCTCATTTGTATTCAATACACATAAAGAATACTCAGTTTTTTACAGCTCGAAAAGTTCTCAGAACATTTTCTATAGGGTGTCCGAAAAGACTGGAAACGTTCAAATAACTCGAGAAATACATATCAGACTAAAAATGGCAATATACGTGTTAAATATTTTTTTAAAAAGCTATTCAGTGATTTCAAAGTTGATTCCCACCGCGAACCAAAGGAATCAGGAGAGTCCAAATTTGAAATCTTAAATGATAATCCACATTTTTTATTGCAGATTCGGATTCTAAGAGCAAAAATACATAACATTTGTATTGGGTCGTTCGGAAAGTCGTGTCTGTTTCGTCACGATTTTCGGAAAGACCAAATATTTGACTTTTTTTTTTTTCGGATTATCGTTGATCACTTTGTAATCGGGCAGAATGCGTCAAATATATTTTTTCCCAACCATGTTTTGACATCTCGAAATATCTTTGGACAGAGCTTTCGTTGTCAAAGTGATCATTCGTGGCGGGAACCGTGTTTGGCGGAAACCAACAGTGAAGGTCGTTTCTATAGCTAAAATGCTCTGTAGGATTTTACAATAAAAATAACAACATTGAATTAGATTTTCTTTTGTATTTTTTTTATTCTAGTCAACCAATTATAAATATTAACCTGCTTGAGAAGAAGTCAGCAATCTGGTAACCCAGCGTGCTGAGACCTTTGACATGGGTAGTTTTACTTGAATAATATTTGTATTTAATACATTATGTGAAGAAAATTATATGCAAAATAGTTACAAATCGAAGTAACACCGGAAAAAATAAACGACATTGTTAAAATGATATATAAAAGATTTCTGTACGCTGTTATTCCCACTACGCATATATTGCTCAAAAAATGCATTCATCCCTCGTGATGTGTGCATCGATATGGAATTGAATATTGGTGTAGCACCATGAGCTGTTTTCGGTATTTGCACAAACAGCGTTGCATTGCATCATATCACTGCACATGCTGTAGTTTTACTCTAAAATGTCAATCACTGAAGTTATTTTTACAGTTTCCTAATTAGAAACTTCACAAGGAACGCTTGGAAACATAAAGTGGTCCCATTAGGGAATGTGTGAGGTAAGGGCATTATTAATAATTGCGAAATTTTACACTTTTTCAGCTTCTATTCCTGAACAGACAAAATTCGCTTATTTAACTCTTTGTATCAGCGTGTTGGATATTTAGAACTTATCGAAAAGTCGTAATTACTTATACAGCGGATTTTAACCCCTTGAGGGGTAAGAAAAAATGTCTCTAAATATTGAATTCTCACCGTAATAATAAAAATAATTTATTTTTAAATAAAGAAAAGCAATTTTTCAAAGATATGCCTCCAAAGTTAAAAATATAAAACATAGTTAAAATTTTCTGGTGAGAATCTTGTTTAAATTAGGTGCGATATATTTTATCCCACCGCCCCTCAAGGTGTTAAAAAACTATTTTATTTATAGCTGCTATCCCCCCAACACAGCTGTTATACAGGGAAACCTCACTGTGCTCTCACCTCCCTGAACGACCATTGTTTTCATGGAGCGAAATTTATCCCCATAGGATCAATACTAACTTTACCTCTATTCAGAGACCACCCCAATTGAACTCGCTCCATGAGCGACCAATTTCTTTGAAGAAAAAGAAACAAATTCCGTTTTCTCCTGGTCGCTTGAAGAAGGTTTTATTGAGATATCAATTCCGGACAGTGGATTATTCATCAAACTTCTAAACTAAGTTTAGAATTTTTATTTTTTGCAGTAACTTTTATGTGTTTAAACCTTTTTGTGCCTTTTCAGGCAATGAATTTAACTCTGATGACAAAGTAAGGATGACGGTCAATAAACTCCCCTGCCCTATTCTGGCAGGAAACTTTCAAAGAAACAGATAAATTAATAGAATCGTCATGATTTGTTCTCGTCCAAAAAAAAATGATTTTATTTACTGAATTTCGAATGGACTTGGAAATAAAAGTTATAGAAGATAAAACCATAAATTCAAAGCAAACGTCAATTTATCCATTTTTTAAACTCTGCACTAATTAACTTATGTAATTCACTTTTGTTTTGATACTTAAATTTTCATATGTTTTCTTAACCCGAGAGTAGTCGCGACATTTTTTAGAACGTTAGTAGTCGCGTTCGGTCCATTTGCCGCCGTTACCAGCAGGCCGAAAACGAAGGGGAAACTTGCCGGTGTTATCAGATGATCGAAAACGGATAACGTAGGGTGAAAATAGTGACTGAACTTTAAAAGATTACAGCAATTATTCATTTTACAACCTTTTACAGCAATTATTTATTTCGCTTAAGTATATATTCAGTTGGCATCTAGATAAATGTTTTTAATAACTCTTTCTTTGTTTTGCATAAATATTTAAAAGTAAATAGTAAATGATTTGATTGAATTTCTGATGTTACTATGAATCAATAATTAGTAGGAAAACATTTACTAATATGAATCTAAATTCATGAGAGGGGTATTTTTATTTATTTATTTATTGATTTATTTTGGAAGGACAGAATCAGAGTCAGGTAGATTTTTTTTATACTCCGGCACTCTATATCCACTTAATAAAATAAAATTAACAAATTTAGCATCAATATATTACACTGACATTAAATTGAACAATTAAACTGAAAATAAAAATGGAACCTATGACATGCAACATAAAATCAAATACAATACCACTAATTCACCAGCATATTGCGGACGATTAATTCATTTAAAACATATGAAAAACCATCAAATTTGATGCCATAAACAATTAAAGACAATATATATATATATATATATATATATATATATATATATATATATATATATATATATATATATATAACTTTCTGTACAATAATACCATTGAAAAATAAGGAAAATGACCAATAATTATGGAATCACAAATACCACATAAACCAAATATTATTAAAAATGTATAATTATATATATACATATATATATATATATATAATAAAGAAAAAGGTAAAAAATACTTAACTTCGAAATTATAAATGTAAATGTTGTAACTAAGTTTTATTTATTTATTTATTTTGTGGGATGTCTGTGTGTGCATGAGGGGGGAGAGGAGAGGGGGGGGCTCTCGAGATTTTGTGATTAAATCCATTTTTCAAATGAAAATGCACGATTTGTAGTTTTTCTATTTATTTCAGGGTGGGAGCAGCGCCCTTGAATAAAAACTCTGGATACGAATTTCGCTCATATAAAGTAAATAATAAATAAGTTATTGAAATTATATATTTAATTTAAATACATTTGCAATTGTAAATTTAAATCCTAAGATGAATAAATTATTTTAATTAATAGAATCACTGAAAGGTTCATCTTAATAGGGATGTATTTTACAGAAACTATTTAATTAAAATGAATATTCAATTGTACATTTCATAATAAGGTATTAATGTTATAATTTATTGTTTTATAATAACGTTCATTAAATTAATAAAAACAATAAGAAAATTAATTGATGAAGGACAACAAATTTAAATTTGTTAGATATTGTCCCCAAGCCTCTATTGGATTTCAATAATAATTTCTGCGGCATTGTTAAAAAAAAATGTGTTTTTACTTACAGTATGAAAATTTAAAAATAGATAAATTTTATAAAAATACTTAAAATATATTTTTTTAATCATAGTATAAACATTCACTGAATTATCCAAAAGAGTTTTTTATTTGCGTAATTTCTAACCTACATTGTAAAATTCTCATTATTTTTCTTATTGTAGAAATAAATTATATGTATGTTCTTCGCAAATATACACACTACATTTCTGAGAAGATTGTTTTATCTTTCGAATTTGTTTTATTGTACAAAAACGATACTTTTCAGATTTTGGATATACGGCAATTTTTTTTACTGATTCCCACAAAATTCTCTTATCTTTTTTTTAAATGGTTTTGCAGTGTTATTGTCTGTTTTCTTTCATTTATATGTTCGGGTAATAAATGGAAAGCAAGTTCTTTCAAATAATGATGATGAATTTCCCTTTTTTTTCCATATTTAAATAATTATCGATTTGAGAATTTATTCCCACAATATTTGACAATGAAAAAAATGTTGACCATTCATTATTTTTTTGTGCGAACTGACTACACAACTAATATAATAAAACAATTTTAAGTCACATTCTAACAGTAAAAAAAGTACTCTTTGAACGAATAAAATAGCAGAAGGAAAGAAAGACGAAATAACAACAGACAGAGAGTGCGTACTTCGAAGAAACCTTCCCCACAGATTTCGCGGAAATGGGAAAGGCTGAAAACGAGGGGGAAAAATTCAACTAACGTAAGTGGTCGCAACGCGGTCATTTAGACCGATTGAAACTTAAGAATGCGATAAAATGCTAAGAAATAGCAGGAATGACTTGCAATTTTACTACACAAGAGTGTGAACACTCAAGGTCAGCTACACGGAATTTCGCTATCGTAACTTTAATGGGAAATGAGTTACAGGAAGATAACGAATTTCGGGCGGGGAAAGACCAACGCGCGACTATTAACGGGTTAATGTGAAAAATAAATTTTTTAATGGTAGTAACATTAATTGTTAAATTTTCAACAATTAAAACCTAGATTTAAACATGACCTACATTAAGAGACCGCCTCTCGGAGCGACTAATTTTTATTGGAACGGAACATGGTCACTTTAGGGAGGTTTTACTGTATATAAATTGTTCCTAGATTCTCAACAGACGGCGATACCGAGTTAATTTTTCAGGGGAAGTTTCGTTTATCATTTGAGCAGTTTCACATCGTTATTGGTACAATGAACTTTTTAAATTTTATAAGATAAAAAGGATGGAGACGTATAAGAATAATATTTTTTTATAAATATACGTTCGCGTAATATACAATTTTGTATTAGAAAATTGAAAATATTTATCCTCTTCAAAACTGAAGGTAAACTAACACTGCGAATACACATTCATTGATTTTTCACAAACACAAAGGCACCATAGATGATAGAAGAAGCCATTTTTCTGAAATTGATGCCTTAGGGGGCTGGTCATTTGGGTTCACAAATACGAATCTAAAATTACTAACAGCCTTAAAATATCGATTTAATTATCGATAACCTAATTTGCGCAGTAACAAATAGAAGGCCTTTAATTGACTGGGTGATCTACAAATCCTCAATTTTTTAATTGTAAAACGTTTACATTAATTAATTAGGAAAATTTCTTACTTTCTTTGATTCACTGTCTGGAATGCATTTTGCATACTCGCATGATAATAACACTTATTTTATGATGAAATAGTCATCAGTTCTGCCGCTTATTGGTTCTTAACTAAAGCCAAAAATATTCAGTTATATAGAAGCAAAGTAAAAATAAATAAAAAATCAAATCGTTTATATCCTCCTCGGTTCGGAAGTATCACATGTGACATTTATTCACAATACATTTATAAATAATGTATTTAACAATACATATACATAATACATCACATTTATTCACAAATCCCATGTGACATTCACATGTATTTTTAAATTGGAAAAAAGCACATTCTAGTCAATAATTTAATATATATATTATTTTCTATCTTTTTTTACATGCTTAAAATGATCTATTCTAACACCTAATTAAGATTTTTTTTTAATCAGACTTGTTGAGTCATACTAAAATTTAGGCGTTACATAAGGCAAATATTTCTGCTTAAAAATAAAGGCCATTAATAGGTTCGCTGCCAAGCTACGAGTATACTCGTAACTTTAATATTCGTGGCTTTAATTTATTAATTACTTTGTCACCATTATTTTAGAATTAAAAAAATGCCTTATTTATTAGCAGAAATTTCGCTGTATTAGTAAAGCGAAATTTACTTTTCTGAATTTGTGGTGGAAAACGACTTTCAAGAAGAAATTTGAAAATTTCTACTTTATAGGCTTGGAAGTGAACGTTTTAAAAAGTGTAAAAGTTGGAAGCTATGCGTTTTACAATGCATAAACATTAAAAATATTATTGAAAGTTGGAACAGTTGCTAATGCCCTGTTCAAGGTCCGTTATCTAGATAAACTTAGCTTGACCCAGTGTGACCCAAAAATGACCCACTAATCGAATTTCCTCGAACATGTGACTTAGCTCAATGGTCTTCTCGTAATCGAAAACTGTAGAATATAGAGTTTAGTGAAAATCGTTAGAGCCGTTTTTTAGATAAAAATAGCTTGTCCCACAGTGACCCGCAAATGACACACTAATCGAATTTTCTCGAACACGTGACCCATCCCCATGGTCTTTTCGTGCCCGAAAATGGTTAGATACAAAATTTCATCAAAATCGATTGAGCTGTTCTCTAGATATAATTAGTTTGACCCTGACCCATTATGACCCAAAATGACCCACTAATCGAATTTTCTCGAACACGAGACCCATCCCAATGATCTTTTCGTGCCCGAAAATGGTTAGATACAAAATTTAGTCAAAATCGTTAAAGAAGTTATCTAGATAAACTTAGCTTGACCCACGGTGACCCAAAAATGATCCACTAATCGAATTTTCTAGAACATGTGACTTAGCCCAATAGTTTTTCGTAATCCAAAACTGTAGAATATAGAGTTTAGTGAAAATCATTAGAGCCGTTTTTTAGATTAAATTGGATTGACCGATAGTGACCCAAAAATAACCCACTAATCGAAGTTTCTCGAACATGTGACCTAGTTCAATAGTTTCTTCATGTCAAAAAACGGTTGGATGTGAAATTTGGTCAAAATCGATTGAGCCGTTTTTTAGATATAATTACCTTGACCTTGACCCATTACTACCCAAAATGACCCCCTAATCAAATTTTCTCAAACACGTGACTTAGCCCAATGGTCTTATCATGCCCGAAAATGGTAAAATACAAAATTTCGTCAATATCTATTGAGCCGTTCTCTAGATATAATTAGTTTGTCCCGGACCCATTATGACCCAAAACGACCCACTAATCGAATTTTCTTGAACACGAGACCCATCCCAATGATCTTTTAGTCAAAATCGATTGAGCCGTTCTCTAGATATAATTAACTTGACCCTGACCCATTATGACCCAAAATGACCCACTAATGGAATTTTCTCGAACACGGGACCCATCCAAAGGTCTTTTCGTGCCCGAAAACAGTAGGGTGCAAAATTTCGTCAAAATCGTTAAGGAAGTTATATAGATAAACTTAGCTTGACCCACGGTGACCAAAAATGACCCACTAATCGAATTTTCTCGAACATGTGACTTAGCCCAATAGTTTTCTCGTAATCCAAAACTGTAGAATATAGAGTTTAGTGAAAATCGTTAGAGTCGTTTTTTAGATAAAATTGGCTTGACCCATAGTGACCCAAAAATGACCCACTGATCGAAGTTTCTTGAACATGTGACGTAGCCCAAAAGTTTCTTCGTGTCGAAAAACGGCTGGATGTGAAATTTGGTCAAAATCGATTGAGCCGTTGTTTAGATATAATTAGCTTGACCTTGACCAATTACGACCCAAAAAAACCCACTAATCGAATTTTCTCGAACACGTGACCTAGCCCAATGGTCTTATCATGCCGAAAATGGTAAAATACAAAATTTCGTCAAAATCATTAGAGCCGTTTTTAAGATAAAATTTACATACACACACACACACTCGAGAAACATAATCAGCATGCGAATCTTTAATAATACCTAGCCGACTTCGGTGACCACTTGTTTCGTCTCTCAGAGCATTTATAGACTTTTTTTCTTTTAAATTATGGTTTACATAGAAAATAAATATAAAAAATAATAATATACAGTGTGTATTGTAAGAACCGTGTCCCTTTGAGCTCCTTGGGCCCCGAAACAATGCACCTGCTGTATGTCTTTGGGCGCGCAGACGCCGGTCAGTAAAATGAACTATATGATCTAATTGGTTTTTCGCATGAAAGGATGTTGAAATCGGAAAACTCGTTAAATCTACTGTTATATTTGCGGTATTTTCACATACGTTGTAATCTACTGCTACAAATGCAGTGAATTTGACAATCATTTTTTTCAGTGTGCGCATCTCTTGCGCGCATTTTCTGAATCGTTACACACTTATGGAAGATGAATCTTGTTTACCAGATTTATTGCAAAATATTTTTGTTACAGTTTGTTTTGATAACATTATGTACATTAAAAAATAGTCGCAATATCATTTTAATTTCGGGAGAAAAAACACTATGCTACACAAACATTATTGCTTTTTGCCCTGAAACTAAAATGACATTGCTTAAATACACCTATTTTTATCAAAACAAGCTAAAACAAAAATATTTTCCAATGAATATGGTAAACAAGATTCATCTTCCATAAGTAAGTAACGATTTGAAATTCGTCATTGAATATTTAACAAGGATACTCTAAACGGCTTTGTCTGTTTCAAAAAAAAAAAAAAAAGTCTAATCTAGAGATTTTAGGATAATTATGAAAGCTACTGTCTAGAATAGCAAATTATTTAAACAAATAAATAAACAATACTTGCTTGTTTAATAGTACAACATTTAATGCATATATTTTTAATGTAAAGTTATTCCGAATATAAAATGAAATGAGTTTTAAATTAAATGAATGAAATGTTTGTTAGTTAACCCTTAAATGCCTGATTTTTCAAAAATCATTGTGATAATGTTTTTCGGATTTCGTTTTTTAAATAAATCATGGGAAAAATAGTTTTAAAAAATCATATTTTGTTTTAAGTATGGTTTACAGCTAAAAAGCAGTTTGTTACTAATCGGCAATACTGGTCTTTAATCGAAAAAATAATTTTTCTTTATAAAATTCTATAATATTAAACACACAAGAATTTTAGGAACTATAATAAGAAATAAATTTTACTTGCTCTCTGCAGAACAAAATAGCTTTTTGCCGCAAGCTTCGAAACAAAGCAAAAAAAAAAAAAAAAAAAAAAAAAAAAAAAAAGAAAGAAAAACATGTAGCAACAATTGAAACAATAAATCTATCTTTCTTCTTAAACAGCACAAGTGTTGCCATCTACATGTTGAAAATCGATTTAATAATATTTTCAGAATGTATTTTATTGACAACATTAGGCATTATAGCTTCAATAGTATTCTAATAGTATTTTAGAAGCCTACATTGGGTATGTTGCCGAAAAGCAACACTTGGCATTTAAGAGTTAAATAACTTGAGTGCAATGCGTTCAAGAAAATATCGGGAACATATCATCTGCGCTCGACAAACGAAAAAAATAAGACTTAAAATTTATTATTTTATTTATAATTAAGTTTTATACATATTCTAAAAATTCAAAAACGTTGTATTCTCATATGGAATACAATCGTGTATATCATTTTATAAAACTTTAACATATCAAGAATTGAGTAAGAAGTGAGACTACAAAATTCTATCTTTACATATTAACTACTTACTAATTTTTATGCGTCATTTTTCATTACTTCAGAAAAAAACATAATTAACCTCTTCAGTTCCGAAATTAAAATAATAATACACATGCTTATTCATTGGTTTTTGACAAACAAAATGATATCGTAAATGACATAAAAAATATCTTTTCTGAAATTGATCCTTTAGGCGCGTAGTAATTTAGGTTAAAAAATATGGATCTAAAACTACAAATCCTCTTAAAACATCAATTTAATAACCATGAACCTAAATTAACGCAATCACAAATTTAAGAGCTTTACACAAGTAAATAATCTACAAATCCTCAAAAATTTTCATTGAAAAAGATTTAAGTTAAATACTTATGAAAATTTCTAACTTTCTTGGTCATGTTGTTTTTTGGTCATTTTTAGGCATTTTGCAAACTCAAATGAAAATAACTTTTATTTTATGTGGGAATCAGCTTAGATGTTGTCATTTATTAGTTTGCTTTGAACGCAAAAACATTCAGCTGTTAAGAAGTGATGTGATAATGTAAAAAAATCGGACGATTTAGTTTTTATAAGGAAAAGAACCGAGGTCCCCGTTTGGGGACCCAGGGACCGAAGAGGTTAAAATCCAGCGTATTTAAATCAGTAACATTTGATAATAACATTTTTTTTATATATAAATTAAAATAAAAACACATAACTAACTCCTTTTACTCTATGGAGAATGACAGAAATGAATTCCATCAGAAAAAGAATTTTCTTACAATTTCGAAAACAATAGCTATTAGATGGTCATTTTGCCATTTTAACAAATAATATTAGTTTTAAAAAGAACTGTTTTTATTTAAATAATTATCTATAATAAATAAATTAAATGATCACGAATTAAAATTAATAGAATATTCTATACTGTAATCATATAAATACTACAAACAAATGAAAACACTGTGTTTTACGCTTGCACAGTTACTCCATAGATGTACAATTAATAGATTATCCGCAAATAAGAAAGCAGTTACCGTAATTTCGCGCGTATCTGCCGCATCTCAGATAACTCAATTTCCTACCAGAATTTATTTTAAATAAAATGTGACTTCCTTCTGCTTAGTAATTATATGACTGATATTTTTCAATAAAATTTCCGGTCTGAAAAAGACTTACGTAAGCCGCGGCGGATACGCGGGAAATTACGGTAGGAATATTCCTGTAGTTCAACACCGTCCGCTACGTGGCGTGTAACCTTGATTGATATGCTCTCGTCTTTAATCTTGCGATCACCTCTCCCATTTAAGATAGGACGCTTACTTTATATTCAGCTTTGATCGTGACCTATAGGGCCAGTATTCGTTGTCAATTGCACTTATAGACTCAGCTTTTTTTAATATTGTATTATTCCTTTTTATTATGATGCAATTATTTCGTTTCAGTGAAATTCCCAATCTGAAAATTTTCGAAACTGAGAGGCTAAAATAGTGGTGGAAAATATTACAAGAAATTTGAAATACTTTATTGAAGAATATGTTTTTCGTTCTATTTGATTAATTAACGACCGAAAAAATATATTTGATACATACCCGGGAGGGTAGGAATATTTAAAGTTAATTTTATCTGTTTCTTTTGTAATTATAAATAAAACATTTTCCTTAACATTGCGTCAAATTAAATATTTGTATATATATTCTAATAAGAAAAAAGTGTCTTGAAAAAGTAAAAAGTAAAATTATAAATAATTAAAAAAAGGAAAATAAAACAATTTATAAGAATTAAAGTGCTATCTCACATATTTTCACCAAATAAATCAAGTTTAGATTTCTTTCTGAAATTTCTAGTTACTTTTGGGGAAAAGCTAAAATAAATTTAGTTCTGGAATTTATTTATAAGTTTCTTTTATTTTTTCTTATTCACTTATTTATTTTTTCGAAAACAATTTTTTAACTCACTAAATAAAGCAACAATACTAAATAAAACAAAATACGTGGAAGATAAATTATGCATAAATGAAAGTTTTTAATGGTATAGAAAATTATCGTTTTTTCTCACTAATTGAAAAAAAACATGTATTGTATATATTTTCTTCTAATCCCATTTTTTATTCAGAGACATGCAACGATGATTAAAAGTCAGGATCTGAACTGTGAATAGCAGATCATTGTCCGTGTTTGACTACAGGAGATTTCTGACATTGAAATCAGATCTACCGAAAGAAAAGACCACTATGAAAGAAAATATGTCTTTAGCTATGAAAGGTAACAAATAAAAAAGAATCTGATAAAAGTTTATCCCATTATGTGATGCATTATGAATTAATATAAATGCGCAAAATTTTATTTATTTTGCTTCATTTTCTTCACTCGTGTTGTTTCGTAGTTTTGAGTAATACTATTTACGTATTTGAAATCGATACCTTATTTAATAGCTTAATTTCTGTCTTTAAATAAGAGGAAGGAAAGTATATGGAAATAAGAGTAGGGGAAGTAGTGGAGGTTTGACACATAGGGAGGGTTGATACATTGACAATTTTTCTCAACGAATGTCATTAACAGCCATTGTAACAGATGTAAAGTCTTCTTTTATTAGCAGAGGTCATCATTAGCTGGACTTAGCAGTGAAGAACTGACAGCGTTTTTTTCTTTTAATTTTGAAGTCTTTTAGAATGTCAATGTAATTTTTTTAATATTGATTTTCTTTCATAATTCGTATTATTGTTTAGATAATATCTTGTATTTTTTTTATTTGTAACGCACTTTGTTAGGGTCAGTTTTACCAGAAAGCAGATTGGCATTTTGCAACTGCATTTATACAAAGTGATTGAAAATCCAATAAGGCATGATAGGGAGAAATGATACATTAGTGCTGAGGAGAAATGATACACTTGTATATTTGAAATTTAATAGTTTTTTCAAGTTGTAAACTAATATAGGACTGTAATATTTATTATTGTTTTACAGCAGGAGCTACTGAAACTGGTAAGGAAGAACAAAGAGACTATTCATAGACAATATGTAAGTTACATAGAAAAGCAGTGTGATGATACCGGGTGTCCCAAAAAGGACTGACTGATTTTAAAATTCAATAACTTGTAAACGGTGACAGATATTTAAAAAATTCTTGCAGGAGGGTTATGTATAAGGTCAAAAGTTTTTTTACAGTGATTTTCAATTTTAGTTCGAATTACAAACAATAGATGGCGCTGCGATCGATAGACGCTAAATTCAGGCTCGATTTTTGGTACTTCGTGGCCCGGATAATACATTTCCATCTCCTTTTTCCGCATAGAACAAGATAAAGGACCAAAAATCGAGCCTGTATTTAGCGACTATTGCTTACAGCGCCATCTATTGTTTGTAATTCGAACTAAAATTGAAAATCACTGTAAAAAAACTTTTGACCTTATGCATAACCCTCCTGCAAGATTTTTTTAAATATCTGTCACCGTTTACAAGTTATTGAATTTTAAAATCAGTCAGTCCTTTTTGGGACACCCGGTAGATGGTTAGTTTGTTTTGCTCGTCATGTAGAAGGAAAAAAAAAGGTTTAAATGGCCTGCAAAGGAAGATGTTTCTATAATTGAGGAAGTGCAAATTAAAAAAAAAAAAAACATTAAATGCACCGGATTTTACTTACCAAAATGATAGAGTTATTAGTTTTTCTTTTAACCATTTCAGGGGTGGTGGTATGTTTATGAAACCACTTAATTGTATTTCCCAAACGCTATATTGGCACCAGCATTTTGTAAAATATTTTCCATTTAATATGAAAGTGAAATATAGCCCTTTTCTTTTTTCCAATTAAATATGTTGGTGAATTCCGGTGCCATTCATTTATTCAACACTTTAGCATTGAAAATGCTTTGACCTGAAAGAGTTAAAGAAATCTTAAATGTGCTAAATTTATGTTAAATTGTTTGCAAATTATCAATGTTCACTTCATGTTTTCTTGCAGCATGATCTCTTGGGGTTTTTTTTTTCATTATTTATTTTCTAAAAAGTGTGTTAATAGAATTGTTTAAATAATAGCAATTGTTTAAATATTTTTGTAAAAAACATTTCTGAAACAAAAATATTTCTTTTTAAATTTTACTTAAATAGTTCAAGATTTATCATAAAAAATTGTATGACACATAAATTGAATTGTCTGCATTTTTTTCCCAATTTACATAACAATGTATCAAACCTCCCTTGCTAGTGTATCAATCCTCCCCAGCAATGGGGAGATTTGATACAGTAGTAACCATTCACAATAATTGGAATATATTTTTTGAATGATTATTTTTAAAATTCAAAATATTTTCAATAAATGAATAAAAGGTCGCTTTATAAGAAATAACAAAAAAAATGTTTAAATATAGGTTTCTAAGGGTTGTAAAAAAATAGTAAAAAAAAGTGTATTATACCTCCCCTACCTCCCTACCAAAAAGCAGAAATATTACGAATTGTATATTTTGAATAAAAGGTTCAAAATAACAGACTTGCCTCATGTGAGCATACCTGCCAAAGCTTTTAATTTCGGAATACTCCAATTACAGTGTTCGATTTGTAGAATGGCAGGAATTTGCGATTACATAAGATGAACGTTAAGTATCAGAAATAGTGGTACTCAAAATAGGACGGTTTGACATCTATGGGCATTTTTGAATTTTATTGATTTCTCTACTACTATATTTTCAAATTATAATTTTCGTGCTGGGCTTCCTCTAAATGCTAATGATAAAAATTACAGCTTAGAAATTCTAATAGATAAAAAAAAAATACTTGCCATTGGCAATCCTGACCCAAAATAAATTCGATTAAAAAGAAGGATACTTATTTCTTGAAATATATCTTGATCTTGACTTTCAAGCAGAAATCTTGACATTGTAATTCGAAGACATTGAATGAATAAAAACGGTAACCGAAATCAAATAAAATTAAAATTAGTAAAGGATATTTGTAGATCTTCACTTTTCTACATGGATAATAATCATAGAAACTCGACAGAGTTTCTCGCCAAGCAAAAGAAACAACAGTGCAATGAATCGTAAATGAAAGGAATTTCCGTCAATTAATGCCAAACGATATTTCAAAATTTTTTTAGTACTCTGTCTAGTTTATATTTTCCGGACTGACCAAAGCGGGATTTTGACACATCTATATCTCCGGTTCTATTTACGATAGAAACAAAATTCTT
Organism: Maratus speciosus; assembly: GCA_963932465.1. Classification (NCBI taxonomy): domain Eukaryota; kingdom Metazoa; phylum Arthropoda; class Arachnida; order Araneae; family Salticidae; genus Maratus; species Maratus speciosus. The sequence goes on along the minus strand of OZ010786.1, from coordinate 605,345,202 downwards.
ATTTCTATAAAATGGGGCGTGCCACGTGACTCAGAAAACAAAAGTAAAATGGAATCCGGCCAATAGATTTTTAGTAAATGCGATTTTAAGAGTGCTGTTTTTTGCACTTTTGAAATTCTTGTTCCGATCAAATATGTTGACAGGGCTACAGCAATGTGTAATTATTGGATTTTTATGCGGTTTACGCCATTTCAATTACTTTTATGAGTAGTTCAAACCTTTGAAAGTTTCATGTAAAAATATTAATTAGTTTTTGATTTATACCAGTTTAAAGTCTTTTTCTTATTGCAGCGTGGCGTATATAATATGTGAGGCATTCTCACAATCTTTTCACTTTTAAGTCCTTGAATAATAATTTTTACTTTCTTCTATCTTTAGAAGAAGAAAGTATTAGATTCGTAAAAAATTCCGACTTTCGGTTTTCGATGGATTTATAAGTTTTAGAAGGTTCTGAACACGATTTGATGGTTTTTAGAAAATGTCTGTCTGTTACTCTGTGAGTCTGTATGTGACAAAAATTTTGTGGGCGCTCTATCTCAAGAACTAATGCACGGAATTTCACAAAATTTTCAATTCAGTTAGACCTTGAAATAAACTGGTTCTGATTAGTTTTTGATGTAAATCGCCCAAAAGGTGTCGCTGCTGTGCTGCATTTTTCACGATTTTTTCAATTGAGCTATATCTCAAGAGCTAATGCACGAAATTTCATAAAACTTCAGATTCAGTTAGTACTTGATAGAATTCGGTGCTGATTACTTTTTGGTGAAAATGGCCCAACAGGTGGAACTGCTATGCTGCATTATTCTTGATCATCAAAATAGCTTTATCTCAAGAATTAAGTCACGAATTTTCATCAACCTTCAGATTCAGTTAGTCCCTGATATAAATTAGTGCTGTTTATTATTTGGTGTAAATCCCCAAACAAGTGACGCTGCTGTGCTGCCTTTTTCAATATTTCCGCAATATCTGTATCTCAAGAACTAATGCATGAATTTTCATCAAGCTTCAGATTCAGTTAGTCCCTTCTAAAAATTGGTCATAATTAATGTTTGGTGTAAATCGTTCAACAGGTGGCGCTGCTATATGGAATTTTTTTATGATTTCCGCAATAGCTGTATATCAAAAACTAATGCACGGATTTTCATCAAACTTCAGATTCAGTTAGAAGTTGACATAAGTTGTTTATGATTAGATTTTGATATAAATCACCTAACCGGTGGCGCTGATATGCTGTATTTTGCGTGATTTACACGATTTTAGCGATAGTCCTATCTAGATTGCCATTTAATTTTGACATAGATTGCCATTTAATTTTAGATTACTGTTTATCATATTGAAATAAGTGGGAAAATATTCTCTTCTGTATTGCTTTTATACTAAAACGCACATATACTCATATATTTTTCTCAACATTCCAAACATTGCAATTTATTCTATTTAAACCATTTTACAAAGGTAATACTGTCAGTCTGTTTTTTTTACATAATTTTTTTTTTCATTTTTTGCAATCCTTTTATATCAAATAAATTTTTGGCAGTTTTATTTTAATTTTTCTTTTCATTTAAAAAGATTAATGAGGGGATTTATTAAATTAATCGACTGTGTTATTTTGGACTTGTTAATTAAAGAATGCTATCAACCTGTCATAAATAGATTTTAGTTCATTTTTCATCAGATAATACAGCTACTTAAAAATTTACAAATATGACTGAAATTAAGGAAAATCATTTCATAACGATGAAATATCGAATTCAGAACTTTTATTGAAATGAATCGTATGAATTATCCGAAATATATGAAAATATACTTGGAAAGCATACAACTTAGTATGTCCTGTTAGTCACGTAAAAAAAGAATTAGGAATTTAAAAACTGCTTGCATTGAAAATTCAGAAAATTCAACAAGTGTTAAGAGCTTATGAAAACATAAAAAGAAAAGCTTAGTCAGATAATCTGAGGTTCTGCCGCGCTTATCGGAGAGACGTTCGATTTCCTGAAATAAAAATAACTAATTTTATTTAAAAATTACTTCAGGTACGCCCGGTGATAAAACAAATGCTCATTATTCAATCTTTTTTTAAGTCTTTACATATTTTGTGTAAAACTATGTGAATTTTGAAAATGTAAAGGCAGTTTTTCAAAAGTTATTAGGATAAAATCTTTGCTGAGTTAATTAATGAATCACCATATATCTTATAGAACAACAGCAAAAAACATTGCTTGTTAGTTCGACACATTTTATCATTTCTAAAAAATAAATGATTTCTTCTGAGATTTATAAGGATCGATAAAATGGTTTTGAATTATTTTTTAAAAAATCAACATTGTGTCTTACTAGATATATTACACTTTTGAAAAGTTTATAGCATCTATATTAAATTATTTTTTTTACTTCTATCATCTTTCGTTTATCTTTCCTTTTCGGAATTAAAATGGAATATGTATAATACAAATGAAATACCTTACAAAAAGAAGTGATATCTAATCAAAAACAACTCGTTGTAAATGATCCCGCCAAGCCACAAACCTAAAACGTCAGTCATAAAAAGAAGTGATATCACATAAAAAGAAGCGATATAGAAGTGCATACTCCGAGTGCCGTGTAAAAATCTATCACTACTCATAATGTTTCCAAAGGACTCGGAGTGAGGTACAGTATGTGAAAACTGCTTGGCGACCTGCAGGTGGATATTTAATATATGCAATACCTACATCAATTTCGAAAAATTGTGAAAGTCGAAAAAATTAATTTTTAATTCCCATTATATAAGTCTTATAAATAATTGTAGGAGGAAGATCTGAAATAAATCAGAAAGATTTGTAAGACAAGCAGGAAATGGCATGTAATTGTGGTAATCATCTATTATTACAATTATACATTTCGATATTTTAAACATAATTTTTAATTACATAAATACGTTTAATAATACACTATTTCAGAATTAAAGGAAAAACTGGTCAAATGGATCCTTTTTTTATGACAGAATTATTTCTTAAACGTAAAATGTCGTGTTTCCAACAAAAAGAATATTATATAATACTATTGTAACAGAAGAACGGATTTTTTCCCCTGTAATGTGCAATTCCGTTTACTCAGGCTTTACTGCAATGTATCTCAGGATAGTTAACGTCTATTATTAGGTGCATTGTTAGTAATAATGTTTATTACATGTTTACTTAGAAAATCCTTCTCGTAAAAGTGGTCTTTCTCGTTCAAATAACGGTAAACAAAATCAACAAATCGACCCCATGATTTTAAATAAGAAAGGCATGTAAACACCAAAAGCTTCAACTTTTCACAGTTTAATGGGATCAGTAATACAAGAAAATAATTGTTAAACAAATAGTCATATATAAGTGCAGGAAGAACAAAGAAAAGCCTGCAGGTCGCCAAGCAGTTTTCACATACTGTACCTCACTCCGAGTCCTTTGGAAACATTATGAGTAGTGATAGATTTTTACACGGCACTCGGAGTATGCACTTCTATATCGCTTCTTTTTATGTGATATCACTTCTTTTTATGACTGACGTTTTAGGTTTGTGACTTGGCGGGATCATTTACAACGAGTTGTTTTTGATTAGATATACTTTGCTTGATGTGTGTTAATAAAAAATATGCATAATTATATTCATTTATAACTGGAATGGGGAAAAAGATAACGTCATCTTAATCTTTAAAAAATTATATGGCAGGTTAACATACTAATGAGTAAATTTATTTTTATTAGAGCGCATCTAATCGTAAGTTGGAAAAATCAATTCTGTTTTTTAATAACAAAGGTGGCCATTGTTAAATGAAAGATTTATATGTTTGTCTGTTGCTTAATTTTTAAAAGACATAACTATTAATTTCGTTCGATTAGCGAAAGAAAATAATTTAAACTATGCATTGTGGAAAAATGAAAAGATTTGCAGTTTTATTAACATATTGTATTAACCAATAAAGAAGTTTATTTTGTACACTCAGTCTAAAAATAGATAAATAAATAAATAATAAAAGCACTTGTCATAATTCTTAGACCGTTTGCGATAAAATCATTCGGGTTAATGAATAATATCTTCTTTCAAAAAGTTTTGCAATTTGTAATACAGGCTGGCGACAGATGACAGAAAATAAAAGGAAATATAACAGTATTTTTTTTTACCAATTAAATCGGCTTATTTATACCCGAGATTAAATAATGCGCAATTTTCTATAAGAAAATACTGGTATTAACCTCTTTTATTCTCTGTATTTTTTACTGATCTATCGACACCCTGTAATACATAATAAAAATTAATCTACATAATCTAAATAATCTACATACTCTAATAATCTACATAATAAAAATTGTACCAATTTCGATTTTTGAACAGGGAACAACCCTCTCTTGTCGCTTTATTGAAAATCATCCGATCAAATTAGCCTTGAAAATAAATAGTTAACATACTTTTGTTAAATCTTCATAAAGTTAGAATAAGTCAAAATTAAAAAATACCAATGTTATTTGAATGAAAAATTATGTTTCTTAAGTTAGACTGGAATTTTCGAAACCTTTTATTAACAAATAAGTAAATGCAATTTAACAACCTTTTTTCACCGGATCTACGAAAGTAATCTTTTTTTAAATTGTGGTACAAATCTTAATTAAAGTTATTTTAAATAAAACATATCTCACCTAATTCCAAGAGGCTAAAATCAACATTCAACTCGATATTTTATTTATCTATTTATTTATTTAATTTTGGGAAGGGTCGAAGACGATTCACAAACCCTCCAAAACTCCGTGCTAAAAAGTAATAATAATAGAAAAAAAATGAGGATAAATTATGGGGGAAAATGGCGCATATTCCAATCGCTAATATAAGTTTTACCATTTATGTTGAAAATTGACCATGTAACGAGTTAATGATATGCAAATATACAGTTTTTGTCTGAAACTATATTCTGTGTTTTTTCCCTCTCGTCTTAACCAGAAGCCGACAATGACAAGAATGAAAACACAACAGAACATTTGCCCGAAAGTGAAACAATTAGAACCCGCCACTAACACTAGACCTGGCAATACACACTATAAAAAACCCCCACAAAGAACCAGTTCAGGAAAAATTAGGTTACCCGACAAGGTACAGAACTAATCTCGTGTACCGAAAATTCTTAGTTGGTCTCTGAAATCAATATTTTGCTTAGATACAATGTATGTTCAAATAATTAATACTGACACCGGTAAAATAAATTAGGACAAATTGAATATTACTGCAAATATTTGACGTAAAGTTAAAATCCGTGGCAAAATGTCTTCAAGTTGAGTCTGTCTGTTTATGGCGGATAGAAAGCAGGATTATTAATAATTAACTTATTTTCTTTTTCAGCACTCTAAATAATATATATATTTTTTCAATTTAAGTATGTTTAATATATATTTGGAAGGTCGTTTCTGGTGTTCGCATTCTAAAATTATGCAGTTAGAGCTCTAATGGGGACATTTTACTCACCACCTCATGCTTAAACACTGCTTACTGAAAAACACATACACAGCTCAGACCGTCAACCAATCACGTTTATAGTGTTTTTTTTTTTTTAATCATATTTCCAAAATTTTAATATCCCGAAAGATTTAAATGTAAAATTTAATTAGAATTATGTTTTTATGTATAGTGAATATTTCGAAAAAAATTAATGGTAGCGCTTCGGACCACTGTGGTGTTGTTGTAAACCATTATTGTAGACATATTTATTACAGAGCAGGACATTGCCATTTTCCGAAACCGTCATGTAGTTTCTAGTGTACTTTGTTTGAAGACCAAACAATAAAAAGCCATTGTAAATTTAATTCTAAATACTTAAGCTTGCCTCTATTAATATAACCTGCAATTATAAATATAAAAAAGAGAAAGTTAAAACATTAAAACATGTGTACAATCCTTAAAAAGAATGCGTTAAAACAATTTATAATTAAAATTTACATATCCCCTTTTCTTGCGAGACGTACAACCCAAAGCAAACCGACAAACGAAAAAGTATTATTTTTCCAGAAAGAAAAATTTAAAGAAAAACTAAAATAATATTAAAACTCAAATGCTCTGACAGAATTTATTTTAACCTATAGATGCACATAAATGGTTTTGTTTTACAATTGCTTGTATTTTAAAATAGTCTCAAATAAAAATTACTTTCATTTTATAAAAAAAAAAAAAAAAAAAAAAAAAAATCTTGAATTTTCATTTCTGAAAATTTTAAAACATACTTTCATTTTTCAGCTTTTGAATCACAATTTTTCTAATAAAAATTATTCATTTTATAAATTTGTCAATCACAGATTTAATGAAACCGAAAACTAAAAAAGTCCTTTAAAATCTTTGTATAAGGCGATTACACATATATATTTTTTTTATTATTTTTTTTTTTTTTGGAAAATAAATAAAACCGATAACAATTTGTTGGAAATCTGGACAAAGTCTTGTCCCCCAAAATATGTCGTTTGGTTTGTTCGGAAGTTATATCGTTCCGAACCAGTTTTTATTTTTCCATTTCGGTCGTAAAGGCACTCTCTTTTAACTGTAACTGTATGCATATTTTTATTCCAGTTTGATGTACTCAGTAAGTATATTTAGTGTGAAACAACTCCATGGAGTATGAAGTGTAGTGATGGAGGTAATGGAATGGAAAGACGATTGAGTTGGAGTTTAAATTTACTCCTTACTATAGCATGTCAATATGATTCCCAGCAAAAGCTGGAGGTGTATGTATATATCTTTATTATTTAAGTTTTTAAAATTCAAGTTGAATTTAATAAATGAACTGTTATTTTGAAATGAACTGTTTCGTCGACTGTAATTTATACTTTAACGCCACACCAAATGACCTTGAAACCTGCGTATTTATAACTCTGCTTTAATTATAACATGGTTAAGGGGCCATGTCATGCTATTTAAAGGTCAAATAGATAAAATATGGTGTGATTTAGATGAAACATATACTGCATAATGGCACAATTACCAGAGTTAACTTATTCCTTCCCGAAACTGTCGGATTATAACTATCCTTCCTGGAAGCTCGACGTCAAATGTGTATTGATTGACCGAAATTGCTGGGAATTTATTACAAAGCCAGATATCGCATGTAAATCGGATGCCTCTGATCGTGAGAAAAGCGATTTTGAATGGCGTAAACGAAGAGCTTATACAACAATTTACCAATCCATCGAACGAAAATTCCAGATACTAATTGCTCAAACAGAAAGCGGCAAAGATGCCTGGGACATTTTAAAGTTAAACTTCGAACCAACTTCACGAGCACGCTTAGCGGGATTAGTCGATGAATTTTTCGAGATGAAGTTAAACTCACAAGAAGAAACTATAGGTTTATTTTGTAAAAAAATTGAAGAAAAGAAAGTTCAAATTAAAGATGCTGGATTTGAGATGCCAGAACTTTTAGTATGTTTTCAACTAATCCGTCGATTACCTAAGGAATATGATAATCTAGTTCAAGTGTTATATAGATTAGAAGATAAAGAATTTAAATTAGAAAATGTATCTAAGCGGTTAATAACTGAATATGGCAGAATTTGTTTAAAACGAAAAGATGAAAGTAAAGAGGTTATCGCTGTAGGTGATGCTTATGCAACTAAGTTTAAAAACCCTACCGTTAAACCAACCATTCCAGCGGAGAATTTTGGAAGCAGTAAAAAGCCATGGGTTTCACGTAGTGGAAGCGACCTGGACACTACTAGACGATCGTATACTTCACCAGCTAATCGTATGGGGCCGAGTTTAATATGCAGTTACTGCAAGAGACCTGCTCACACAGATACAAGGTGTTTCAAAAAGAACTCTAGAGGGAAAAAGCAAGTTTTCTACAGTGAACCTACAAAGCAATCCGAATTCGCCCTAATAGCTTCAAATGGTAGAAAGTTCGTGGAATTTCTTCTGGACTCAGCGGCTACTTCTCATTTTACGAATGACAGGAGTCTATTTGTAACATATAGGAACCTCCCCCCTCAACAAGTGCTGATAGGAGACAAGGACTGTTCGTCGGAAATACTGGGTATTGGTGATATTGATTTTACCATTCTAGATGTAACAGGTAATGTAGAAATAACTTTAAAAAATGTGTTATATGCTCCTAACATGAGAAGAAATTTAATTGGTGGGTCTAATATAGACATTGCAGGAAACCAAATTAAATGGGGAAATAATAAAATGATTGTGTATGATAAATTTAATAGATATTGTTTTACTGTACCTCGAGTTGATAAATTGTATATTGTTAAAGGTTATGCTTCAAAATGTGAAAATTTTGCTTATTCTACTAGTTTAAATTCAGAGATTGTGCATCGTAGATTTTGTCATACAAACTTACCTTTACTTGAAAAAATGAGTAAAAATAATTGTGTTAAAGGTATTGAAAATATTAACTGTAAAAACAAAAATAAGATGTGTGAAACTTGTGTAATTGCAAAATCTAACAGAAAATCGTTTAAAAGAAATTATTTGTATAAACGCATTTCTAATCAAATCCTTGATAGGGTGTATATGGATTTGTGGGGTCCTAGCCCTGTTAACTCGTTAGGAGGGGGGAAATACTTTTTGTCGGTAATTGACGATTATTCTAGAAGGACTGAGGTTTATATAATTAAGGATAAAACGGAAGTGTTTGAATGCTTTAAAAAGTTTTTAGTTAAAGCTGAGAGACAAACTGGTAAAAAGTTAAAATGTGTACGAACTGATAATGGGCTGGAATTTACCCATAAATTATTTGAGAAATTGTTAACCGATTTAGGTATAAGAATCGAAAGATCCTCCATTTATACTCCAGAGCAGGTGGGTGTTGTTGAAAATTTTAATAAAGTAGCAATGAATGCAGTTAGAGCAATGTTACACGATAGCGGGTTAAAACCGTCATTCTGGGGGGAAGCTCTTTTGGCGTTCGTTCATACAAAAAATAGGACTGAACACAGTTTAACCCAAGGTCTTACACCGCAAGAATTATGGACGGGATTCAAACCTTCGGTAAGACATTTAAGAATTTTTGGTTCTTTAGCATTTGTCCATGTACCTAAAGTTAAGCGAAATAAACTTCAACCGAAAGCTTCACTAGGTATCTTAGTTGGTTATGCCATGAAAACTAAAGGGTATAGAATTTACATTCCAAAAGAAAGGCGAATTGTAGAGACTATTCATGTGCGTATAGATGAATCCAAAAAGGGTGTAGAAACATTATTTGGGGGAGAAAACAAATATAAGGATTTGATATTGAATTTTAATGAATCTCAAATTAAAACAAACGGTTTAAGTAATGCAACTTTAGATCTCAATCATGAACTACCAGGAGATAGCTTAAACGAAGATGAAGAGAAAAAGGGGGGTAAGGTAACTGTAAGTTCTATAAATATTTCAGAGTGGAAAAGGATTGAAAGACCGAGAACGAAATGTAAGAGAATTGACGTATGTTATTATACCCCAATAACAAATACGAGACTGAGATCTTTAAATGATGTTAAAAAATATTGTAAGGAAAATAAAATCCAGTTTGAGCCAGATAAGTTTGACTTTAAACCTAAAACTACTCATCCTAATACTGAAACTTTAAGTGAACCCTCAACTAGTGATTCGGACGATCCATATTTAACTGAATTATTTCAACATGAATTTTACAATACCGAAATCCCTAAATCATTTGAGGATGCACAAATAAATCCAGAAAGGGGGAAATGGAATGCCGCGATGAGGGAAGAACTTGAGATGATGAGTAAGAGAAAAGTTTGGCGGTTGGTTGATCCACCGAAAAATTCCACAATAGTAGGAAGTAAATGGGTTTATAATATAAAAAACACGAAAAAAAATGGTAAAAAGTACAGGGCACGTCTCGTAGCTCAAGGTTTTAAACAGAAACCAGGTATTGATTTTAATGATATATTTTCACCTGTTGTAAATTTTTCAATTATAAAACTAATGTTTATTTTATTAGTTTCTATGTTAAATTGGTATCATATTCAATTGGATGTAAAATCAGCATATTTATATGGTTCTTTAAAAGAAACTGTGTTCATGAAACAACCTCCGGGATTTGAAATGAAGGGTGCTGAGAATAAAGTTTGTTTGTTAAATAAATCAATTTATGGATTAAGGCAAAGTGGCCGTGAATGGAATTCTGAATTAGATAATATATTACATAATCTTGGATTTTGTAAATTAAAATGGTGTAACTGTGTGTATAAACTGAATAGTAACGCAATTTTAGTTGTCTATGTAGATGATTTAGTTTTGTTTGCTAAAGATGAAAATGTATTGCAATCTGTAACTAATATGTTAAAAAATAGCTTGGAAATTACTGAAATAGGATTAACAAAGTATTTGCTAGGTGTTAACTTTGAACAGATTAAAGATTCATTATTCGTTCATCAAAGAACTTATATTGAAAGATTAGAATTAAAATATAAAGATTTACCTAAAAGTTATGTTAAATTACCTTTTAAAATTGGCTCTGTTTTACCAGATAAAGTTAACGAAAATGAAATTATCGAAAATGAATTAATGAAAAAATTTCCATACCGATCTTTAATCGGGTGTCTGTCATTTTTGTCAAATAGATCAAGACCCGATATTAGTTTTTCTGTAAATGTAATGTCACAGTTTTGTAATGGGTATACATATAAACACTGGTTAATAGTAGTAGATATTATGAATTATGTTTTTGCTACTAAAAGTTTTAAAATAAATCTGTCTAATGTAAAATCACTAAATTTGTGTGCATATTCTGATGCTAATTGGGGATGTCAACTTACTAAAAGGCATTCAAGTAGTGGTTATATAATTTACTTCAGTAACGTTCCGTTTGCTTGGAAATCATCGAAGCAAAAATGTATTGCACTAAGTTCTATGGAATCTGAGTTTATCTCATTAACGGAAAGTGTAAAGGAACTAACTTGGTATTCAAGAGTTTTAAATGAACTTAATTTATACGATAGAATAAAACCAATTCAGTACTGTGATAATGAATCTGCCATTTATTTTTCTAAAAATAGCCAAGAGAATTTTAAAACGAAACACATTGACATACGATGTCAATTTATTCGTCAGTTAATTAATGAAAATGTTTTTGAGTTAAAACATGTAAGTTCTAAAGATAATAAGGCAGACTTTCTGACAAAACCTCTTCTGTATGTAAAGTTTCAAAGAGCTATTTGTAATATTTTTGATTTTGATTATAAAATGAAAGAGGAGGTATTTACGACCGATGGGGCCGCATGTTGGAAATCTGGACAAAGTCTTGTCCCCCAAAATATGTCGTTTGGTTTGTTCGGAAGTTATATCGTTCCGAACCAGTTTTTATTTTTCCATTTCGGTCGTAAAGGCACTCTCTTTTAACTGTAACTGTATGCATATTTTTATTCCAGTTTGATGTACTCAGTAAGTATATTTAGTGTGAAACAACTCCATGGAGTATGAAGTGTAGTGATGGAGGTAATGGAATGGAAAGACGATTGAGTTGGAGTTTAAATTTACTCCTTACTATAGCATGTCAATATGATTCCCAGCAAAAGCTGGAGGTGTATGTATATATCTTTATTATTTAAGTTTTTAAAATTCAAGTTGAATTTAATAAATGAACTGTTATTTTGAAATGAACTGTTTCGTCGACTGTAATTTATACTTTAACGCCACACCAAATGACCTTGAAACCTGCGTATTTATAACTCTGCTTTAATTATAACACAATTGTAAAGTTTCCATTACATTTTTTTCAAATCTAAAACAAATAATTCGGAAATAAAATGAAATCGCATAAGGCTGAAGTAAAACTAATTATCTGATTCAGGTTAAAAATAATTTAACTGAGAATATTGAACACATAAAATAAATGTCAAAAATAAACTTTTGCCTTGGCAAATTAAGTAATATTCATTAATTAGTTCTTTAATTTCGTTTTCAAATATATTTACGATATTTTGCAATTAAATGCTGAAGGGATCCTCATTCATCCATCTAGAAGTTCTTGAGACAATCAGTGATTGAAAAATCGAAACAAACAGAGGTTTGTATTGGTCCACTAATTTTCTTAATCAGGGAAGTTTATATCTAAATATTTTGCATGAAAAATTTGAATGTGTATCTGAAAATTATATTTTGGGAGTTTACAAATCTAAAATCGTATCTTATTAATTCCATTTCAAATCATAATAGATCAAAAGAAAACTTCTGAAAACTGCTAATGCTAAATGATGGTCAAAAGTAACAAAAAAAAAAAAAACTTTTAATTTTTAAAGACTTCATTTAAAGACTAATTTTTCATTTCTTAATTTAAAAAAAAAATAGTTCTTTTTCTTAAATCGCTTAAAAATTGTTTTTTTTTTTATTTTTATTTCTTTCAAAAACGAATAATTTATACATCATAAAAAAATCTCTGATTACGTTTTGATCGCTTATGTAGCTTTAAAATCTGTGCGTCTTATTCAACAAAATAGAATTTCTGCAAATTTATAATTTATCATATTTTTTCTCTTAAATATAATAAGTATATTTAATTTTAAAATATGTACTATAAAAATGGTTAATTTGATTATAGAAGACTGCGCAAGGCCTCCAAGTCAGAATTTTAAGACTATTTTTCTAATATAAATGTTATTGTGTATTCCAACTCAGATTGTCATGTTATTGATAGCCGATTTCTGTTGCGCAGTGCGGTATGGAAGTTAAATGTTTCATTTTCCTTCATCCTGCAAAAATATGATGATTACGAGAAAAGGTACTTCAATGCGGGGACCACAAAAATTACTTATATTTACCGTGAAGCTATTGCCGAAAAAATGACAAAATCAGCAGAACATATCTGATGAACAGAGAAACACTTAACTAGTCATGCTATGTTTCATTTCTGGATGCCATCCACTATATCTAAAGAAAAATTTGTATTAAATGGTAAGGAGACGCAACAGCTTATAAGTATGTTATGTGTGCTGTTTAACCCCTTAACCCTTTCCGACGCAATGTGCCCGGGTCGGGATGCTTAATTTTAATTCCAAACTTACAAACGGCACCAAGAATATTTTAATAAAATTTTGCATTAATAATGAAAGTATAAAGTAAGAAGTTTTTAATTTCTAAAAAAGTTGTATATAAAGTCTGGTGTCAGTCGATGATTTCATCATTTTACAACAAAATTTGTCTGTGCCGGAAAGGGTTAATTCCCCCTCCCGTCATATTCACGGGTTGTGTCTTTTTTTTTTTTAGATTTATTCAGATTTTCTTGATTCCCACCAGTTTTATAAACTAGTATAATTAGCTTTATTATGGTATCATTTTACTTGTCATTAAATAGGGTGAATATTTCTTTTTCAAAAAAGTGGTGTCAGTAAACAAATTGAATTTTTAAACCTTAATTTAATGCGACCGTTAAGGGGTTAAAAAATAGGTTTTGTTGTGGAGAAAGTTAATGAAGATGAAGACTATCTAATAATCATATGTGCTTTGGAAATGGAAAAAGGATCACAATGTGTTATTGTAGCTGATGAAGAATATGCACCTTGGTAATAATTACAGCATTACTATTTTCTTCTATAAGACTGGAAGAGATAAGACAGATGATGTTTCATGCTGTCCAACAGCTCTGAACATTGCTCCACACATAAGAGACATTTCGATATTCCACGTGTTTATGGTGGAGATACCACACTTCTTATTACTTTCTTCTATCTTTACAAAAAGAAAGCATTGGATTTGTGAAAATTTTCGACTTCCGGTTTCGAACGGATTTACACGTTTTAGGGGTCAGAGATTCCGAAAGACATGTTTTTAGAAAATGTCTGTTTGTGAGTCTGTCTGTATGTGACACAAATTTTGTGGGCACTCTATCTCAAGAACTAATTCACGGAATGTAATAAACATTTATATTCAGTTAGTCGCTGAGTGGTGCTGATTAGTTTTTGGTGTAAATCGCTCAACAGATGGCGCTGCTATGCAGTCTTTTTCACGATTTCCGCAATAGCTCAAGCTCCAGAACTAATGCACGGATTTTCATCAAACTTCAGATTCAGTTAGTCCTTGGCATGAATTGAAGTTTTGTACATTTTGGTGTAAATCGCTCAACAGGTGGCGCTGCTATACTGAATTTTGTACGATTTCCGCAATAGCTCTATCTCAACAACTAATGCTTGGATTTTCATCAAACTTCAGATTCAAGTATACTTTGATATGAATTAGTACTGTTTGTGTTTTGGTGCAAATCGCTCAACAGGTGGGGATGCTATGCTGCATTTTTCAGAATATCCATTATAGCTGTATCTCAGGAACTAATGCAATAATTTTCACCAAACTTCAGAATCAGTTAATCCTTGACATGAATTGACATTTTGGTGTAAATCGCTCAACAGGTGGCACTGCTATACTGCATTTTTTACGATTTCCGCAAGAGTTCTATCTCGACAACTAATGCTTGGATTTTCATCAAACTTCAGAATCGAGTATACTTTGTTATGAATTAGAGCTGTTTGTGTTTTGGTGCAAATCGCTCAACAGGTGGCGCTGCTATACTGCATTTTTCAGAATTTCCATTATAGCTGTATCTCAAGAACTAATGAATAATTTTCACCAAACTTCAGAATCAGTTAATCCTTGGCATGAATTGTCATTTTATACAGTTTGGTGTAAATTGCTCAATGTGTGGCGCTGCTATGCTGATTTTTGTGATTTCCGTAATAGCTGTATCTCAAGAACAAATGCTTGGATTTTCAATGAACTTCAGATCCATGTATACATGGATATTAATTATTGCTGTTTATGCATTGGTATAAAATACTCAAAAGGTAGCGCTGCTAGGCTACATTTTTCAGAATATCCGCAATAGCTCTATCTCGAGAACTAAGGCACGAATTTTTATCAAACTTTAAATTCAGATACACTTTGATATGAATTTGTGCTAAATTGATGTAATTTCTTGTACTATTTAAATGATTTAAGTGACGTGATTATATAGAAAAAAATTTTGTGATGGCCACAACATACTAGTTATTAATAGAGGGAGAAAAAAAAATGTTAAAGTTCCAGACTCTATTGTATTGCAACAAATTGTGAACATTTTCCCTGATAAAAATGTTTTCCCTGATGGCCCTGATGCTTCAAGCAGGACACACATTTTTTATACCATTGTATCGGGATAGTGTAGCGAAGTAACATTACACTCTTTGATATTTCACTTTCAAAAATCACGGATAAAAGTAACTTCAATTTAGCGTCTCCACCTCACATTTCAGCAGCTGCGCATGAACATCATTTCAGTGCATACCTACAGGTTTAGCTTTGGAGTAATTTACCAAATGCGTTTGTACTGGTGTTGAAAAACAAACATGGATTATTCCGAAAAGGTTGACTTTGACTTACAGCCGTAAGAAAGCTCGCATAAATTGTTTTAAAACTTGCTACCGCCGCAAAGGGCAAACATGTACCAGTTCTCCGTCGGATGGTGACATCACTACTAACGCAGACAATCAAGAGACGGAAAACATCAACATGATAGAGGAAGTGTTTTCAGAAGAACTTGACTTATTGGAGGTAGAGTGTGAACCAGTGGAATCGGTAGAAAGTGACAATAAACAATCTCAAATTGATGATTGTGACAAGCCTTCAACATCTAAATAAGTTAAATTGATATAAACGTTTTTTTTTTACGTAATAATATTTCATAAACTATGTTAAGTAATAAGTTCTTATCATGAATATTGTTGTTTTCAATCTGCCTCTCAAACATTCCTGAAGCTTTCGCGTGACGTTGTTTTCTGTTACTCCTTTGATTGCGGAGGTTGGTGCACCAAAATTGTTGTATGAGTGAATGTAAAAAAGTCGCTACTTCTAGCACTTAATCAAGGCTTTAAAACATAATCCTCTAAATATCCAAAATAAAGCCCTAAAATAATTACTAAAACATTACGAAGACCTCAATAAATTAAAAAATACATTTATGTAAAAATTGAAGCAAGTATGAACATAACTTGGTCTGTTCTGGCTTCAAACTCTTGATCAGCGATTTAGACAAAACTTTAAAGTAGAGTTGTGAGCTTAATGTTCAACAAAGACATTAAGTGTGGTCACTCACTTTACTCAGAATTTTATGCTCTACAGCATTTATCTAGACAATCTTTTGATAGAGTTAGTTGTTTTAAGAAATTACTATAGCAATTTATAAAAAACGTGTTTTCCAAAAGTAAATATGTACATAGTCGCTAAAGATCACCTAGTACGAGTGAGGAAACTTGGTATTTTCATTAGAGACCTAATCTGGAAAGCTTTTAAATAGTTCTCAGATTTCCTGTAATTAATTCCAAATTCGGCCTTTTTTCATCCCTTGCCACTGAACTAATGCTACATATTCATAGTATTGCAAATATTCAGAAAACTTTGTATTCGAAATCTAGTAAAAACCAGTAACAATTAAAAGTAAAATCAATATATAATAATAATGCTAAGTGCAACGCCGCTATTCCCCGTGTATGCAAAGTAATATTCAAGATATCGGTCGTCGCAAGTGACGCCTGACGTAAATATTTAAACCCTCCGATTTAGGGGCTTAGGCGCGATAATTTTTATGTCCAACCGTTCTATTAAAAAAACCGTTTAATTGTTTCTCAAACATATCCATTTAAATATGTATGGTAGAGATTGTTCTTGAAAAAGTGGTATAAATTTATCTCGTAGTCGAAACTTTAATATCCAACATATATCTCTCTAAGATTGTACTTTAAGTAAAGTTAGGTTAATACTACACAAGAAAATTAAATTAATTACTGGTCAAGAAAATGTGTATTTTTACTCGAGCAAAAAATTGAAAGTTGCCAACAATGTCTGTTAAATGTGACATTTAAATTTAAATTTTTGTGAACAAAAACATTTTAATTTTTTGTGACGGTTAAATGTGACATTTAACTCTTTGCACTCGAGAGGTGACTCTTACTCACCACTAGTGTTGCCACGTGTCACGCGCAAATCAGGACTCCAAATTCTCTTGACACCACTTATTTCTTGTAGTTTATTTCAGCATGTTTAATCGCAAATAATTTTGCTATTAGATACGGTTAAGAAAATTCCTTTAAAATACCGGTGTCCAGAGCATTTGGAGCTCGAATTTACACAAGACACCTGACAGCACTAGTGGTGAGTGAGAGTCACCTCTCGAATGCAAAGTGTTAAAGTCTCCGATTTGAAATATCTGTTACTGAAATAGTTTTTGTACTGAAATAGCTTTTCTGTATCACGCTGTAAGGTATCATTTTTTACACAAGCGGTTTTTTTTTTAACCATTTGGAAATGGTTGTTGTTTTCGGTCGAAAATAGGGCCAAATGATGCTCGCATTTTATTTTTTTTAACGAAATTCAACGATGTTCTTTATTTTTAGAAGAATTTTTATTTGAATAGGTAATCGAAAGGCATAAAATCGTTAAAAACTGAAAAAGTTACAAATTGGGTAGGAGCAAATTATCAGATATGGAAAAATCCAAAGTCAAAGAGCGACGCCGAAATGAAAATCGTCTTGCAAAGCAAAAATCGAGGTCTTCAACTGATTATGTAGGCCATGAAAAGCGAGGTCTTCAACTGATTATATAGCCCATGAATATCGAGGTCTTCAATTGATTATGTAGCCCACGAAAATTGATTACAGAATAAAAGACGAATGCGAAAAAGGAAACTATCTAATGTTTCATCGAATGGTAGTAAAAGGCCATGTCTCGAGGAGTGTGGAGAATTATATGTTTTGACGCCAAATGGGCGATAAAGGGATGGCAATGGCTCTATTGTTTACGTAGGGTTACTCCTCCTGGGCTCATCTCTGTCGCTCGCTCTGTACGAGGTGGTGAGTGTTGAAAGAAAGTTTTTAAGAACACCTGTTTCGTTTTTAGTGTAAATAATATGTATTATAGTGTAGTATAGCTGTAAATATGTGTCTTCCAATAAAAAGGAAGAGAAAAATGATATCCCGTCGAATAATTGAGTAAGGGCCAATTGATTTACTTTTAGATAGTGTTAGTTAATTAAGAAATCCACTGAACCAGAACCGGTCGCCACACTGCTCCAATCCACTAGCCACGGCTTTTTACAACCGGTCGATTCTAACCGGGAAAAATTGAGCTCAACGTAGGTAATTTGTCGCAATCTGTGGATGATTTGGCGGAACTGCTTACGATTTGTAAACTGTTTTTCTTCTCGAAACGGGACTTGGAGAGTTTATCGATGAAGGTTCTGGTCGTCTGAAGTTAGATCTTTGCGATCTATTGTTGAAGAAGATGCGACGGAATTTGGTGGACAAAATTTAGATTTTTCGGTTAAATATTGTTACGAAGGTGATTTGTCGCGATCTGTGGATGATTTGGTGGAACTGCTTTCAATTTTTAACCTCTTATCTTTTCTCGGCTTCTCTTGTCGAAATGCCTCAAAATTAAAACTAAGTAAATATTAAGTAAAAAAAAAATAAAAAAATCCAAATGATCGTTGTAATCTATTAAATTACACTTTTTTTCTTTTTTTCTTTCTTTTCTTTTTTTTTTTTTTTTTTTTTGTAGCGTTCAATTTCTATTTTTCTTAAGTCTACTTCAAAACAATTCTGTGTCTCCAGCAGAGGGCTGCTTTTAATAGACTTTTAATTTTATTTACTCCATTGCTAGAACAGTTTTATATTGACATTCTCATAATATCACTGATAAAATGATTATTCCTAAGTCGTTAGTTTTGCATGCTAATTTCGATTGAAAATGTTTTAACCCTTTAATTTCCATGATATACGTTCAAGAAAATACGTAGTTCAGAGAATCTGACTTTACACCAGACAGTTTCAATGGTTAATTTCGCTGTATTTAAAGAACGGAATGTCTGTTATTAATTAAAGCAAATATTGCTATTTTAGTTTTCTGGCGTGAATTAGGTATACAGGGTGTTCCGTTAAAGGGGTCCAACATTAATAGGGGTAATAGAGGAGATCACATGGAGGATAAATCAGTATATAAAGCCTGGTCGGATCTCAATAGTTTTCAAGTTACAGCAAATAGAATGAAAATTCGGAAAATTGTAAAAGAACCCTCATTGCTAAACTATCGATAAGGCTACATAAAAACGAAGCACATATTTAGAAAGAGCAGAATAAAACCTACAAAATGACATCAATTGTATTAAAATAGCAATATTTATTGACGAGTTACAAGCCCTGAAACAGTGAAAAAAGTACGAAATCCAATATACATCAAAATAGTTAATCGTTAATTCCAAAAAGACAACTCTAGCTACAACAAGGAATATGTACTAAAATTTGGTCCATTCCGAAAACTTTCGAAAAAGCTTACAATGAACCATATCGGTTTAATTGTGTGAGAGAAATTAATCAGTTTCTTAGTTACAACTCCGCTTTCTTTGACACTAGCAAAGGTTAAACTCCGCCCATCACGATTGGAAACATCGCCTTTTTAATTACTCTCAACTATACATTTTCGATCATGCTTCTTCTGAGATGCAACATTTTTAATTATTCAAGAGTTGAATGAACCAAAATAACTTTACAATAATAGTCTACATTTTAAAGTGGTCTTTTATTGATATAAAGCTTAAGTTAAATTCTTTAAAATTAAACTGGTGGTGAAAATTCGGAAATAATTAAAAATATTGCGATTTGTAACTATGCAAGAAGTTTCAGTACATGTTTTACATGGACAATTATTGTATGTATATGTGCATCATAATTTATGATAGGAAATAATAATAACAAATAGCATAATAATTTTAATAATTATAAATTTAAAAAAGACACTAAATTTTAAATTAATTCATACAAACTTTGTAATTTACAATTTGAGTACACCACAGTCTGTGACTTACAAAATACTGTGCCAAAAAGTGTTGAAAATAAAAGAAAAATGACAAATAAAGAATTACATTCCACGTGCTTTATGACATATGTGAAGCATAGTCTTCTGGCCTGCGCTGCACAGTTCAATGTCGGAAGGCAGACGAACGGACATTATTATAATAGGTGTTCGAAGTTGCGCCCATTAACAGAATCGCACAGCCGACAGCGACGTCGTAAAGATTGGCTAACACGCCGAAAAACTCCGACGGAGTTGAGAATGTCTCCTGCAGCGACAACGATTCGCGCTAGTAAATCCTCCGGTGTATCCACAGGCGTTTCATACACCAGCGATTTAAGGTGTCCCCAAACAAAACAGTCTAACGGATTGAGGTCTGGAGAGCGTGCAGGCCAAGCAACAGGTCCACTGCGTCCAATCCATTTCCCAGGATATGTTGAATTGAGGTGATTGCGAACACCTATGAAAAAATGTGCCGGTGCGCCATCGTGCATAAACCACATATTGTGGCGCAATGTTGCTGGCACATTTTGCAGTAACTGCGGTAAGATATCCCGTAGGAAAACCAAGTACGTACTGCCATTGAGTACATCTGGGAGTAAATATGGTCCTATGAGATAATCGCCGAGGACACCTGCCCGTATGTTCACACTGAACTTTTGTTGTGCGTTCGACGGGAAAACAGTGTGCGGATTTGTATATGACCATGTGTTCATATTGTGCGTGTTTACCACGCCCTCTCTCGTAAATGTTGCTTCATCAGTAAATAAAATATTTTCCAGAAATTGTGGATTATTATCTGTTACATTAAGCAACCAGCGTACGAATTCTGTCCGCTGAGCACAATTTGTTACTGATAACAGTTGTACCCGCTGCACATGAAAGGGGTGCATGTTTTCTGCACGCAGAACACGCCACACACTTTGGTGAGAAACACCGACTTCAGACGCAGCAGCTCGTGTACTCGTGGAGGGGTTATCTTTAAAAATATTCAGTACATCTTCTTCCATCGCAGGTGTTCGTACATGTCGAGGTTTCCCTGCATCAATGCTTGCTGTATTAAACGATCCAGTCTCCCGTAATCGTCTATCGATTTTTATGAAGAGTTTCGAACTTGGGCAACGTCTCCTTGGAAATTGCTCACGGTACATGCGCTGTGCTAGACATGCATTTCCATGAACTTGCCCGTATATCAGATGCATGTCCGCATATTCTTCGTTAGAGTATTCCGGCATAATTATTATACATCAACTTACTGCAATCCCACTTACAACAGCCTCCCTTTAACATAACGCCCACTGATGACTGCTGTTTTATTACACTTTTCTTCCTATACACATAGAAAATTTGCATAAAAAGTACTTCTTCTTCATCATCCTGAAAGTTCATGGAGGAAACGCAGCAGTCACGGAGTTTGCTTTAAGACAAGGCGAGAGCTGCACAATATATCATTCACTTGACCAGACTGAATAATGAAAGGGCATTGATAGAGGTTGATCAGAAATGTATAATTGTAAGATATTAAAACGGGGTGTTTACAATCGTCATGGGCGGAGTTTCGCCCTTTCCGAGCGTGCAACAGTACAGAGTTGTAACTAGGGAACTCCTTGATTTCTCCCATACAATTAAACTGATATGGTTTATTGTCAGCTTCTTCGAAAGCTTTCGGAATGGACCAAATTTTATAACATTTTCCTTGATGTAGGTAGAGTTGCATTTTTGGAATTAACGGTTAACTATTTTGCTAAATATTTGATTTTGTATTTTTTCACTGTTTCAGAGCTTGTAACTCGCCATTAATTCTCAATATTCTAAAACAACTTATGTCATTTCGTAGGATTTTTTCTGCTATTTCTAAATATGTGCTTCGTTTTTATGTAGCATTATCGATAGTTTAGCAATGAGGGTTTTTTTACAAATTTCCGATTTTTCATTCTATTTGCTGTAACTTGAAAATTATTGAGATCCGGCCAGGCATTATATACTGATTTATGCTCCGTGTGATCTCCTCTATTACCCCTATTAATATTGGACCCCTTTAACGGAACACCCTGTATATGAATAAAAAAATCTATTAAATTCAAAACACATATATGTATATATATATACAAAATTATATGTATATATATTATATATATATACAAAACATATATATATTAAATTCAAAACACATATACTAAGATTGCATATATGCAAAGCTGCGGACTAAAGGGTTAAATGTTTCAAATTTCATCATATGAAAATCCATTTACATCAAAATAAATTTTAAGAAATCTGTCACCTTTAGCACACTGGTTCTAAATACATTTGCCGCAGCATAGCGATACGCTGTGATAGGGCCAAGGGTATCGCGTAAATATGCGATTTTTTTTTTAAAGAATTAACTTAAATATCATACTTTAACAATGCATACTATATCAGGGTTGATTTTGTATGGGGTCAGGGAAATTTACAAGGAAAATACCAGCATTTAATTATAGAAAAACTGTTCTTTTGAAATCATGCGATTACATAAGGTGAGACCTTCTATAGGAAAATACTGGTATTTCGACACATTCCCTGATCCGTAGAAGCCATGTTATACGAATTACTTTAAAATGATTTTTTGCGTCATACATTCGAATTATTTGGGAGTTTATTTCTCTGTTTATGTACTTTTTAAACGTGTAAGTGGGAAAATCATGAAAAGGATTTCGCATTTCTTGAGATAAATTTTATTCTTCCACAAAAAAGTATGTATCCTGATGAAAAACGATTACAGTTTTAAAGACAGTTGAAATGATCGTTAGAAAACGACTTAAAAGAACTCCTATCATAAAATTGTATCGTTAAAAAATATTCTAATTAACAAAAAATGGATCTCGGGTAACTTTTAAATGCTAATGCAAAAAGAAGAGAAATTTATATACATATAAATCGGTTAAAATAAGTTTAATCTTTTTAAATATCAAATTATATTAAATAATACTAGCTATTTAACCCGTTATGTACGGGTGTTCATGAATTTAATTCTAAAACCAAAATTAAAAATAAAAATGTGTACAACCAAATTTAAGTTTATGAATATAAAAATGTGTTATATCAATAAAAATATTATATATATATAAAAATGTGTTATATATAAAAATCAGCAATTACACAACCAATATGAAATATGTATGTACAGAAAAAATCGTGTATGTATTAAAAAATCAATAAAAGGAAGTATTTACACAAACAAATTAAAGTTGGGAATATAAAAATCAGTTATAAAGTCAATATTTACACAACCAAACAACCATTTGTAAGAAAAAATGAAATTTACATCGAGACTGCAAAAAAATGGAAAAAATTATTTTAGAATGAAAAATCGTTGCACTGTTTTCCACGTCACCAATGAGGTAAATTGCGGTAGAGTCGTTTTTTTTTTTTTTTTTTTTTAGTGAGTATTAGGGTGGTCACAAGAAATCAATTTTCGAATTTTTTCTGGGGGATCCCCCCAGAAGTTGCCAATAGACTAGAAAATGAGATTGGCAAAGTTTCAGCTCATTTGGATAATATTAACCCGTGCCTCATTGAGGTTCAAGTTTGAAAAAAAAAACAAAAAAAAACGTGATTTTTCGCAAAGAAATTCTGTTTTTCCTTCATTAATAAATACAATTGAACCTAGAAACATAATTCAGGCCTCATTTTATAAAGAAAAGTTTTGCTTTGAAGAAACACACACCATTTTTTTCTAAAAATCTATAGATTTAGAAATATGCGCAATTTTCAGGACCAGACTTCACCCGAATCCTAAAAATTTACTTTTTATGAAAATGCGAAAAACAATTGTAATATTCTATTTCATTTGCTTTCCACCTTTTGTTTTTCTTTTTTTTTTCATTTCGTACATAATAAAGGGTTTAATTTAAAAACGAAATTCCAAAGAAACTTTAAAAAATCGTATTTAAACTGAAAGAATTAAAAAAATTGGGGGCAAAGAAAGTAAAAAAATTAGAACAAATAATGCTCAAATGCATTTTGTTATTAAAATTTTGTTACAAGAAAGGAAGCATAATAAAGAAAAGAAATTTTTATCCCTTACAATTGTCACGTTAACCCTTTCCATTACAGAAAAGTTATGTTCGTAAAAAAATGAAGTGATTGTATACAACGAAATTTACAAAGGACTTTTTTAGAAATGAAAAACACATTACTTTAACCTTTCATTGTAAAAGGAAAATTCTGTTAAAATATTCTTTGTGCCATTTGTAACTTTGGAATTAAAATTAGGTAGTCCCGGCATGGGGCCACTGCGACGGAAAGGATTAAGGTGGAAATGGCTTAGATAAGGTGGCTTTTGAAGAATCTTGAAAAGTTTTTCTATATTCAGATACAACTTTTAGCATATACTATTTTTTTTCGTCTTTTGTTAAACAGGAATTGAAATCTCGGGTTAATTTTCTTCCTATTTCACCTGTATCATTGACAACTTTAAAACCATTCACTGTTTTCTTGATTTCAAATAATATTTATTTCCACATCATGCATTGGGATCAGCATTTAAAAAATGCTTATTAACATAAAATCTCTTAAAATTTTTACACTTTGAGATAGAACAAAAACATTGACTTCTTTGTTTAATAAATAATCCACTTCGTTGAAACCTTTTGTTGTTCTTAAATTCCTATCATCCTCATCATTTCTACTTCAAATGACATTAATTTAACAGCAATGCTTGCGGTTTAACATTTTAGCGAGTGCTTTGTCTGTAACCTATTTATGAATTTTTCTGTAGTGAACAAGTGATTTTATTATTTGCAGGTCTTGGATTGGGGTCCAAAGTGGGAGTAGAAGTATTGAAGCATGCTTTTACATAAATATTGATTAAAAATAAGCAAAGGTCTCTGACTATCTATGACAATATATTTTGAGAGAATAAATGGCCTGTTCCATCCATCTGACATGATTAAAAGCACCAGGTGCTCTGAAAAAAAGTTTTGCAGGTTATAAAAAAGGTTAAAAAAAATTAAACTAAGTTGGATAAACTCTTTATAATCATCCCTGAGCTGTTAATTTTTAAAAGGTCCCGTAAGAAAACTGGAAATTTCTTCTAAATTAACTATTTATATCTAGTATTTCATATTTAATAGCATTTTTATACTTACACTGGTTTAATTTAGACCACCCAATCAGAATTGTTTTTTATTTAAATATCTAGCTAAGGAGCAGTGATTATGCCTACTTTACAATCAAAAACAGCTTTTAGGATAATTTCTAAATTATGGTGGCGACATGGTAAATACAGAAAACTTTTCCTTCAGCAATTGCTATAGAAATGCAGGTTCTTCTGAGGCGACCGGTGTTTACTGCAGTTGCATCAAAACATATTGCCTGGATTTTACCAACTTCCTCCCACTCTTCAACTGCTGAAAATACAGATTTCGCCTGAATTATTCCGATAGTATTTTCAAGTTGTGGAACTCTTAGTAACTGTTCTTCATCCCCACAACCAATTAAAACTTCTATCCACTCTACATTTTCTTTATTCAAAAAATGGTGAAGCAGTGAACAACAGTTCTTTCTAAACCGGAATTTTTAAATCTGCTTTTGATGAGCTCATTTATTTGTTTAGGAAATAGTTATTTGCGGAGTTGATTGCTCTTCAACTTAAAATAAAGTCTGTGGTTAACTAGTGTATGTACTCTAAGTCTAGCAGCTTTTCTGGCATTCAGTTTCATTTTGAGAATATTATAAAATAAAATACATAATACTTAACAATTACTTGGTGGCTTACTGTCCATGATTTGATGAAACAAGTGGCCAATTTAAAAAATCTTACATTTCTGTCATCATATCAAAAAGGGTTGGGGGTTTTACGGAATATTTCAGTAATTCTAAAAATAGATAACGATAACAGATAGCAAAAACAACCTTGTAATAAAAACAAAAATTCAGAGATTCAACTGTGCTATAGAAATCGAGAAGCTCTTTCATACTAGACACAGAAGTCGATAACTTATAATCAATTATAATTCGGAAAATATTTTTAAAGTTACAAAAATTGTTCACATATTTTTGCCTGTTAATGAAAATAATACTAAAAAATTATCAAATGTAATATAATTATTAATTTGTCATTTTTCACTTATGTTTCAGAGTTGGATGCATAGTTTGAGGATATGGTTCACGAGTTCACCTGAAAAATACTACATGTTCTTTAAATATAAGTTTTTATGAGAGTAAAAGTTCAAAGCATTAGCAGTTCTTATGAAATTAAACGAGTATCAGGTTTCTAAGACAAATAGTTTTCACGTAAAGAAAGAAAAACGACATTTTTTGCCAAAAATTGCAATTTTTCAAGAATTCAATCTCGATGAGGCACAGGTTAATGTTATTCATTTGAGCTGAAACTTTGCCAATCTCATTTTCTAACTAATTGGCAACTTCTAGGAGGGTCCCCCCAAAGAAAACGTTAAAATGTTTTTCCCATGTTGCTAGTGAGTATTTACACAACCAAATTAAAGTTTAGGAAATCAGTCATAAAGTCGATATTTATACAACCATACAAAAATTTGTAAGAAAGAATGAAATGTACATCATCATTTAAAAAAACCTGAAAAAAATGGAAAAAAATTCTTTTAAAATAAAAAAATCTTTGCATTGTTTTCACGTCATCCATAAGGTAAAGTGCAGTAGACTCGTTTTTGTTTGTTTGTTTGTTTTTTACAATACAGCAAAATAGTTGCGACTTAGGATAAAACTTCACGGAAGACAATGTTTTGTGTAAATGCCTTATCAGACTTTGAAAAAAGTTTACCTTGTTTTGGTTCGTCCTTGACCCAAACACGTACTCATCCTCTATAAGTTGTTTTTGATAAGTCTACATATAACATCCCATGTGAAAAATATGAATGTGCAAATAGATTTCAACTTTTTTCAAGGTTTTACCCTGAGATTTATTGATAGTCATCGCAAAGGCGATCCTAAGTGGAAACTGACGGCGCGTAACTGGAAAGGTAAACTGGTATCCGATGATCTAAGCAGGATCATCGGTTTGAAAACACGTTTGGCTCTCCTATGTCCTGTCAAAACTTCTGCATCTATAACATTTTGCGACAATCTTCTGACGATTAAACGTGTTCCATTACAGAGACCACTGAACGGATTCATGTTTCTAAGCAACATAAAAATAACGCCAACTTTAAGATTTAACTGATGTGGTGGCATTCCAGAAGGTGTTAAACTATTGATGAAATCCATTTGCAAATTGTTTTGTTCTTCTTCATCATTACAAAATATTGTATCCGCACTAAATAAGTTTTGACTTCGCCAGGTACTTTTCACAAAACCTCCTCATTCAATCTCAAAGAATGCTCTTTCTTGGGACACAAAATGGCTCATTCTGAAAGATGATCAAGATCAATTTCAGACGAACCAAAAATATCATCCACTATAGAATACTGCACTAAATATTCTGGATGTATTTCAATAATATCTTCGCCGAGTTCATAATCATTAGTCAACCGACAATTCCCCCGGCGAATGAGCCATTGCACGAAATCAAGTTCCTACGGCTCCGTTCGCATCTTTGTAACCAGATTGAACTGTCAAAATGTTGGTCAGAGAGAAGATTTCTTGATACAACTTTCAAAAATGAGGGTTTTGTTTGCATGTATTATTGCCATCCAAATCTCGCAGAAGTCTATCAACAGCATTCAAATCATGAATAGGTGCCATGGTACATTCATCCCATATAATGAGCTTAGCCATTTTCAGTAATCTTCCTTCAGATGTATTTTGCCGAATTTTTGAAGCTGAATTATCCAATATAGGGACTGGTATTTTAAACTGAGAATGCGCAGTTCCTCCAGCTTGCAAGAATATGGATGCGATGCCTGTCCATGCAACGGAAATAGCAGTATGTCCCATTCCTCTGACGTAATGCAGCAAAGTATTGAATAGGAACGTTTTTCCTGATCCCGCAAAAGCATTGACAATGAAAACCTTAGCGA
Source organism: Maratus speciosus (assembly GCA_963932465.1). Taxonomy (NCBI): domain Eukaryota; kingdom Metazoa; phylum Arthropoda; class Arachnida; order Araneae; family Salticidae; genus Maratus; species Maratus speciosus. The sequence goes on along the minus strand of OZ010786.1, from coordinate 605,317,408 downwards.
CAGTAGCATAATCATTTTGCATACTTTCAATGACAGTATCAAAAATTATACGTTGTTCCGGATTTAGTATGTTTAACAATCGTTTCTCCTCTGCTCTTTCTTCTAGTAAATCATAGACATCGCATTCCACAGAGTTCTCCAGGTTTGAAGGATCAGGTAATTCAAGGTTCTGAAGTGTCACGTTGTGTATACATAGATGATTGGCTATGTCTTGAAGGGCTCTGTCTCTACTCTTCTGTAGCAAAATCTTCTGAGAGTTCTGACTTAAACTGTTCCCATAATTGAATCGGTAAAATTGGATTGCCAAAGACACATATGAACGAAAACAGTTGTCTCAGTTTAGGTGAAATTTCAAAAACACATGCTTCAGTTAAACAATGTTGCTATTCATCATCTTCTTCTAATAAATTTCTAGTACGGCATGCACCCTTGAATGCTTCATGGACAGTGTTCTCATACGTCCTTAACTCCACGAAAGACTTGGCACCGGGAACATGACAAAACAGCATACGAAGATGGAATCGCTCAATATCCTTTGGTCTTACAGAATACATCCTGATACTATGAAGTCACCTAATGTAACACGGCTTTGCCACACATTGCCTTTCCATACAAAGTGCTTTGGAATTTCTGTATATAGATAGATGTTTGCTGAAGGATCTTAACTGTTAAGTAGAAACCAAGAAGTGAGCATGGTGTCTTTATTTCTTGCTCTTTCAAAAACTTCACGTTTCTCCGCTTCCCTAAAATACACAGACTGCATGTCTTGTAGATGCACCGGCAATCTAAAAATGGCATGGGACTTGTCCTGCATGGGCTTCTCAAGAAGTTCGCCCCATTGCCTCTGGTGCCGAAACATATCGTTCATTTAAGCGTGGCGTACGTAATAAGTATATCTCGAAAAGTATTTTTCTACTACTGTGCATTATTTTTAATGAAATTTAATTTATTATGTTGCTATGGCCGTATACGTTATAAAATGATGTCTTTGGAATAAGGGAATAAATAAAATAAAAAGTTTTGTTTATGTTCGTGATAAAAAGTTTTCTTTATTTTTAAAATAAGGTAATAATTAAGCGCAATTAAATAATCTCTAATTAATTGCATGCGAGGTAAAAGAATTATCGTAATACCCGCTACATCTTCTTACTATTGCAGAGAGGCCTACGTAATATGTATATCTCACATTGCAGTAAACATTTAGAACTGGTTTAAACTCGCGCGATTACGGTTTGAACATGAAAAGAGGCAAAAATTCGTTAAAAATATAAAATAAAATAGAAAAAAATCTATTTAAAATTTTCAAATTTTTTACCCCAATCGTTCATGGGCTTCCTACCAGTAACCCGTGAGCCAAATTTCGTACTCCGGCGCCCTTTGGTTTCCGAGTTTTTGTGGTTACAAACATACGCGCACAGATTTTAATAGTATAGATTCCCTTTTTTTCCGGCTAGGATGGAACATTTAGTTTGTGTTAGTAAATTAATTTAAAATAATAGGCAATCCTTTCATATTTTTTTCATCATCACGAATCTGGTGTCGCTCGCAAGTTTTCTAATAAGTTTTATTGTGCCATGAGGTAAAAATGTATGAGAAAAAGCTTTAAAAGATGCATCCGTGTTTAATTTTTTTTTTTTTTTTTGGAAAATTTATTTTGTCATAAAATTAGTGAACGACGCTGTTTTATGGACTTCAACGTTATTTTACATACAGGAGATATGAAAGTAACTTGACGATACACTAGGGAGTCATTAAAAATTAAAATTAACTGTAATATAAAACTACTTAAAAATTAATTAAATTTAAATATAAAAAAATAATAAAACAAGTAATAAAATAAAAGATTAAGCAAATAAATATACAAAATATGGATAAATTTAATTTGCATAAATAGAATAATAATAAAAAAGCTTATACCGAGGGCTGTCAAGTCTCCGACTCTTTGTATATTAGTATTTCGGAAAGAAAATGTTGTTTTATTTAATCGGAGATTTCTGAGATGTAAAAGAACAACATTTTCTCCAAAATATTACTGGTATGTAAAAAGCCCAAGCCATGGGCTCTCTGGATCACATTAGTTCCTAATATAGAAATATAATAGGTAGCCAACAGCCACCGCATTGGACAAAATTTAATGAGATCTTATTCTATTAGTTTAACCCCTGAAAGTTTGGCGGTATATTATATCTACCACTTAATTTTAATTCACAAATGACACATTGATACCAGAATTTTAAAACTAAATTTTGCTTTATATTTTATACTCGAAAAAATGCTTTTAGTTACTTTCATATAAATTTTCTTGTAAATCCTGGTTGTAGGAGATATTATGTAACAACTTTTCTTTTCTTTACAAAGCAGCGTATGTGAAAATTAAATTATTTCCCCATTATTATTTAAATTTAACGACATTTTATGGGAGACCGTAAGAATTTATATATATATATATATTTAAGCATACTGATATCGAGATGCCTAATTAATTTCCACAATCTTTTTATTTTATTATATTAAGGACTAATAATTATAGATGAATTTTTTATACTAGCGGGTAATGAAATCAGGAAGCTGATGAATTAAGAAGTTATGCTTTTTTGCAATTTTTTTGTAGGTGGATTAGCATGTTTTCACGACAGCTTTGATATATTAATTTGTGAGATTGCGTGTGATAATAGAAAATGGTATGTCTAAATAATGACTATTTAAAAAGATTTAAGTTTAACACAATTCATATATCTAAATGAAATAAACAGTAATATAATCAATATTTATTTATTTAAAAAAGATGTAACGCAAAATAATGCACTTATTAGCATATAAATTCAGAATTAGTAAGATAACTTAATTATATTATCATATAAATTACTATAGTTATAAAAATCTAAATTTAAAGGACATCATATAATTATTCAAATTATAAATATTCTAGTATTAAACTTGATTTAGAAAAATGTAAATATTTTAACATTACTTTTTGAAAAGGTCAAAAATATTTTAACATACTTTTAGTTACAATTGTAAACATAGCTTAAAATTTTACAGCAAAAATACTCAAAAATTTTACTGAATTTTCTCGTTTCTATACTTAATTTTATGTTGCACGTTCATTACATATATTTTTAACTGAAGCGCTCAAAAACATATACATACATACCATAGAGAATACTATACTGCGGATGTATTGGAATTTTACGCTATATTAGAACAAGACGGAATTACAATAACAAAACTTTATTCTTTCTCATGCATGTTAATAGTACAACAAATTGTTACGCATGTTAATACTTCAGCGTAATTACTTCAATACTACACAAACTTTGATTTTCGTTTTAAGTTAGAGCTTCATTTTACTAATCGTAGTATAAACGACTTTATCTCGATTATAATATTAAATAAAATCAATATTTTTCATTATTCTGTTGTACTTCGGATGCTTGAATATTGCTTGGTTTGCTGTCCGCGAATTTCCCGTCGATACATGAACAGCCGATGTACAACAGAACTACGAAAAATCCAGGAAAATTGCTATCAATCCATTAATATTAATACTCATTTTCAACTGCGACCTGATGTCCATAGCCAAAAACATACATATAACGTGATTCAATTCTGTGCATAACTTCATACATTTTTCGACGATACAATATTGAAAATGGAAGAAAAAATGCTAATATTGCGCCCCCTTCTAGCGGAATATTCCCGATATCACATGAGACCTGCTGACCATAGCCAAAAACATTGATTGGGGAGATGGGGGGCACATGTGAACAGTTTACATAAATACAGCTTATTCTCATAATTGATTTAATTTCTATAAACAAAAGCTACTCAATTTAGTAAACAGAGCTTTTTTTAGAAATAGTAATTTTTTTAATCATCTTTATAGGTATTCTTACTTTTTTTAATAGTTTTATACATTCAAAAAATTGTTCACACGTGCCCCACCGGCGCACAGTGGGACGTTTTGATGATCTAGGTGAATCGTCTAGCTGACGGTCTAGGTGACAAAATTATTTCGTTGACGTCTAATTATTTTTTGCGGTTTTTTTAATTCATCACTAATAAAATACTCAAATAGCGATAAATATTTGGTTATTTATCAACAATGTCTTAAAATAAATATACAGGGTACCCACTAATGTCCGTTCCACCCTGTTTACTGACGAACGACAACATCTATATTCATAAACGTGGTGTCTAGATATAGTAAAGAGGCTATGTGCTATTAGATGAGACCGGTTACAGGGTCACCTGGTTCAAAATGGCGGCATTAGACTTCCTGTTGCGAAAACGGTTCGAAATAAGTGATAAAAGTGAATAAAGACACCTCGTAAACAGGAATGCTAAATGAATCTCGTTCTGAATATGAATCTCATTTTCGAGATACGATTGCTAACTCAGCTGTTTTGCACCATTTGGCGCTGGAAGCGCTCTCATCTGGTAGCGCATAGTCACTTTACTATACTTAGACACCACTTTTATGACTATAGCTGCAACTATTCGCCAATTAAGAGCGTGGGAAGGACTTTAGTGGGCACCCTCTATAATGTATTGCAAACAATTCATTAAACATACAGTCATTCAGGGTAACTTTGAACCATGGGGTATAACTTTGTACAACCTCCTATTTTTCAATATTTTTGACTCCAAAAGACTAAATAAACTCCAGAACTGTGCTCTGTTGGCAAGGTTCTAAACTGGGATTTCTACTCTTTATTTTAGAAAATAAATTAGCAACATTATACACAATTAAATGCATCATCTAACTATTTTTGCGAAGTACTGTTTTCAAGTTAATTTTGAATGCTGTTTTGAAGTTGTTGTAAATGAATTAAATTTTCATAGTAAGTAACAGTATACTCATTTATCAGACATATTATTATCTAAATGTTGTAAATGTGTTAATATTTTGTGATTATTTATATATTAATAGTTAATAAAATGTAATTTAAGAAGTCACTAACATTTTGCCACATTTTCAGGGTAACTTTGAGCCCACTCAAAGTTATACTGATGTTTATAATTTACCCATTATAGGTGCTACTGCCAAAATTTTCCATATTTGCACGTGTATTTTATATAAATGCCAAAAGTGTGCATTAGATATAACATGTAAATATTTTTACGAATATGTGTAAAATACATAAAATTCATTTAAAGGCGTTAGTAGGGGGGACATTTAAATTTGACATTTCATACATTCGACATTTTTAATTCTTGTTTGAATAATAGTAGTACAGTATGTATTACTGTAACTATGGATGTATTAATGAGTTAAAACATTGAAAATTATTTTTCACTGCATTTTTATGTTTTATATGAACAATAAACAGTTTTTTTTTTTTTTAATTTCTAAACATTCATGTTGCTCTTCTTCCACTTTTCTTATTCCTAATATTTGTTGTAATATCATAAATTATACAAATCTTGTGATGTTCGGAAATGTAAATTCGGAGTCTTTAGATATCTGAAAACATTTTTTTGGTGTTAAATGTTGTCCGAACTATAATACTTTTTTTTATAATGAATTATTTTCGATAATATTTATCATATGGTGCAAAGTTACCCTAACAGGCTGGGTAACTTTGAACGAGGTTAAAAATTCATTTTTATTGCTTTTATTCTTATTATTCGTTAATTTTTGATAGTCATACAATAATTTAGGATCATTTCTTCCCTTTTATTCCCCTAGTTGTAACAATATTCTTAAAATAAGAGTGTGGTATATGAAAATAAAGAAAATGTGTATCAAAGTTACCCTGAATGACTGTACTTATTTTACAATTAAGTAAAAAAAAACAATTCAATGATCACATTTAAGTTAGTATTTATTTCTTTTTTGCATTGTTGTCTACTCAGAATTTCTCAAGAAATTTGTGTAGTCATCTTAAAAAATAAATTTTAAATAAAATCATATTAAAATAAAACTTTAATGTTTTGTGTTACCCTGTAAAATATATAAATGCTACAAAAATATTTTCGGTTGAAAAAATGCAGTTGAGTGAATAAATAACTTTTTCTACATATAGACAGTAATGAATCTGAAATGTTTGAAAGAAGTAAAACTACTACGCACTCTGTTTTCAATTTAAAAAATACTATTATCTATCTCAATAACCTACAGTAATTTTGGTGAAATAATAAAAAATTCTGTTCAACAATCTTTCCGCGATCTTTTGTGTGAGCTTGTAACAAAGGCATAATTTCTACATTCGTCAAATTATAATTTAATAGAATTATCATCGAAAAAACACATGTAGGCAAAATTTCAGCCTAATCAGATAATTGAAAGTGGTATAAAATTGTATTGCAAGATTTGAACTAATATTTTATGTGGCCATGCAAATAAAGCGTAACTGCTACGTTCCATAAATTATAATTATATTGCATTGTCATCAGAACTACATATCCTGAGCAAAATTTCAGCTCAATCAGATTAATGAAATTAGTTTAAAATAAACTTGCAAGTTTTAATCTAAATGTTTGTGAAGTCCTGTAGAAAAAGTATTCTAAACAAACTGCTGCGTTCTTTTAATTATAATAATACTAGCAGAACTACCCGGCATTGCCCATGCCAATTTTAAGAAGTCTTCCAGGTAAAATAAATTAAAACGAAATAATACGCAATCACAATACCTGAAATTTGTGCATTCCCAGCCACAAATCGTTATAAAGACAATCAAAAAACATGGCGTTATTGTCTTGCAACCATAGTAAAATCCCCGAGCTTTAATAGCAGTTTTTCTTTGTCGGGTGTAAGAGAAAAATATGTGATTTTCCTGACAATACGAAAAAAAAAAAATTCTAAAAATCGCGCCGCACTTAGTGAAATTCTCGTTTGTATGGTATTATCTACATTATAGAGTAAAAACACTATGTCAGTGCCCATAAATTTTGCCCCATAAATTGTAACCCATAAAATGTTCCTTTACTGTAAATTTTCTAACTTTTAAACATCACACAATTTCATTTTTTACAATTTCGAGTAGAAAAAAGTTCTCTCAAATGAAATTTGTTTGAAAATTGTCCTCAGTTTTCTGATTTTAATGGATTTTAAAGTAATTTTTAAACATGGATATTTTTAAAGTTGAGTGCAACCCGATTACGAAAGATGAACCTGTTTACACTTAATGCAATAGTATAAAGAAAATACATGTCAATGAGTAACGCTGGTATCATATTTTCAGTGGCAACAACCTAACACAACAAATTTCCCTTTTACTGCAATTTAACGTCTAAACATTGTACAGTCGTGGAAAAAAAAGTAAACACCCCCCTATTAACTCCTCAACAAATTATCGTAGACGAAAGTTAGTGGTACCGGACGATTGGAAATAAAGTCTACTTTTAAATGGTGTGTATAAAATTTGCTTAGGGGGCCATCTACATATTAAAACGAATCCAAACTTCATTTTTTTCAATTGCAGTACCCAAATTTAACGAGATATTTCAAATTTTCGGTTCAAAATATGCCTAGAAACCAAATTTCAAGTCATTCGAATGATAAGTTTTTGAATTATAGACATTCAAAATTTAGTACTTCTAATGTTAAATTACATTTTCATATTTTTATTTATATCTCCTGAAATTACGCTCCTAATGAGCTAATTTTTTGTGTAGCAATAATACTAATATACCCAAACATAAATACGTTGAATTTGCAATTTTTATAATTTTATGATATGAATTATGAATTATGAAATTAATATTCGAAAAAATTATGAATTGGAACATACAATTTTATTGATGGATTTAGATTTATTAAGTCCTGCTTTATGGAAATCCAAAATTTCACATTTTTTTCCAAGTAGTTTTCAAATTATGCTTAAAAATCGGCAAAATGATGGTTTAAGGGGCCGTCTATCATAGAAGTGATTAAATTTTTGAAATTTATTCTGCTATCCTGTAATCAAACGGGTTTCACTGACGCTTAATCGTGCCTTGATCAAGAAGGCGGCTCTCTCAGTTAACAATCGAGTTCGGAACTTCAATTTGGATACAGCCCTTAAAATACGCTCGTTTTAAAATAATTAATTTCTCGGAAACTTATGGCACGAATTGCATAAAAATTTGTTTCTAGGCTAATTGAAAGGTGTAGAGTTCATTTATGCTGTCAGAATTGTGTACTGCTATTGAAAAAAATAAATTTATGGTTCTTTTTAATATGTAGATGGCCCCTTAAACAAATTTTATATACATCATTTAAAAGTAGACTTTATTTCCAATCGTTCGGTACCAGTAACTTTCTTCCACGATAATTTGTTGAGAAGTTAGTAGGGGTTTTTACTTTTTTTTCCACGACTGTACATTCGATTGTTCCAACGTATTATAGAAAACAAAAGTACTTTCACTAATATTTGTTTGTAATGTTTATCTCAATTTATGAAATTTTTATTGGTTTTAAAACAATTTTTAAGCATGCGTATTTTTTAAATATGCTTGCAACCCAAATACAAAAGATTAACTCAATTGTTCAAAAACATTCTAAATAATTCAGAATTTGTTTGATTTCGCGTAATATTCAATAACTAAATTGGCAAACGAAATTAAAACGCCAAAAATAAAATAAAATAAAACACGAATTTAACAGATATCAAATCAAACTACTCAAAATAACCTGACAAGTATATAAAATTCAAATGGGAATTTCGTTCCGGTTGCATATAACTTGAACTCTTCAGAACGGATTTCCATGCAACTTGCACTATTATTTTTTAGGGAAGATTTTAGTGCGTAACATATTGTTTTCCGTTGCTTAGTCATAGAATTATAGGGGAAAGTTATATAATCATGTGAACCCAATTATGAAGGATTAGTCTTATTAGCTGAATGAAAAATGCAGAACTATTTTTATCTTTAAGTATATTGACGGGATTATCTTCAGTAATGGGGCTGTGCGCTACGGTATTCTTATTTTAATGAGTGTGCCTGACACCTATTATGGCATGCACCTTTTTTTAAAACAATATAGAATGACTTATGTTTTAAGCGACTATCTGGCATGCAACTTGATTACAAAATACTAACCTGCAATAATGCTTAAGGTGCTTCTCCAGTTCCCTGCTCAACAACGCGAAACTTTCTGACACATTTTCTGACTCATTAAACGTAAAGGCTTAAAATTTGTAGGACTGAATATTAAAGCGATTTGGAATTGAAATGTGGTTTTCCTTTTTTTCATAAATAAATTACTAATCAAGTTATGAGCAATTGTGGTTGCGTGACGGCCTCTTTTTATCCTTTATTGCACTGATGCGTCCGAAATTCAGTTCAAAACACCAACTGAAAGATCTTATACATTTACCAACATATGGAAACTATCTTTCGATTACATAGTTTCTAAATAAGAACTCCTGTCAATTTAATGCGTTTCCGAACAATAATTAATAAAAAATATGTCAGAAAATAGCTCCTTTGGATTTGAGAACAGCCTTAACTTTATGAACAGCTTAACTTGATGTTTATAAAAAAACTCACATTTTTAGTTTTAATTTTGGAACTCGCGAAATTTAAATTCAGAAAAAGGATGTTCTTTTGACACATTGTGGTAATATTTTTAACTTTTAAAATTAAAATACATGTTTTCTTTGGCGCGCGTAACAGAAGTATAGAATATCTTCCACAATAAGGGGGAAAATGCAAAAAAATACATCCAAATGAGGTAGTAGTTACTAAAATTTTATTTGGAAAATTTGAAATTTTATTGGAATTAAATCTACAGTGATTAGATGAAATGATGCCATTTTCCATAAATTTTAAATCAAGACATCTGTCAAGAAGTTTTTTGAAAATGTAAATAACCGCTCTCTTTTTGCTATAAATCACAGAAAATGTTAGCACTGAATCTAAACCAATACAACACTTGGCGACAATGTATACCTATAAGATATGGCTGTAGTATACAATCGATGTAGTAAGCAAAATATAGGAGCCATATGTTTACAATGAGTTTGATTACGCATTGAAAAGAGTTGATAGAATGTGCCTATATCTAGCCTTTTCCTTTCTGTTTCTTAAATTGTTTTCATAAAATTTGACTGTTTGTATTAAAATATATGTTTTAATAAAAAATAAACATTTGAATTGAGGTGCTACGTTATTTTCCCGTTCTTATAGTTAAAGTTTTTACTTTATATATAAAAAAAATGTAAATTTTCTGTTTAGAATGACGTCAATATCGAACACGCAAAAATATAGCAAGAAAATCTGAATTTTTATTGGCAAATAGAAACAAAATACACGCGTTATCCTTATTTTTTCACATTATTGTGTCATTTTTTAGGGTGTGGCAACGGAAAGAAACGTTTGAATTAAAAAAGATTTAAAAAGAGATATTTCTATAATGTTAAATTATGGAAGTGGTAGAAAAAAGGGATAAATAATGGTTTGATAATTTTTTTAAGTAGACAGTGATCTTTTCCACGCTCTAAAACGTATGTACATGAAGTTTCGTGTAAATTGGTCAAAAATTGAAGATTTGTATAAAGGACATACACACAGAGAACGGCTTTTATATATGTAGATTGTATTGTCATTCAAATTACACATGTTTTCATTGTTCGCGCTCAATCAGATAATTAAATGTGGTTTAAATTTGACTAGAAAGATTCTAAGTAAACATTGATACATGCACTGCAAGTTAATATGATGCTTGTTGATTGATAAAAACTTAATGATCTACAGTTATCTGCAGGAGTTTGTTTAATTTTCAATATTTTACGAATGCCACTTTGATTTAAAAAAATGCTTATTGCTGAATAATAGTGAGTAATATATTAAAAGTAGAGATGAAATTTGTAAGCAGCATCAAGGAACATCCAGAATTACAACCTTTAAAAAAAGCGGTTAAGCGGGTTTAATCCTCTCGCTGCGCAACCCCAGATTCTCTCGGACATGCATTCTCCCGTCTAATTAATCCTCCTTGATTATTCGCACCAGTTATTTTTTTTTTGTAAGTTTCGTCGCATTTTCCCGATTAAATTAGACAAAAAATTCTGTTTAGAAAAGCTGGTGGCAAAAGAAGTTATTTTTGCCACCATAAATTATTTTGAAGCTATTTAAAAAAAAACAATTACGCAGCGAAAGGGTTAATATTGCTTATTTTCAAACAAAAATAGGTTTAATCAGACCTTGACAAACCTGTAACATATGTTCAGCAAACTCGTGCTTTCAAATAAAACAATAGTGACGACGTGCTTTGAAACTTAGAGAAAGCTAGTGCAACTTGTGCAACTTCCTAAAACCAACTGCGCAGATGGCTTCTTTACGGTCATAATTAATCGACATATCTGATTTTTTCGACAAAACTCGTACGAATCTCTAAAATACAGACATTCAGCTACCAGTACACGCGGTTTTGTCAAATTCCGAGATAATCGGAAAAATGAATTTTGTCCGCCTAGATCATCAAAACGTCCCACTGTGTTGCTGGTCGTTTTCCGATCTTGTCCGCCAAGTGACGCTTCAGTTCTGCTCTACTATAATAGCTATCCTTCAAATCGAACTACCTTATGTAGAATAACCTTGAACTTGTATAAGAGACGCCGGAGTCCAAAGGGTTAACATACAGGATGAGAGCTCTTTTTGCTAAGCGAACGACCGAAATAAAAATTAAGTATTTTAAAATCTTAGAAATTGCGGCCCTAAGCCATCATTTGAGATAGCTTAGTTTCCTGAATTAAGATGAAGAAGAGATTGCATTAATGCTGTTAAGTTTTAATTTCATATTTTCATTTCGCATTTACTATTTTATTTTTCCGGGAGTAAAATATTATTTATTAATTAATAGGCAATTTTAAATAGTCACCATTGTGCCATGTTAAATGCCAAGTCAGATTTTCCGACAAAACTCGTACGGTTCTCTAAAATTCAGACACTCAGGTACCAGTACACGCGGTTTTGTCAAATTCCGAGATAATCGAAAAATGAATTTTGTCCACCTAGATCATCAAAACGTCCCACTGTGCGGCGGGGTAGTTGTGAACACAAGAAAAATATATCCTTTGGAATGCTATTTATTCTGTTATTCATTTGTCATCATAATCATTAGTTGTATGATATTATCTGTTAAATTCACCATACAAAAAACATGTATATAGTATATTTCTCCAGTTTCTGAGTGAGCTGTTTAAGCAAAAGATTATAAAAGGAAAATAAGTGGATTGTGGGGGAGGCTTAGATGATTGATTACATATTGTTGCAGTAATATGAAAAATAAAGAAGCAAATTTGAAAAATTAATTAAAGCTTTTAAATTTTGCTATGGGGAGATTTCGGGGAGATGGCATTTAGATAATAATAATCTGATAAAAATCGCTATAAAATCTGATGAAATATGAAAGATTCTCACCCCTGTATTTCCCTTATTTACTAAATTAATGTTAAAGAATGGTTTTTAATGCTTTTTTTATCTCGATTATAAGCCCCCACCCCCTCCCCAATTTTAATTTTTTTTTTTTTTTGACAGATGGAAGTGTGGCTTACAATCGGGATTTTACAGTAGTTGTCTGTTTAAAAATTTTACTTTCTTAAAATGTTACAGATATCTATTTCCATTAAAAGGATCATATATATACCTGTTTTAGAGGTGGAAGTAAGCCATCATATCAAATTTGGAACAAATAAAATTAAAAAAAATTCTAAGTTGTTTAACGTAATACTTTTTATATTAACAATGCATAGAAAATTTTATTGTAATCCATTTAGTAAAATAATACATAATACTTATTCTATTTCAGAAAACATTAAATTTAATTAAATTGAAATTGAACTTAAATGAGCTTTTTGCTCTTTATGCACTTGATGACAGATGTAATTGTGGATGTTTGAATAAAAAATCAATTTTCTATGACGGAAATGTCTTCTATTTCAGGAAAATTATCGATATTGGAGCTGACAGTATTTCTCATGAAGTTAACTGAAAGGAACAGAATTACAGAATGATTATTGGGTGTCCTTATAGTGTGTTCATATCTGCCTCAGCTAGTCTATTCACAAGTGCACCACATGGCTCCTAGAGTTAAATTGTTAAATCATAAACATTTCTCAATTTTAGAAGAAAAAAAATCTGTATAAAAAATATTTATGAGTACTCATAGTATATGTTAAAACATAAAAATTCAAATAAATGAATAAATAAATGAAGTTATTACATAGATGCCAACTTGTACGGATTTTTGCTACCACTAAAATATAGTAGAAAATTTTGCCTAATTCAATCGCCGAATTGCCGTGACATTTGATAATTAAATAAGCCAGAAATTTCTGTTAAATTTTAGTGGTAGCAAAAATCCGTACAAGTTGGCAGCTATGTTATTAACTTATCAAGATGGAACTAAGATTTTACTTTTGAAATCTATAAACAGTCTTTTGTCTACTGAACACAAACAAAATTTTTACAATACGTCTACTAGTACTGTCATATTTGGTAATTTCTTTCAAGTAAAAAAACATGTAATAACTATTGAAAAATTGCGATGTTCACAGCTGCCCCATGTTCCCATGTGCCCCCTCCAACCCTATATAAAATTTGGTTCAGTTCTGTGCACAGCTTTAAAAACTATTCTGTGATAAAAGCAGCACATAGACACATACACACGGACGGAGAGACAGACATTTTGTATAAAGATATTTTTCGGGACCTGTGACCCCTAAAACGTGTAAATCAGCCGAAAACCGGAGTTTGAAAAAATTTAGATTACAATCATTTGTTTTTCAGAAAGAAAAAAAATAAAAATTAACCCTTATCGGTTCTATGTCACTTCCTACGTGGCATTGGAACCAGCATATTTTACATGAATTTCATTTGGCTTGCACCGCTTTTTTTTCAAGTTACACTATTACAGATACTTTAGCAACATATGCAAGAGAAATGTACTACAAACTTTATTTTTTTAATCTAGTGGTGCGAATAGAACATAAAAACTGAATCATGTATTAAAGGCTGGCGTCCGATAATATTTAAAATGCAAGGTAACGTGATAGTATAAGTTATATATTATATATATTTCTTAACACTTATTCAAGTAATGTTTAGATATTCATCGGATTTTATTAAATGGCATTGAATTTAGTGATTTTTTTAAAAATAGAACCTCAACAGATTAAATACGAATCTATTTTTTCTCATACATTAATCGTTATAACTGATGTTAGTGAGTATTTTCTAAATTATTATAGGACCAAAACAGATTAAATATCATTACATATTTTCTCTCGTATATTGTTCTGACAAAAAAGGGAGCAAATTGCTTTAAAATCTTTCCTTCAAAAAGTAAAACGAATGTTCTATTATATATTGAAATGTAGTTTTTTATATGTTTTAACATTTTATTTAATTTTATCCGAGGGGAAAACTGAAATCTTTCAAACAGAGGCAGATGATATCTACCAAACAAACAAAAGAAATTTTGGTCGGATATTTTAATTTGAAGTGTTTTTTGTCTACAAGCTATAATTTGTGACAACAATTGTAATTCAACTATAGTAGAATAAATTAAGAAAGAACTGAAAATGGATGTGACGCGCGAGCATTATCGAGCTATGATTTTCTAATATTTTATATATGGTCTAAATCAAGGAGGGTGCCTTCTTTGTTTACATTTAGCATATGCAAATGACGCTCCATCTCACGCCAGTGTATTCAAATAGTTTGCAGAATTTACAAAATGTCGAAAATATTTTACGGATGAAGGTCATGCAGGAAGACATTAGTCACAGAAAGCCGTTCAAAAAATTTCAATCTCTGATAATCTTTTTACATGTCATCTGATGGAGGAACTTAACATTAGATTCTCAGCTATACATTCGTGAATAATTGCATAAAAAATAGTTTAGCGCTTGGCCCCCCATAATTTAACAAAACACACACAAAAAGAAAAAAAAAATAGATCAGGTCCGAATCAATAAAAAATGAATTTACTTAATGATGGTAGACATAGCATCATTTCTAAAATGGTGATGTCACGTATGCACCTGTTTTTATGTTTTAATATGTAAAGAAATTAGCGTATGCTTCTACACTGGGGTGCAAAAGGATAGAAACAATCATGTAATTGTCTAAATAAAAAATATATTTACATTAATCCACATATAAACCATGTAAATTTATCTTATCAAAATAAATATCCAATATATACATAAAGAAGCTATTCTATAATTATTGTTATAAATATTAGGCCTACCAGAAAATCCTGTCGTTTAATGTTCTTTCACTCCTACTTTTTTAAAATTCTGATTTCTTCATTAGCACTACTTTTTTGAAATGATAAAATTCCCATACTTTTCAAATTTCACGTTAAGGTGGAAACTATGGGAATTTTATCATTTCAAAAAAGTAGGTGTGAAAGATATTAAACGACAGAATTTTAAGGTAGAACTAATACAATAATTCGAAGATTAAAGCGCGTTGCCAAACGAAACGGTGTTGTAAGTTTGGTCACCAATTTTATTCCGAAATTTCAAATTCACGCCAATAATTTCTAAGTAAAAGCTAAATGCCTCTCATTAAATAAAGCATAAAATACTGTTCTTTATTTCTGGTATGAACTCGAAATTACTGAATTAACAAACTGGCAAACTGGCAACTCTGAACAGAAATAACATATAGCATGATTAATAGTCATAATTTTAGTCTTTTAAAAACATTATTATTTGGTTCTACTCGAAATATTTATAAAACAAACTATTTTATGGGTGTGTTTGTGCAATAGGGGATAGTAAGTAAACTTCAGAGTATGCAGAAACGTAAAGTTGATAATACAGTAGACTCCCTTAACCCGCGACCCTAAAATTTGCGAACGCTAAAATCCGCATATTTTTTCAGATGTGAGCAGTAAAACTTTCAGTAAGGCTGCAGGTAAAAAAATCAAGATGGCGCTCAAATCAACGACGACCACGATGTTTCTTTTCTTTTCTTTTCTTTTTTTTAAATCATGTTCTTTTGGCTATTATAGCTGATTAATTACTCAATAAAATTACTTGACTTTCGATTTTGATATAAATTAGCGTATCTATAGCAAAAACTCGCCATATTGTAGGTCCTGCACAATATTCGTAAGAGTAAACTGTAACAGAATTAATTACTTTTCTTGCATTCGTTTCCCCGTGTTTCAATTTTTGCTTTTATTTTCTCAATATTGCACAAGCATTTTATTATTAATTCTGGTTAATATCACCGAACTGAAGCATTTTTATGAAAACATATGAATTTATTTCCGAAAAACAAAAAAATCAACACACAATGACGGTCACGATCTTTTTCTCCAAGACTTTTTTAATCAATGAATCTTTTCTAAAAAATAAAATATCGATAAATATGACATAAGATTTCGTTACTTTACGATTGTGGCGTAAATTGTATTATTATGTAAGTTAAAAATACGGAGCAGCTGTAGATTTTGCACAATACCTGCAACTGTAACTATTGAAGACATGTTTATTTTTTTGCATTTAATTCGGTTTTAGCCTGTAATTTTTAAGTTTTCGTGATTTCGTACGTAATTCTGCCTAATATGTCAGATTCCAATATTTCTAATGAAAAAAGACAGGAAAAGAAACCACGTTAGTTTGACAATAATCCAAAAATTATATATCATAAAAAAGATTGATTCTGCTTATAACCCCTTGAGGGTCGGTGGGATATATTTTATCCAACCTACGATTAATAAAGATTTGCACCAGAAAAGTTTTATAAAATTTTACTTTTCTATCTTTGGTGTGAAAAAGTCGCAAAATTATTTTTCCTTATTGTGAAATAATAGTGTGTCTAATCGGTGGGAATTTAGCATTACACAAACGTAATTGCTTCCTCTCAAAGGATTAAAGCTAAATTTTAATTATTTTACATAATTATTTTTTGTAATTATTAATTATTAAAATATTTCAATATTTTACTTAATTATGTTATTATTTTATTGTAAGCATTCATTATAATTTAAAATGCTTAACTACATTCAAATTACTGTTTAAAAAAATGTAAACAGAACAGTGACCAGACATCCGCAAAATTCTAAAATTCGCACAACCGCCCGTTTCAAAATTTGCGGGAGTCTACTGTGTTAGTGATTTCTAACAGTCGAAATTAATATCGACTGCACAACAAGAGAAGAGATTTTACACAAAGAAACAGCTCTGGACGCCAGCGTTTCAAATTATATTATTATTCTTTTTTTAAATTAGTGGTGTGATATGAATTTTGGAAGCAAACATTTTTGTAATAGACCAGTAAAACATGGCCAAAACGTGGTATATTTGAAAGATGTAACACATAATCCTTTGACTACGAGTAGGAATGTGTGCGTCCTTGTAGCTGTTTATTTTTATTCTATTCGTACCATCTTTTTTAAATGTAACACTGTACAACAGTGGTTTTGTCCTAGAGCTAAAATTAGTTCATTCTAGATCAGTTTTTCGGCTGATTCCAAATATGCTTTCCATTTATCTCTAGGTGGTCCAGGTTTTGAGAAATTTGCATATTTAAATTTATGCAAATTTAAGCTTTTTTGTGCTATTTTATGCAAATTTTAGATACAATATATGTCACATCTAATTACGTTTTCTAGATAATGACTACTTGACTAATTGTTTGATTAAACATTATTATTGCACTGCATTAGGCAGAAATGAGACTTAAATTAATAAAACGAAATAAAACTAAATAAATGATAATTTGGAAAATATTTTGAAACTTTTATGCTCAATTAATACGCTTATTTCAGTATTCATTTGAAGTTTTGAATTTTTTAGAAACCATCTTCTTACATTTTAAAATTAACTATCATGTCAAATTCCAAATCCTACCACCTCTCTCAACATAAAGTGCTATGTTGAAATAGGAACTGTCTCCATTAATTTGCCAACATTAATTTTTAAATCAGTTTGTTATTTCCTAATATTCCACAGAAACATAATTTAGAAAGCTTTTAAAGGCCTTTTTTTAAAATGTTCGTTGTTCCTGTGAACCCCAGGTGGTAGAATCATCGGCATAAAATATAGCCTGCGTAGGATCCGAGTCTGTTACCTTTGATTCGCAACTATTACTTTTATAATCGGTTTATGTTCCCTGAAATTATATCGAAATCGTAATTTAGGGCTTTTTTAGAATGCTTTTCGCACCTCCCCTTCGCTTCACCCCTTTTTAATTCGAATTTATTTTCGACAGCCCTTCGAAGCCATTTATATTTTATAAGTAACTACCATTACATATTTAAAATTTCTAGCCTTTTCAGCATCACAGAAATCGCAATTTAGAAAGTTTTTTGCTCCTGCAAACCTCTGGTGGTTGTGGCACAGACGTAAAATATAGCTTATGTTTGAGCAGGTTCTATCACCAACAATTTGTCATCATTATTTTTTATATCGGTTTGGTATTTGATAAGATTGCATAAAAATTGTAATTTAGAACGCTTTTCGCTCACTTCATACTTTTAAATTTGGAATTTTCTTTCGACTGTTCTTAGAAAGCAGTTGCAACTTGTAAGTGAATATCATGCCCTATTTCAAAATGTTAGACCCCTCAATTACGCAAAAAATACAAATTAGAACATGTTTTGCTCTTGCAACCTCCAGATGGTAGTGACATCAACATAAAATATAGCCAATGTTGGAGCAGGGACCGTTACCATCAATTTGCAACCATTACTTTTGAAATAGCTTTGGTATATCCTGAGATTGAGTAGAAATCGCAATTTAGAACGTTTTTAGAACGCTTTTCGTGCATTTTCACCCCCTCCCCCTTCTTAAATTTCCAATTGTTTCGAAACTGTTCTTAAAGGTCATTTATATCTAACTAAATAGGTACCTTTCCTAATTTCCAGTTGCTAGCCCGAACCGATCGCATAAATCGAAATTTAGGATGTTTTTTGCTCCTGAAACCTCCAGGTGATAATGACACTGACAGGAAATAGCGTCTATATTAGAGCAGAGGCTGTCAGCATCAATTTCCTAATATTACTTTTGAAATCAGTTTGATTCTTCCTGAGATTGCTCACAAATCGTCATTTAGAACGTTTTTAGAACGCTTTTCGCGCATTTTCACCCGGTTTAAATTTCAAATTTTCTGCACCCCCTTTGGGTTAGTGCACCGACATAAAACATAGGCTATGTTAGAGCAAGGATTGTCACCATCATTTCGACACCATTATTTTTTTTAAATCGGTTTGGTATTTCCCGAGATTGTGTAGAAACCACCATTTAGAACGCTTTTTGTGCTTTTTCACCAGTTTTAAATTTCGAATTGTTCAAGAACTGTTCTTAGAAATCCTTTATATCTAATAAGTAACTAATATTTAAAATTTCGTATTTCTAGGCCCTTCAGTAATGTCAAAATCGCATTTTTAGAACGTTTTATGCTCCTGCACCCCATTTGGGGTAGTGGCACCGACATAAAACATAGCCTATGTTAGAGCAAGGGTTGTCACCATCATTCTGACACCATTATTGAAGTGAAAACTTCTTTAGGCGCGTTGAGCTTTTTTTGAGATGGGGAAAAACCACTAATTTTGAGACACTGTAACGTAACGACATGCTAGCATTTTGACACATAGACACTAGCGCGCCAAGCGGTGAATGACAGGAACTTTTCCCTCTTCAGCTCAATCCGCAAAAGAAGAAGGAAGCTAAAACTCACTTTTTCTCCCGGCGTATTGCTAAAACAAATTATTATTTTGTTTTTCGTTAGTTAAAATGAATTATACCGTATTCGTGACCTACCTATTTCGTGTAACTGAAAACCATTAACGTTGTATTTTATCGTGTTGATGGTCTGGTCAATAACCAACAGTATTGGCGGGAATTTCTACTACGGAAGATAAAATATGTGGTACAGATGTCAAATACGCACTTGGGTACCTAATTGACAGCAAAATGGCGTTATTTTATTTTACAAGGTAACCTGGCTACTGTTGCTTATTTATTAATAAATTGTTCATTTACTTTTATTTTATTTTTTTAAATTGTACAATTGTTTTGTTCTATAGTTATTAATGAAATTACCGTTTATTTATTGTTGCTTACTTTTTAAAACAATAGAAAATAATTTTAAAATATATATTGTAACTGGTATTGGAAAACGGGCTTTCGCCAAATTGACGTTAAAAAATCGCGCCAAACCTGCTTCGTATATCACATCTCTGCCAAATTCTCGGTTTTTTTATTTTTCGACTTTTTATCCAAATTTTCCCTTACATTGTATACCAAACACTACCTTCATACCAAATTTCAAGATTCTAGGGATACAGGACGTACCTCTGAGTTTTGATGATTTGTGAATCAGTGTCGAAAAGGGGAAAGTTTAAGTTCATATATCTTCTGAAATAAAAAAGATAGAAACGTGAAATTTCAGCATTTAGTTCCATTTCCACATTACTTTAGATTTACGAAGTTTCAAGTTTCTGGGAATCACCAACACAAAGATATTGGGGGTCAAAAGTACCCTGAGTTGCTTCCAGAAAAAGATGCTTACGGCTGTGCTTTCAAGACTTGGCAGGGGCACTGCCGTGTCCCCAGATGCTTTCATTAGTGCTGTTACACAATTCAACGCATAAAACATTTCCTGACGATTAAAAAGACACACACGTAATTGTTGAAGTTTTCTCTTCTATTGGCACTCCCGGAGTTAACTAGGTAAGTAGTACCTAGTTAATTTTTTAAATCGGTTTTGTATTTCCCGAGATTTCGTAGAAACCACCATTTAGAACGTTTTTTAGAACGCTTTTTGTGCATTTTCACCCCTTTTAAACTTCGAATTGTTTAAGAACTGTTCTTAGAAATCCTTTATATCTAATAAGTAACTAATATTTAAAATTTCGTATTTATAGGCCCTTCAGTAACGCTAAAATCGCATTTTTAGAACGTTTTTTGCTCCTACACCCCCTTTGGGGTAGTGACATCGACATAAAATATAGCCTATCTTGGAGCAAGCATTGTCACCATCATTATGACACCAATATTTTTTAAATCGCTTTGGTATTTCCTGAGATTGTGTAGAAACTACCACTTAGAACGTTTTTAGTACGCTTTTTGTGCATTTTCACCCCTTTTAAATTTCAAATTGTTTAAGAACTGTTCTTAGACATCATTTATATCTTATAAGTATCTAATATTCAAAATTTCATATTTTTAGGCCCTTCTTAACACTAAAATCGCTTTTTTAGACTGTTTTTCTCTCCTACACCCCCTTTGGGGTAGTGACACCGACATAAAACATAGCCTATCTTGGAGCAAGCGTTGTCACCATCATTATGACACCAATATTTTTTAAATCGGTTTGGTATTTCCTGAGATTGTGTAGAAACTACCATTTAGAACGTTTTTAGAACGCTTTTTGCGCAATTTCACCCCTTTCAAATTTAGAATTGTTTAAGAACTGTTCTTAGACATAATTTATATCTTATATGTAACTAATATTCAAATTTCATATTTCTAGGCCCTTCAGTAACGCTAAAATCGCATTTTTAGAACGTTTTTTGCTCCTGCACCCTATTTGGGGGTAGTGGCACCGACATAAAACATAGCCTATGTTAGAGCAAGGGTTGTCACCATCATTCTGACACCATTATTGAAGTGAAAACTTCTTTAGGCGCGTTGAGCTTTTTTTCAGATGGGGGAAAACCACTGATTTTGAGACACTGTAACGTAACGACATGCTAGCATTTTGACACATAGACACTAGCGCGCCAAGCGGTGAATGACAGGAACTTTTCCCTCTTCAGCTCAATCCGCAAAAGAAGAAGGAAGCTAAAACTCACTTTTTCTCCCGGAGTATTGCTAAAACAAATTATTATTTTGTTTTTCGTCAGTTAAAATGAATTATACCGTATTCGTGACCTACCTATTTCGTGTAACTAAAAGCCATTAACGTTGTATTTTATCGTGTTGATGGTCTGGTCAATAACCAACAGTATTGGCGGGAATTTCTATTACGGAAGATAAAATACGTGGTACAGTTGTCAAATACGCACTTGGGTACCTAATTGACAGCAAAATGGCGTTATTTTATTTTACAAGGTAACCTGGCTACTGTTGCTTATTTATTAATAAATTGTTCATTTACTTTTATTTTATTTTTTTAAATTGTACAATTGTTTTGTTCTATAGTTATTAATGAAATTACCGTTTATTTATTGTTGCTTACTTTTTAAAACAATAGAAAATAATTAAAAAATATATATTGTAACTGGTATTGGAAAACGGGCTTTCGCCAAATTGACGTTAAAAAATCGCGCCAAACCTGTGTCGTATATCACATCTCTGCCAAATTCTCGGTTTTTTGATTTTTCGACTTTTTATCCAAATTTTCCGGATTTTTTAAATTTTCCCTTACATTGTATCCCAAACACTACCTTCATACCAAATTTCAAGATTCTAGGGATACAGGACGTACCTGTGAGTTTTGATGATTTGTGAATCAGTGTCGAAAAGGAGAAAGTTTAAGTTCATATATCTTCTGAAATAAAAAAGATAGAAACGTGAAATTTCAGCATTTAGTTCCATTTCCACATTACTTTAGATTTACGAAGTTTCAAGTTTCTGGGAATCACCAACACAAAGATATTGGGGGTCAAAAGTACCCTCAGTTGCTTCCAGAAAAAGATGCTTACGGCTGTGCTTTCAAGACTTGGCAGGGGCACTGCTGTTGTCCCCAGATGCTTTCATTAGTGCTGTTACACAATTCAACGCATAAAACATTTCTTGACGATTAAAAAGACACACACGTAATTGTTGAAGTTTTCACTTCTATTGGCACTCCCGGAGTTAACTAGGTAAGTAGTACCTAGTTAATTTTTTAAATCGGTTTTGTATTTCCCGAGATTTCGTAGAAACCACCCTTTAGAACGTTTTTTAGAACCAAGGGCGGATCTGGAGAGTCCTCAAGGGGGGGGCGATTTTAGAAATTTGGAAACTCCAATCTGATGCGCGAGTCGGGGCTAATTTTTTCACTGCGGGTCGTGTTACCTCTACTTTTTGCTGTGGGTCGGGTTTGGGTCCGGTTGACTTCTATTTTTTGCTGCTGGTTGGATTATACTTTTTTGCTGTGCGTCGCGTTTGGGTCTGGTTGATTTCTATTTTTTGCTGTGGGTCGGGTTAATTTCTACTTTTTTGCTATGAGCCGGGTTAACTTCTACTTTTTCGATGCGGGTCGGATTTGGGCCCGGCTGACTTCTACTTTTCTGCTACAAGTCGGGTTGACTTTTACTTTTTAGCTGCGCCTAGCGCGTTGGGTTTGGGGCAGATTGATATACATTATATCCGGTTTGGGTCAGTTTCGGATTGGGTTTTCACTACTGTGACTTGCGAGAAGGGTTCGGGTTGACCCGTTTTTTTTAAAAGAAAATCTAAGTATTTTTGAAGATAAAAAATATATGCAGTAAAATCTCCATAACAGACACGTCCAAATAATTATTTAGGAATACTTTTTAATCTCCAGAATTATGTAAAAAAAATACTAATTTGGTATAAGTCTGCTTGTCTCTTTATATCTAAGGTGAGTTGTAATTCAGTAAAGAATGCTTTGAAACTTATTAAAAAACACACCGGGTGTCCTTAAATGGATTTTAAAATTTAGTACTTTTCGAATGGTGGCAGCTATTTAAAAAAAAATCTTCCACGAGGTTTATGTAAGATGTCATGAGATTTTTTATTGCGATTCTTGATTTTACTGTATAATAGCAGCGATAGATGGCGCTGTAAACAATGGTCGTTAAGCCTACCTCCTCCGGGAACCGATTTAGCGCCTCTTGCTTCCAGCATCATCTTCGTTGCTATTTTAAACTAAAATCAAGAATCTCAGTTTAAAAAAATTATCAGAGGTAGAGTAAAAAAGAAAAAAAAATTCTGAAATTCAAAGAAAATTTTCTGAAAGGTTACAGCAGATGGGGGGATTCCCTTCTGGCACTAATTATTTTTGTTGCAGGTCGGATTAGCTGTTTTGGATTCGGATCGATTTCAGGCTGAGTGTAGATTCCTACAAGCTGGGTTTGGGTTAACTTGTTTTTTTTTTTGTTTTTTTTTCAAAAATTAGTTCAGTATATTATTTCAAGTTAAAAATTATACCTATAATAATAAACGTATGTAAGTGTGCTGTTTTCTAAAGAGACCACTGCATTTTTCCAACGACTCTTTGATGAAATTCGCTCGTCTTCGATCTTTTGATGAAATTTGCGTTTCTTCTGCAAAACCCTTTGTCGAAATTAGTGTAATTTTGCAGACCTTTGGTAAAATTCGCGTTTTTTTCCGTGACACTTCTACAAAATTCGCGTTTTTTCAGCGATCCTTTGGCTAAATTCACGTTTTTAAAGCGATTATTTGACAAAATTCGTTTTTTCGCACGATTCTATGAAGGAATTCGTGTTTTCTCCACGATTCTTTGATGAAATTCGCGGAGTTTTTATTCGCGGCTATTTGACAAAATACGCGTTTTCTCCGCGATCCTTTAACGAAATTCGAGTTCTTTTCCGCTGCCTTTTGAAGAAATTCGCGTTTTCTGTGATCATTTGTAGAATTTCGCATGTTTTCTGTGGCTCCCTGATCAAATTCGCGTTTTTTTCTGTGATCATTCGGCGAAATTGAAGTTATTTTCTGCGAACGATTGACGAAATAGATTTTTTATGGAGGCCATTTATCAAAATTTGCGATTATTTGTATGTCCGAATTTTCGGATAGGAGAATTTTTAAAATTTTTGGAACCGAATGCCTTAACCCTGGAACTGCGTATTATTATTATTATTATTTACTTTCTTTTAATCAAAATAAGTTAAAAAATATTTTTTATTGCACATTTCAAATCCGCACACATTTTAGAGTAAAATATGTCCCAAAATCATTGTGAAACAGGGTTTTTTTAATAGAATTAGATCATAAAAAAAAAAAAAAGGTTTGCTGCGGAAATTGCGGGTTGCAAAAATTTTGCCACTTGTACGTTGGCCGTGGAAATCGAGGGTTGCGCAGCGAGAGGGTTAAATTTTCGGAAAATTTGGAACATAATCACCCCTGTTCCCGACATCTATAACCCTCCTGCAAGTATTTTTTTAATATCTGTCACCTTTTGCAATTTATTAAATTTTAAAATCAGTCAGTCCATTTTAGGACACCCGGTATATTCAGTAGTTATGGGATGATGGCTGAAATTAAGCATTTAAAAAAAAGTTAAGCTGGCTTCGATATGCCAGTTAGAGGTTTACCTGGGCTGAAGTTATCAGGCCCAAGCCCAGGTCCAACCCGCATAAAAAAATAAAACTATTGCCCCCGCCCGGTATAAAAGCTAAAAAATCAACTCCAGCCTTGCCTACATTTTGCAATTAAAATTATTCATAAAGTACACTTGCCTATGCTTATATTTTATTTTCAGATTATGTTCGAAATTCATGAATACAGAAAAACAACAATATTAATGACTATAACGATGACTATTTAGGCAATTATGTACGTAAACACTACGAATTGAAAAAATATGACTTAGACAATTACATTCAAATAAAAATCCAGTAAGGTAATCAGTTTAGAATGAAAGAAACGATTGATAAAAGAAAATCATAATTTAAAAGCTCTACAAAGTAAAAAAGTAAATTTAAAAAAATGCATCTCTGTAACATATCAAATCA
Source organism: Maratus speciosus (assembly GCA_963932465.1). Taxonomy (NCBI): domain Eukaryota; kingdom Metazoa; phylum Arthropoda; class Arachnida; order Araneae; family Salticidae; genus Maratus; species Maratus speciosus. The sequence goes on along the minus strand of OZ010786.1, from coordinate 605,291,811 downwards.
AATTAAATTTCTAAAGATTTCGCTAAACAAATGTACAAAACAAATATAATTTTTACGAATGACAAATAAGTAAGATTGCAGACCAACTTGGACTCAAAAGGAAGAATTTAGAGGAGTGTACGGGTTGTGTTCGGGCCAATGATGCTAATCATACGGGCTGAAACGGACCAAATGTTTAGGTTTTATTCCGGGCAGAGTCCCGACCTGGAAATTTTGGCCAGTGCAGGCTTCTAGGAAAAATGGAGTCCAGGCCAGGTTCGATCTGGAGGAAAAAGAAGTCTGGCCCGACCCGAATCTGCAGAAAAAATTAAGACCCGGGCACGACCCGACTCTAAAAGAGAAAAGACCTGACCCAGCCCTAGTCTCATGGATTTAAACTGGCGCGAACCGGTCGGGTCGGAACAACTTGGGCCCGGGAGGAATAATTTAGAGGAGTGCACGGGTCGTGGTCGTGCCAATAATGCTTATCATACGGGCTGACACGGACCGAATGTTTAGCTTTTATTCAGGGCCGAGCCCCGACCTGGAAATTTTGGCCAGTGCAGACCTCTAGGAAAAATGAAATGCAGGCCAGGATCGATCTGGAGGAAAAAGAAATCTGGTCCGACCCGAATCTGCGGAAAAAATTAAGACCAGGGCACGACCCGACTCTAAAAGAGAAAAGACCTAACCCAGTCTGAGTCTCGTGGATTTAAAGTGGCGCGACCCGGGTCGGGTCGCGCCGGGCTCGAGCTTCGCCCCAAGTCATTTTCCGTGAAGATGCACAATGTCGTTTTACAAACCCTTTATTAGCCCAAGGGGGGGGGGGGCGGTCGCCCCTTCGCACCCCCCCTTAGATCCGCCATTGTTTAGAACGCTTTTTGTGCATTTTCACCCCTTTTAAACTTCGAATTGTTTAAGAACTGTTCTTAGAAATCCTTTATATCTAATAAGTAACTAATATTTAAAATTTCGTATTTATAGGCCCTTCAGTAACGCTAAAATCGCATTTTTAGAACGTTTTTTGCTCCTACACCCCCTTTGGGGTAGTGACACCGACGTAATACATAGCCTATCTTGGAGCAAGCATTGTCACCATCATTATGACACCAATATTTTTTAAATCGGTTTGGTATTTCCTGAGATTGTGTAGAAACTACCATTTAGAACGTTTTTAGAACGCTTTTTGTGCATTTTCATCCCTTTTAAATTTCAAATTGTTTAAGAACTTTTCTTAGAAATCCTTTCTGTCTAATAAGTAACTAATATTTAAAATTTCGTATTTCTAGGCCCTTCAGTAATGCAAAAATCGCATTTTTAGAACGTTTTTTGCTCCTTCACTCCCTTTGGGGTAGTGGCACCGACATAAAATATAGCCTATGTTCTAAGTTGGACTAACATCATCATTTTGATACCATTGCTTTTGAAATCGGTTCGGTAGCTCCAGAGATTACTTCTAACAAACAAACAAACTTTACTTCTTTATAATATTAGTATAGATCAGTATAGATGAAAGGCCCTTGATTAAACACTTATATTCCAGATCTAAATATTAATTTTCACCTCTGTTTAGAAATTTCTGAAAACTATGCTTTAACCCCTTGAAGGTCACTTGTATATTATATATACCACTTAGTTTTAATTCCTAAATGTGACACTGGCACCAGAATTTTAAAACAATTTTTCTCTTTATTATAAGTACTTAAAGTACGTATTTCCATATAATTTTCCCCGTAAATCCTGGTGTCAATCAGTCATTTCAACTTTTTTGCATCAGAAGTGCCTTGCCTTTGAAAGTGTTAAACACACTTCCAGCGTACGATATTTTTGACATTCATAATAGAAGAAGACCTAAATTAGGTATGATCGTAAAAGCTTTGCATATTTTTTAAATTTAATTTCACCATCCTATGTATTTTGTATTTATTCTATCCGTCTAATGCTATTTTTCTTCTGCCGAGACTGTTGTCACGGTACCATGTGTCATACTAGTAAATCCACCCTTAGCTCCGACCATTTTAGCCACAGCCTAATAAGAGCACAAAATCAGCCAGCAATTCTGATCTCTCCACGTGTTGTCTACGTGTGCACTAGTGTCTTCTCCAGAACTGGTAGTGACGCGAAGCTCCTTTCATGGCTATACATTTCGTGAGGTCATTATGCCGCAAGGTTGCAGAGGAAGTGTCGCTGATACTTCATCTCTCATAGGCTTAATATTAAAATTTAAATATAAATTTTTATCAGCGCAGAAATATCCTTCCTTCTGCAGTTGCAAACCTGTTTTGGTGTTGCAAAGAGCCTTTTGAAAGGCTGTATTACTGCGCGTACCGGAGGAAGCTACGGCGGTTGGGGAGTACTAGACAACCGTTTTTAACCCGGTTTCCTAAATAATCCTAATTAAATTTTAGTAACTTATTTTTAAATATTTTTATATTAGTTTTTGTAACAGAAGCTCAAGAATTTCTTTTTTTTTCTTTTGTTTCCCCCTCCAAATCTTTTTAAGTTTTTCTTCCCGTTACTGCCACCGATCGAATTCCAATATAGTACTTCCAATCTATTATAGTTGGGGATGTGGGGCATATGTTCCAGACTCTTCTAAAAACACTCAGAAGTCTCTACAAGTAAAAGACTTTCTTATAAAAAAAGGTGGTACTAACCAAATAAAAATCGTGTAAGAGATGATGATCCGCATGTCACGTGGGAAGTGACATAGAACCTATAAGGGTTAAAACATTACCCATTTATTATATGAAACTAAATTTTATCCAAGTGTTTATATATACTTTAATTCATGTTTTGATAAAATTGTGCAAGAACTTCACACAAGGTAGAAGTGTCCACATTTTTTGTCTCTCCTGAAAAATCGTTCTTTTCATGTAAAAATCCCATTATCTCATAAAGTACTGTAACGAGTTTGATAATGTTTTTGGTAGTAGAGCATAAATATAAGATCATCTATATCGCTCAGCCGCAAGAAAAGTGACACATCCCGCAAAAATTCATTTTGCGTTTTATTCCACTAAAAGGTCTGTCATAGATGTGTCTTGCTACACAATTTCATAAGCGTAGGTGTACGGAAAATCACTTTATTGCGCTATATGTCCATTTGTGACCAAAGAAGAGAGGTGGCTTGTGTAGGGAGGTAAAATTACCCCAACCCTCCAAACCTCATCCTACGTCTTCATTCTTAAGGGTTTTACGATTTTATGCTCTTTTTTTATTCCTGCAGGAAGAACTAGCTGCTATAATTTCATGTTACAGTAAAATCATGCAAAAATTCTTTTACCACTCCTGTGAAATTTACTTTTGTCGTGATGTGTCACTTTTCTTGCGGGTGAGGGATATGACAGTCAGTTTAAAAAAAAAATAAATAAATAAATAAAAAATAATTAGTTTCAGAAAAAAAAAATCCGAGAAATTGACATTGCTCTAAAATAAAAAGTTTTATTCCCAGAAAAAAACTGTGTGCCATAAATCTTGAGCATAATCCAGTTAATAAGAATTTCAAATTTCACCAAAATTTTGTCAGATAGTTTCCGAGGAAATGTGTCATAAAGCTGCATATTTTCCAAAGGATTGCACCCAGTCTAGTCTTCCCTTAAAAGAAATTCTTTCATTTACACGTAATTAAAATAGTTATAAGCCCTTTACCGTTAGCCATACAGTTTTTTCAGTACCATTATTTTCAGAGAGAAATATTCACTTTATTTAATAACAGTAGTTGGCAACTATGCATAAATAATAATTTTGGTCAAATGCATTAAATTAGAAAAAATTAAAAGTATATATTTTAAATTTCTTGGTGCAAATTGTCATAATTACAGAAAGGAATTATTTTCACTACTCAATAAAGTTATGTGCTTTTTTATTTAATTGTCAAAAATCAAGTGTTTTTCAAAATATGATAATATAGAATTTTCTGATAACCGTTCAAACTGTAGCAAAAGTGCTATTCTCTGTGTGTGAGGAATACATATAATAATAACTGTGAGAATACTGTCCCCGTGTTAAAGGAGATTTCAATTAAGGTTTTGAAAGTAAAAGTTCTGGATGTTTTAATTTATTTTTCCATTACAGCAAAACAAAATTGGACATACATATTGCAAAAGTATGAAGGTTTCTTTTTCATTTTTCAGGTTTAAAGTAAATTTTTAAAAGTCTCACGCAATCAGTTGAGTCTGATTTATGAATGCTAGGCTAGGTAAGTACAAGGTTATTAGACATATAGGTTGGCTCGTCACTAAGGACGCTGCTCCGCCCACTCTCGTTGCTATGAGGGGACATACGTCACAAGAATCCTCACAAGAATTCCAGAAGGGCATTTCCCTATCTGCCGTAAGAATAAAACAGGAATTTCGATTTATTAAAAATCGTACAAACTTTCATTTTTCTAATGCTAATAGCCACATTTGAATGTTTATTTTACTTGAGTAAAGTAACTAGGTAAAGCATGTAGTTTATACACTTTTTCTTAAATCTTCATGGAGTTAGGAGGGTTCAAAGTTTGAGGTTGCGAAAGTTAAACTTACGTGGCAAATTTTAATTTATAGCTTCTCAAAAAATCATCCGATTGATTTTTTTTCTTTTTTAATAAGATGCAGTGAGTGGGCCCAAACATAATCTAGGCATTCCTTTTATTCAAAACCACATTTATATTTATAAAAATTATTATTAGTAAGTTCATATTTAAAAATACTAAGGTATCCAACTCGGGCTTACCAAATTAGTCCATAGGTAAAAATCATTTTTTAAATTGAAAACTGTAAATAGATTTTTTTACATAAATAGATTTTTTACATTTAATATATATATATATATATAAAAGCAATTTAACAAATTACAACGACCATTTGCAAAAGGATTTTTTCTAAGACTAAAATTTAAGACACAAAAAATCGCACAGAGTTGATCATATATTAAGTACGCCATGAATTAAACATTAATAGTGTTATTACACGTAAAAATTCCAAGCGACAAAAATCGCCTGCGACTCGTACGTATTATCCACCTGAAACCTACGGATTATCCAACCACTTCATTGGCTGTTCGGGAAAAGGTTTTTCCATCGTCAGATTTCCAAGAAATCTGACGACCCATTTTAAATGAAATTTCATTCTTAAACTTCTAAACATCCCACACTATTACTTTTTACACCGTCGTATAGAGAAAAAAAATGTACTTTTAAATGCAATTTGTTTGAAAGCTGTATCTCAATTTGTTTCTAAGTTATTCTTTTTTTTTTTTTTTGTTTTTTTTTTTTGTTTTTTTTTTTTTTTTGTAGAAAGAAAAGGGAAATACAGATTACTGTATAAATCAATCAGAAAACTAATAAAATGCGGATTAAACCAATAAAAAGCTTCAGATATGCTTTTGATTTCCTACCCTGACGAGGACAATAACCATTTTTCCAAATGGTTAATAAATTATATATATATATATATATATATATATAACAATAAATTAGATTGCCCACTGACAACACCAAAAAGCATTTTTATATTAAAAATATCACTAATGTATTTAAATAAGTTTTGAAATTTATTAAAAGCGATATTTTATTACATGCATGTTCGCAGTTAATAACCGAAGAAATCACCAAAAATTTCACTACTTACAGCAGCCTTTTTGATTTTGGTTATTTCAGTTGTTTAAGCGTGTAGTTCGATTACATGTCTGCTAAATTTGTGTTTTATTTATATTATTTTATTTATTGACGAAGTTTTAATTTCGTTATGGAATATTAACCGGAAATAAATCCTGAACTATTTATAGTGTTTTAAGTGCAAACGGATTAAAGTTTCGTAATCGTATGTTCACGCGATGAACATAGATTTTAAAAAATTACTTTAAAAAACAAAATAAAAACAAATAAAAATAAACGAGGAAATTGAAATACAGTTTTCAAACAAATTCTGTTTCAAAAAGCTTTTTTTTTCCGATTCGGCAGTGTAAAAATTGAAAATGCTGCGATGTTTAGAAGTTACATGCATATATATATATATATATATATATATATATATATATGTATGTATTAGTAAAAGGGTGATTCATAAAAGATGGGCAGAACTTTAAGGGGTTATAGTACACTTAAAGACAAATAATATTAAATAGGAGACTAAGGGTCCCAGACGTATTCCCAAGGAGATAGGGGGCATTAAAGTTTAGGGTCCGAAATTTCAAATGATTATAAAACATGGAAAAATTGGTCGATTCGTTTGCGGTTTTTGCAAAAAATTTTCTTTATGCCAGTATTTTCTTGAAATAAAATTTTAAAGTTCAATTTCAAAAAATGCCGATAGGGGGCGCTTTAGACTTTGGAGTAACAAACAACTATTTTTTAACGTTATTTTTTGTATTTCTTTAAATGATTTCGAAAGCTTAGACTTAAACTTAAATTTTGATCTAAAAATCTGAGTCCTAACGAGTAGTTAAGTAGCGTAAACTGAAATTTGAAATTTGAAACCCTTCTCCCCCCAGAACAAAAATCAGTTATTCCCGATCTTTGTGTCGTAGATTAGGCTCTAACTACTGCCGCGTTTTGCTAAAATTATTCTTTATGTCAGTATTTTCTTGAAAATAAATTTTAAAGAAAATTTTCAAAAAATTCCGATAGAGGGCGCTTTAGACTTTGGAGTAACGAACAACTATTTTATACCGTTATTTTTTGTGTCTCATTAAATGCTTTCTAAAGCTTAGACTTAAACTTAAATTTTCAGCTCAAAATCTGAATCGCTGAGCGTGGTTCAGTAGCGAGGGGAGGGGGTTCAAATTTCAACTTCTGAACATAGTTCAGTTTGCACTACTTAACCATGCCGAACGATTCTGTGCTTTGATACGAGGCAAAAATACAACTTTCGTCAAGGCCTGCATAGTCGGAATTCACTCATAAAGGCACTGGCACAGTTGGAAACGTCGCTCATGCAAACGTTAAAGCTCCATTCCTGACGCTAGTCACCGGGTGAAGAAGGAAACAGAAAGTATGCAAATGTCAAATGGGGAAGAAGAAGAACACGTATGCAAAATTTCGACACGATTCAGGCATAAAAACCACTGAACGGTGAGTCAAGTGTAAGTGGCTGTAGTAATGAATCGGAAGATGGTGCCCTTCACGAATAAGGAAAAGGCTGAGATGCATTTAATTTACGGAGCTGCAGATGGAAATGGTGCAGAGGCACAACGAATGTACGGAGAGCGATTTCCCAACAGGCGGTTGCCTAACCGCAAAACTTTCGAGCGCTTGCACAGACAGTTGTGTGAGACGGGATCATTTCTCGCTTCCCGGTCGAATGCAGGTCGTGCAAAAAAGGACGAATCAGTAGTTGTTGCAGAAGCCATTCTGGATGTAGTAGCGGCGCAGCCAAGTACAAGTACACGAACAGTGGCTAGGCAGGTGGATACCTCACAGCCCATGACTTGGAGGATACTGAAGGATGAACATTTGCTCCCGTTTCATGTGCAACGAGTCCAGAAACTGTCTCCAGGGGATTATCCAAATCGTACTGAATTCGCCCGCTGGTTTCTGCAGCAGAACGCGCTAAATCCACATTTTGGACGAACTGTGCTTTTCACCGATGAATGTACCTTCACACGTGAAGGTACATTTAACACACACAGTGCACATGTATGGGCGGATGTCAATCCACATGCTACGTATCCACATGCTCATCAGAGACGCTTTTCCATCAATGTTTGGGCAGGAATCCTCGGAGACCACCTAATCGGACCGTACCTTCTTCCTGAACGCCTCAACGGTAAATCATACCTCACATTTCTGCAACATGTGCTGCCAGACCTGTTAAACGTTGTTCCTCCACGCATCCGGCGGGTCATGTGGTTCCAGCACGATGGAGCGCCAGCCCATTACGTACGAGACGTCCGCAACTATCTGGACATCACATTTCCGAACAGATGGATTGGTCGAGGTGGTCCTGTTGCTTGGCCTGCTCGCTCGCCAGATCTTTCACCCCTCGATTTCTTTTTTTTGGGACGATTGAAGGCTCTTATGTATGAGACACCCATTGAATCCCCCGAGGAACTGGTCGCCAGACTTTCCGCCGCTGTAGGGGAAGTGCTCGAAAAGCCTGATGTTTTGGCGAATGTTCGCCGTTCCCTTCTTCGCCGTTGTTCTGCGTGCATAACCTCTGGTGGTCACAATTTTGAACATTTATTGTAATTACATGTTAATAAATATGCTTTGGTAACATAATCCTAATTTGTGTCTTTTTACCTCGTATCACAGCACACAATGTGTGGACATGGTAAACTGAACTGTGCTCAGGAGTAGAAATTTCAAACCCCTCTCCCCAGAAACTTAACCACGTCTAACGATTCAGATTTTGGGCTGAAAATTTAAGTCTAAGCTTTAGAAAGCATTTAATGAGACACAAAAAATAACGGTATAAAATAGTTGTTCGTTACTCCAAAGTCTAAAGCGCCCTCTATCGGAATTTTTTGAAAATTTTCTTTAAAATTTATTTTCAAGAAAATACTGACATAAAGAATAATTTTAGCAAAACGCGACAGTAGTTAGAGCCTAATCTACGACACAAAGATCGGGAATAACTGATTTTTGTTCTGGGGCGAGAAGGGTTTCAAATTTCAAATTTCAGTTTACGCTACTTAACTACTCGTTAGGACTCAGATTTTTAGATCAAAATTTAAGTTTAAGTCTAAGCTTTCGAAATCATTTAAAGAAATACAAAAAATAACGTTAAAAAATAGTTGTTTGTTACTCCAAAGTCTAAAGCGCCCCCTATCGGCATTTTTTGAAATTGAACTTTAAAATTTTATTTCAAGAAAATACTGGCATAAAGAAAATTTTTTGCAAAAACCGCAAACGAATCGACCAATTTTTCCATGTTTTATAATCATTTGAAATTTCGGACCCTAAACTTTAATGCCCCCTATCTCCTTGGGAATACGTCTGGGACCCTTAGTCTCCTATTTAATATTATTTGTCTTTAAGTGTACTATAACCCCTTAAAGTTCTGCCCATCTTTTATGAATCACCCTGTATATATATATATATATATGTATGTATTAGTAAAAGTGAAACTTATTGATCAGGTGTTGCCACTGCCAATAGGATGTAAAGATTTAAAAAATGCCAGCATTTTTTGTTTTGCAATATAAAATTCTAAAATGATTCTAAGTAAACAGAAAATTAAAATTTTACAATAGAGATTGTGTAGCAAATTAAATAAGAAAAGTGTAGTTGTCTTTATTAAACAAAATAAAATGCTTTACGTTGTAAATAATATATGAATACTTGAAATATTGTAAATAGGCTTTTTTTAAAATTATTGTATAGTATATTTTTACCAAAAAAATAAATAAATAAATAAAATAATGGTGTTATTAGTTATTGAGAGCGCTAATACCCCCCCCCCCCCCTAGCCTTTGGAAATAGCCAATTCTTAGTTTTAAAGAACCCTGTAAAACTGTACTATGTATTTTTCATAAATATTTTTTTAAGAATAATAATTCCATATGTTATATTAATTTTTTTTTTATGTTTTTCACAATTTAGAAATATTTAAAAATTTATTAGGTTTTATAAACGTAATTCTGAGAAGTTACTGTTTTATTATTTTCTAATTTGTAGAAATTTTATATTAAAACATGAATTTTAATTAAATGAATTAAAATTACAACTCACTATTTTAATAATTTAATAAATAATCTAAAACAAAAATTTGGAAATAGGCAATTCATATATTTTATATATATATATATATATATATATATATATATATATATATATATATATATATATATATATATATATATATATATATATATATATATATACTAATAAAATAATCAAATAAGTGTGAGAGAGAAAAGAATAAGAACTATAGTGCAGCTATAATTTTTTTCTTTCAAAATTGTTTTATTTATTTTTCCCTCCTGCGTCACTATAAAGTTTTTTAAATTTAATAATTTTTTCCATGTAGTTTTACAAACTAAGGTCTCTTATTTCTGTACACGCGAAAAAAAAAAGTATTTTTATTTTTCATTCAATTAGAATTGTATATCAATTAACTGCATAGAGCAATAGAGCAATGACAAATTTCGACTCTAGTTTCGTTTCTTGGATTCTTGTGACGTAGAAGGGGGAGATCCCTCCGATTGGAGGAAAACTTACGAGCCAACCTGTATGTCTAATAACCTTGAGGTAAGTATACCTGAATTTTAAATGCAATGATCTAATGCAATACATATTTGGTAAAATCGAGTATCTTTGTCTCACATTTTATTTATCGCAACTGCTATTTCAAGCAGTAGATTCTGGATATGTTTTATGATTGGTATGTAATATTTCATTGCATAATTTTGTAAAATCAAATTATAAATATAAAAATTTCTTTAATAATTACTGGTATAAAACATTAAATAAATTATTTTTATTATTGGTTTCCAAAAGTGTGTTCTAAAATATCCCTATTATTTTTGTTTATTACGAAAGCATTATTATTTCCATCATTCCAAAATGAGTCTATTTCATTACAATTTTATGTAAAAAAAATATCTGTATATTTATTTTATGGACATAACTTGAAATCACACTTTTATGTAAAACTGAAATAAGATTGGATTTTATTTTACTTTATCTTTTATTTATTTAAACAAGTGTGTTTCAATTTTATGTTTCAGGACAAAAGATTATTTTTAACGATTATGTGCATATTTACCACCAATGATGTAGTAGGTAAAATAAGATTTATAACAATTTAATTGGTAGAACTGCTACTGTAAACAGTACTGTCTCTCGATACGTTTATGATCATCGTCCGTTCTCTATACTACATTAAAAGTTATTATATTAAACCATATCAGATGAATGGAAAAATTTCTCAATGTTGAGTTTCTACGTTTAGTACCATCTGTTAGAAATTTAAACATTTGCTACTAAAAGAAAAAATAACAAATGAAAATAATTTACAATAAAAAGCTTTCACGTTAATTTTGCTGTATTTTAATTCTTGTCATATATTACTTTTTTTTCTGCAAAGTTTTTCGATTAGCAATTGAAATATGCGGAACATCATCCTAGAATTTTATGGCTGATCAAACAGCTGCCAACTTCTAAGATTTATGGTAGCATTATTTTAGTATAAAAGTATTCGCTTTATCTTCTACGCAGAATTCTTTGTTTATATATCGTGAAGATATTTATTCGAGAAATATTGTGCGTAGCATCTGACAGTTTTATATTACGAATGCAACGCAGAAGATGCAACGCAATGGTAGTAATGTTATCCAATCGATCCAGGATTACAAGGATTGAGTGACTAAAACACTGAATATTGTTAAGTGTCTAAATAATTTGACGATATTTCATCCATCGCACGAAAAGCAGCATACTGCGCTGGCAATGAAACAGATAGATTCCGATACATCCAAACAGACTTCCCAACTTAACTTCTTTTCTAACCAAACATAATTGTATAGCAAATTTAGTTCTATTTAATGGATGCATACTACTTTTAAATGTTCAAAAAATGTAATTTTTGATGGTACTTGCCAAGCATAAGAAGAGCAACGTTTACTTCTCCTTTAAAAATAAATTGCATAATATTTTCCAGTTACGCTAGATTACTACTAGAAAAATATTAGCTGATACCTAATAAGCAATGCTTAAAATCATACGTTAAAGTTGACTCTTTCAAAATGTTGAAAATGTACTTTTAATAAATTCCATGCAAGGTTTCTCTTGAAAAATGCAATATTTTTTTTTCATTTAAACCTCACGGATTTATAGATTGTGTCTATAGCGAAAGACAGAACTAAAACATGTGTATATTTTTGCAAAATTTATATATATTTAAAATAGAGATGAAAATTTTCTATATTCAGGGTTGCCACAGGCGATTATTGTTTAATTCTAGTTCGCACAACTTTACCAACACAAAATTTTTTCCCATACGTTTTGAAACATTTACAAGAGAAATATACTACAAAATGTATTTCTTAAAAATAGTGATTCAAACAAATTATAATAAGAGTTGCTTGTGGCTGCCCTGTATATTGTTGTTTTGCAACTTATGAGTACATTTTTGTTTCTTTTGTAAGTAAATTAGATGAATCGTTTACATTTTGCCTTAATATAGGAACATAATTTATGTTGATAAAAAGACTTTGAGTTGATAAAAAATATATAATGTATAAAAAACTTATTTAACACTAGAACGGCGGGAAATTTTACTCAAGTTTTATAAAAATATTTCACATCAGAATTTTTACTTTAAACTATTTAACTTATCTATTTAAGTTATTTTTGTGCAGCATATATTAATCATATATTATAAAAAAAATTCTGGTCCGAATCGACACGTATTCATTCGCCAAGGGTCAAAATGACCCCTCGCCGCCGTTCTAGTGTTAAGAAATAAAAAAAAAAATTCTACAGATACGTCACATGAGAGAAAAATAGTGAAACATTTTAGAGAAAATTTTGGTGCGTAAAGCTATTGATTCAGAAATACGTTTGTTGTTGGTGGTTGTATATAAAATGGTACATAAATGCTGTCCCAGAAACCAACGTCTCCCGTCAATATTAAAATGTAACTATAGGGTTCACAATGAGACCACGAGAAAAACTCAGTTGAGTCTTTCCATTCTGTGAGCCTTTAGTGAACCTGGCAGAAAACTATATATATTTTCGTTGCCAACAAGATTTGTATGAATATACTAAATAAATATTTCTCTTTCACATAGAAGTTCCTGGAAAATTAGAATTTTTTAATTAATGGGAAAACAACACCTTAATAACGGAATGTCTCTGATTAAATAAAAGAAAAATTACCATGCATATATTGTGATAACATTGTTTTTTATATAAAAAAAATACATTTGAAACCTTGCTACCACTCCTCTTGATCATCATGTGATTCATACAGGCTGGTTTCCGCTAATTGTCGAACTTTCATGTGATTAGAATAGACTAAAAACGATAGAGTGACGCTTGTGTGCTTTTTTGGATGCGACATTTAATTGTATTGGGATAGTGGATATTTAATTGTATGGGGATTTAATTGTATGTCTATAGCAGTGTTACTCGATACGCGGCTGACACTGTTTAACCCTCTGTCTACCAGAAGGGTCCAATGGACCCGACATGTACATTCAAAATATTTATTCAAACCAGAAATTTCTTCAAAACAAACTAAATGTATAAATCAGGCAATAATGAGTTAAATAAACAAATTAAATAGTTTTAAGAAAAATTCTGGTGTAGAATGTTTTTATAAAACTTGAGTAAAATTTCCGGTAGTTCTAGGGTTAAATTGCAGGTATTTTTTTCTCCCAATATAAGACTAAATTTATTGTTCGATAACATGTGTGATACTATTTTTTATGAAATAATACTACTATATTATTTCATTTTTTTTATTATTATTTGTATTAGCAGTGATATTGCTATATACGCTAGAGCTGCGTTTGTATTAACCCTTTAACCCCTTCGCGACGGGAGCCTTTTACGAAATGTTTATTACTTTGCTACCGGTTTTAAAAAACAGAAGTTTGTGCCTATTCAAATCGGGAAAATGCTCGGATTAAATAAGGCAAATATTACAGTAAAATTTTATTGGTGAGGATAAACGAGGATCCTTAGGCCTATTTCCGGCGCGTATACGTGTCGCTCGTCCCCAAGGGGTTAACGCTCGAATTAAATTACGGTTGGATAATTCAAATTGCTTATTGGCACCACTTTTATGAAAAAGAAATAGTCACCTTATTTAATGACAGGTAAAACGATACTAAAATATAGCCAATTTCACTATTTTATAAAACTGGTGGGAATCAAACAATTTGAGTAAAAGGCACAGCCCGAGAATATCTCGGGAGCGATAATTAAGGGGTTAAATTAAAAATAAATCAAGAAATTTTCCATTGAAAGCACAATTATTTCTAATTATCTTGGTATCAGCTGGATGGTGTGTAGTACACATTAACCGATGATTGTACTGTTTGTTTTCGGATAGCAAAACCCTCCGTGCTTTTGCACATGCCTCTGGTTTTCTTTGATTTCATGAAAATATGTGTGAGCGGTGTTCGTTTAGCTGCGTTTGGCTGAGTGCCGATCTTAGTGACAACCAACAAATGAACAACTTCGGAAAATACCCAGCTCAGCGTAACACCTCTTTGTGTCGTAGGGTCGTCCTAGAATGCTAGTTGCGGCTTTCGAAAACGAATAGTATTTTCGCTATTCTTCACATTTAAATAAGTAATAAAAAAGAAACATCACCGGAAGAACATTTCCCCCTTTAGTTATGCTGGTGGAAAATATTTTTACTGATAAAATTAAAGCTTGGCTTTGCGTGTGAAAGATAGAGGTTCATAAACTTCGAAATTTCATTTCATATTGTATATTCAAGGTAAGTCCCCCTGCCTGAGGCATCTAATGATGAATCCAAGTTGTATAAGTTTGTGCCGAAGCTTCAAAGAATTTTCAATAGCACAATAACGCGAAGCCCCAAGTATAGTATTTTTTAGTATAATGACAGGAATAAAAATGTAAAAACAGTGACAAAACATCAGAAAAATTTCGGGAAAAAATATGCCGAGTGTATATGGATGAACGCGAAGTCATGAGATAAGAGGCTAAGAAAAATGTACATAAAATACAGGAAACAAACAAGGTGCGGTTTAATAAGTAAAGAAAACAATCAAGAAAGTACGAAATAGGAGATATCGTCGCTATAAAGAGGACGAAGTTTGGCAGCATTACGAAACTGAAAGAAAAATATTTGGGGCCATATAAGATAACTGTTGCAAGAATCTCTATCGATATGAAGAAGAAAATAACAGATCATGAAAGTCCGGGAAAGACGTCAACTGGAACCGACTATATGAAACCTTACCCTATGGGTTAAACTCCTGGATAAATTATCATAGATTAACTAGTGTTGAACACAGTGTTGCCAGATTGGGGGCTTTTTTAATTCAGATTATTTGACTTTCACCACTTTTTTAAAATAGTATAATTCGTCTTATTTTTAAGAATTTTTAATCTGTTTCTAAATAGGCCGAATATTTCTATGTCTAAAAAACGGTGACAATCAACAATCTGGGGACAAAAAAGTCCCCAATCTGGCAACACTGGTTGAACATGTAATAAAATTTTCTATACAAGAAAGAATATCTAAAAATGTAGCTGTGTAAACATAAATATAGAGTAGACAAAGATGTTGATATCGAGACACCATCAAGTCAGGATGACCGATCTGTAGGATTTGAAGTTAGGTATTGTCATGTATTTCACTTATGACGAACGTGACCAAATCAACTACTTCTCTGGTAATTATTATTAATTATGATTTGAACGCATGAGTTATAAAACCGAAATTCGCGGACATGAGCACTTGGACTTGAGACTTAAAAAATTAGAAAAGAATTAGTCTCTTATATTTATATCATTCATGAAGCATTGGCGTGGGAGATGCCAGTAAGGAAATTTTCACTATTATGCCTAATTAGACTGGTTAATTATATGTAAATATATTGTCTGAAACGTATTCTGGGCTTTTGTTTTCTTGTCTTAACCCGAACCTGAGAATCACGAGAAAAAAAAAAGAAACTCATCAGAAAACATGTTTGAATCCGAAAAAGTTCGAATTGAACAAACCCGCCAGTACATATTTAAAAAAAAAAAACAGTTCAGGAAAACTTTGGTTACCCGACAAGATACAGAACTAACCTCGTGTCCCAAAACCCTTAGTTGGCCCCTATAATGAACATTTTGCTTAGATGCAATGTATGTCAAGGGTTGTATGTTGCAGGGAATTTTTCAGGACAAATATCCTGAATTATCTTAGAAATTCATCCGTTTAAAAATCGAATATTTATCAGAAAAATAAATCTTGGATAAACGCGTGAAACTTATTTAAGAAGATATTTTCTATAAGAAAATAGTGGTACCAAATAATTTTGTACTCTTGAAATTTCAGGACGCGTACAAGCCCTGGCTTGCCGAAATAATTAATAGTCACACCGGTAAAATAAACTAGTGTAAATTATGTACATTTTACTGAAAAATTTTTAAAAAGTGACTTCAAGATGGTTCTTTAATTCGTTCAAGTCGAGTGTGTCTGTTTATGGCGGATAGAGCAGTACGATTATTAAGAAAGAAATTTTTAAAGAAATAATTTATTTTTCCTGGACACTCTCTTTCACAGAGTAATTAATTCCACAGAAATCCAACTACGCCTGAAAAAGGAGCCAGTGGTGGATGACTTAAGCACTAATCATCGCGTTGGCGATTTTTATCATCAAAACTTATTGCAAATTGTAACCCTATTGTTGTCTAGCGCGCTACGCTTCTGTGATATGCACATAGCAAACTTTCCGACGTTCGACTTTATCAATTTCATATATTGCTATTGTTAAAACAATTTTTAGAGGACCTTTTTACACACTTATTTTGAGGTCTTCAACAATCAAGTTAAATAAATTAACCTAAGATTTGTGTATTATATTGTGTTATTTTTGATTTAGAACGTGTATGTTACAGTAAGAAAAAAAGGAAAGAAATTCCGAAAGTGATAAAATTTTATTATTCAATGTTTGGCTGCCTATATTTTTTCACATTTATTTAATATTAATCTTAACTGCACAATTAGTGTTTAATAACTTTAAAGTATTTAGCAATATCAAATTACATTATTAAAATCTTACTATGGTGAAATTTTAAGTATAAAATCTGAGTGATCATATATACATAGCTGCCAACTTGTACGGATTTTTGCTACCTCTAAAATTGGATACAAAATTTTGCTTAATTCAAAATTGTCACGAACTTTCTGGACAACTCAATACATTAGTCAAATATAATTAATGTATATGTGCATTATAATATGTGTACTTATCTCTTTTTCATTTAAAAGAATCTATGTTTTATATAACCTTTCGTTATTTTTAAATACTCTAACCCCTTAATCTCGCTCCCGTGAATATCACGGGCTGTGTCTTTTACTCAGATGGTTTGATTCCCACCAGTTTTATAAAATAGTGTAATTGGCTTTATTGTGGTTTCATTTTACCTGAACGTATTATATTTCTTTACGTGAATGTGAATATTTCTTTTTCAAAAAAGTGGTGCGAATAAGCAATTTGAATTTTTAAGCCGTAATTTAATGCGACCGTTAAGTCGTTAATAACACACTTAAAAATTGTTTTCAAATTCTATTACTTAACCATTGCAATATCTTTTGAAACGTTACACGCTATTGTACTCTTTGATTTTCATATTTTATTGTATATTTTAAATAAAAGTGTATTTGGTTAAAATCAGAGATTTAAAAATGAGCTGATTAAAATAATTGATTTTAAACATTTAAGTATATAATTCACATATACAATGCTGAATACTCTATAAAATGACTGTCAATAGCTAAATATCATGAAAATCAATAAGCCAGATATCTTCTATGGAATAGGGCACCGCCCCCTGAATACTAGGCCTGAGCGCTGACACAAAAATGGCGGCTGTCGAAGACGGATTTTTTTCAGCGTGTATACGGTCCCTTAAATATTCCTACCAATAATTTTTTTCAGTTTGTTCCGCTTCTTTTTTTCTGAGAATAAACAAGGTAGAGAAATCTTTTATAAAATACTGCTGTCGACATTTAAGGGACCGTACCTACGCTTAAAAAAATCCGCCTCTGGCAGCCGCCATTTTTGTGTGAGCGCTCAGGCCTATTATTCAGGACGCGGTGAATAGGGTACCATTTCCATAGCTGGCAACCTGACATTAATCCTCCGTATTATGTGGATTGATTAGACCGAGGTTAACCACGTTTCGAACAATAATAAAATTTATCGGGTGCATTTTTATTCAGTTAATTTCTGGTTTCTACGTGGAATTTATTTAATCCCTTGGGGACGAGTGTCTTTTACAGAATTTTTCATCTTTTATCACCGGTTTTTCGTTACAGAAATGTTAACCTAATTGAATCGAGAAAATGTCCTGATTAGATAAGGCAAAATTTACAATAAAAAATAACTGGTTGGAATAATCAAGGGTTCTGAGCAACTTATGCGTAACGTCAGTGGTGGAAAATTGGCGCAGAGGAGGAGCCTATTGACACCACTAATATTTTATGGTAATCTTCATCTTAATAAAAACTGTCATTATATAAGACGAAAAATTCTACTAAAATTTAGTGGTGTCAATAGGCTCCTCCTCTGCGCCAATTTTCCACCACTGGCGTAACGTATACCGGTCGCTCGTCCCGAAGGGGTTAATTTCATTTCTTAAAAAAAAAAAAAAATGGTTCAAAGTGTATTAAACATGGGTCAAATTAACCCACATATTAAGGAAGATTAGTTGTAGCTTTGTACCTATGAATTTCCACAAGCAAAAATTACAGAATAATTAAAAAAAGGTAAATTATTTTAAATAAAACCACAAAATACAAATTCCGCCCCCTACTTCAATATCAGATAAAAATGTAAAAATGTATGGCAAAAAATTCAAGAATATTTATATTAAAATAATTTCTGAACATGTTAAAATAATTCAGTCTTAACCCTTTCAGGAGAAATACAGTTCTGCTGCTAAAATGTTAAAATGATTAACTTCCACCAGAATTTAGAAACAAATTTATTCTGAAATAAATAAATGCTTTTCCGCACATGTATTGTAATCAAAACTGCATATATATTAAGCGTACAATGTTGATGCTGGAATCTGGAGTATGTTGACACAGCTGTACCATCTGATGGAAGGGGTTGATAATGCAAGTACGGGGATTTTCAGAATGACGTAATATATGACAGAATATCCACTATCTGCGAATCTCTCGTGCATATTTTCTAAATCTTTACCCACTTATGGAAAATGAATCTTGTTTAACAGATTTATTGCAAAATATTTTTCTTACAGTTTATTTGATAAAATTATGTACATTAAAAAAAAAAAGCCACAATATCATTTAATTTCGGGAAAAAAACACTAATGCTAGGAAAGCATTATTGCCTTTTGCCCTTAAACTAAAATGACATTGGGACTTTTTTTAAATTCACATATTTTTATCAAAACAAGCTGTAACAAAAATATTTTGCAATAAATCTGGTAAACAAGATTCATCTTCCATAAATGAGTAAGGATTTGAAATTCGTGATTGAATTTTTAACAGGGATTCTCTAAATGGGATTGTCAGTTAAAAAAAATTAATCTGGCGATTTTAGGAAACTTATTGAAGTTATTGTCTAGACTCACAAAATATATCAACAAATAAATGAACAATGCTTGCTCGTTTAATAGTACAACATTTAATGCATGCATTTTAAATTAAAGTGACCCCGCATATAAAATGAAATGAGTTTTATATTATATGAATGAAATATTTGTAAGTTGTATATAACAGGAATGCAATGCGATCAAAAGAATACTGGAAAGTCATCGTCTGCGCTTGATAAACGAAGAAAAGGAATTAAAATTGAATATTTTATTTATTATTAAATTCTATACATACTTTAAACATTCATAAACGTTTTATTCTCATCGGGAATAGTCTTGTGTATCATTTTTTATAACTTTAGTACATCAAGAATTGCCTAAAAGATGAGACTACAAAATTCTATCTTTACATATTAACTACTTACTATATTGTATGCGTCGTTTTTCATAACATTAATAAAACATAATTAAAATTGAACGTATTTAAATCAGCACCATTTGTATTACATAATTAAATAAGATTTTATCGTTTTTCTTTTTATAAATTAAAATATAAGCACGTAGCTAACGTGTTTTACCATTTGGAAAAGGACAGAGATGAATTCTACCAGGAACAGGATTTTTCTTACAATTTCGAAAACTACAGCTATTCGATGGCCAACTTTTTGCCATTTTAATCAATAATATTAGTTCTAGAATGAGCTGTTTTTATTTAAATAATTAACTACAATAAATAAATTAAATAATCACGAATAAAAATTAAGCTGCCAGAATGTAAATACTACAAACAAATGAAAACACAACGTTTGAGCTTGAGTAGTTTTTGCATAGATGTACAATTAATAGATTATCCATAAAAAAGGAAACCGTTAAGTATATTCCTGTAGTTCAACCCCGTCCGCAACATGGCGTGTGACTTTGATTGATTTGAACTCGCCTTTAATCTCGCGGTTACATCCCCCATTTAAGATGGGACGCTTACTTTGTATACTGCTTTGATTGTAACTGCAAATTGTTTTTCACGTATCCGGTTGCAATTTCGGCTGTTAAAATTGGTACAAATAGCTAATATAATCGCTATTGAAAGTATTAAAGTAATTATAAATTTCAAAACAAACCGCATAAAGCATTCCCAATCAAATTTTCTTTCCTAATTTGTCATCCAAAAAGCGATTTATCGCCGTATAAGCAGCCTAACTTGTGTTACGGTTGTAGATCTCGTGTCACCCACAACGTTCGCTACTATCTATGCGACAGCCAATGTTAAAAACATTATCGTTGCGGTCTACCGAAGTTGATTCTCTGTGTGAACTCATTACTCTGCGAGAGTGAGCATGGGATGGAAAGTGTGGTATCAAGAGAACCAGAAAAACTTCTCAGTGATGCAAAAATCGGAAGACGTCCCTGGGGATAATTCTAGCCTTATACTAGCACCTGCCTTTAATAGGTTACAATCAAATACTTTTGAATAATTTAATGCCTTTTTTAGGCTCGGAATTTCTTTTACAAATAAAGGGAGGATTACTCTACGTAAATAGTGATGAATATTTATCATGAAAAAAATTTTAGTCCGTGCCTCTATAATGCTGTGTACTTATATAACATGTTAAAATGTGTTCTTTTAGCCTACGAACGAAAATTGGAAAAAACAAATTTTAAATTTCCGATACTTGTGTTGAGGGTTTTTTTCTCAGTAACAAAAAGTCTATCGTATACACGGGGGATTTTGATTTTTAGAGAAGGATTCATCCCGCCACATTTTTGGAATTGTCACTGGACTCCACTCTTACAATAGTTAATAAATGATGAATAAGTCAAGCGATACAGTAAGTTTGGGTGGCAGCATCTTCTGGAAACAATAGTACTGTTAAAACGTATAGTCAATCAGCTAGCGCACAAGCAAGATGTGTTGCCAAAGCAACATTGCACGGTCCTCTACAATTGTAGTCGGACGATATCTGATACAGATGATTGTTTTGGGTAATATCTATGTCATCAGCAAGCCCTGCATGTATCCCTTGAAACAACCCTGCTATGTTCCAAAGGCATGCCTCCAAACACCGTTTTATGTCAGCTGACTAGCAGTTTTTATCTGTATCATCTAATCTATTACCTATACAAGAATAAACAAAGCAAAAATTACATGCAAAAATGTTACCTCGCCTCCCTGACTGAAAATATACTGGGAAAACTGAAATCTAAGATTTTTTATATCTATCGTGAAAAAACGTCCTTGTTATTGGAAAAATGTAATTTTATTATAACTCAAAACAAAACCGTCTGTAAATAAATATCTATAAATGACGTTTTCTCAATTTTGGGTATCACTATTCAAAATATTCTCTCTTATTAATGATAAAAATTTGAAATTAATGAAGTCAGCGATTGCTATTTAAAAATAATGCTACTTAAAAAACGGAAGACTTGTAAGGCATGATGATTGTGTCGTAATCGTGGCCATTCGTTACAATATTGCCTATTGTATAAGAAATAAATTTTTACTACCAGAAACATAAAACAGTAAATACAAAATATAAATATAACATTTCAAGTAATTGCGAGGACGATGTCGACCTGCTGATATCTTCAAGGAAACTAATCCAAATGGATTAGTGTCTTGTAATTGGCGATGTCTAAATCAAAAGTCACCCCTCGCATCGGAAACTTTTAAATAAATTTTACTTTTTATGACTGTGGTAAAAATTAATCAGTTGTAAAATTGCTTTTGCTTATCTTGAACTGAAAATTTTCTGGTGTGAGTTCAATATTACATAAACACAATCTCTTGCCCCTCAAAGGGTTACCAAACAGAGTACGGGAGACGCGAGATCAAATCTTTTGGCCACCTGTAATTATGCCCACTGGTGATATTTTTGCGTGTTATATATAACAATATACTCAAAAAACTCAAATTTTTACAATTCATATTACTATTCATATATATACAGGGTGTTTATAAAGTCCCGGAACCATTTTGATGTTTAATAACTCATAAAATAATAAAGATAGATTAAAATTAATAACATAAATGGTTAGATAGACTCAAAAAGTTTCATGACCCTTGTCAATGAACTTCCACGTGTGCCCCCTTCGTCGCACGGAGAATATCAAGTCGATAGTCAATTTCACGCTAGGTAGCGGCAAGCATGTCGGCATCCACAGAGGCTATTGAGGTTGTAATTCTGGCTATTAAGTCATCAATGTTCGACACTCTCCTCCTGTAAACATTGTTTTTTACAAATCCCCAAAGGAAAAAGTCCAGCGGCGTTATATCAGGTGATCTGGGTGGCCAAGGAATTGAACCTCCTCGCCCAATCCATCTTCCTGGAAAATGGTCATTCAAAGAAGTACGAACGATAGTACCCCAATGAAGTGGTGCACCATCTTGTTGCAAAATGACATGTGGCTGTAGCTCTTCTAGTTGTGGAAATACGAAGTTTTCCAACATGTCTAAGTATACGACTGATGAGACCGTCTCTTCTGTAAAAAAGAAAGGCCCAATGACTCGGTCGTGCATTAGTCCACACCACACATTAATTTCGGGAATCCCTTACTGCCTCACGGTATTCATGGAGGTTTTCAGATCCCCATATGCACACATTATGGCGATTAGCAATGCCAGAAACATGAAAGGATGCTTCGTCGGAGAACATTATACGCTTCAGAAAAAATGTATCATCTTCTATTCTCTTTAGCATCCCGCAATAGCCTCTGTGGATGCTGACATGCTTGCCGCTACCTGGCGTGAAATTGACTATCGACTTGATATTCTCCGTGCGACGAAGGGGGCACACGTGGAAGTTCATTGACAAGGGTCATGAAACTTTTTTAGTCTATCTAACCATTTATGTTATTAACCCCTTCGGGACGGGAGCCTTTTACGAAATTTTTAATCTTTTGTCACCGTTTTTTAAAAACAGAAATTTGTGTCCTCTTGAATCGAGAAAATGCGCTGATTTAATAGGGCAAATTTTACAGTAAAATTTTACTGGTGAGGAAGAACAAGGATTCTGAGTGCTTCATGTGGCACGTATACGTGTCGCTCGTCCCCAAGGGGTTAATTTTAATCTATCTTTATTATTTTATGAGTTATTAAACATCAAAACGTGTC
Source organism: Maratus speciosus (assembly GCA_963932465.1). NCBI lineage: Eukaryota > Metazoa > Arthropoda > Arachnida > Araneae > Salticidae > Maratus > Maratus speciosus. The sequence continues at coordinate 605,268,535 of OZ010786.1, read as the reverse complement.
CGGGACTTTATAAACACCCTACTTTGAATAGAAATAATGTCATTATTATATAATATAAACAAGGACAGAGGATGTATTTTGGTTAAATAATGTAACATGGAAATATAATGGACTTAGGCAAGGATTCTTGATTAACAGACGAGCAGCGCATGTTCTCAGTACGTTAAAAATTTAATTTGAATTTTTTAAATGGAAAGCTAGGTCGATTTTGCTAGATGGGTGAGATTTTTGTATTTAGATTGCTTGATCGTAAACACTTAAATTAAACAATTACTATTTATTACTATTTCAAAATCAGGTAGCAATAACTCAAGTACGGTGAAACAAACCCGCCTAACTGGCAATACTGAGGCGGGATATTCCATGGAATTCCCAGGGCGCACGGTACCACTATTTCACAGTAAAAATTTTCTGTTAAATTTTTCTTTGGAAGATTTTGTAATTACCTTACACAAGGGTCACAATCGATAGAGAAAATTTTATTGCTCCTACCACAATTTTGAAAATAATATCTTCATCGCACCTTTTCTATAGCATATCTTAAATAAAATTGTTATGAAGATTACCGATTAATTGTTCTAGTAAGAGCAATAACATTTTCCCTATAGAATGCGACCGTTGCTTAAATCCTATAATTTGGAGCAGTTTTCTGCGATTAAATAAATGTAAAATTTCTGTAACAAAATTCTGAAAGAATCTTGCGTACCCTAAAACAGTGTGTAAAATTCACTAATAAGTAATTGTAGTATATTTTATACTAGTTATTACTCGTGATTTGTCCATGTAAGATTTAAAGGAGAAACAATGCATTTATTTAACAAATGATATCAGCCCAGTTAATTAAAAAACATATACAATAAACGAACTTTTTAGCGCATTTCATAGTAGAAAAAAAAATAGTTTTGATTATCCGATTCTCTATATTTATGTTTTTATTTATGAGATCCTATTAATTTTTTCATACACTTGATATTTCGTCTGCTTTTTCTAAGATTTTATTTTTTATTTTATTTTATTTTATTTTATTTTTTTTGTATCCTACCTGTTTGAATTTGAGTTTCGCGGTTACTCTACGTCCCGAGAGTCGGTGACATCGAAAACTCCGTCACTGCCGAATTGAAAAATGTAAATCGATAGTAAAAAGTCATATGAACAAAATGAGGTACGCATGATTACGTTTGAAAAGCCGAAATTATGCTTAATTAAATTAATTAATTATTAAAAAGCTATATTGTTTCACTGTCATCGGGGATATTGATCACTCTTAGAGAATTTTATAGAAAATTTTGTGGTCTTTTAAAAAAAAATTGGTATACCAAAGTTTATTCTCCTGGAAAAAGTCTGTCACAACTACTTTTAAGAAACGTTCGGCGATAAAATTTCATATTTATTTTGCTTTGAATTTTCACCGTCTTCTAGTTTATTCGCGTCTAGCCGCCGACGAAGTTTCGGCTTTCCGCGAAAATCTTTACAGCTTTTTAATATTAATTAAACCTTTGGACTCCAGAGATGACTCTCACTCACCACTAGTGTTGCCAAGTGTCCCGCGTAATTCGTAGCTCCAAATGATCTGGATACAGTATTTTAAAGTAACATTGTTCTCCTTATCTATTAGCACAATTATTTGCGATTAAATCTATATAAAAAAGTATATCCTTTGTATATTGATATATATAGGAGATTTTAAAAAAATGTATGGCCCTGATTAGTACCTTTTTTTGTTAATGTGGCTTTTGCTGCCTCCTTTCAGCTTCTCCTGCCCAAGCTTGGCGAGTGTAACTCTGACCAGTGTTAACATTTTCTCTATTTTTAATCCCTCTTATAGTAGTTTTATAACTGCAGTTAGACCATTTTATAATAATCTTTAAGTATTTATCAATTTTTTACTCGTTTTAAGTCTTAACTTAAAATTTAATCTATTCCACTTATATAGTTAACTATTTATTTTCTCTTTAAATTTCTTATTTTTATCTCTTAACCCTTAATTGCATGATTTATTGTTTTAGAATTGTGTTTTTTATTTTTATATTATGCATTAGACACCAGGAATCTTAAGATAGGTTTTTAACTTTATTTAATAGCATAATTTTATAATTTATAGTGGAGTAATATAATATTTCTATATAAATATAGTGGTTGGAAGAACTTAATTTATGTATTAAAAAATAAATAAAAAGGTGACGGAAATTTACATCACTATGCATTTAAGGGTTAAGCAGTCCTAAAACACAGTTAAACCTTTCCCAATGACTCAAAAAACATAATACATTTCAATTCCTAGACTGGGTGTTAAGCTGATATCAGCTAGGAAACCTCTCAATACTGCTCATGTGTTTTGCATGCGATTAAAGATCACGAAATAAACTGTAAAAAATAAGTGGTGTCCAGGGCATTTAAAGCCCAGATTTACGCGGTACTAGTGGTGCGACACTAGTGGTGAGTGAGAGTCATTCCTCGAGTGCAAAGTTTTAATTTAATTTAACTTATTTTCGTCTTGTCAAACTATTCATTCCTAGATCATTTTCTTTACATGACTTTTTACTATCGATTTACATAAAAAAATTTCAATTCAGAGATGACGGTATTTTTGACGTCACCGGCTCCCGGACTATATGTCGCAGTGGTCATCTGGTAAAATATGAGTAATGAAGTGAACGCTTCTAAGAACGAATGTGGAGTAGGATCTTTCCGTTCAGAAGGAAAATCGGGTTTGGACATGGAACTATTAATAAAGAGGAACTGACATATCCTTAAAATAGTGAAGCTTCAACTGTAACCGCTATCACAGGAGTTATTTATCGAAGGTGGAAACTCCCACCAGTAGGTTTATATAGATATTTTCATCTTATTTAAACGCCTTATTATTACAAAATTTCAGTCATAAGTAGTGGTAGAAACAGATTTTCCTTTTTACTGGTAGGAGTTTTCTATGGTTTGTAGTTGGCCCTGCGTTTCCGCCATATTGTGACAACCATGAAAAAAACTGTGAGTTTTATAAAGCATACTGACACCAGTAAAAACAAATAGAAATTTTTATGACATTTTTGAAAAAAAAATTCCATGAATAAGACGTTTCTTTAATACGAAATCTTCTATTCAATTTTACTGGTGGGGTGTTTGACCTATCGGTAATCAGAAACTGAAGAACCGATTTTAAAAAAAGCAGCCGCCATATTGTGACAATCTCCTCAGTTACTTCACTCACAACTGGTAGACAATACACTATATGTCTCCTCCATTTTATTCATAACTCCATTGGTTTGGAGCTCTCGACGAAGCTTTGACTGCCCGCTCAGGTGTACGCAATTTGCTGCCGAATTCCAGCGGAAAGTATACTCCTATTGATAAGAGTCCTTCAACGTATTCACAATAAAATGCATTTTCCGGCTTAATGGTTTCTTGCTTAAAAGTAAAATTTTGATACTAGTAAATTTATTTCAGAACAAATTAGTTTTAAACGTATCGTTTCTTCAACATCAAAGCAATACAGTTTTAGTTAACCAATTATTCAAAACACTTTTATACTACACGGTTCGTACGGGTACCTTTATTTTCAAGACGAAACATCAGAATTTTTTTATAGAAAAATAAATGTAGTTTAAACGCGCGAAATTTCGTCTTATTAAAGGATAGAGTTTCTATAAGAAAATACTGGTACCGAAGTATTTTTAATCTGAAAATTCAAGGACCCGTACGAACACTGTACTAAGTATTTTCCTTTCATACTTCTTTTAAAAAATGCTCAAAAAAATTTATCAAATGTTTCACCTTATTTTCCATTTCGAAATATGAAAATCTTGATCCATTTAAAAACAATAAATTCGTGTTGTATCCAGGAAGGAGTAGTTCAGATGCACGGGGTACCTGTACTTAAGGGCTCAGATGACAGAAAATGATTTAAAATTTCAGAATCTCATTTTTGCGATTAAAATATATAACAGAATCAGACAAATTTCAATAATAACTCATTTGTATTTTAGGTCTACCGGAAAGTACTGTCCGATAATGTTATTCCACGCCTACTTTTAAAAGAATCAGATATCTTCATCGCCACTACTATTTTGAAATGGTAAAATTCCCATTGTTTTCACATTTCCCATTAAGGTGAAAACAATGAATTTTAAAAAGTAGGCGTAATAGATGTAATATTTTCACTATAAATAAACCGCTTAACAGATATTTTAAGTTAATAAACAAACAACATAAGAAAAGTTTCTCATCTTTTTTTGTAATGCTTATTTTGGTACTTTTTTGGTTAATCGGGGGCCGGTGTTTATATATTATTTATGTATATATATGTTTACATACATATATACATATCTATACAGGGTGCAATATGTTATCTATCGCCGATCTTTAATTTCTCAACCGTTGGCAGTAGACATATAGTTCCAATTACAAAAACGTTTCAAATGAGGTAAATATTTATGTTGTGGCATTATTTAAAGTAAAAAATCAATTTTATAAAAATTACGAAATCTAACTTTTTATACGGTCCCCCAGTCCCTATAGTTATATTTAGTAAAAGGTTATACTCATATCATAACAGATATAACCCAAAAAGTTTGACATCTGTACTGCAAAAATTGGCACAGTTATTCAATTTCAAAGTTTGAGATTTTTGCACATGATTTTGTCTTTCATTGAGGGATCAGTTAAAAGATGAATTAAAGTAATTCGAGATAAAAGTCAGGGTGCAATGTCCTTTTTACAGCGAAACCACTTTTAGCCGGTATCGCCAAATCGGGGAATCAGCAAAGAGGGTTATTTCATCTAAAAATTTGAGCTTTTAATGGGTCGAACAATATTGAAACGTCAAAGTAGGTAGAATCAACAACCGGAAAATAAAACATACTCACTAAGGACTAGATAAATGGCAGCGGAATTGCAGCCGGATTTTGATCTCGAATTACTTTAATTCATCTTTTAATTGATCCCTCAATGAAAGACAAAATCATGTGCAAAAATCTCAAAATTTGAAATTGAATAACCATGTCAATTTTTGTAGTACAGATGTCAAACTTTTTTTGTTATATATGTTATGATATGTATAAACTTTTACTAAATATAACTATAGGGGCTGGGGGACCGTATAAAAAGTTAGATTTCGTAGTTTTTATAAAATTGAATTTTTAATTTAAATAATGCCACAACATGAATATTTACCTCATTTGAAACGTTTTTGTAATTGGAACTATATGTCTATGACCAACGGTTGAGAAATTAAAGGTCGGCGATGGATAACATATTGCACCCTGTATATACATACATGTATGTATATATTTATGTGTGTGTGTGTACATATATATATGTACATATATGTGCATATAAATGCATATATGTATGTAAATATAACACTGGCGCCCGGCTAACCGAAAAGTACCCTTATTTTGCATATTTAGGAACTTTTTTTTAAATCCATTAAAACTCGATAGATTAAATTTGTCTGTGCACAGGGTTCAGTGTTGCCAGTTTGGGGAATTTCTTGTTCCCAGATTGTTGATTGTCACAGGTTTTTTGAAATATAAATATTTTGCCTATTTAAAAACGCATTAAAAATTCTGAAAAATAAGGCGAATTATACTACTTTAAAAAAGTGGTGCCAGCAAATAATCTCAATTAAAAAAGCCCCCAATCTGGTAACACTGACAGGGTTGCCAATTCGGTCTTCAATTTTAATCCGATACTTCAAATTCATACCGGAAAATTCGAAAGAAAAGTTTTTACTTTATGTGATAGCTGAATGTCTCTTATTAAATAAAGCATAAAAAACTATTCCTTATTCCTGATATGAACTCTAAATTTCTGAATATAAATGGAGGCTAAACTGGCAACCCTACTTGTTCAGCTAATTTGTTTCAATATTTTATTTTTATTTTTTAGTGATAATTGGTTTAACTTATTTGTTACAGAAATTTAACATAAAATATAGAACTTACTGAATGAAATATCTTAATATTTGTTCCTTCTCGGGCTTCTTGAGGGCAAGCAAAAATGTCTCTAAATATTGAATTCTCACCGGAATAATCGAAAAATTTTATTTTTAAGTAACCCACTGTCCCTCAAGGGGTTATGCAATATACGAAATAAATTGTTAAATTGCAAATTACTTTTTTGTTTATATATTTTGTAATATTTGTTATTATATTGTAATAAATAAATAAACAATTTTCTACATTATACTTCCCCTATGAAATTTAAAATGTCGTCTCAACCAACAAATAATCATTAGAGCTTAAACAGTTATTTTTTTAATTAAAAAGTTATTACATGATTAATGGATTCAAATCTTTACATTGTTTAAAATTATTCAATTTTAAACTTTAAAAAATTAAATTTAAGAAATATATTAAATTACGAAAATTTATTACATTTATTAAAATTATTGAAAAAATTTCAGCCCTAATTATTATTTTGTAGTTGCAGTAGCTAATCAATGATCTAAATCCCTAATCCTACCACCACCTGAAATTTACACGACTTCGCCAGAACAGAACAACTCAGCGAGAACAAAACTACTGAACATATTTTTTTCCACAATTTTTCGTACTATATGTTATTCTATAGAAATAACAAAAAAATCTTGTACCCCCCCCCCCCCCACCCACCCACCGTGGTTTACATGATAAAAAAAAACAAAAAAAAAAACAGCAGAAACCATCGAAACGCAGATCATCAATCTAACTGCGCCCCCAAATAATCAAGATTATCTTTTTTTTCTATTCGGGAGGGGAGAGGCATATTTACACATTAAAATATCAAAATATGCAGATTAGTATTTAGAATTGATTGATTGAATAAAAAAATACAAGTGGAAATCTAATTTAATATATTCCTGTTAATTTTTATTGTAAAAGTATACAGAGTAATTTTGTCATCGAAACAACATTCACTGATTATTTTCGCCAAACACGATTCCCGCCAAGACGACCCCTTTGACAACGAAAGCTCTGGCCAATCAGATTTCAGGACGGCAAAACATGGTTGAGAAAAAATATTTATTTGATGCATTATGTTCGATTACACTGCGATCAACGATGATCCGAAAAAAAAATCTAAATACAAAAGTTATGTATTTTTCGCCCGTAGAATCCGAATCTGCAATACAAAAGGGGGTTTATCTTTCAAGATTTATAATTAGGACCTGATCCCCATTGGGTCGAAGAGGGTGTCAACTTTGGTCTCACTGAATACCTTTTTTTTAAAAAAAAAATACATATTTAATACGTATTTTTCCGTTTTTCAATGAGATATGTGTTTCTCGAGTTATTAGACCGTTTCCAGACTTTTCGGACATGCTGCATATAATGTTTTGAGAACAGTGTGAACTGTAACAAACGGACTATTCTCTATGTGTATTGAATACACATGAGAACTATGGAATTACTATCCTCAAGTTAAAGGATATTTCAGTGCAGTTTCTGAAAGAAAAAATTCTGGATGTTTCGATTTATTCTTTGATTACAGCAAAAACGAAATTGGTCAAAAATATTGCAAAAGCATGAAGGTTTCTTTTTTAACTTTCAGTTTTACTGTAAAATTTAAAAAATCTTCACATATTAAGTTGAATGTTTTAAGAAAGCTGTTCTAGGAAAGTGTGTCTGCATTTTAAACATGAGTGATTTAATGCACATTGGTAAAAATGAGTCTATAACCCTTTGCCCTCGAGAGGTGACTCTCACTCACCACTGCCACCAGTGCTGCTAGTTGTGCCTCGTAATAGTCCAAGAGCTGTTGAACATTTTAGGGAAGGTATTTGAGGCACCCTGAAAATTTGTGCAACACTTCTTTTGTAATGGCTGAATACGAAATCGAATGTCTGGCTGAAGGATCGTGGCCCAAAAACTGTGCCAGACACGTGTCAAGTGCCATTTTTTGACTACCCCAAAAAAAGGTATTTGAGGCACGCTGAGATTGAGGCAGAATAATATTTATGCTTAGAAAAAAATATTTTGAAAATGGCAGACACTTTAGTCGGCACAAAAACTGTGCCAGAAATGTGTCAAGTGCCAAATGGTACTTGACACGTGTCTGGCACAGTTTTTGGGCCACGATCCTTCAGCCAGACATTCGATTTTGTATTCAGGCATTACAAAAGAAGTGTTGCACAAATTTTCAGGGTGCCTCAAATACCTACTCAAAAATGTTCAACAGCTCTCCTACTATAAATAATGTCTTGGAATGCTCTGGACACCACTACTTTATTACTGTTTATTTCGCTGTCTTTAATCGCAGATAATTCTGCCGGTAAATAAGGCGAAGAAAAGCACTTGGAAATACTAGTGTACATTTGGAGTTGCGATTCGCACGTGGAATCCGTCAACACTAACTAATAGTGAGTGAGAGTCACTTCTCGAGTGCAAGGGGTTAATGTTTTATTTATCTCAACTGCTTTTCAAGCAGTAGCTTCTCGATATGTTTGGTACCCAGTCCAAACCCAACCACCGCGTCACTTAGTAAAAGTATTTTTTAAATAAAAAAGATTTTCAGATAAATACTGGTGTGAAACTTTAATTAAATTTATTTTCTTTCTACAGTGTTTTCTAAAAGAACTCTAATACTTTAGCCTATTACATTTCAAAATCACTCTATTTCATAACGATTTGATGTAAAAAGTATATCTGCATAATTATTTTATAAAAATAACTTGAAATAGCACTTTTATATGAAACTAAAATAAGTTACAACTTTATTTTTCTTCATTTATCTTTAATTTTATTTTATTTCCAAAGTGTTTTTTAAAAGAACTCTAATACTTTAGCTTATTACAAATGCATTATTATTTCAAACATTTCAAAATCACTCTATTTCATAACGATTTGATGTAAAATATATATATATGCATAATTATTTTATAAAAATAAATTGAAATCGCACTTTTATATGAAACTAAAATAAGTTACAATTTTATTTTTCTTCATTTATCTTTAATTTATTTTAAAAACGTGTTATTCAATTTTATTTTTACAGGAGGAAAGATTCTTTTTAACGACTGTTCCTGGTATGTTCTGTTTAGTGAGATCTACGATGCATAAATATATTTGAATGCTAACCATAAGGGAGATAGTTCTTGAAATAGGTGTATAATATTTCATTTGATATAACTACTACTGTAAGCAGCACTGTATCTCAATACCTTTATGGCCATCGTTTGATATACTTATATATCGAAAACAATTATATTAAACCTTATCAGATGAATCTAACATATTTCGCAAGTCTAAAAATCGCAGCTCCGTTAGCTTCTAAGACCATTTAGTACCACCTGTTAGGATTTTAAACATGCTCTACTAACAGAAAACAAATAAAAATAATTTACAATAAAAGTCTTTCATTTTTATTTACTTGTATTTAAATTTTTGTCACATATTACCTTTTACTACCAAGTTTTCCGATTAGCAATTGGAACATGCGGAACAGCATTCTGGAATTTTATGGCTTATCCCACAGCTGCCAACATCTATGATTTATGGTAGCATTATTTTAGTACAAAGATATTCGCTTTATCTTCTACGCCGAATTGTTCGCTTATACATGTTGAAGGTATTTATTGGGAAAATATAGTGCGTAGTAGCTGACAGTTTTGTGTTACTAATGTAACGGAAGGTGTAACGCATTGATAGCAGTGTTATTTAATGGATGCAGGATTACAAAAATTGATTGACTAAAGTACTGAATCTAATTAAATGTATAAAGAAGTTGACGACACTGCTTCGATCTTCCGAAAAGCAACATGCTGCGCTGGAAGTGAAACAGATAGATGCGGATATTTCCACCAGAAATCGAAAGTTAACACTTTTTCTAACCAACAGTGATGGAACAGTGCAGCACGAGAGAATCATTTTACACTGGTAAATTTTAATAGTATTTATTCATCGTCTTATTCCAGGATAATATTTCTGAGATTTTTGAAGGCGTACAATATAAAAAAAAATAGTGGTTGCAATCGCCCAACTGCTGCGTCACTGTTTTATCACTAAACCAAACTTAACTGTGCAGAGATTGTTTTTCTATTTAATGTAAACTATATGGCCGAAGGTGACCGATCACTTGCGATTTTAGATGTGTTGTTAAATATCTAGAAAAATACATGAGGAATCAACCTGAAACTGCAGGTGTGTAAAAAGTATAGTATAAGTCATATATTTCCGCGAAGATGTTTTCCTGAAACCCCATCGGCAACCGTCAACAAATCGAAAAAGAACGAATATCTTTTGGATAACCCTGTACAAACTATTCTAGCAAAAGCGTTCAAACACGAGACAATTAATAAGAGGCTTATTGTAATATACTGTGTACATTTTTATGAGGATAGCATGCATACTCGTAGAGAAATTAAGGTTTTTATAAAAACAGCTCCAAATTTCGCCAAGTTTTTTGCTTATAATTTGCAGAGTTCTTAATATAAAAAAAAAGTTCTTTTCAGAAAATATGACAAACAATATTGTACACAATACCTTGCAATCAGAATTAAAAAATAATAAAAATTGGATGAAACATTAGCATATTTACTAAAAAATGTTTCACAGCTCATGTGCGAATGCAACCAAAATATAATGTATTAGCTAAGTATATAGAGCAACGTTTGTGAAAGTCTCAAAATCATAGCTTGAATATTATGAAAATAATCGTCGATAGAATAAGCTCGAAATCCGTTGTTCCCAAAAAACAAGCAAAAAGATCAGGGGTTATATCAAATATCTGTTGATTAGTGCCAAGATAGCGCACACAATATTGCACTTGCTAATATATTTGGATACAGACCCTGATATTTTTGCTTGTTTTCTGGCTGATTTCTTGCCACGAACCAGAGATCATTTCAAAAAAGAAAAAAAAAGAGTTCGATGAAGATTTTTCGTTGTAACGGAATTCCTAAAAAAATACACTTCGTTAAATCGGAATTTTTAATACATTAAGGTTAGTGCAATTTGAAAAGGGGATTTGTCAAAATTCGTTATAACAGGATTTTTCGTTGCAATGGAATTCGTTGTAACGGAAATCTACTGTATATATATATATATATATACCCAATATATATAAAATCCTAATGAAACGAATTTATGAAACGGAAGTATGGAACGAAAGTATGAATCGACTGATTAAACAACTGATTATGTTTCACGGCGATTTCTCCTAAAATACGGAATACTTTGCAATGAAATTAGCACCAAAAATCAATATTGATCCCCAAATTTCAAAACTGGTATTAGAGTATTTGAATTCGAATTAGTTTTCGAAATATTATTTTTTTTCTAATTTTATATACATTTTTCTAATGATGGCAACTGAAATTTTAATCAAACAGATATATTTTTCAGATTTTAGAAAAAGTTACAATTTTTAACTAATTTGGCGAGAAGAGTGGCTTCCCTTAAATGTATGCTAAGAAATGTATCAGGTTACTTTTATTCATAATTCAATTTGTATTTCATTATCATTTTATTTAATACAAACTGAAACATTTAAAATAAATGGCTTTCACTTCTTTATTTTTTTAAAGACATGAAAAGAAAAATATTAGGCACAGATGTCATATACGTACCGGGGTACCTAACTGGCACCAAAATGGCATTATTTTGGTTGACATGGTAACCCGTCTATTGTTGTTTATTTAATAATACATGTTTATTTACTTTATTTTCTTTTTTTTAATTACATAAATTGTTTTCTTCTATAGTTAATTATATTTTTGGTTATTTTCCTTTAAAAATAATAGAAAATAATTAAAAAATACGGTACTATTTAGCTATTCCATCGACCCATTTCGCCAAATTATATAAATCGCCATACCACTCGCCAAATTATACCATGGAAACTTTTACGTAGTTTTATTCGAAAAAGAAATTTGATTTTTTAATCAAAAGGGAAAACTTTCGTCACAGATATCATATACGTACCCATATTAGCGCGATTTTTTTTGACGCCAATATCATATACGCAACGGGTAGTTAACTGGCGCTATAGTATAGTTATTTTGGTAAGCCGGATGTTGTTGTTTATGCTGTTGATGTTTTCCCCCAAATTAGCGTCGTAAAAAATTGCTCCACTATGGGGCCGTATATGATATCTGAGCCAAACTTTCACATGAAAAGCGGAGGGATCAGAGCGTATTTATTTATGGCAGTTACATGACTTCGACTATTATAATATAGTTGAAATGATGGCGATAGAATAATATTTGGCGATATATATAGTAGCAATATATCTACTTACTAATGAAAGTGACTTCATAAATGTGCAGAGTAGAGCCTTAGCATCGGCAGCATTCATGATACAAAATAAATAGAAAAATCAGCAACGTGTATTTTGTACTCATACGCAATAGAAAACAAAAAACCTCAGACAAACAAAACCTCAAGCTGATGCTCCTTGGATAAAACAGAAAATATTCTTCTCAGGTTAGATACCTAAAAAAACTAATAAGAAATTATCCTACTGTCACAAAAGAAAAATCGAACTGAAAGAAAAATCTTTGTTCAGTCTCTTGAGTGGCGCCATATCAATGCGTCGCTGACATAAAGGACATAATGCCGGATAAGCATTGGAAACATGCCTTTCAATGAAATGTTCTGATTTTTTTTTCTCAGCTATGGCTACATGTCTGACAATATATTTTCCCTATTATCACCTTACAAATATTGATATTTTATAAAATAAAAATGTTTTTTCGATTTTTTTAAAAACCGATCTTCTCAAAAAATACTGCACCGAATTTCATGCCGTTAATTGAGGTTATATAGGTACCAAAGGTGCATAACTGCGAATTTTTGTATAACTTTACGTTTGTTAAAACTGCGTGAAATAGCGATAAAAAAATACAAAAATAAAAATAAAATCTTTTGGATATATGATAATTACCATGTTCTTGTAAATAATTCCTCATGTGTGCACGCATATTATATACAAATACTGAAAATGTGCGTTCGATATAACATATATATATTTACAAAAATATGTGTAAAAATACGTAAAATTCATTTAAAGGCGTTATTTTTGGCGGAGCTACTCAAATTCGACATTCGAAGAATTTTTTGAACAAAGTCCGCGGACAACGTGTCAACTTCTGCATTTTAGATTTCAATAAGTATGTAGTCCATCTTTTGCAACATTGTCGATACTCTTTTAATATCGAAAATTAACGTTTTGTATTGTAGAGTAAAATATTTTTGCTTAGAGAAGAGCAAAATTCTTCAATATCGAAATGAAACAATAGGTATTATAATAACTTTTATTCAAACATTATTCTCACTACTTTTAATGAAAAGTTATAAGAGTATGTAATTTCGTCACTTTAAAGCGCAAATCCCCGCAGTAAAATAAGGATGTTACATAACTATAGTTTAAACCAATTACTCTCATTTATTTTTTAAATGTTACCAGGTTTGGGTAGTAATACACATTTTTTTTAAATTCAAGAAATACAGAACTCTCAATTTTTGATTTATTTAACGGTAGGTTTTTGTAGCTATTTGATTCGAAATAAATTATTAGGGAAAATTGGTACATATTTTCAGTTTAAAAAAAAATCCAAAGCCATCAACACTCGATAATGCTTTGTATTTAAAAATATATTTCCTTAATTTTGCGT